>CM056718.1:16650457-17850457 GCA_029844215.1 Przewalskia tangutica
TTTAATGTCACGACACGATGAATATTACCAAGTTTATTCAAGGTTCACGAAGGGTGATGATTGTGTTCACCCTATGATTATCAACACTTCCTAAATGATGCTTGACTCTTTGGTAGTTCACCTTGAAGAGATGATCGTCTTTGCTCTCCAATTCAATAACACTATAAGGGAATATCTTCATCACTTTGAAAGGGCCGGACCATATCGACTTCAACTTCTCGGGGAACAACTTGATTCTAGAATTGTATAGCAAGACCAAGTCCCCAGGTCGAAATTCCCGTTTCAAAATCCTCTTGTCATGGAGGAACTTCATCCTATCTTTGTAAAGAACGGAACTTTCATAAATTTGGAGATGGAACTCATCCATTTTATTGAGTTGATCCACCCTTATCCGTTAAGCATTCTCCTAATCAATGTTGAGTTTCTTTAATGCCCATAGTGTCTTGTATTGTACCTCTACCGGAAGGTCACATGCCTTGACAAATACCGATTTGTACGTTGACATATCAATAAGAGACTTGTATGCTATTTTATATGCCCACAAAACGTCATCTAGCTTTCTTGACCAATCCGTCGTTATGAGATTCATCGTCTTTCTCAAAATGCTCTTGATCTCCCGGTTGGACACTTCTATTTGACCACTTGTTTAGGGGTGGTAAGGAATTGCCACCTTATGCTTTATCCCATATTTCTCAAGAAATGAAGCAATCACTCTATTGCAAAAGTGAGAGCCTCCATTACTTATGATAGCTATTGGGGTCCCAAACCGAGGAAAATGTTATTTTTGAGGAATGCAATGCACTCTTCCCCTCATTATTTGGAAGAACTACGACTTCAACCCACATGGACACATAGTCAACTGCCACAAGGATTTGTTGCCATAAGAACTCACAAACGGCCCCATGAAGTCAATTTCCCAAATGTCAAACAACTTCACTTCAAAGATATGAGACATAGGTAACGCATGCCTTCTAGAGACATTACCTTCCCTTTTGTCATTGGTCACAATGCTTCACAAACTCATGGATCCTTATAGATTGTTGGCCAATAAAAACCACATTGAAGAACTTCAGAGGCTATGCGTTGACTAGAATGATGAACCCCAACCGGTAAAATATGGCATGCTTTCATGATAGGTAAGGTTTCAACTTTGGGCATACATTTTCAAATTATGTTATTGTCACAAATCCGGAAGAGATAAGGTTCATCCCAATAGTAATATCGGAATTCCCTTAAGAATTTCTTCTTTTGATGAAAGTTTAGATGATCCGGGATGATTCCACTTACCAAATAGTTTGCGAAATTGGCATACCAAGGGATGAAATATTGAGATGATGTAAATACTTGCTCATCCGGAAAAACGTCATTCATCTCCAATTCATTCTTTGGACATCTGACCTATTCAATTCTTGATAAATGGTACATCACTTGGTTCTCACAACCCTTCCGATCTTTGATCTCAAAATCAAACTCTTGTAGAAGGAGTACCCACCTTGATGTAAAAATCTCAGTGAGCTCAAAATTCCAGTTTGATCCTCGAGGCAATAAGCTAGGAGTTCCAAAGATGGTGGATCATCTGATGATATATGCTTAAAATGTCATGGAATATGAAGTGTGATTGAAGATTGGATTTGAATATTTTAAAAAGAAGACATTTTATTCAGCCTTCTTCTTGTTGGTCTTGGCCAAGACCATGTTTTCCTTTTAGCTTCACTTTTAGTGATTGCCTTTAATTCCTAGATTAGTTACTAGTTTCCTTAGGACACATTTAATGAGCTATGTAATAAGGATGACTAGGCCACGGACAAGATGACAAAGACAAGTGGATGACTTGGCCGAGAGTGACAACTTGGCAAGGGCTAGAATGGTCTAGATGATGAGGCTTCCAAGGAGATAATACAATCATGCATCTATCCATGTGGGAGGCATCAAGATCAGCCATGAGAATATCAAGAGTTATTCGAATGATTCATCATTGCAAATACAAAGAATTGAAGCTTCCAAACTTATTCCAAGAAGATGAGATTCATGAAGAGCCAAGTTCATGCATTCTTCATCATGGGATCCACAAAGGGGTGTGAAAGAGGTTAAGTTCATCATTGTCTCCAAGAAAATCCAAGACCTTTCCCATTGTTCGCACAACCGTAGGCTTAGTTGATTGTCAACTTCTGCTTTGTAGCGCTTATCCTCTTCAACAGATTCATCTTTGTTCTTCAATAAGGATACAATATGTTGTACCATCGACAATGAGGATTACAACGTACTTGTCTCCCCCTCTATTTGTACAAGCTTCAAATCACCCACGTAGGTGTGACCACGTTCTAAAGGAGCGGTGCTTCTTTCGCTATTCATTTGAAGGAATGGAAAGGTGATTTTGCCTCATCGCCTACCTCACATTAATTTTGAGGGTTTATGTCGACAGAGAGAAACAATCTCAACTTAGTTAACTTTTGAATGACTTTTTATTTAACGTGTCTTAATCTATGGTGGCATAGATGCACGGATTACAAATATATCATTCGTTTGGCTACAGACATACTGTACCATTCATAGTTATTACAGACCTATTGGACTAGACTTAAACCAGCTTGACCAACATCGTCCTTGAAACCAAGTTTGAGACATGTATCACATCTTTTTAGAGTGATCTCATTTCCTGAAGTCCTTTGAGGACATACTCTTCAACCCCTTCTACTTTAGAGGTGGTGTTGCTTCACATGAACAACCTCTTGCCCGTGGTTAGGGCGTAACTAGATCATATGTGATCTAGATACTCTGGGACACTCCAGTTGCCTTGGCAGGCTGAGTGTCTATTTTTTTTGCCTTCCTTTTGTCTTTCAAATCATTTAAGATCTGGAAACTCTGGCCCACTCCAGTTGCCCGAAGGTTTAGTATGATTGGGTGTCCAATATCATCCTATCAAATAAAAGATCTTCTGTCGGAAATGGTGACAAGTTTGTCTTTAGTCCTCTAGTCCTTGTTGTTAGTCATTTTCCCTTGTGATTGGTGCCCAGGGAAATTCCTGGCGCTTACTTAGGATTTTCCATAATTCCAATTTTATTACAACCTAAGTCTATAACTTTTATTTAAGCTATTGTTTACAATAGTCTCTTTAAACGGGAAGGAAAGTGATTCAATTCTGATTTGGGAGTGTAGGAATATAAGTTTCTAATAAAGACACTTCATATTCCTAGCCTCGCTTATACACTCTTATTCAGAAATGATCTAATCTCATTATAAACTCTTTTATTGAGAATTATTGTGAATGAGAATTAACTTAGACCTTTTGGATTCTGGCCCACGTCAGTCCCTTCTTTGGACTACGTGTCCATTTCCTCTTTACCACTCTTTGGATCCTATGTCTGGGATAGATATAGGCCTTCTACTACAAGGTAGAACATCATCTCCAGCCTTTTCCTCTTGTCCCAGTTGACATCATTCGCCTATCGTGGGCGCTTATTTCCACCACTCTCGGGAATGGTGATAGCAACCATTCCTTGATCCTTAGCCGCACCAATATGACTATCAACTATATCTTAAAGCTCCGCATCAGATCCAGTGATTCCTCCTTTGACGTAAACAAATTTGTAACTATTATCAAAGAAAGACCAAAAACTAGGACCAAATTTATTGACAGAGACATTGTTTGAACTGTTTGCAGAACTGTCAACAGAACTGGTTTCAATAAGAAAACCACAACCAGATTTGGGATCATATCTCGTGACAAACATCTTTCGACCACTAGTACAAATATATTCTTAAGATTGTGAGTACAACAATGGATGTATGAGAATAGTAACTAACTATTACTAGTGCTTCGAAAGGATAAAGAATAACAAATTACAAAACAACATGCTTGAAGCCTAACAAGAGTTGAGGCAACCACGAACATTTGTGATCTTGGTATTCATTTTTGAATCAGTCTTGGATCTTTGTGCCAATCGCCGAATGCTCTTTGATTTTTGATAACCTGAAATCAAGAAACACTAAATCTGGTAGCGTTACAACTGCACTGCTGAGTCTAGTGATATTCACTCTGTCTTTAAGACAATATTACCCCGTATAAATCCTTTTATGTTAATGGGAAACTATCTCCCAAGATAAAACAACATCAAACAAATGAGCAAAGGAAACTCAAGTGTTTACTAAAAGAAGAACCTTGAGTGTTTGAAAGAGTGCTTAGAGAGGAAGAAATTCAGAAATCTAAATTTTTCAAGTGTGAAGTTTGAACTTCAAGTGTTGTCTACAATTGAGCCAAAGCCTCAATTTATAGGTGTGCAAGATGACCTTTCAAATGCCCCATAATGGCATTCAATTGCCATGTAATGGATGACCTTTAATCCCCAAGTAATGCAGCAAAATAATGGTCCAAGTAATGGACATTATTGGGTGGATTCAATTCCATTGAAACCACGTCAACAACCAAACCTTTGGGATTCCGTCGAGCAAATACTTCCTGGGAAGAGCCGTGGCTCTGCCATACTAGAGTCGCAGCTCCGGACAGCCAGAAACCCACTATGCCTCACTGCCGACCAGGAGCCGCAACACTGCTTGGGGTGAGCCACGACGCTCCGGAGCCGAGGCCCAGTCCGGGCGGCGCCGCGACCCTTTTTCGATCCGTTCCATCTTACACTTTACACAATCCTTCCTTCGTTTACCAACATGGAACAGTCGTCGTTTAACAAACAACCGTCCATCATTCTATGTTTCAAACATTTTACTTACGTACCACTATCTCTTTCACTAATGAAATTTATGATATTTGGCACTACGAGTGCATGTGTGCGGAAACGACGTTTCTGACGTTCGGGATCCCAATTGTTCGAGTCATAAATAATGGGATAAACTTAATTTCCACATTAGTAAATTTCTAACATAAACCAAGTAGCAATATGCACTACAAGAAAAAGGACCTACGGTGGCGGTTAAAAACTGTCATCGGAGGGGGTGAATGACGGTTTTTGTAAGTGTCACGAATAGATGACGGTTTAAATAACTGTCACACAATATGTAACAGGCATAAACCTTCACACATTTTATCTTTGACTATTTCCCTCATTTTATTTAAATTTTCCCGGGTATTTTAATTTTTTTGGTGGCACAATATTTTAATATTATTAATTTAATATTTATTTTTGGCGGAATTTTTTTAAAATAAATTAGAATTTTAATGAATTTCATTTAAATTTAAAAAACAATTTTGCGGCAAAAAAAATTTGGCGCATTTTTATTTTAAATTTTAATTAATTTAGTTTAAATAAATTTGAATTATATTATTTAAATTTTTCAATAATAATTAAATTGGTGTGAAAATAAGCATATTATAACAAAAATGTAACTAATTAATCAAATTGTTCTAATACATAAAATTGAAACACTTACAAATTATTTTACAAAACAAAATGTTATCAAATGTAACCAAAACAATGTAATATTCCTCTAAACGACCAAAGTACAAATATTATCCAACCATCATAATGGTGACACAGATTCTGTAGTACGGAGAATCTTTGAAAATGATGTGCCCATTAATCCGGACCTCATCTAGAAATGATGTGAAAATACTTCTTTTCCATTGTACTGTTAAACACAATAGAGATCAATTAAATTTTTGAATCATAATTAGGTCATTCTTATGTAACTACATTCAAATGTAATCCAACACATTATATCAATTACAATTCAGAATAAAGATCAATTAAAGTATATATAGACAAGTACATAAACAAAAAATAATGTTAGATACTTACAATTTTCTTGCAGCAGAGATAAATTAAGACTAATCAGAGTGATATTTAAATAGAAACCACTCATATAAGTAACAATGAAGAGGGAAAATAAATCAGAGAGAATCAACCACTTCAAGAGGCCAGTTCCAAAGGAAAAAGAGAAGAGATGGAGGAAGGAGAAATACAATCCACAAGTTTGTCATCTTATGTCCAGAATGCTAAGCTTATTGATCTATTTGTTGAACTTCTACATTTAGAATATAATATGCACAAGGAGGACAACACCAAGCAAGATGTGGATGGAGATCCTAAAGAATCCATAATTAGCAGTGACACTGACAAAAGGGACATGAAAGGAAATGAAATTCAAGAAAAAAGAAAAGAGGGGAAGAAAGGACACAAGAAAATTTGGCAGAACTCAAGCCCTATCAATTGACTATACAGATTCTAGAAATAACAAAGGAGAAATGTAAGACACTACTGTTACACCCCGTAAGTCCAGGACATGTTTAAGAGAATGTACGTAAGGAACATAAGACTTGAAAAGGGTACGAAAGGAAGAATTGTTTTTCCGACGGAAAATCTTCCGAACGTCGGAAAGGAAAAATGTTCGTTGGTGAGAATTAGATTCTCAAAATGCATTAATTGAAGAGTATGGAACTTATTATCATTTTGGAAATTTAATTTTACGGATTTGGTCGTGTGGGGCCCACCCGAGGAATTTTACATTTTGTGGGACCCATGAGGGTTGCGAAATTTTTATGGACGAATGGGAGGGCGACACGTGGCATCCCCCCCCACATGGTGTTGGACGAAATTACAAGGTTAAGATGGCCATTGACCATTGAAGAAGATTAGTCTTGCTAGCATGATATTATTGACCAAAGTCAACTTGCTACTTGTGTATGATCCAAGTGCTTTTCATCCTAGCCACCCATATGTGAATATCTTGACCCTCCATTGTTTTATATATACCCATCTAGTGCAAGACTAGCTCTTTTAACACTTAGAAAAAAATTACACATTCTTGTTCATCATGAGGAGCTCTCGGCTTTAGTGTAGTTCCCACACAAAATTTTTGTAGTTTTGATCCATTAGCCACAAGACTTTAACCCAAGGTCCCTAAGGGTATTGTAAGGATATCTCAATAGAAATATTTCGGAAAAACGGCGTTTTCACGTTAGTCGCAAGGCGAAAACCTAAGGCATTTTTCATAGGTTTTGATTGGAAATGGAAGAGAAGTTGGTTGTGAGCTTCTAAAGGCTTCAAATAGCGGATTGGAGCGTAAAGGAAAGGAACTAATAATTGCTAAGGAGCGACATTGAATCTTGGAAATTATAAGGGCTTGTAAAGGTAAAATTCTTGTCGTTTTAGTAATTGAGATTACTTATTGTTGTAGCTATGGATATTAGCAAGTATGAGATATATATATTATGAAGTTGATAAGTGTTATGGATATTGGAACCCTAATCCAAAAACTAGTATGTTTAGCCTTGAGATTTCAATTCAATTGGATTATTAGTTTAATCGTCACATGTTATATAAGGAAGGAATTATAATTGTTAAGTTGTTTATGACTATATAACATGTTTGACCTAAGAAGTTGGATTGAAAAAGAATTGGAAAGGACTTTGTGTTGTTGTATATGTTTAGTCAAGAATGGCTTTAAATATGGAACTAGTTTCGTATTAATTTGTGGGGCGGAATTTTACACGTCCTGATTAAGGCGTGTAATCCCCTTTGGTTAGCTGAATTGTTGGGCCTTAAATGTGGCGTGTTTGGTTATTGAATTCGGCCTTGAAAAAGGTGGCAAAGTATGTAGAAACAAAGGAAGTGTTGTCCGATTTTCCGTAGAATTTAGTGACTTTGCACTTAGAATATTCTACGTTTGAAGCTAAAGGTTAATGGACGTATTATGGCCATTATAGGTTGAAGTACTAAATATAGCGTATTCTACTTGAAGGATGGAATAACTATCAAGGTTGAAGTATTTTGGAGCATTTTGCTATTTGTCGATAATCGTCGCGAGGTATGTGAACCTCTTCCTTCTTTTGAATGATTCTATGTATGGAATGTACATGTGGTATTATTTCATATTTCCTTCTACTCTTAGAAGTTAAGAAGTATGTATGTTGATTTACTCTATGTAAAGGTTATGTCTGAGTTATCCTAAGTTCTTACCAAGTCTTATGGGGGATGTTGGTAAGAGTCGTTAGGAGGTATTTGGAGCCAAGTTGACTTGGCTAATTTACGACACGAATGAGAATAAGTATCGAACAAGCCATTGCAGCGTTAATAAAGGAAAATGTAATGACGATAAATTATATTAAAACAAGTAGAATTCTCCATCTGCATAGAAGCTAAGATAAGACAAAATTGTATTACATTTTCTAGATCATGACTGCTTTAATGAGATCAGTATAAACAAGTATAACCTATTCACACATATAAGGCATATGTTGCTTAATTTAAAGAGTTTACGTTATGAAGTGTTAAGACTATGAACTACGAAACTTGATTCTAAAAGATAAGAGACTTGAAGTATTTTGAAAGTATACGATACTTGGTTTTCGAAAGTATAAGTCTCTTGGTTATAAAAAGAATGTATTTGCCTAAAGTATAAAGTTAGTATAACGACTTTATGGGAAGTGGGTTATAATAGCTTTATGGAAAGTTAAAAGAGTGGTTTACTCTAAGTAATGATAAATGTTTTGAAATAAAGAAAGGCAAATGGATTTAAAAGCATCAATTGCTTAAGTTTTAAGGAAATAATTCACCTGATTTAGAAGCCGAAAAATGTATTTTTAAAAGTGTAGGGACTTAGGTAAAATGTAAACAAGCCTTGATACTACGAGTGTTAGTATCTTGGGGTTTTATATGAAAAAGAGTCTTTTGAAAAGAATGTAAGCACGTAGTACTTTGGGTTAAATTCCCGAATTTTTATGTGTGAAACGAAAGTGCCATGAGTTTATAAAAATGGAAGTCTAATGGTTTAATGAACTTGCCTATGTTTGCTTGTGATAGCTTTGAGTGCAAGTATTATATGTTTACGTTGTCGTGACTCTCAGTTGGAGGGTCGGCTGTCTTGTTGTATGTTTACTTGGGCGTCGAAGCGGTGATGTGGGATTCCACGTATGCTTCCATTATGATTGATCCTGGACATGCTTATACGATGTGGGATTCCGGCACGTGACCGAGGCGGGTTAGATTCCCATTTGTTTTATTACCCATGGCCATGCTTATACGATGAGGATTCCGGCACGCGACCATGCTATGTCGACTATTACTCCATGGGCTAGCTCCCGTGAAGACTGCACCTACGATGAGGACGCCGAGGCACGTTATGGCCACGCTTATACGATGAGGATTCCGGCACGCGGCAAAGTTATATATATATATATATATATATATATATATATATATATATGTGTGTGTGTGTTGTATATGTATGCGCCGACGGTGAGTAGGATGCCACGCGCGTCACATGGTTATATGTTACACTACGGTGTCGGCGATGATGTGGGATTCCACGGGCGTGAGATATATATATGTATTGTATATGTATGCGCGACGGTGAGGTAGGATGCCACGCAGGCGCGTCACATGGTTATATGTTACACTACGGTGTCGGCGATGATGTGGATTCCACGCGAGATATATATATGTATTGTGTATGTATGCCGACGGTGAGGTGGGATGCCACAGGCGCGTCACATGGTTATATTTTACACTTATGACTGTCGGCAGTGATGGGGGATTCCACGGGCACGCTTTGATATTTGTGTGACTTGATCGCGTCCCAGATTGGGCCGGGTAGTATATGCGTCCCTCCATAAAGGGCCGGATTTTGTTATGAAAGATAAGTAAGTTATATGGTAATGAACTTAATGATTTCTCCTAAGTATGTACGTAAGATTTGGCTATAACTCTTAATGGAATGGAAAAGATAATGATGTGCGATTAAGTTCATGAGATGGTAATGACACGGTAGGATCTGGTATGTACCCTTTTTATACTTGCCCCTGTCATTCTTTTGTACAGTTATGATTTGTTTATCAGATCTTATTTTCCGCTCCATATTCTGAAATTTTTGTTATCGACCCCGCCTGCGTTCATGTCCGCAGGTTTAGGTACACAGTTGTGGATCCGCGAGCTTAGGATCTTGGTTCAGCATTTTGAGATGGCTCCAATGTTCCGGAGTTGTCATGGCTATGTATATTCAGGGGTACGGCGGGGCCTTGTCCCGTCATAGTATTTGTTCAAATCTTAGAGGTCTGTATTCACATGTGGGGTGGACTGGTTAGAGTTGTAATTACATTTTTGGATAGTGTAAGCCCTTTTTGGGTGATTTATATTATGGCAGCCTTATCGGCTTGGCCTTGGTTAAAAAAAAAAAAAACGAGTGTTATTTATCTTCCGCAGTTTTATTATGTTGTATGATTAGAAGGGTGCCCAGGTAGGGCACCAGTCGCGGCCCGGGGTCGGGTCGTGACAACTACACAAAGTCAAGGAAAGATGATTTCCATTGATTTGAGGGGAAGAAACAGAACCAAAAAAAAAAGAAGCCAACAACTACTAGAGAAATAATACAGTATAATAGAGAAACAATAAATCCAAGAGATAAAACTTTACAGATATTCACACAGCAAACCACACAGAAACCATGAATCGTAAAGATTAGAATTTTACAGTCATTCAGACAACATAATAGACAAAACAAGAAAAATTTGAAAAAAATCAGAGTTGAGATAAAATTTGCACCTCATATTATACATAGCCAACATATACAGTACATACACAACATATGCATCATAAAAATAAAATTTAATTATAAAGATGAGAACTTTATAAACATTCATAAAACATAATACAGAGAAACTATAAACCCTAAAGATGAATTAGCATCCCACATTAACGCTCAGTACGATTTTAGGATTAAACATACTGTAGCTCAGCAACGAAACCAGCAAAGCAACTTCTAAATTTCCAACACCGATTTTAGGGCTCAGAATGATTTTAGCCATAAAAATATAAACTAATTTATCAATAGAGCAAAGGAACCAGATTGGTAAAGACCAAAAGTTAAAGAGCAAACATCTTTAACCTGAGATGGCTTGCGACGTAAGGACCTTCAATCCATATTCTTCTAGCTATCTGATATCCTAGCTCCCTAATTGGAGTTGCAAATCTTAGTGCATGGAATGCAACCTGTTCAAGTTACAACAAAGAAAAACAACGATTTTACTTCCCAACTTCTTATCAAATAGTTGGCTTAGACACTAAAAAGCTGCAGTTCTTTGTATTATTACCTTACATTTGAGCTTCTGGAAGTCAGGCGGAATATTCTTGGAGAGCTTAGAATCTAATCCTTTTAATATAAGTAGACCTTCTTGGTTTAGCTATAATAAAGAAAATGTAAGACAAAGTTATGACAATTGAATCTAATCCACTTTGGCTCTAAGCCAGAGTGGCGATACATGAAAAGGAAGTTCACGGTTGATGGGTTGTTTAGAAACAAAATGTGTCGATGGCAAAGACGCCATAACTCGAACATCAGCTTGCAACGTCTTCTTGAAATGCTCAACATCGAAAATGTCCGAAAATTTACTGCACATAATCAATGTTTAATACTAGTAAATCGAGAAAAAAATAACAATCTTGAAACCAAATTGTGAAAACTGTGAATTAAACAAAAGATATTCAACTTTACATGTCATCTCCCCAGATGTGATTCACTTGCAAAACAGGAACAATGAGAGCAGCTTCAAGAACTCTTGTTATAACAACTACATCAACAATCTGGTTCCAAATCTAAGCTTCTATGCAGAGGATTTAACAAATACAGACAAGCAAAAATATGAATCACACACAAGAAATATGCGCAAAGAAAAATTCAAAGGATCATAGTGTTACCTTATGAAAAAGGAGATTTGAGTGAACAATTATACATGCACACAAGTCATTAGAGCTCAGTTCAAGTTCAAAGTGCAAAATACTACTCTGATGGAAACACAACAACATGATTTGCACAGATCCAAATCATGCAACAAAGGAAAAGAGTTAAACATATGAAAAATGACAATAATACAATTAATAGTGAAGAAGAGCAAATATTTTGACCTGGATTGACATACAAAACAGCTGAAATGAAGATTCGTCCAGCTAAGAAGCAAAATCATATCATCCATGCCGAAACCACCAACTATATATCCAACTTGTTTAAATGCCTAAAGAATATTGAAACTCAATACTAATTTTAAGTAAAAGATTACCGAATCGAATATGTTTAGACTGAAAACATCAGTTGTGTTTTTTTCTAAACATCTACCGCTTTTTATTTCCTACTACAATAGTTTTTATAACTGTGGTGTTTGAATGAGCTTACACACATCTCAGCTAACAACATTCAAATGTGTCAGATGTAGACGTAATAATGTTAAAAAAACAAAAACAAATGGGGTGTTTGTTATGCATGCTCCATGCTACCATAGTCCAATTGTCTTTAATATCCGCGAAAAATGTTTGTGTCAAATACTAACCAGAGTAAATAGCACACCAATTCAGAATAATAGGGATCTCAGTTCTTCAAAATTTTACTCAAAAAATCCTTTTAAGGATTTCGGCTCCTCGCAGCGGGGTAATCTTTTCCCCCAAAAATTCAAATGAATGAAAAGCATAATTACAATATAGTTTGAATTATCTCTATATGATTTTTGCAAAGTTTAAAGTTTTTAGTGAATGCACTGATTAACCCATTTTTCTTATTACTCGATATGACACTAGGCTTCGTCCTGGCGATGTTCATCCCGAAAAGCTTAAAATAAAATTTTGACTTTCTGCCTCCGAGGCGCCAGCCCCAAGGGTCGCCGCGGCGCCGACGCTAAATTTTCAAAAAACAATATTCGACTTTACCCGTCATCTCCCCAGATGTGATTCACTTGCAAAACAGGAACAACGAGAGCAGCTTCAAGAACTCTTGCTATAACAACTGCATCAACAATCTAGTTCCAAATCTAAGCTTTTATGCAGAAGATTTAAACAGACAAGCAAAGATATGAATCACACACAGGAAATATGCTCAAAGCAAAAATCAAAGGGTCATAGTGTTACCTTATGAAAAAGGAGATCCGAGTGAGCAATTATACAGGTACACAAGTCATTGGAGCTCAGTTCAAGTTCAAAGTGCAAAATACAACTCTGGTGGAAACACAACAACAAAATTTGCACAGATCCAAATCATGCAACAAAGGAAAAGAGTTAAACACATGAAAAACGACAACAATACAATTAATAGTGAATAAGAGCAAATATGTTTACCTGGATTGACATACAAAACAGCTGAAATGAAGATTCGTTCAAAGCAAAATTATATCATCTATACCGAAACCACTAACTATATTATATCCAACTTGTTTAATATAAAACAGTATTTCAAATAAAGAGAAATGGTCCTTATCAATATCAACTATCATAACATCCTTCTCATCTACATGGTGAAAATGAACCTCAATAATTTATGACATATCTTCTTTTTAAGATTCTCAAATAGCTACAAAAAAAATCTAACTTTTACCCGAAATAACAACAATGCCAACAAATAACTTTTTCGACAATAACAAGGGGTAAATGAAAACTCACATCTTCAACAAATGAACTGAACAAAACACCTGACCTTCACCTTCAAAACGCGCACAAAACATCGACACCAACAGAGTCACGCCTTGGAATATAAGAAATCAAGAACTTAGGGTTTGAATTTGGGTGACAAGCTTAGGTTTATTATCGATTATTCACCGGAATTTGGGTGAGAACGGTTTGAGATTCACCGTCGATTAGGTTAGGGTTAAAATTTGGGTGACGTTGAGAAATGTGTTTGGGTATACGATCGAGTGCCTCCATCGGTCTATAGTAAATGGGTGTGTTAAACGAGTTAAGTGGGTATGGGCCGAATTTATAAGTTGGGTCGGGTATGGGCCTATGTGCCAATTAAAAAAAGAAAAATGATTCGGATATTTACAGTCTATTCCAAAAAAAGGGTCAACAGATCTTGAAACCAAGGACGACATGATTAAGGAATTACAAAAGCTTTGTAAAGACTTAATTCTAGAATCCAAGCAACTTGACTCAAATGTAAAATCTTTAACTCTTGAGAATGCAGGTTTAAAAGGCACAATAACCCGCTTAGAGGTTACACTTACAAAAAAGGATCTTGAATTTGATAAGATTAGTGCAAAGTTGGATCTAGCTGAAGCAACCTTCCATAAGATCAATACAGGTACCTCCAAACCGGATGAGATTTTAAGTGTTAGTCAACCACCTCATACAGGTATTGGGTATAAGAACTCTCTTAATGTAATATGCTCCAATCAATTTGAGAAAACTGGAAGGATAGGTTTTGTAAAAGAAAAAGGATCAAAAGATAAGATTCCAGTCAAGTCAAATGACATACAGTTTGTGTGCCATTATTGTAACTCCCCTGGGCACACAAGACCATATTATCGCAAACTTCAGAATCCCAGGAGCAGAGTGTTGTCAAGACGACTGTCTAACATTTTGGACAACACTCGTAGCAACATACCTGACGGTAGAAAAGGGAAATGTTTTAAGAAAGTTTGGATGCCCAAAATGAATGTGAGATGTAATGTTGCTATAACTGCTTTAAGGACTAATTTTTCAGGTTTTTGGTACTTTGACAGTGGGTGTTCCCATCACATGACATGGACAAAGGAATGCCTAAATAACTATGAGTCACTCAGTGGATAAAATGTAACTTATGGAGGTGGCAACAAAGGTAAAATCATAGGAAGAAGAACCTTAAGTGTTCCTGCCTTGGAAAATGTCTTACATGTTGACGGATTAATGGCTAACCTAGTCAGTATAAGTCAATTGTGTGATGACAATCTAGAGGTGTAGTTTAATAAGTATGCTTGTATAGTTACAAATGAAGCTAACCAATGTGTAATGTCAGGTACAAGGACAGACGACAATTGCTATCTTGTTGGAGAACAAGAGATTTGCAATAATGTTAGGATAGATGACACTACCTTGTGGCATAAAAAGTTAGGACATGTCAACTACCGTAAACTTGAAAGGTTAATTTCTTATGAGGCAGTAAGAGAAATCCCTAAATTAAGTACTAAAGATAAAACAATGATTTGTGAATATTATCTAAAAGGTAAGCAAACCCGTGTCTCTTATAATGTTGCCCAGAATGACGAACAACAATCAGGTACGTTTCACTGCTTTCAGCTTTTGCACATGGATCTCATGAGTCCAATTGAGGTAGACAGCCTAGGAGGCATGAAGTATTCATATGTGATTGTAGATGACTTTTCCAGGTACTCATGAATATTCTTTATGAAAGAAAAGTCTCAAAATTTTGGCATGTTTAAAGTGTTGCACTCTAGGATAAGAAATTTGTATCATTCTTCCATTTTTTGAATTAGGTAAGATCATGGAAAAGAGTTTGAGAATAATCTGTTCTCAACATTTTGTGAGAAAAAAATGTATTTTCCATGAATGTTTTGCTCCCAAAACTCCTCAGCAGAATGGTGTAGCAGAAAGAAAAAATAGGACTTTACAAGGGATGGCTAGAGTCATGCTTAGTTCTAAGAAATTGTCAAAACGTTTTTGGGTCGAAGCCTTGAATACTGTAAGTCATATAACTAATAGAGTCTATCTTAGGCCTGGAACAAAAATGACACCCTACGAGCTATTAAATGGAAAGAAACCCAATTTGCATTACTTTCATGTTTGAGTGTGTTTGTTACATCTTAAATGATAGAGATCATCTAGCCAAGTTTGACTCTAAAAGTGACAAAAGAGTCTTTGTCGGCTATTCCCAAAATATCCATGCTTACCGTGTGTATAATATTAGAACCAAAACTGTACAAGAATTTGTTAAAGTTGTTTTCGATGATTGTTCTGATCTTACAGGAAAAATGCCTGAAAATAACGTTGTGATTACAGTGGAGAATGAGCAGAATGCTGAAGATTCAGATGTTTCCCCAAATGTCACGAAATCGAAGCAACACTTGAGTCAGAACCCTAGAACACAGAAGGTGCAGATGAGGAATCAAATGCTGAATTGCAAGACCCAGTATGCATGGGTCCCTCATCCAGTATTAGGAAGAACCATCATACAGGTCAAATGATATGAGAAGTGTTCGAAGGTTTAAGAACAAGAATGAAAGAGCCTCTGAACTACAGAGATATGGTCAGATATGTGTGTATGTCTACCATGTATCAAAAGGTAAGTCTTTCTTATTACGTATCTACATTAGAACCAAAGAATGTTGGAGAAGCACTCAAGGATAATTATTGGATACAAGCTATGCAAGAAGAACTTGAACAATTCACAAGAAATGAAGTATGAGATTTAGTTCCACGTCCAAATGATACTAATGTAATTGGAACTAAATGTATATTTAAAAACAAGTCAGATGAATCTGGAACTGTTGTAAGAAATAAGGCGAGACTAGTAGATCAAGGATACATTCAGGTCGAAAGAATTGACTATGATGAAAACGTTGCTCCTGTTGCCAGAATTGAGTCAATCAGATTGTTACTAGTTGTAGCTTGTTGTCTGAAGATCACTCTCCATCAGATGGATGTTAAAGGTGCCTTCTTGAATGACTATCTTGATAAAGAAGCCTATGTTGAACAACCTAAGGGATTTGAAGATCCTCACCATCCACTGTTTGTATACAAGCTCAAAAAGGCCTTGTATGGATTGAAACAAGCTCATCGCGCATGGTATGGTCGTTTAACTCAGTTTCTTATTGAAATTGGTTTTAAAAGTGGTGAAGCTAATTGTACCTTGTTTATAAAACATCACGAAGTAGATATGGTCATTGCTCAAATATATATAGATGACATAGTTTCTGGTTCGACTTCACAGTCCCACCTTGAGACATTTGTCGAAGCTATGTCCTCCACATTTGAGATGAGCATGATAAGGGAAATTAACTTTTTTCTTAGGCTTGTATTTAAAGCAAAATGAAGATAGAATCTTCATATCCCAGAGTAAGTACGCCAAGAATTTGGTTAAGAAGTTTGGATTGGAGAATGCTAAACAGATGAGGACTACAATGGGATCAACACAGAAGATATGAAAAGACGATGTTGGCGAAAATGTCGACCCAACATTGTATCGATCTATGATAGGTAGTATCTTGTATCTCACTGCTAGTCGTCCTGATCTAATGTTTAGTGTTTGTGTTTGTGCTCGATTCCAAGCCTATACCAAAATCTCCCACTTAAATGCCTTAAAACGTGTCATCTGATATGTTGCCGGCACATGTGAGTTGGAAATTTGGTATTCCAAAGACACTAATCCTAATTTAATAGTATATAGTGACTCGGATTGGGCTGGTGATGTGGATGACAGAAAGAGTACGAGTGGAGGTTGTTTTTACCTTGGCAATAATCTTGTATCTTGGTATAGTCGTAAACAAAACCGTGTCTCACTTTCAACTGATGAATCTGAATATGTAGTAGCTGGAAGTTGTTCTCAATTGATATGGTTAAGACACATGTTAGACGACTATGACTTTTCGAATAATATCTTAGTTTTGTATTGTGATAACTTGAGTGCAATAAATATTTCCAAAAAATCCAGTTCAGCACTCTCGTACAAAACATATAGATATTAGGCATATTTTTTTAAGAGATTTGGTTGAAAAACAGCTAGTCCAAATTGAACATGTTTACACTCTTCATCAACTAGCTGATATTTTTACAAAAGCTTTGGATCATGACATATTTTCAAGTTTGAAAAACTCTCTTGGTCTCTGTAATCTCTGAATCAACACTGATGGGTGAATGTCGGCTGAAATGTCTCTAACATTTTGGGTGACATTTACCTCTGTAATATCAGAATCTGATTGTTGTTTCTATTTTGATGGTTTCAATTTTGTGTTCACACAAGTATGATCCTGAAATAAAAACATGTTTCAAAAAGTGATACCTTTCTCTGCGATGATATTAGATATCATAAAAAGGGAGTATCGAAATAAGGCAAACCCTTCGCTGAATTATTTGGCAACTGTGCAAATGAGTAAATGTCACAGCCCGAACCGGGCGTGGATCGTGCCTACAGGCACCCTTCTACCTTAACAATACAAGTAAGTCGAATCAAATAACACCTCATTTTTTTAAAACAAAGCGTGCGTGCAAGGCAAAGCCAAGGCTGCCATATATACATAAACAAAAGGCCTTTACACCGCATACGAGTCCAATCCACATATGAATACGCACCTGCAGGAGTTAAATCAACTATGACGGACAAGGCCCGCGTACCCAAAACTATACAAAGCACATCTTGAAGGACATATACCAAAGATAAACCCCGAAATAGAAGGAGCTTATCCAAAACCCTGAGCAGGATCCTACACCTGCCGATCACCGAACTGCGTACCTAAACCTGCGGCATGAACGCAGCCCCCCGAAGGAGGTCAGTACGAAGGATGTACCAAGTATGTGAGCGATGAAATCGTAATAAAATCATAGCGATCTAAATAACACGGAGACATGTATGATATCCAACCTACGATATAACACATAAGCAAATATATCAAGTCGTGGACGCAGCCGCCAGTCATTACTCAATATAACCATGGTCTCACGCCCATAATATCAATCATGCCGTGGAATCCTTCCTCATCGCCGATCCATGATGTAATAACACCAATAAGGATACATGAACACCAAGTCCCACCTGTGTCCTCAATACCTCGTGGTCATGCCCCTAATCCCACCTCGTAAAGCATGACCATAGGGTAACACAAACAAATCGGGGACATATATGATAATCAAATACAACACATTGTGCCTTACTAACAATGAGAGTAAGCGATGAGTATCCTTACAATATAACTAGGAAGCTCATGATCAAGCGGGACCATCCGCCGCAGATGTCGTTTAGCAATCCTATTCACGGGACTATTTCACCGCGTAGGTCGCGTGGACCGCGTGAGGTATTCTCGCGTAAATTTGGACCGCGCGTGGGACTATTTCACCGCGTAAGCCGCTTCGGATCCGCATGAGGTATTCCTCGCATAGGACTATTTCACCGCGTAAGCCCTTACGGACTCGCGTGAGGTATTCTCGCATAATTTGGACGCCCGCGTGGGACTATTTCACCCGCATAAGCCCTACGGACTCGCGTAGGTATTCCTCGCATCGTGGGTAGCAAATCCACTAATTATGCAAATGCCACAAACCCGGGAATGACCGAACGATCGATATACCAATAGCACAACCGGCTATTTCCGGACACATAGGCAATTCTCAATAATCAAGCCCAAGTACTTATCACGGCATACTTAGACAAATTCTCAATTTATCAAGCCAAAGTACTAATCAAGGCATACATAGAATAATTCTCTTTTAACAAGCCAAAGTACTTATCAAGGCACACTTAGACAAATCCTCAATTTATCAAGCCAAAGTACTAATCAAGGCATACATAGAATAATTCTCTTTTAACAAGCCAAAGTACTTATCAAGGCACACTTAGAATAATTCTCTTTTAACAAGCCAAAGTACTTATCAAGGCACACTTAGACAAATCCTCAATTTATCAAGCCAAAGTACTAATCAAGGCATACATAGAATAATTCTCTTTTAACAAGCCAAAGTACTTATCAAGGCACACTTAGAATAATTCTCTTTTAACAAGCCAAAGTACTTATCAAGGCACACTTAGAATAATTCTCTTTTAACAAGCCAAAGTACTTATCAAGGCACACTTAGACAAATCCTCAATTTATCAAGCTAAAGTACTAATCAAGGCATACATAGAATAATTCTCTTTTAACAAGCCAAAGTACTTATCAAGGCACACTTAGAATAATTCTCTTTTAACAAGCCAAAGTACTTATCAAGGCACACTTAGACAAATCCTCAATTTATCAAGCCAAAGTACTAATCAAGGCATACATAGAATAATTCTCTTTTAACAAGCCAAAGTACTTATCAAGGCACACTTAAAATAATTCTCTTTTAACAAGCCAAAGTACTTATCAAGGCACACTTAGAATAATTCTCTTTTAACAAGCCAAAGTACTTATCAAGGCACACTTAGAATAATTCTCTTTTAACAAGCCAAAGTACTTATCAAGGCACACTTAGACAAATCCTCAATTTATCAAGCCAAAGTACTAATCAAGGCATACATAGAATAATTCTCTTTTAACAAGCCAAAGTACTTATCAAGGCACACTTAGACAAATCCTCAATTTATCAAGCCAAAGTACTAATCAAGTTATACATAGAATAATTCTCTTTTAACAAGCCAAAGTACTACGTACGTACATTCCTTTATAAAAGACTCCTTTCTATGTAAAGCCCCAAGATACTAACACCCGTAGTATCAAGGCGTGTCTATTTTTCAAAGTAAGTTACTACACTTTTAGAAAACTCATTTCAAAGCTTGAAATCAAGTAACTCCAAATTTTCACAATCTAGGCAACTTATGCCGATTTAATCAAAATAGACAACTTTCTAAACCTTCCATAAAGTCGTTATAACCAACTTCCCATAAATCCGTTATAACCCTTTATGGTTTTTGACGTATCCATTCCTTCAATAACCAAGAGACTTATACTATTAAAACCAAGTATCACATACTTACAAATCAAGTTCTTAACTTTCAAAATACTTCAAGTCTCTTAATAGTTAGAAAACAAGTTTTCTTCTACTTTTTAAACCTCAAGTAACTTCACCCTTAACGCAAGTTACTTCTCTTAAATCATGTCATTTCTCCTCTTTTAAATCAAATAAGTAAATCACTCCTTTGACTCCCCTAAAGTCATTATAATGACCTTTAGGTTTTTGAACTAAGGCACTAGCCAAAAGATTTGGAAACCACTTCCTTTTCAAGTCTCTATGTACTTTAAGAAAAATACCTTCACTTTTAAGAATCCAAACTTCCCTAAGGAAATGGATTATAATACTTACAATTTAAACATCAAAGTACACTCAAGGAAGTACATAGAACAAATTCTATTTTAGGCAATCCAAATACAAGCAAGGAATGGATCATTCAAGGAGTAGAACTTACTTTCTTTATTCTAAGGAATCATGCTAGAAGAGGAGATAATTCACATACCTTTTCGGCTAATATCCACAAGCTAAGCCGAATACGCCGTACGTAGAAGTGTCAACCTATAATGGTCACAACAAGACTATCAACTTCTAGTCTCTACGTAGAATAATACTAAGTATACGGCCACTAATTCTACGGAAAATCGGGCAGCACTTCCTTTGTTTCTACTCACTTTGCCACCTTTTTCAAGGCCGAATACAATAACCAACAAGCCACATTTAAGGCTCCAAACAACAACCAAACAAAGGGGATTACACGCCTTACAATACGTGTAAAATTCCGCCCCACAATTCATACCAAATAGTTTAAAAACTCCAAGCCATTCTCGGCCAATTACAACTAACAATTCAAAGTCTTTTCCAATCCTTTTCCAAATTCCAAGTTCTTAGGTCAACATGTTATTTAGTCATAAACAACTTCAACAACTACAATTTCCTTCTTTATACAACATGTGACGACTTAACTAACAATCGACTTGAATTGAAATCTTAAAGCTAAACATGCTAGATTTAGGATTAGGGTTCCAATAGTCCATCAACATATCAAACTTCATACTATATAACACATGCTTGCTAAAATCCATAGCTACAACAATAAGTAAGTCTTAACTACTAAAACGACAAAATTATACCTTTCAAAGCCCTTAAAATTTCCAAGATTCCAAAGTCGCGCCTTAGCAATTCTTAGCTCCTTTCCTTAGGTTCCAATCCGCTCCAAGCACTCCTTAGAGGCCTATGAAGAACCCATCTTCAAGTTCCAACTTCAAAGTTGAAGAACTCCAATAGTTTCCGCCTTGCGACTAACGTGAAAACTCCGTTTTTCCGAAATCTTTCTATTGAGATAACCTTACAACACCCTTAGGAACATTGGGTTAAAGTCTTGTGGCTAATGGATCAAAACTACAAATTTTTCTCCTTTCTTTTCTTGCAAACCCGAGAGCACACATGGCTAGCACAAAGTGTTGTGAATTTTTCTAAGTCTTCAAGACCTTGTCTTGCTACTAGTAGTATACTTATAACCTGATGGAGGTTTAGATGTCCACAAATGTGAGGTTAGGATGATTATCACAAGGATTAAGCCCATGTGGACAAGTTGACTTGGTCAAATATGTCAAGCTTGCAAGACTTATCATCTACATAGGTCAAATGACCATTCTACCCCTTGCATTTTCGTCCAAGACCACATGAGGGGGTGCCACGTGTCGCCCTCTCATTCGTCCACAAAATTCCGTAACCCTCGTGGGCCCCACAAAAATGTAAAATTCCTCGGGTGGGCCCCACGTGACCAAATCCGTAAAAATAAATTTCCATAAGGTTAAAAGTTCCATACTCTTCAAATAATGCATTTGGAGAATCCAATTCTCAACAACGAACATTTTTCCTTTCCGACGTCCGGAAGATTTTCCGTCGGAAAAACAATTCTTCCTTTCGTACTAATTTCCAAGTCTTGTTTCCTTTCGTACATTCTCTTTTACATGTCCTGGACTTACGGGGTGTAACAGTAAAACTCTTTGAAAATGATATCGTTCCTATGCTATAGGAGTATCAAGTGCTTAAATATGAAATTATGAGGATACTATATAAGTATTCTTATTTTTTTGACACAAAAATAAATTTTGTATGTGATTTATGATTAGATCAAGGACAATGGGAAAATGTTACATTGATTTGGAGGTTAAACTCATAAAATCACATATAAAACGTGTCTTGATTTGTTGCAAAAAACAAAAGAGTTCTTGTAGGATCATAATACTTGTGTCCTCCAAAATGTTGCCAACATTACTGTTGACATTCTCAAATAATGATATTTGTTGGGATACGGTTTGTAACTGATTTTTGAAAATTCAGTTACTTTTCCCTATTTTTTTTTCTGCTGATTTTTATCTTTTCTTTGCTAAAATCAAATCTTGATGTCTATCGTTTTCATAAATTCAGGTGTAAGTATTTGATTACAACTCAAACACCTAAAACCAACTTTTGTTTTTGCCAAGAGTATAAAATCTTCTTCAGTAGTTCTTCTTCTTAGTCTTTTGTTTTTCTTCCGAATTTTTTTTTAAAAAAAGGGAAAACAATCACATCATCTCGGTCTTTACAAAAAGGCTGATGGAACACACAACCATTCATCTTCCAAAACCCCCAAAACCCCTAAAAACTTAGAATCATCTCCCCACTACTCTCCTATGGATACTAGCCCAATGCCACCATCCATGACCTCCAACATCCACGACAACACACCAATGAGTACAAGTCGCCCTCCCATGTGCACATACATTGTGCTCAGTGCTTTTCAAGAACCTCTCAAAATCGCATATCCAGGGGATAACAATAATCCCATCGACATCGATGCAACTCCTGATGTGTCTGTCTTAGGGAAGAGTGAAAACACTTCTCAGTTTCCGACAAGAAGGTCGAATAGAGTTTTTGAGAGAACTTTTGATTCTTAACCAGCAGTGAAGAAATCAAGGTTTGAAACTCAAGTTCCTGTGTGTTCAAGTAGTGACACAGGTGATACAGACTACAATCTATTTTTTGAAACTACTGATGAAGAGACCCCCTCTATTGAAAAAGAAACTGAAACCCCAGCTTCTCCATCTGAGCCCTCTGTGTCCGACGCTCAAATATCATCTAAAGAAGAAGAAATTCCAGATGAAACACCCTGAAGAAGTACTGCTCCAGAAGACCACACCGACCTGCTAGATCTGAGGTCTGTCAAGATGTTGCCCAAAATGTTGGCAATAATGCTACAACATCTCAAGCCACTGAAGATATATCCTCTCCATGCTCCTCTACAAACACTGAGTCCGAGCCAGATAATGAGGTACTTGCTTTTTCTGATAGATTTTATTCACAAATAAAGCATGATAGATGGAGTTGGTACAAGAATAGAATAATTAGAGCAGAGAAGGTGGTAGATTTATCTTCTTGCTCTGAATATGGTTTGATTGATTTTCTGGATGATCGCAAGCTTCTAACATCTGTGACAAACAAAGACCCTTATATTTATGAAGTGATTAGGCTGTTTTATGCTAATCTAAATTCTGGAATAGACAGAACTTCCTCCAATATTTTTGGAAAGGTCTATCTATACAACATAATTTATAATTTTACGCCTCTCATCATCAATGAGTGTCTTGGTACTGAATGTGAAACAAGTAGCAGCACTACTGAACATATACCAGCAAACAAGGACAAGATCATAGAATACCTCACTGGAGGTATAATGATGAAATGGACCTCTCGGTGCCCTACCTCGAAACTGACAGCCCTATTTTCCACCTTGCACAAGATTGCTATTCATAATTGGCTTCCTTCATTGAATGAGTCAATTATCACTTCAGATCAAGATACACTGCTCTACAAGATTGGCAACATGTTGAGAGTTGATTTAGGAAAAATAATATTCTATCAAGTTATCAATCTTGCTGAAAAAGAATAAACTATGGTACTGCCCTATCCCTCATTAATATATAAAATTCTTGTTAGTCAGGGGTTTACACCTCTAAGAAATGAGTTGTTAGGGAAAAAACCTGAGTTATATGATGTGAACAAAGCGATCTTGAGGAGCAAGGAAAGAGTGATTGACCTCCCGTGGTCAAAAGAGTCAGAGAGGGAAAATGTTGCCAGAAATGTTCCTAACATTTAGAGCAACACAGGTCCAAGACAGTATGAACTGTCTACACATTGGCTAGTGGAGCAAATTACCAGACTCAACTTATAAATTACTGAAGTTGATAATGTTAGAGAAGCTCTAGTACAAGCAAGGGACCATTTTCTACTTCTTCTTTCTTCACAAAAAGGGGGAGAAAAAGAAGATGAAACTGAGGGGGAGCAGTTACACAGGGAGCAGAGGATGGCTGGTGAAGGCACGAGTAGAGAAACTATTGCTACAGAAGAAGCTATTGTTAATGCAGAAGAAACTGTTAATGCTGCTATGCAGAGAGAAGAAGCAGTTGGAAGAAAAGTCTTGCTGACAAGACTAAGGATTTTTGCAGAAACTGAAGCTGCAAGACTAAGAGCTGAAGCTGAAATTGCCAGATTGAGGATGGAACAAGCAGAAATCATTGATAAGTAGAAAGCGGCGAGAAGCTACTACAGATTCATGATATGCAAGGATGTGAGCTGATATGAATGATGTTATGAATGGATGGTTATTGACTGGTTACTATTTTTTTGGGCATGTACTTAAACAATGTTGCTTACTGATTGGTTACTATTTGGATGTTGTGATGTAACAATTGTTTTATTTTGGATGTAATTATTTGACTATATTTGGGTATGTCTAATCCTATGTATGAATAACATATATATTGTCTTGTATATGTTGTTTATATGCCAACACATGTTGAGGGGGAGCATTAATATTTATCGTAGGCCACTCGCACTGAAAAGGTTTGTTTTGTGAAGAAAGACAAAAAAAGGGGAGAATGTTAATATTGGGTTTGATGTTATGACATTTTACCTAACATATCATTTTCAGTACTAAGTTAAAATCAGAAAATGTTGGAACAAATGTCATGACATTCAGACCAACATTCTGATAACAGTTTTGCCCTTACTTCATGGACTGGAGCTAATCTCGTGGGATTTTTACCACAATGGTAAAGTGATCTGACAGGGAGATTTGGAGCTGATTATAAACGTGGGAAGACCAAGTCCAAGTAGTTGCTAAACTTGGGGAACAAGTCCAAGAGGTTGGAGGAACTTGCTCCACATTCTTCTCCAACAAACCCTATCAAGCTGCCCACCTTTCTCTCAAATTCTACAACGATTCATTGAGCATTTCAAGAAAGACTTTCTACTATAAATAGAGAGGCTACATCAAGGAATCGATATCCAGAAAACTCGAAAAGAAAATATCAAGAGAGATCTCTCAAAGATCACGATATAAACATTGGATCACTGTGTTGCCTGAGCTTTTCGACGACATTCTGTCCAACATTATAATTGCTACTTAGATTCTAGATTTGTTCTTTATTGAAGCAATTGTAATGAGATGTTGTCTATATCTATTTAGGTAGATTTTTCAGGCATACGTCATCTGCGACTTAAACCTTTTTATTCCTTTTGTATTATTTTGTAATATTGTAAAAGAAGGAATATATTCAATTGTATATATATATATATATATACAATACTTTTGGTCATTGACTATCATAGTTATATTAATATATAACCTATGTAAATTTAAACCTTTGTGTTCTTTATTTATATCCGCTGTATTTTACTCTTCAAAGGTTTTTCTGTTTTTATCTAAGTGTTGTCAGTTCTGTCGGACGACATTGTTAACGACATTTGCAAACAGTTTCAGCATACAAGCAATTTTACTTTCAGTTTGTTTTTTATTATTCCATAGTATTACCCTCGGGACCCAACATTCTCTATATTATATATATGAGTTAATTTTCTCCTCAAGTAGCAATATCTTAAAAAAGATTCTAAGTTATTGTTATTTGATATACTTAAGGCACATTCAGATATTCCATTCTTGAAGAATGAAAACCTTTGATAAATGTTACAAATACAGATTCATTCCCTGAAGTAAATGTTATTTAGTAAACCTTATAGTTACGAACATATACTTGGTTGTAAAGATATCACGTCTCACCTCCAGAAGAGGTAAAATAATTGAGAAAAGTTATTCTAAATATTCTATGTTTACTCTCGAAGTAGTAAACTCAGAAATCTGTTCCGAAGTAGCAAACTCTTAAATCTGCTTCCGAAGTGGTAAATTTTGAACTATACTCCGGAAGTAGTAGAACTCTTAAATTTACTCCCGAAGTAGTAGAATTTCAAACTTTACTCCATAAGTAGTAAAACTTTAAAATGTACTCATGAAGTAGTAAGACATTAAAATTTACTCTCAAAGTAGTAAGAATTTAAGATTTACTCATGAAATAGTAAAATATCAAAATTTACTCCCGAAGTAGTGGATCTTTAAAGCCTTTAAAATTTATTCATGTCGTAGTAAGACTTTAGAAATTATTCCTGAAGTAATTAGACACTGCTTTACTCTCAAAGTAGTAAAGTTTTGAACTTTACTTTTCAAAAGGTTCAACTTCGAAATTTACTTTTAAAAGTAGTAAACTAATACAATTTTCTCCCCAAAATTTATTGTAACTTATAATGCATGTAAAGGTTTTTCTTACTTTTATGCAAGCTACGATTTTAGTTATTTAAGGTAGCAAAATAACGAAGGATATATTTACCATAGAAGTATCAAAGACTGTATAACTTATGTTTACTTTTCGTCATTTATGAATTTAAAATATCTTTATAATGTTCACTTGGTTGCAATATTTTTTTTGTCATGACAGTAGCGGTGTCAGGATAATATTTGATAGTACAAAATCAACTAAGTGTTGTAGAAGATCTAACTATTTATCTAGAAGATCGCGACACCAGTAATGTCAAAACAATATGTTATTATGGAGAATAAATTAAAGATTCCTAAAGAGCTTATATATTTTTATGTCATTCATTCTAAATTGTAATAAATGAAGTTGTTATAATCGAAACACAAGTTGTAGTAAACCTAAAGTTTTTTAAAGTAAATAGGCTATCATATTGAAGCTATAAATGATTGGAGGATTAAATATCTTCAAAATCATAGTGTGTAAGAAAAATGTATGTGAAAGGTGACCTCTTTATTCTCCGAATTGTACTACACAAATATACGCATATGAAATCACATGTCACGGTAAATGTCACGATCCGAACCCCGGGCCCGCGACTGGTGCCCTACCTGGGCACCCCCCTCTTATACCCTCACATCCCATATAACACATAGGCCAGATAACATATGGAAAACTGTACATGTAGCAACAAGGTAAGTCGACGAGGCTGCCGCTATATATAAACGGAAACATCCCTATAATACAGTAGTACAACTGACCAACAATATATACAACTCCCGCAAGTCCAGCCCATATATGAATACAGACAGCTAAGAGTTAGGACAGTAAACTATGACGGGACAGGGCCCTGCCGTACCCCTGAATGTACATAAGCCTACAATACAAGGGTCCGTACCAAAATGACAAGCCTCCGAAATAATGGAGCTTTCCCAAAAACTGAGTAGAGATCCTAAGAGCGAGGATCACCAAATTGTGTACCTACACCTGCGGCATGAAACGCAACCCCCCGAGGAAAGGGGGTTAGTACGAAAGATGTACCAAGTATGTGAAACAATAAGTACTGTAAATGAGATCATAACAGTCCAAAAGATAACAAGAGACAAGTATGATAATCAAACTACCAGTACAACTGTGCCTTATGAAAAATGAGAGTAATGAGAGTCAATTGTATCTTTTCAAAATACCATTTCAAAATATAAAATCAAGTGTACCATTACCAAATATGAAAGTCATGTCAAAATCAGGGACGCCTGCCCTCGGGATCATTATGCATATCCTATTCATGGGACTATTTCACCCGCATGGAACTCGAACCCACATGGATCTTGTAGACCCGCAATGAGTATATATATATACCCGCATCATGGAGAGCTAGTCCATGGAATATTCATGGGACTGTTTCACCCGCATGGATCTTTTAGACCCGCAATGAGTATCTATACTCGATACCCGCATCATGGAAGCATGTCCATGAGACATATATATAAAGTTGTCGACCCTCTAGTGAGGGACGCAGTGATGTGGAAATATAACACTTGCACGAATAGCTATCATGAGCAACCATATGCAAGTTAAATAATCTTTGACTCTCATTAGAACAAATAGAATGAACTATCATTTTAGAAAAAACCAAGGCACTATCACATCTTTCATTTTAGAAAACCCAAGGCAATACCATGTCTTTCTTTTTAGAAAAACCAAGGCAATACCATGCCTTCCTTTTTAGAAAAACCAAGGCAATACCATGCCTTCCTTTTTAGAAAAACCAAGGCAATACCATGCCTTCCTTTTAAGAATAACCAAGGCAATACCATGTCTTCCATTTTCGGATTAAGATCCAATAAAATCATGTACGTCCGCCGTACACTTACTTTATATAAATATCATATAATATTAGGGACTTGAACCCAATAGCACCATGTACGTCCACCGTACATCCTTTCATTTATAAAACCCCAAGACACTAACACTTGTAGCATCAAGGCACTTTCACATTTAAATCAAGTAACTTACACTTTTAAAATCAAGTCAAGTATACTTTTAAAATCAAGTCACTACCACCTCATGTAACACATGAAATCTAGATTCATTTAAAACACGTACGTCCACCGTACACTCATTTTATAAAGTTCATGCCAAAAGAAGGAAAGAAGAGTTGACATACCTTTTCGGCTATTCCACACGCTAAGTAGAATACGCCATAAGTAGTACTTCAACCTATAATGAAAATAACACTTCTATCAACTTCATGCTTACTAGTGTAGGTTAATACCTATGTAATGGATCTCCTTTTCTACAAAAAATTAGGCAGCACTTCCCCTATTTATACGTACTTTTCCACCTTTCAAGAAGACCAATTTCATAAATAACCAAGGCACCAATTAAGGGCACAATCAAATAGCAACCAAGGTGATTCACACACCTATTTCTCACGTAAAAACAACCCCTTAATCAAGTAAAATAGTCCACTAAAATCAGTCCATATTCCAACAACAAGAAGGGTAAAATGTGAGGCCATTTAACACCTTTATACACCCTTATTCCCTTAGTACTTTCATTAGCAATTAATACATTTAAACATGCATATTGGCGGCTGAATTGCCAGCATATACACGCCACAAAACAGTCCCTAAAACTGCATAACAATAACCAACAGTTTTATACAAGTCTCGTGTCACGACCCAACTCCCGAGTCGTGATGACACCTACCCTATTCCCCGAGTAGGCGAACCACGTTCTCATTAACAAGGTAAATCAGCGAAAAAATAAATAAGGAAAAAGAAATTATAAGTCTTAACCACTTAATTTCCCAATATCTGGTCAAAAGGGTACAAGAGCACTAACAAGTCTAAAAAATAGAAGTCTGAAAGAATGCCCGAAGTCTACATACTGTCTGTCAATACCCAAAGAAAAATGGAATTAACTAATAAGCCCTTCAGGGGCCACAGACGACCAAGCAGCTCACCCTGAATGACTAGAAGATGTCCACCTCGCGAATCAGCCACGGGGCGTAGAGCTGGAACCTGGATCGTACTCTGTACTCAATAAAAGTGCAACAAGAGTAGTATCAGTACAACACTTGTACCGGTAAGCATCATAGGCCGACAGTTATTAGATGACGCATGAAGAAGTTGAAACCAAGAAGTAGCACATAGAGCAATCAGGCATGGTCACGTATCATATACAAGTAAAGCGTAAAGAAATCATAAAATCAACCAAGAAAGACATAATTCACCAAATGATCAGTCAAAATATGAGTGGATGAATGCAATGAAATGCAATGTCACCTCTCTCACTCCCACTCTCCGACAGAAACCTCGGAGGCTATCACTTCCGCTCTCTGGCAGAAACCACGGAGGCTATCACTCTCGCTCTCCGGCAGAAACCTCGGAGTCAATCACTCTTGCTTTCTGGCAGAAACCTCGGAGGAAATCACTCCCGCTCTCCGACAGAAAACCTCGAAGGCAATCACTCCCGCTCTCCGGTAGAAACCTCGGAGGCAATCACTCCCGCTCTCCGGCAGAAACCTCGGAGGCTATCACTCCCGCTCTCTGGCAGAAAATTTGGAGGCAATCACTCCCGCTCTCCGGCAGAAACCTCAGAGGCAATCACTCCCGCTCTCCGACAGAAACCTCGGAGGCTATCACTCACTCTCAGTCTCTCACCTCCCCATCATCACAAAATAATATGGAAAGTATGTCAGGCATGATATCAAGTCTCAACACATGTCACCAATATACAATCAACAAGTACAAGTCAAATCAGGTGGTAATCACAGAAAATAACACATACGGCGATAAGACCACATAACAGCTGACGGAACCAACGTAATAGTAATTTCATCTCCACTTCTTGCCCGAAGGCCTATCATGCTATCCCCGTCACTTTCTACGACTACATACGATTCTCTAATCAGAGTCTAATTAAAGTAAACCATAACCTACCTCAATGCTGAGCGGTTGCCACGGACAATCAAGCCAATGCCTTTCCCTTGCGTAGAACCTCTGAACGCTTAAAATCTAGAAAATATGTGAATTATGTTATAATACGAATCTAAGGACACCCATATTACTATATTTATATTAACCATATTTTTACCATTTAAATTGTATGACTACACCCCTACACATATAAAAATATTAGCACAACTTCAGAAATTTCAAATAACATTCATTTCTTTCAACTTTCTCGCATCTCCCATTTATAAAGGATATAACATTAAATTCGTAACTCCAAATCAGGTTTTATTGTACCACATCGAAGGCAACACTAGGATCTATTATTATACCAAATCCCATATGACATTACTTAGTGTAGTTGGTGAAAATTTACGAAAGAAACTGTTACACCCCGTAATTCCAGGGCAATAGTTTGAGAATGTACCTAAGGAATTAAGATTTGAATTTTGGAAGGAAAGAATTATTACATTTTCTTAAGGAAAATTTTAAAAAAAATGTGACGACGGAAAAATTATTAACTTGGAGTTTAGTACTTCTAATTGCATTTATGGGATTAGTATTGGATTATGAAGTATTAGAATTGATAATATGGGGCCCGCCAAAAATTTCACAATTTAGTGGGACCCTTCGATTTTAAGATATTTTGGACAAATATCTAGATATTTTATAAAGGGAATTTTCAGCCAATAGGGGGATGACATTTGCCCCTCATTCACTTGCCCGCTTGTCTTAACTTGGACTTGATAGATATTTATATATACAAGAGGAGCTTGCAAGACTTAGCATTATTTCATTTCTCACAATTTTCTTCTTGCAAAAACTCTCTTCTCTCTCCTCCTAAACCCTAAAGCTCGATCTAGCCATTAATTTTTCCATGAACAAGAGTGATTATTTATTGTAGATTAAGAACATTAACCAAGTTTTTAGCCAAGTTAACTCTCCAAACCCTCCAAATCTTCTTTGGGTCGTGAGTTAGCCCTTGGAACCCTAGGCTTGTTCTTCGACTTTTTGGAGGTGAAACGTGAAGGGAAGATGGTTGTAAGGTGGTAGAGGATACATATATGTGATTGGAACTTGAAGAAGTGGAGCAAAACGAAAACTGTGAGCCGAATCTCTAGGGGTTATTTTGGACATTTTTGGCTTAAACATAAGGTAAAAATTCTTCCTTCTCTTGAAGTAATTGGATATTACTTATTGTTATTATGTATAGTTGAGCTTGTGTTAAAAAGAATGAAGAATAAAAAGTGTTTGGACATTTTGTTGGTGTTTGGCAGAGAGTTGGCGATTTCGGGTGTTGGTGTCGTTGGCTTTAATTGTTGTTATTAACGTCACCTATTGCATGATATAATGATGGGATATTGTTGTTGATAGGTTGATATAACTTATATAGAAGTTTTAGAACTTGAATTGGAATAAAAAGGATTAAGGAAAGAGTTGTCGGATTGTAGTTGTTGGCCGAGACTTGTACAAAACTGTTGGATATTATTATGCAATTTTAGGGACTATTTTGAGGTATTAAAATGCTGGAAATTCAGTTGTCATTATGCATGTTTGAATGCGGTAAAAGTTAATGTAAGTCCTAAAGGAATAAGAGTATAGAAAGGTGTAGAAAGACTTCACATTTTATCCTTATTGTTGATGGAATTGTGGACTATTTTTATGGACTGTTTTGTATAGATCCTTTGGTTGATGTTTTGATTGTGCCTTAAATGGGTCTTGATTGTTGTTGAATTTGGGCCTTGAAAAAGGTGGAAAAGTATGTATAAACGGGGGAAGTGCTGCCCAAATTTCCGTAGGAAAAAGAGAACATTTACTTGGTATTAACCTACTTTAGCAAGCATGTGTTGATATACGTGTTATTGTTGTTATAGGTTGAAGTACATTGAGACATATCCTAGATTGTAGAGTTGGTTAGTCGCCAATAAGGTATGTGAACTATCCTTTCTTCTTCTAGCATGATTCCTTGTTATAAAGTGCATGGATCCTACTCCTTAATGATGTAATTCATTAATAGTACTTTGGATTTCCCAAAATAGAAGTTGTTCTATATACTTCCTTGATAGTACTTTGGATTTTATAAAATTGAAGTTGTTCTATAAACTTCCTTGATAGTACTTTGGATTTTATAAAATAGAAGTTGTCCTATATACTTCCTTGATAGTACTTTGGATTTTATAAAATAGAAGTTGTTCTATATACTTCCTTGATAGTACTTGGATTTTATAAAATGGAAGTCGTTATAATAAATTCTCTTGATAGTACTTGAGTTTATAAAATGGAGATTGTTATATCTATCCCTTCGATAGTACTTTGAGTTCCAAAAAGGAAGTTGTTCTAACTACTACATTGATAGTACTTGGGGTTTCTAAAACGAGAGATTGTTATATCTATTCTCTTGATAGTACTTTGGGTTGTCTAAATGAAAGTTATTTTATTTTGGTTCATTGAGAGTCAAAGGATTTATTATAAAGAAAAGGAATGTACGGTGGATGTACATAGTACTTTGGGTTCAATTCCCTAATATTACAAGATGTGATAATGCCTTGAGTTCTTCTAAAATGATAGTTCATTCTATTTGTGTTAATGAGAGTCGGAGATGATTTAAATTGTACATAGTTGCTTGTGATAGCTATATGTGTACATTCTTTTATATTTGGAGCGCGTCCCAGAATAGGCAGGGCAGTATACCTAAATGGGCAGGGCAGTATATATTACATGACTTTACCGTGTCCCAGAATGGACCGGGCAGTATACCTTAATGGGCAGAGCAGTATATATTACATGACTTTACCGTGTCCCAGAATGGACCGGGCAATATACCTTAATGGGCAGGGCAGTATATATTACATGACTTTACCGTGTCTCAGAATGGACCGGACAGTAGACCTTAATGGGTAGGGCAGTATATATTACATGACTTTGCCGTGTCCCAGAATAGACCGGGCAGTATACCTTAATGGGTAGGGCAGTATATATTACATGACTTTGCCGTGTCCCAGAATAGACCGGGCAGTATACCTTAATGGGTAGGGCAGTATATATTACATGACTTTACCGTGTCCTAGAATGGACAAGGAAGTATACCTTAATGGGTAGGGCAGTATATATTACCTGACTTTACCGTGTCCCAGAATGGACCGGGCAGTATACCTTAATGGGTAGGGCAGTATATATTACATGACTTTACTGTGTCCCAGAAGGGGCCAGGCAGAATAACTTATTTGAATTATTGACTTTACCGCGTCTCAGAAGGGGCCGGGCAGAATACCTTATTGACTTTACCGCGTCTCATAAAGGGCCGGGCAGAATACCTGAGTTTACCGCATCCCAGAAGGGGTCGGACAGAATACCTTATTGACTTTATCGTGTCCTAGATAGGGCTGGGCAGAATACCTTACAGGGCAGTATTTGTGTATAATGTTCGGGTTCAACTCCCATTACAATATTTGTTTATATGGACAGACGTCCATAATTTTGACATGTATTTCATATCTTAAAAAGGCACAGTGTACTGGTATTTGATTATTATACTTGTCTCTTGTTATCTGTTTGGCATGTTATAATCTCATTTGCAGTACTTATTGTTTCACATACTTGGTACATTTTTCGTACTGACCCCCTTTCTCTGGGGGGCTGCGTTCATGCCGCAGGTTTAGGTACACAGTTTGGTGATATGCAAGTGTAGGATCCTTGCTCGGAGTTTTGGGATATCTCTATTGTTTTGGAGTTTATCATTTTTGTAATGATCTTTCAGTACAGGTTTTTTTGTACATTTATGGGTACGGCGGTACCTTGTCCCGTAATAGTATATTGTTCAAACTCGTAGAGGTCTGTATTCATATGTGAGATTGGACTCGTGTACAGTGTAGTTTTGTTTTGGACTTGTATATATATATAGCGGCGGCTTTGTCGGCTTTGCCTTTGTTTTAAAAAAATGAGTATCTTTATCTTTCGCGGGTTACTTAGGATGTTTGAGTAGAAGGGTGCCCATGTAGGGTACCATTCGCGGGCCCGGGGTTCGGGTCGTGACAAGAGTGGTATCGTGAGCAAATACCGAATGTCTCATGCACTCGCCTAGTAGAGTCTTGACATTTGCGGTGTTGCGCGCCACACCCATAAACAGGAGGCTACACGACATTTAGGATTTGGTTTCTATTCCTCTTACTCTGAGATCGTGCAATAGAGCTGTATTATTAGGATAATCCCTCTCTGACGTATTATTGTGTTACAACTATGCCTCCGAGGAAGGCAACAGTTACCCAGAAGGGCAAATCAGTAGTGGGAGCTACTAGTCAGACTCAGAGAGTTATTAGGGCTCATGCCCAGTCTATAACGGATATTGTACCGCAGTCGGCGAGTTCTTATGACCGGTTTTGAGGCCCCAAAGACTGAGACTCCACTCTCCTCATCGTGGAAGACTATAGGACCATTAGAGGTAGAAATATTTTTGTTTAGTAATGAGTAGAATGAAGGATGTTGACAAGAATGATAAAGTGAATGAAACTATAGTTGTTTAGGGTTCACAAGGTGTGTAATTACCCCATAACAGTGTAAAGACAGATAGTAGGAAATGTACAGTAGGAATACTTCGGCCAAAGGTGACGAACCTCTAATGAGAGAAAATGATAGTGTGAGAAACACTTTGAGATAGGAGAGAGATTCATTTTAGACCATGACTGAGAGTTAATTGTGATGATACACACACCTTAGATTCAGTAACATTGTCCATAGGTTCGTGATTGAGATACTACTAGTTTTAGAGTTTACACCAGTTAGTGAACAAAGCTAGGTAGACAATAGGATCATTCACCAACCAGTAGTTTGACTAATGTGAGGATGAAGAAGAGAAGTTGACACGAGGGAACATATTAGTTATTTGAGTGGGAGTCCGACTGAAGGGCTCAGATAGTGATAGCTTATGGCTTAGAATATGGCAGGGTCATCCCTAGTACGGGAAGAGAAAATGAACGTCTGAAGATCCTATTTTGGAAAGGACTGCAACTTTCGAGTATTGTGAGAAGAGACCTCAGATGGAAGGTCCATTGGTGTATATACATGTTATGGTCGTGTGTGGCATTGTTGGTTTTGTGGAGTATTGGTTGATAGGTATAGTAAGTAGACGACGCCGGAATCTGTATAGTTTGAGACCTAATATGAACATTCGGGACGAATGTTTCTAAGTGGGGAAGGATGTTACACCCCGTAATTCCAGGGCAATAGTTTGAGAATGTACCTAAGGAATTAAAATTTGAATTTTGGAAGGAAAGAATTATTACATTTTCTTAAGGAAAATTTCGAAAAAATGTGACGACGGAAAAATTATTAACTTGGAGTTTAATACTTCTAATTGGATTTATGGGATTAGTATTGGATTATGAAGTATTGGAATTGATAATATGGGGCCCGCCAAAAATTTCACAATTTAGTGGGGCCCTTCGATTTTCCCATGACAATATTTGTTTATATGGACAAACGTCCATAATTTTGACATGGATTTCATATCTTGAAAAGGCACAGTGTACTAGTATTTGATTATTATACTTGTATCTTGTTATCTGTTTGGCCTGTTATAATCTCACTTGCAGTACTTATTGTTTCACATACTTGGTACATTTTCCGTACTGACCCCCATTCTCTGGGGGGCTGCGTTCATGCCGCAGGTTTAGGTACGCAGTTTGGTGATCTGCAAGTGTAGGAACCTTGCTCCGAGTTTTGGGATATCTCCATTGTTCTGGAGTTTATCATTTTTGTAATGATCTTTCAGTACAGGTTTTTTTTGTACATTTATGGGTATGGCGGGGCCTTGTCCCGTCATAGTATATTGTTCAAACTCTTAGAGGTCTGTATTCATATGTGAGATTGGACTCGTATACAGTGTAGTTTCATTTTGGACTTGTATATATATATATATATATATATATATAGCGGCGGCCTTGCCGGCTTTGCCTTTGTTTTAAAAAAATGAGTATCTTTATCTTCCGCGGGTTACTTGGGATGTTTGAGTAGAAGGGTGCCCAGGTAGGGTACCAGTCGCAGGCCCGGGGTTCGGGTCGTGACAGAAACAACCCTATGAAATCTGTGTCGCCAGAATTTTTGTAAAACAAGGCAGAAACTTCAAACAGTTATACCTTTTAAACCTTAAGTCGGATTTATCTTCATAAGATATCAAACTGACGGGAACAGAGTAATCTACAACTTTCATTCAGCCCATACTTTTATATTCCTTACGGATTGGTACAATTTTCATGTTTTACAGGCTGCTGTAATCATTATGCCATGATAAATCCCTCAAGTTTCTCTATTCAAGTGGATTGTGGAATTTTCGTGTAATGACCTCTTTGAAAATTTGATTTCATTCAATAACGCATTAGTATAAGGATCATGAATAGATTAATTCAACCATATAACATAGAATCTAACCTGAACTTAATTGAGTGTTTCCTCCTTGTCTTCTAGTTACTAGGGTTTCTTTCTCTTCTTTCTTTCTCCTCTCTCTGCCGCGCTGCATTCTCTTTCTCCCCTCTCTCAAGGCCCCTCTCCCCCTTTATTTTTCCTCTCCTTCCTTCTCCTCCCTGCTGGCTGCGCACGTCTCCCTCTCTTCTACCTAGTAGTTTTTTTTCTTATTTCCATTAAAAGAAAGAAAGAGTTTAGGTTAATTAAAAAAAAACTGAATTTCCTTTGTTACACTTAGGACCCTAAAATACTACATTTTAGTCCCTCATTGTCTACTTAAATTAAATAAATCCCCCAAGTAATTAAAATCTTAATCCCACTTCTTTTAATATTAACTCCCGTTTCCTTTAATTCACGAGAATTTCATAAAGCATCGTATTATCAATGTCATAATTCTTTTTCGTAGTTTAAAGTGATAAACGACCAGACGGGTCGTTACATCTCGGCCAAACAACCATAACCAAAGCCCTTTTCAATATTCCTTATAATTCAATTCAAGTTTCAATACTTAATATAAACCACATCAACTTGTAATAACAATACTTCCTTCATTTAATCATGCAAGTAGTAACGTTAATAACAACAATAACCAACGAAATCCAAGATACCAAAAACTGCCTAGATTTCGGCCAACATGCTAAACCACTTCATGCATTTCTTATTCTTCAATTCTCTTAACACAAGTTCATCCCCTAATTATAACAACATGTAATATCCAATTTCTTTAAAAGAAGAAGAACTCTTACCTCAATATTTAGCCAAAACAGTCCACAAGATTCTCGGCCATAGCTTTACTTCCATACCACTTCTTCAAGCTCCAACAACACCCATGTAACCTCTACAAGCTTGTAACCATCTCCCTTTCTTGTTTTACTTCCAAAAAGTTCATCTCAAGTTTAGGGTTTCAAGGCAAGTTTCGGCCAACCCACTATTTTGGAGGATCTTGGTTTAGCACTTAGTTAGAGAGCTTAATCTAGGAGGATATAAGTTAATCTAGGAAGATAATCAACTCTTGTTCTTCACTTTCAAGAGAATTTTGAGACTTAGCTTAAGGGAGAGAGAGAAGAGCAAGTCTTGGAGGATGAAGATATTATTGAAATGAATCCAAGTCTTGCTATAAACTTTCCTATATAGTTGTCAACTTGTAATGACAAGTGGATGAGGGACACATGTCACCCTCCTATTGGTCACATAATCTTTTCACCAAAATATCTCAACACTTGGCCAAAATATCTTAAATTTCGATGGGCCCCATAAAATTGTGAAATTTTTGGTGGACCCTATATTATCAATTCCAAGACTTCATAATACAATACTAAGTCCATAAATTCAATTAGAAGAATTAAACTCCAAGTTAATAATTTTTCGTCGTCACATTTTCCAAAAAAGTTTCGTAGGAAAATATAAATATTTTTTCCTTTCAACCTTCAAATCTTACTTTCTTAATCACGTTCTCATATCAATTTCATGAAATTACGGGGTGTAACAGTAAACCAGAAGTTTATAGATACTAAAAATAATTTATGTCATAGTAAATTAGAAATTTAATAAAACAAATAACACATGATACGGTAAACATGAAGTTTACTAGTATATATAATTTTATCAGTTGACATGAAAAATTTGGCCAACCTGATTCAAATATGATATGCAGATTGAGTATTCGACATATATTGAAGAACTAGAAGACTCTTCAAAAATTTATTTGTGCTGCTTGTTCTAATGAGAAGTTGATTATACTAGTTAAAGTTGTGATTGAATTTCCCAAATTTTGAAAATATAAAAGGTGAATATGGGCTCGCTCACCTGTTATGTGATGTCTTCAATAGATGCATCGATAAGACAGTCACATGTGCATTTATGGTCAACTTGGAGTTTGACATATACAAATTTACTTACTCAAGATAATTGAGTTGAGAGCACAATTTTCAGATTATGTAATCAAGATAATTCATCTTGTTAATGTTGATTTATATCCAAGCTGAACGTTGAATGCCTCCGATAAATAGCTAAATCATTGCTAATGAGAACAAAGTTTCATGTGTTGATATGAAATATAATATATTGCATACAACAACACTTGTATGCTTTCGGCCAATAAATTATTATAAGTTTCCCCTCACAATTTGTTTAGGGTCAGGAACTAGATATTTCATTTAATAGTTTTTATGTGATTAATTAATCTTATCATGATGCACAAAGATGGATTCCCCCAAAGAATGTGAGATATGTATTAGTTTTTCTAACATAAGGGGGAATAACCAGTTAAGAAATATGTTATGAATTATATTCAAGTCAAGTGCTAGAAGCATTTGTTGACCCAAAAATAATTTCTAATTTCAGCTGCAATATGCTCTTATTAAATTTATATCTCTGAAGGACAGAGTCTACAACATGCATGAAGTGTGGTAGATCAATCAGTTCCAAATGAAATAATCCTTAAAAAAAGAGGATCAAATTATCATAATAAAGAGTAAATGTGCTCTCAAATAGCCTACGGCCCAACATTTCATGAAACCTCGTGAGAAGTTTAGGTACCTAAAATAATAAAAGTGATGAGATTTCAATAAGTTATGTTACATTACGAACCGATACAAATGATATATCATCGACGATATCTTTGATATAATATAACGGAATATTATAAAAGATTGTGAGGATCTTAATTCTACGTCTATTTGGTATGCTTTGAAATTATCGGACCTGCAGTCCAGACATCATAAAATGTCACACATTAAATATTAATGGATATTGTCACTTGGCAAAATTTATATTTAAATTCTTGAAGAATTTTAAATGCCTGAAGCATATACAGATTTTAAAAACTTATTCATAGTTCTTACATGGATCAGATCAAGTAAGGTGAATGCAATTTTGTCATAAGGAGTATTCATTGACTAAAGATACACATGACTCTATTATCCTTACGTCTTTATGAGTGTAAATTGATTACTTAAATATTATTTGAACTCTCGAAGATTTTCCTAAACAATAGATTATCTGCTGAAAGAAGTTGAATTGAGAAACTTGCGAAACTCTTTGGTCCTGAAATAGACCAAGATCCAATTTCGGGTTATTTCTTAATGAACATGATCTGCCATAATCTCTTCGATCCCTTCATTTAAGTGCCAGAATAGAGAGAGATTTGGTAGGAAAGTGGAAGAGACCTTTTTTGTATATATGATAATCAAAGGGAGTGGGAAAGCTACCCCCGCCACCAGTCGTACTCTGACCAGGCTTCGAAAAACTTTGAGATCACTGAGTTTCTCGGGAATCGAGGAATCTTTAGGTACTTTTTATGAGATTTATGGACACTATCTAATAGTAAGAAGTCAAAAAAAATAAATCTATTTTATATACAAGAAGAAGAGAGGGAAGAAATAATATAGTAATATTTACCTTTTTTTGCTTTGACCGCGACTTTGTTTGGTCTTCCTCTTTCCTTCAGCCCATGTTTCAAAGCTAGCAAAAATTTCGAGCCTTCGGGATCTCTCTTGAACGGTGGTTAGTTAGTCCTTTTCTTCTGTTGATGTTGAGACTGTCTCCCATATCATTCGATAATAAAGATCCACTACTTGCCTTGTCGACGCTAAACTCAGTACCTCGCTTCCTTACTAGTACACCTACTAGATCCATACTCATTACGAATGTGTTCACCAGACATCTGACTTAGCAACCTTCTGCTAAGAAATTTTTGAAATCCAAAATTAATATTTGTGAACAATGTGAATATCATTTAAAAATGGGAGAGACAACCATTTGATGAATGACAATGGATAAACGTACTATATGCTCTTTATGCAATTAAAACATTTATATGTGTTGCTATCCGTATGAGGGATGACAGCAATGTCGTTCCACATGACAATCAAATCATATAAAGATAACATTTATTTATAAAGCAAGTCACGAATGCAGTTAGTCAGGAATGCACTTGAAGTATTTTAAATAATATTATATGTCAATGATACAACTCTATGAAAAGAATGAAGATGCATCATACATAGCCGAACTAATGTGAGGATTCATAAGGAGATAGAACAAATTATATTTCACCAGAGTTTTCTTAACACGAACTCCAGAAGAAAAGTGATATCAACATGCAACAGATTTGTTCAAGTGATAATATGACTGATTTGTTTACCAAGTCTCTACCAACTACAACTTTTGAGAAAATGGTACACAAGATTGAGATGTGAAGATTCAAGTTTTTGGATTGAAGTTCTCATCAGGGAGAGTTAATACGCGTTGTACTCTTTTGCCTTTCAAGATTTTTGTCCCACTGGATTTTTCTTGTAAAGTTTTTAATGAGGCAACCAAATTGTGTATTATTAGAAATGTGTACTATTTTTCCTTTACTAGAATTTTTCCCATTTGATTTTTTTCTAGTAAGTTTTTAATGAGACACATTATCTACAAAATAGACATTTATGGGAGAGTGTTATAAATATTATTTATTATTATAAATGTTTATCTATACAAGGAAGTTAGGGTTAATAACTTTGGGACCAAGTCACTTTTCTATTATAAATATTGTATTTTCATCCTTCAAGGAAAATAAAGAAATCTTCTCTCTTTCTCCACAATATTCTTTATTAGCAAGAATATTCATAAAATATTTTTTGTATATTGTGTAATTATGATAAATGTATATTTATGGTATATTAGGATCCTACCGAATTAGGATTCCTCCATTGTACACAATATAAATATTTGTAATAATGATAATACTCTCCAACAGAAATTATCACATTCTTACATGGTATCGGTAGCCAAAATCCTAGGGTTTCTTGTCTAAGACGTCACCCCGTCAACATCTCTCGGGTTCGCTGTTGAGTCTATTTTATATACACTTTTGAGTTCTTTTTAGTCAGTATTTTCCTCTTTTCTTTTGCGTTTAGTATAGTGTTAGGGTTGTTTTTCTTTCTTTTGAGTCGCAACGGTCCTAAAGGAGAAAATACTGAATTGATGATGAAATAAGATGAATTGAGGATGAAATTGCACAAGCAAAGCCCAAGAAATCAAACCAAAGGAGTCTCGGGAAGAATGGAAGAAATTTGGATGAAACAATGTCAAGGACCGCGGCGCACGAATGGAAGAGTCGCGACGCTTTCTGAGCCGCGGCTGAAGGAATTAGGGCTAAGGCGCGAAATTTCCGAAGAGTTCGTAAATATTTTTCCATCGTGAGCGCCGCGACACTTGGCAGCAGCACCGCGGCGCAATATTTCCAATAAGTCCAGTGATTTTCAGGCTGAATTAGGGTCGCGGTGCTGACGCGCGTTTTTGGATTTTTGGGCCGAATCTGCTGAAGGGTAAAAGGGTCTGAAACGAGGTTTTGCTCAGATATAAAACCCTGAAACCCTCTCGTATCTGATTATCATACTTTGGGAAGGCTAGAAGGGAGGCAAAGCTACACAATTGGAGACTTTGTTCAAGTTCTTTTTCTTCCCTTTATTTTATTGCAGTTTATGTTGGATATTTGTAAATTAGTTCTTAGAATGACAATGTATAGGAGCTAATTTCTTTATTAGGGGTTTTCGTTGAATCGCTTGAAACACTTTAATAAGTTAATGCATAGTTATTGATTTCTTCTTCAGCTATATTAAGATATATTCAATTAGTATTGATTGTTTGATAATTAATTGGCCATTAATTGTCATAACTTATATGATTTCGAATCGAGATCTGAAAAGGGATATTTGAATATGCTGTAGTTGTTTAGACATAGGTTAAAATCGCGGATGAAAGTACCCTGATACTTGTGTAGTGTTTAAGGTTATTGTTCTTAATCCTTCCGTGTGGTAAAATCTATCATAGAAATATAAAAGGTTTCTGCATAAAGTTGAGTTTTTATATGTCCTAACCGGAATATACAACATATTAGTTAACCTGCTATCTTAATAAGAAGAAGAATCATTTGTCTTGCATTAACAAGTGAAAGAGTGAATAGTTGAGGAGATTAGAAACTCTAATTCCCTTCATAACTGTCTTAAACGCGAAGTATTATCATCATTAGTTTATTTCTGTACTTTACTTTAATTGTAGTTCTTAGTTAAATTTTCAAAAAAAGAGCGTTAGCCAAATAGATACCATAGATTAGATATCCGATACTTGACAAACCAGTCTATGTGGATGATAACTCGGTCTTACAGACTTTATTACTTTAGCGATATGTACACTTGCGTTAGCGCACAAAAATATCGCAACAAGTTTTTGGCACCGTTGTCGGGGACTGACGTACTATCAATATCAAATTATCTAGTCTTATTTCTAATTTGGTCTTTATTTTTCTTTTTTTATTTTTAGAACGCATTTTTACCTTGATCTGTTGTATTGTTTTTGATTGATTTCAGGAAACTTGTTTATGCGAAGTAGGAGAAGAGCAGACACTCTTGTCCCTCTGAACCCTGAAATTGAAACATTGTGCAAACAGAACAGAAAAGATAAAAGAATTGCTCATTCTTTAGCAATGGAAAATCAGCAAAACAATAATGAGGTGAATGATGAGTTACTGTTGAGTGTATTTTGTACACTCTTTCGAGTCCTTTTTAGTTAGTATTTTACTCTTTTATTTTGCGTTTAGTATAGTGTTAGGTGTGTTTTTCTTTCGTTTGTGTTACAACGGTTATAAAGGAGAAGATACCACTTTTGAATATGAAATGAGCTTAATTGAGGATGAAAATTGCACAAGCACAACCCAAGGAATGAAGCCTAATGTCACGACCCGATCCCGGGCCCGTGACTGGTGCCTTACCCCGGGCACCCTAGTGATACAACATCAGAGAAAATCAGCGGAAATAAAACATAAACATGAAACAAGCGACATGTTAAATAAACAGGCCAACCAAACGGTTACCTTCCAATAACATATATATATATATAACTCTTTCAAAACGAACAGTTTAATCCTTTTTTTACAAACCCCGCCACAACAAGATTACTGCACTTCTAAGAGTTACAACAACCATGACGGACAGGCCCCGCCATACTCGAATGTACAAGAACCTACGACTCGGGAACACATACCAAGAATAAGCCTCCGAGAAACGAGCTTCCCAACGCTGAATCAGGACTCCAAGAGCGAGGATCAACACCGCAGTACTTCACTGCGGATGAACGCAGCCTCCAAGGAGGTCGACAACAGTACCAAGTATGTGAAACTGAAAAATACTGTAAATGAAATCGTAACAGTCTATATAAAAACAGGAGACATGTATGATAACCAAACTACAGTTCACAACATAAAAGCAGTCATGTCAAGTCATGGACTCACGCCCTCAAAGTCATCACTCAAATATAACCCGGGAATTTAACCCGCACAACGGCCGCATGCCCCGGCATCTCACCTCGGTATAAGCATGGCCATGGAACCATACCAATGGAAGCATACTCGTGCGCCACGCATCGTGTCAGTATGTCCAAAGGAAATATCCAGATAACAATCGAAATGGAAGCATACCCGTGCGCCACGCATCGTGTCAGTATGTCCAAAGCGAATAACAAGATAACAATCAAAATGGAACCATACCCGTGCGCCACGCATCGTGTCAGTATGTCCAAGCCAATAACAAGACAGCAATCCCAATGGAACCATATCCGTGCGCCACGCATCGTGTCAGTATGTCCAAAAGGAAACAACTAGACGACAATCAAAATGGAACCATACCCGTGCGCCACGCATCGTGTCAGTATGTCCAAAGCGATTAGCAAAAATAACACTATCAACAGGAGCGTACCCGTGGAATTCTCCGTCACTGCCGGCACGTCCAAGTAACTTCTCAACTATAGCCTACTCCAACGAGACGCAGAATACGTAGATACAACACTTGCACAACAAAGGCTATCACAACAAGCATAGGCAAGTTCAACAAATTCATAGACTTATATTTTATTACAACAAATCCAGGTTTTAACCCCAAAGTACTACATACATTAACTCTTTTTAAAGGATTCGTTTCTTTCTCAAAAGTCACATAATACCCGTGGTATAAAATAAAGTGACTATCTTTTTAAGTAAACCAAAATACTTCCCTTTGTAAAATCAAGTAACAACATTATTTTCCAAACGTTCAAGTTTGCCTAATTTCAAATGCTCAAGTTTCTCATTTTAGAAAGGTTTCATAACTCATAGTCTTAATCTCTTTTAAAACAATTGAGAAACATATGTCTTATACGTGAGCCGTTTATTCTTGTTTACAACAATCTTGTTACAAAGACCGTGATCTAGGAAATGTAATACAATTTTGTCTTATCTTAGCTTCTATGCAGATGGAGGTTTCTACTGGTTTTAATAACAATTAGTTATTTGTCAATACACTTTCCTTTATTAGCGCCACGTGGTTTGCTCGACACTTATTCTCATTTCCAAATCAAGAAACATTATTCTTTTTAAAACCAAGTACTCATTACTCGCGAATGAGGTTTCACAACACTTTTAACAAAATGTTAATAAACAAGTAAAACAAGTTAAGTCTCTTATCTTTCAAGATCAAGTCTCTTAACTTCTACAATCAATAAAACCAATCTTTTACCTACATAGAGTCGTTATAACTAACTTCCCATAAAGCTATTATAACACCCTATGTTTTAAACCAACCAACTCATTTAGCACACGACGCCTCACCGCACTACATAGTTTACAAAGCATCATGCTGAAGGATAGGAAGAGGTTCACATACCTCGCGACGATTATCGACAATAAGCAAAACGCTCCACAAGATCAGAATCTGGCTAGCCTTTTCCACTCTTCAAGTAGAATACGCCACTCGTAGTACTTCCACCTATAAGGCCACAAACGCCTATTAACTTCTAACCGCACGGTTCCATATTCTACGTAAAATTGGCAAGACTCTCCCGCAACCGCGTAAATCTCCTCTCTATCGAGGCCGCTACCAAGCCAACCAGGGTGGGCGTTAGACGTCTAACCGGACGTATACAATTCTACTATACAGTAATACCACAAGTCTACTGTAATACAGTCCTATGTAATTACAGTTCAGTTCTCTTCTTTATATTCAGGCTTAAGTCAAAAGACATTGCCGCAAAGCTATGTTCAGTTCTATATATAGTATACCTCAACTATATAATCCTACAACATGTAATTTCCAATTACAATAAGGGGACAAGAATATTTACCTCGATAAGCCCAAAAATTATCCGAGATAAAAGTCGATCCTGAGCAAGGTTTAGCTCCTACTCCGTGCGCTCCAATCCGCTCCAAACAACCCTTAGAAGTTCTAACCAACTTCTACTAAAATACTTCAACCAACTATGAAGATTTCCTTAGGGTTTCGGTTTGAGACTAAAAGGACAAAATGTAGTATTTCCGGACTCTACGTATAGAGGTAACTTTGGAATACTACAAGGTATAAGGCTAAGGTATTTTGGGCATTATAACAATACTTGGAAAGTATTTCTACCAAGAGGGGGGGTGTATTATACGAAACAACTAGTTAGTGGGTACCCCACTACTAGACACCACAAGTGAGGGGAACCTCTCGCCAAAGGCCACTGGAGGGGAGGAGAGGCTTTGGACGAGAGCCACAAGAGAGGGAGGAGGATTTCAAGACATAGACAAAGTGAGGAGTGGATGAAGAAGTTCATCTCTGGGCGGGTATTTATAGGGAAGCTGGCACAACCAATGGCCAAGATCAAGCCATGTGCAAGGCAAGTGTAAGGCCTTGATCAAGACAAGTGCACCCTAACCCTACTCCACAAAACATGGCACAAAACAAGCCACAAAACAAGCCACAAAACAAGGCCAAAACAAGGCACCAATTGGCCACAAACCCGTGACCCAACCGGCCATCCACATCGCCCACTTGAGGGTGACAAGTGTCACCCTCCCGTTGGTCCAAAACATTTCGTCTCTCGGAAAAATCCGCAAAAATAAAAAAGGACATAGCCGGAATTTTCCCTTCGCAAGCTTTGTAAAATGTTTCATTAAAAACGATTCTAATCGGGTGTCAGGCACAAATATTTCAAACTTGCCTAACTTTAAGGCTCAAACTTTCACGCACGCCCACACGCATATACTCCGAAATACTGGTATAACATTCTCCTCCTTAGAAACATTCGTTCCGAATGTTCCTTCTCAAGACGGATAACGATAAAGTTCCTCTAACAAGTTGCCAACGCCACACACGGCTACGAAATAACTCACGTTCTTCTTCCTTCCTTACTCGTCGCGCCGAACACTTGAACTCTCCCAAGATAATGCACCATACTTCACCATCGCCTGGGCTTTCCAAAACTGTGGAGTCACTACCTCCAAACTTGGTCATCTTACTAGCTTCACTTTCCGCCAAGGCCATTCCCGGCCTTCACAAACCGATTCTGGTCGAACGCATCCACGAACTCATACGATGGTTAACTAAACTCGGGCCTAGCATCCTCGTGACCCTACCACCTGGCGGGACCACCTCGAACTGACCCCACCACAAACCGGGCTGCGGGTTGACCCGCGAACGGCCCTCAACCCAACCCACAATCGCGCCAACTCTTGCTCCTCGATACGGAACAATCTTACTAATTCACATCATGAAAGCTACCACTTCCATCTCACACTACCTATGGACTTATCACACAAATAAATCCCACGTATACTACTCACTCTAATAAAGGTCAAAAATAAATCTTTTACACAAGACGACCTTACCTCTAAGGTCTCACTCGTGAAATATTCTAAGGTTCACACCTACCATGCCCCCATACTTATCCTTCCAACTAACCATGTTTTCTAACTCACAAATAACACAACGCTATCCGTACATAGCACACAATAAAAAGATCATAATATCAAGCATACCAAAACTCTAGAGGGTTAAGGATATACCTGTATCCACCGCTTCACTCTAATCATAGGCCTGTCATGCAGGGCGCATAACTGTAGAAGGTGATGAACCAGCCATAGATCCTGAAGGCCGAGTCTCTACATCCGCGCTACCTCTGGTTGGACAATTTCTTGCAAAATGGCCCTGCTGGCCGCATGTAAAACAAACTCCCAAATTAGCACGACACTCCCCAAAATGGGGCCTACCACAACGATCACAACGAGGTAGGGGTGGCTTCAGCTGGCTAACACCCCTGCTCTCACGAAAATCTGAACCTCGAGCCCACGACCGCTTCCTCAAGACGTGGAGGACCACTCAGACAAGGGGTACATAACTAGCTCGCGGAGGCGATCCGCCTCGAAGTCGCCAAAGACTCGATGTCCTCGCCCTTCTCGCGATCCAGTCATTCCGCCGACCTCCGCACTCACATCCTAGTGCATGAGCTCGCACGCGGCAATGTCCATGCCCGCCAAGAGCTACACCCGAACAAGCCTCTTTCAAGTAATCATCTAGCCCTGGACGTGGCGCACTCTATCCTCCATGGTTGCTACTAAAGCGGGACATACCGAGCCAACGAGTCAAACTCCACGTTGTACTCCCAACCGCACGCCTCTCGCCTAAGCATCATAAACTGTTTACCGCGTGCTCTCATCCGCGAGGCAAGAAGTGAGTGAGGAATGCCTTCGAACTCGCCCCATACGCTGGAAGCGCATGCTCTCCCGACAACTCCCACGATCAAACCACGATCATGCGGATCACGCACCGATGCGAACCTAAGACCACCGACTCGGTCTCAAGCTTGATCACTCACGACCAGAATCGCCGGATGAACTCCTGCGGATCATCCTCGTGCCTCGACCCATAAAAATCTGGCGGCTACAACTCGTAAAGTCCCGTAGCCTCAAACTATTCGCCGGTGAACCATCGTGCTATCGAATCGAACCGCCGTGATCCAAATTTATCTCATATCCTGCCACGACCGCCAAAGAATCGGGCCATCTTCAGTACTTATCTCATCCGCCTCCAGCCGCGGACCGAGGCTCGTGCATCGTGGTCTCAGCAGCATCGCCGCGCTCTAAACTCGGTGGCCGGGCGGCGCAAAACTCGGGCCAAGCATAATCTCGTGTATCGACCGCTCGCACTGCATTCTCTCAGATCTCACTAGCAGACTCCTCGCTTTGCCCTTCTCGGCTCGTTGCCATGGCGCGAGGCATAATCGTAAAAACGAGATACGCCGAGGGGTCCAACTTACAACACATTTCTAAGGCACGATCTCGTAATGAGAAGAATGGAAACTAATCCTAAATGTCTCAGCCTCCTCGATTATAGATGTGGTGCACAACACATCGATAATCAAGACTTACTAGACACTGCTCAGAGACACTTTCCGAGGATTAACTGCTCTGATACCACTTTTGTCACGACCCGATCCCGGGCCCGTGACTGGTGACTTACCCCGGGCACCCTAGTGATACAACATCAGAGAAAATCAGCGGAAATAAAACATAAACATGAAACAAGCGACATGTTAAATAAACAGGCCAACCAAACGGTTACCTTCCAATAACATATATATATATAACTCTTTCAAAACGAACAGTTTAATCCTTTTTTTACAAACCCTGCCCACAACAAGATTACATGCACTTCTAAGAGTTACAACAACCATGACGGGACAGGGCCCCGCCATACCCCTGAATGTACAAGAACCTACGACTCAGGGAACACATACCGAAGAATAAGCCTCCGGAGAAACGGAGCTTCCCAACGCTGAACTGTGACCCTAAGAGCGAGGATCAACACCGGTGTACCTCTACTCGCAGATGAACGCAGCTCAAGGAGGTCAAGATAACAGTACCAAGTATGTGAAATCAAAATATCAGAATGAAATCGTGAATACTATATAAAAACAGGAGACATGTATGATAACCAAAATATAGTTCACAACATAAATGCATTCATGTCAAGTCAGGGACTCACGCCCTCATAGTCATCACTAAAATATAACCCGGGAATTTAAACCGCACTACTGCCGCATGCCCAAGATCTCACCTCGGATAAGCATGGCCATGGAACCATCCCAATGGAAGATACCCGCGCGCCACGATCGTGTCAAGATGTCCAAAGGAAATATCCAGATAACAATCGAAATGGAAGATACCCGCGCGCCACGATCGTGGTCGATGTCCAAAGCGAATAACAAGATAACAATCAAAATGGAACCATACCCGCGCGCCACGATCGCGGTCGATGTCCAAGCCAATAACAAGACAAAGAATCCCAATGGAACCATACCCGCGGCGCACGATCGCGGTCGTGATGTCCAAAAGGAAACAACTAGACGACAATCAAATGGAACCATACCCGCGCGCCACGATCGTGTCGTGATGTCCAAAGCGATTAGCAAAAATAACACTATCAACGCGAGCGCATCTGCGGAATTCTCCACACCGCCAAGACGCCCAAGTAACTTCTCAACTGGATAGCCTACCCAACGAGACGCGGAACACGTAGATACAACACTTGCACAACAAAGGCTATCACAACAAGCATAGGCAAGTTCAACAAATTCATAGACTTATATTTTATTACAACAAATCCAGGTTTTAACCCCAAAGTACTACATACATTAACTCTTTTTAAAGGATCCGTTTCTTTCTCAAAAGTCACATAATACCCGTGGTATAAAATAGAGTGACTATCTTTTTAAGTAAACCAAAATACTTCCCTTTGTAAAATCAAGTAACAACATTATTTTCCAAACGTTCAAGTTTGCCTAATTTCAAATGCTCAAGTTTCTCATTTTAGAAAGGTTTCATAACTCATAGTCTTAATCTCTTTTAAAACAATTGAGAAACATATGTCTTATACGTGAGCCGTTTATTCTTGTTTACAACAATCTTGTTACAGCAGCCATGATTTAGGAAATGTAATACAATTTTGTCTTATCTTAGCTTCTATGCAGATGGAGGTTTCTACTGGTTTTAATAACAATTAGTTATTTGTCAATACACTTTCCTTTATTAGCGCTGCTGTGGTTTGCTCGACACTTATTCTCATTTCCAAATCAAGAAACATTATTCTTTTAAAACCAAGTACTCATTACTCGCGAATGAGGTTTCACAACACTTTTAACAAAATGTTAATAACCAAGTAAAACAAGTTAAGTCTCTTATCTTTCAAGATCAAGTCTCTTAACTTCTACAATCAATAAACCAATCTTTTACCTACATGTAGTCGTTATAACTAACTTCCCATAAAGCTATTATAACACCCTATGTTTTAAACCAACCAACTCATTTAGCACATGTACGCCTACCGTACTACATAGTTTACAAAGCATCATGCTAGAAGGATAGGAAGAGGTTCACATACCTCGCGACGATTATCGATAATAAGCAAAACGCCCACAATATCAGAATCTGGCTAGCCTTTTCCACTCTTCAAGTAGAATACGCCACTCGTAGTACTTCCACCTATAAGGCCACAAACGCCTATTAACTTCTAACCGCACGGCCCATATTCTACGTAAAATTCGACAACACCTCCTCCCGCAACCACAGAAATCTCCGCCTCTATCGAGGCCGCTACCAAGCCAACCGTGGGTTGTACGCCTAACCTGACGTATACAATTCTACTATACATTAATACCACAAGTCTACTGTAATACAGTCCTATGTAATTACAGTTCAGTTCTCTTCTTTAAATTCAGGCTTAAGTCAAAAGACATTGCCGCAAAGCTATGTTCAGTTCTATATATAGTATACCTCAACTATATAATCCTACAACATGTAATTTCCAATTACAATAAGGGGACAAGAATATTTACCTCGATAAGCCCAAAAATTATCCGAGATAAAAGTCGATCCTGAGCAAGGTTTAGCTCCTACTCCGCGCGCTCCAATCCGCTCCAAACAACCCTTAGAAGTTCTAACCAACTTCTACTTAAATACTTCAACCAACTATGAAGATTTCCTTAGGGTTTCGGTTTGAGACTAAAAGGACAAAAGGTAGTATTTCCGGACTCTACGTATAGAGGTAACTTTGGAATACTACAAGGTATAAGGCTAAGGTATTTTGGGCATTATAACAATACTTGGAGAGTATTTCTACCAAGAGGGGGGTGTATTATACGAAACAACTAGGCTAGGGGGGGGTACCCCACGGCTAGACACCACAAGGGGGGGAGGGAACCTCGGCCAAAGGCCACCAGGTGAGGAGGGGAGAGGCTTTGGACGAGAGCCACAAGAGGGAGGGGAGGGATTTCAAGACATAGACAAAGTGAGGAGTGGATGAAGAAGTTCATCTCTAAGGGGGGGGGGGGGGTATTTATAGGGAAGCCAAGGGCCAACCAATGGCCAAGATCAAGCCATGTGCAAGGCAAGTGTAAGGCCTTGATCAAGCCAAGTGCACCCTAACCCTACTCCACAAAACATGGCACAAAACAAGCCACAAAACAAGCCACAAAACAAGGCCAAAACAAGGCACCAATTGGCCACAAACCCGTGACCCAACCGGCCATCCACATCGCCCACTTGAGGGTGACAAGTGTCACCCTCCCGTTGGTCCAAAACATTTCGTCTCTCGGAAAAATCCGCAAAAATAAAAAAGGACATAGCCGGAATTTTCCCTTCGCAAGCTTTGTAAAACGTTTCGTCGAAAAACGATTCTAATCGGGTGTTGTGCACAAATATTTCGAAACTTGCCTAACTTTAAGGCTCAAACTTTCTACGTACGCCCACACGTACATACTCTGGAAATACGGGGTATAACACCTAAGAAGTGCCAAGAAGAACAGAAGAAATCTAGCACATTCCGGACAAAAATCACAGAGGCACCGCGGTGCCATAGAACCGCGGTCAGAAGAATTAGCACCGAGGCAAAATATTTCCAGAAAGTCTGAAACTGAATCACCGTCGAAGGCACCTAGGTTCCTGACAGAGGAACCGGGGTGCCTCCATTCCAGTAACTTCCAGTGATTTTGGCTGAATTAGCACCGCGGTGCCTGGCAGAGGAACCGCGGTGCCGACGCGTAATTTTCAGGTTTCCTTGGCCGAATTGGAGAGGGTTTTTGGGGTCCGAAAGGCAACTTTTCCCAGCTATAAAATCCCTAAAACCCTGACCATATACCATATTATACAACTTTGGAGAGGAGAAAAGGAGGCAAGACACAATTGGAGACATCTCATTGTTCAAGTTATTTTCTTTCTCTTATTTTATTTCAGTTTATGTTGGATTGTAAATTAGTTATTGACATGACAATGTTTAGGAGCTAATTACTTTAATAGGGTTTCCATCGAATCTTCTTGAAGCTGTTCCATATAGTTAATGCATTGATTATTGATTTCTTCTTCAGCATATTGAGATCTATTCAATAGTGTTATGATTGCTTGATAATTAACTAGCTATTAATTGTCATCACTTATATGATTTCGAATCAAAAGTCTGAAAGGTGAGATTCGAATATGCTGTAATTGTCTAGACATAGGTTAAAATCGTGGATGAAAGTACCCCGATACTTGTGTAGTAATTAAGGTTATTGTTCTTAATCCTCTTGTGTGGTAAAATCTATCATAGAAATATAGAAGGTTTATGCATAAGGTTGAGCTCTCGTATGTCCTAACCGGAATATGATGACAAATTAATTAACTTGCTATCTTAATAAGAAGAAGAATCACTAGCATTGCATTAACACGTGCAAGAGTGGATAGTAGAGGAGATTGAAACCCTATTTCCTTCATAACTGTTATAAACCCAAAGACTTATAATCTTTAGTTTATTTCCTGCAATTAGTCATAATTCGTAGTTATAATTCTCAAACTAAAGAACGTAAACCAAATAGATATCATATGATAGATAATCGGTACTTAATAAATCAGTCTCTGTGGTCGATAAACTCGGTCTTACATACTATATTACTTGGAACGATACGTACACTTACGTAAGCACTTAGAAATCAGGGGACTGACGTACTGTTAATATCGATTTATCTATTCTTATTTCTAATTTGGTTTTTTTATTTTCAATTTTTTTTTATTTTTATTTTTGCTTTAGTGCTGTTTTCCGTGATCTGTTTGCTATTTTTGGTTAGTCTCGGGAACTTAGCTTATGCGAAGTAGGAGAGGAGCAGACACTCTTATCCCTCTGAAACCTGAGGTTGAAAGATTGTGCAGACAGAACAGAAAAGAGAAAAGAGTACCTGATTCCTTAGCAATGAGAGATCAGCGAAACAACAATTTGGTGGATGATGAGTTACCGCCTGTCTTAAGACAAGTCCCTGCAGAAAGGAGTTTGGGGGACTATGTGATGTCTACTATTACAGGGGTGCAGACTTGCATCAGGCTTCCAGCTGTTGAAGCCAATAATTTCGAAATCAAACCAACAATATTGCACATGGTCCAAGGTTCAGTCCAGTTTGGGGGATTACCGTCTGAAGATCCTCATTTGCATCCAGCAAATTTTCTGGAGCTGTGTGCAACCTTTAAATACAATAGTGTCACTGATGATGCCATACGGTTAAGACTCTTCCCATTCTCACTCAGGGATAGAGCAAAGTGCTGGCTGAACTCATTAGAGGAAAACTCCATCACTACATGGCAAAACTTAACCCAGAAGTTCCTTGCTAAGTTCTTCCCTCCATCCAAAGCAGCAAAGCTCAGAGGAGAGCTTAATAATTACTATCAGATGAATGGAGAGTCACTCTATGATTCATGGGAGCGGTTCAAATATTTGCAGAGGAAGTGCCCACATCATGGGATTGAGAAGTGGATGCTAGTCCACATATTTTACAATGGGCTGAGTGGTACAACTCGTACCATCATTGATGCTGAAGCAGGAGGTACGTTCATGAGAAAGAGTGCCAATGAGACACATGATCTGTTAGAAGACATGGCCACAAATAACCATCAGGGGGCAGATGCGAGAGCAATGAACAACAGGAAAGTGGCTGGGATTCATGAGCTAGATGCTATCACTGCATTGATTGCGCAGGTAGCCACTTTGACAAAGCAGATGCAGCAGAGTACCATGGCAGTTAAAGCAGTTCAGACACCAGCTAGATGCAAAATTTGTGGGGGTCCCCATACTTTTGATAGATGCATAGTAGTGGACCCAAATAATGTGCCCATGGAGCAGGTTCAGGAAGTGGGGAATTTTCAGAGACCCTACAACAATCCATTCTCCAACACATATAATCCAGGGTGGAGAAATCACCCAATTGTTTCATGGAAGAATGAACAAGGGCAACAACCACTAATTCAGGCATCATCCTCATAGCAGTTCAGCCCACCAGACCCACAAGAGAAGTCAGATGACATAAAAGCAACATTGTTGACCCTGACCAATTCTCAGACTCAATTCATGGCAGAAACTAGGTCCTCAATTTCATCATTGGACAATACCCAGGCACAGTTTATGACAAAAACAAGATCCTCTATTAGGAACTTGGAGACTCAGATGGGGCAATTGGCAGGGAAGTTGAATGACTGACCTCAGGGAACTCTCCCTAGTGATACAGTGATGAACCCTAAAGAGCAATGCCAATCAATCAGTTTGAGAAGTGGGAAACAGTTACAGCAGAGGGCACCCCAAGCAGTGGTTAAAAAGGAGAAGGATGTGGGGCAGACAGTTGAAGTAGTAAAGGAGGAGGTTACTGATAACTGCCCTACTTTAGATAAGGCTCCACCTACAGTGATGAGGGATTACACAAAAAAAATCCCTTACCCTCAAAGACTGTAGAAGAAGGCTTTGGATAAGCAGTTTTCGAAATTTTTGGAGGTATTTAAAAAACTGCACATTAACCTTCCTTTCATTGAAGCCTTGGAGCAAATTCCAGCGTATGTGAAGTTCATGAAGGACATCCTTTTTAAGAAGAAAGGCAGATTATGAGACATGAGCAGCCGACAGAGGAGTGCAGTTCCATATTGCAGAAGAAACTTCCCCCAAAGTTGAATGATCCAGGGAGTTTCACCCTACCTTGCACCATAGGGAATGTGACATGCAAGCAAGCCTTATGTGATTTGGGGGCAAGTGTCAACCTAATTCCCCTCTTTATGTTCAAAAGACTTGGTATGGGGGAGGCAAGACCAACCACAGTCACCTTGCAGCTAGCTGATCGCTCAGTTGTGTATCCCCAAGGAATTATTGAAGATGTGTAGGTACTGTTACACCCCGTATTTCCAAGAGATTGAGATGAGAACGTGCGTAAGGAATTGAGATTTGAATTTTGGAAAGAAAGAAGATTACTTTTCTTAAAGAATAATATCGGGAATTTGGTTCTAAAATTTGGTATTTGGGACTTATAGATTATATTAGAATTTTGGATTTTAAATTCCGGATTTGGTCATGTGGGGCCCACGGGAAAAATTTACGGTTTGGTGGAGCCCACAAGATTTTGAGATATTTTGGCCAAATATTGATATTTTGGAGATGAAATATTTTTTGACGAATCAGAGAGCGACACGTGTCACCCCCACTTGTCTTGGTCTTGGAAGCCTTTGACCTTAGATATTTAGAGACAAGTGGACAAGTGGGCCATGTGGGTCCCACTCCACTTGTCTTGCTACACTTAGTCCATACACTTGTCAAGCATCCAACCTATGAGATACATTATATATGTATACAAATGCAAGACTTGTTCAACACTTAGAAAAAAATCCCATCTCCTTTCTTTGAGAGCTCTCGGCCAAGGATCAAAATTGGAGAGAAAAATTCTTTAATCTTTGATGATAAATCCTCAAACAGCTTCCTAATGAAGTGCTAAGCAAATATAACCCCTTAAACCCCAAGAACAATGGGTTGGCCGAATATAGGAGGGTGAAACCCTAAGGTGCCGTCGACTTTTTGGAAGTGAAATACAAAGTGAAGTTGTCTATAAGTTCATAGGGGGCACATATGTGTGATTGGAACTTGAAGAAGTGGAGCGAAACGAAAACTGCGGACCAAAACCTAAGGGGCTATTTTGGACGATTTTTTAGCACAAAAATGAGGTAATAGTTCTTCTTAAATTAACGTAATTGGATATTACTTATTGTTATGTTTAAGGGATAAATTTATGTTAAGGAATAAATGGAAAACAAGATGTGTATGTGATAGATATGTTGTTGACCGATTTGAGGCAATTTTGTGTCATTGGTTATATTGTTGTTGTTATCCACACTTGTCGCATGTTAAAATGAGGTAATATGGTTGTTGATAATTTGGTATGTCATATATAGAAATGTTGGAACTTGAATTGGAATAAAAGGAATTAAGGAAAAGGACGTTGGATTGTTGTAGTTGTTGTTGGCCGAAAACTGCCTAAAACTGTTAGACGTCGTTGTGTCGTTTTATGGACTATTTTGGGGTGTTGTAATGCTGGAAAATCAGCCCCTAACATGACAATTAATGTGGTAAAATGGCTAATGAAATTCCTAAGGAAGAAGGGTGTTAAAGGCTTCACATTGTACATTTAATGTTGGTTTATTATGGACTGTTTTGCGGACTGTTTTGTATTGGTTGTAGGGAAGAATTTTACACTTCAAGTTAGGCGTGTAATCTCCTTTTGGTTAACTGTTGGTTGTGCCTTAAATGTGTCTTGTTGGTTGATGAATTCGGGTCTTGGAAAATGTGGAAAAGTACGTAAAAACAAAGGAAGTGCTGCCCAAATTTCTGTAGAATTAGAGGGCCATTATGTGGTATAAGTCTTATACTAGAAAGTATGATATTGATGGAAGTGCTATCGTCATTATAGGTTGAATTACATTAGAGCGTATTGCTATTTGTCGTGTTGGTTAGCCGTCAACGAGGTATGTGAACCTCTTCCTTCTTTTGGCATGTTCTACGTATGAAATATACATGTGATATTGTTTCATGATTCATTCTACTCTTAGAAGTTAGGAAGTATTCATGTTATTGATTCTATGTTAAAGGCATGTCTAAATTATTTCTAAGTCCTTACCAAATCTTATGGGAGATGTTGATAAGAGTTTTAGTAAGTCATGAGATTAGATTTATTTGAAAGTTATGAGACTTGATTTATTTGAAAGTCATGAGACTAGATTTATTTGAAAGTTATGAGACTTGATTTATTTGAAAATCATGAGACTGGATTTATTTTAAAAGTGTAAGTGACTTGATTAGATGAAGTATATGTTACTTGTTTTAAAGGGATAATTGCCTTAATGTTGAAAGTAGAAGTTACTTGATTTCAAAGCCTTGGGTTGAATTTAAAAAGGTGTAGTAACTTGATTGGAATAGTAGAAGTGCCTTGGTACTACGAGTGTTAGTATCTTGGGGGTTATTTGCGTGAAATGATTCTTTTCAAAGAATAGATGTACGTAGTACTTGGGTTCAATTCCCTTACATGACATGATAATGTCTTGGTTTTATTAAAAGGAAAGAGGTGATAGTTCATTGGTTTGTTTAAAAGGAAAGATGTGGTAGTGCTTTAGTGTTCTAAAATGAAAGTTGTTATAACGGCTTTATGGGAAGTTTGTTATAACAGTTTTATGGAAAGTCAAGAGGTGGTTTAAAAATGTTATATGGTTGCATTGATACACTGAGTCCCACAACGGACCGGGTTATGTTATAGATGCAATACACCGAGTCCCGCAAATGGGTCGGATTACGATATATACATGCATACACCGTGTCCCACAGATGGGTCGGGTTACGTCATATTGCATCATCACACCGCGTCCCACAAATGTTGTATGGGTAGAAGGGTTACTATGTTGTATGGGTAGAAGGGTGCCCAGGTAGGGCACCGGTTACGGGCCCAGGGTTTGGGGCGTGACAGAGTGGTATCAGAGCAATTAGTCCTCGGAATGTCTACAGACCGTGTATAGTAGAGTCTTGTTTATCGGTGTGTTGTGCACCACATCTATAAACAGGAGGCTATAGTACATTTAGGATTGGTTTCCCTTCTTCTCACTCTGAGATCGTGCGATAGAGCTATGTTGTTAGGGTAGTCTCTTCCTAACGTATTATTGTGGTTGCAGCTATGAGAAAGGCAACAGTGGCCCAGAAAGGATTATATGGATTGCGTATCCAGGTTGGTAAAATTATCATATAGATGGTATTGTGATGATGTATATCTGTACGAGCGTATTTATTTGAGCCATATGTGTGTTGCCTAGAATGGTCAGGAATTACCATGAGTTGGTTAAGCCTTAATAATTGCTTGGAAGGTGTGAAACAGTTGTTGAATCCACACCTAGGCTTTATTTGTATACTGATTTGGAATAGTTAGGAGGTAATGAACTGACTAAGATTGTGATAGAAGGGTTCTCCATTGGGTTTGAGTGTTTATATTACCTTAACAGGAGTATAAAATGGTCTAGTTAACCTGCTATCTTAACGTAGAAGAAGAAGTCAGTCTAATTGTATTAAGGATTGAATAGAGTTGATAGTTGATGAACTTGGAAGCCCTAATTCTCCATCATAACTGATTTAAATCAAAGTATTTTCATAATTAGTTTATTTCCTGCATTATTAGTTTAGAATTCCAACCCAATTAACGTTAACCAAATAGAAACTAAAGCATAGATAATCGGTACTTGAAAACCAGTCTCTGAGGACGATATTCGGTCTTACCTAGACTATATTACTTGTCACGATACGTGCACTTGCGTTAGTGTGTGCATAAATCGCACATCAAGTTTTTGGCGCCGTTGTCGGGGATTGGCGTACTTTCAATATCGATTTATCTATTCTTATTTCTAATTTTGTTGCTCCCTAACTTGTTCTGCGAGCATCTTTTTATCACCTTTTGTTGTTTTTTTTTATTTTGCAGGTTAAATTCAATATATATATATATACAGGACCATAGACTACTACTTCTATCAGGGGCAGCAAATTCATCAACAACAGCTTAATCCACGGGTTCTGGAAGAAGATCTAGATGAGTTGCAGGCAGGCATACTCAGGCTCACCAAGTGTCAGTCTCAGTTCATGGATGAGACAAGAGTGTCCCTCAGAAATTTGGAGACACAAATAGGGCAACTAATGGATAGGATGAGCAATACACTTCAAGAAAGTTTGCCTAGCGACACCGTTGTGGGAAGTGATAAGCAAATTGAGGAACTTGAACCACACCCAGCTGTTGAGGAATCTGGCGAGATAGTTGGTGTAGAGAAGGAAAATATTACTGATATCCAATTATTCACCTTTTTGGATTCTTTGGAAATTCTTTTTCATGTACCCATTGCAAAAGAAATACCACCAGCGGTCCCTGTTGATCCCCAAATAGGAAGTCCATACCATCAAGGGCACCCCCTAGAGTTGAGAGATGTTGGGAATCTCACTGATCCCTACATTATAGAGAGCTTAGAAGACAAGCATGTTTCATGTACTTGGGGGATAATCTTATATCTGAAGCCCTTAGTTGAAAAGAGTGTTGTAGGAAAAGTGAGACCTGCAACAATAACTATGCGGATTGCAAGCAGTTCGCAGAAGGATCCAATGGGCACTCGTAAAGGTTAACTGCGTCCGGCTAAAGACGTTAAAGACAGCGCATGTTGGGAGGCAACCCAATGTTTATTAATTATGTTATTTTAATTTCTATTTTTAGTTTGTTTTATTTTATCTTGAACAGTCTCACGGTCTTGGGTTCTTGTTTTGTGTTGTTGGATGACATGTGGACTGCGAGCGCACCAACGTAAAAGAAGCAAAAATGCCGGAAAAAAAGGAAAAGTCATCGCCGTACGCGCGCCTGTAATCAGCGTCGTGGCGCGAACTTCGAGAGTCGCGATTGGGCGCACGGCGCTAATCTCGTGGTCGTGGCGAAGGTTCGAACCCAGATTCCATGCAAATTCCAGAATTTTTCCTCCCAGACCTCCGTTATGACCGCTGTGTTGTGTCAGTAAGTTGTCCCGTCTTTCTTTTAGTTTTGAGTCTTGCACACATTAGGGAGTTCTCAGTTTATTCTATGTGTTTTTGAGTCTTTTTGTTGTTTATTTCTATGTTTTTTATGAGTCTAATTTTTTTTTTTGTCTAATTTTTTTATTTTTTATTTATTTTTATGATCAAGCATATTGTAGTTACTTGAAACGCCTAGTGAAGTAAAGTGGAATAATGTAATGGAATTAGAAGCAACCATCTGAACACTTAGGATAGATATGCCAAAAATTCATGAAATCGAACTATTTGGGGTATCTTGCTTGATTTATGCATTGTTAGTGATTAAGCCTATGTGTCTGCTTGCTTGCTATTTGAGGCAAAATAGTTAGGATATGCATGTTAGGGAGATGATTAATGCATTTCTTTGTTAGTCATTTCTTACCATTCTTTGCCTATCCCTGACATTCAAATTATATCCCTAGTCAGCCCCTTTGAGCCTAAAAATAAGACCTTTCTTTGACACCCTATAATTCCATATTTGTGTCATAAGTGAAAAAAATTGAGATATTGGAATACAAAGTGTTGAAAAAGAGAAAAAAAAAAGTGAATAATTTTTTATGCGCCCCAATGAAAAAAAAAAATAGGCAAAAGCCTAAGTTTAGGGGTGCCGGCTATTCATAATACACTTCATTCTCTCAAAACAAAAGAGAGGAAAGATAAGTATGAAGTGAAAAAGAAAATCAAAAGAAAAGGGAAGAGTTGAAAGAAAAAGAGCTTATGGTACGTAAGTTGAGCCTAAAAGCCTATTTTTACCTACTCATGCCTAAGCCTACATTACAATCCTGAAAAGTCCTGAAGATCTCTTATATGTGTATCCATGATTAGTGGAGAATAGCAAGTAAACATGCCATAGGATTTTGAAATTAACATGCATATTTAGGTATTCTTACTTCCATTGAGTATGATTAAATTGAATTTGCGAAATATCTGACTTGAGTGTTTAGAATGCTAAAAATCCATGCTATATGTTCCTGCATATTATTCTACTAACCTTTATGTTTTTCTAAGTGACAATTGTGCAGCAAATTGATCAGTGTCTTTGAGTCATTTTATTTTCTTTTCTTTAGTGTCTTTATTTTTATATTTTTTTATCTTTGCTCGAGGGAGAGCAAAGGTTAAGTTTGGGGGTATTTGATTGGTGTATTTTATATACACCTTTTGAGTCATTTTTAGTTAGTATTTTACTCATTTTGTTTATGTTTAGTATAGTATTAGGGTCGTTTTTCTTTCTTTTGTGTCACGGCGGTCAGAAATGGAGAAATAGCGAAAAGAAGAGAAAATGAGCTTAATTGAGATGGAATTGCACACTAAAAGGGGCCAATAAATGAAGTCTAAGAAGTCCCGGGAAGTATAGACAAGATCAGACGAAGCCCGGATGAAAACTGGACGACGAAGCGAAAATCCGCCAGAAAAACGCCTCAGGCGCCGCGGCGCCTGCCAGCAGCGCCGCGGCGCTGAATGTTCAGAAAGATGATTTGACTGCAGGTTTTTCAGCGCCGGATTGCAGGGCCACGACGCCGACGCGGGATTTCTGAGTTTTGGGCCGAATTTGACACGTTTTCAGGGTCCACAAGGATTCTATAACTTTTCCTACCTACATAATCCTTAACCCTTTACCACAAGGATTCTATAACTTCTCCTACCTACATAATCCCTAACCCTTTACATAAAGGATTCTTGGGCTATAAATAGTCTCTACATCATAAGAAGAATTCCATCCCACACTTGACAATTCCATTCTCCATCCACTATTCCATTCCATTCCATCTTGTAAATATTCCACAACACAATCCTTGGATTCTAGAAGGCTTGGAGACTTGTTCTTGAGTATTTTTCTTTTCTTTCTTTTGCTTTGTTTATTTCAGTTCATTTATGGAGATTATATTAGTTCTTAGCGTGACTATGGCTATGAGCTAATTACTCTATTAGAGATTTCCTTGTGATTCACTTGAAACTCTATTCATGAATTAATATATTAGTTTGGTTTCTTCTTCACTTGCTTAAGATTTATTCAATAATTGTTTTGATTGCTTGATAATTAATTGATCACTAGTTATCATCACTTATATGAGTTCTAATCGAAATCCGAAAGGGGAGATTGTGAATATGCTATAGTTGAATAAACATAGGTTTAAATCGTGGACGAAAGTACCCCGATACTTGTGTAGCTTAATAGGTTATTGCTCTTAATCCTCCTTTGTAGTCAATCTTGTCATCGAAAGATAGAAGGGTTCTCCATTGGGGTTGAGTGTTTATATTACCTTAACAGGAGTATAAAACGGTCTAGTTAACCTGCTATCTTAACGTAGAAGAAGAAGTTAGTCTAATTGTATTAAGGATTGAATAGAGTGGATAGTTGATGATCTTGAAAGCCCTAATTCTCCATCATAACTGATTTAAATCAAAGTATTTTCATAATTAGTTTATTTCTTGCATTATTAGTTTAGAATTCCAACTCAATTAACGTTAACCAAATAGAAACGAAAGCATAGATAATCGATACTTGAAAACCAGTCCCTGAGGACGATATTCAGTCTTACCTAGAATATATTACTTGTCACGATACGTGCACTTGCGTTAAGCGTGTATATAAATCGCACATCAAGTTTTTGGCGCCGTTGCCGGGGATTGACGTACTTTCAATATCGATTTATTTATTCTTATTTCTAATTTGGTTGCTCCAAGAACAAGTTAGAAACTTGTTCTGCGAGCATCTTTTTATCACCTTTTGTTGTTTTTCTTATTTTGCAGGTTAAATTCAAAAAAAATGAAAAAATATATTTATATATATATACAGGTCCATGGACTACTACTTCTATCAGGGGCAGTGGAGTCATCAACAGCAGCTTAACCCACAGGTTCAGAGGAAGATCTAGATGAGTTGCAGGCAGACATACTCAGGCTCACCAAGTTCCAAGCTCAGTTTATGGATGAGACAAGAGTGTCCCTCAGAAATTTAGAGACACAAATAGGGCAACTAATGGATAGGATGAGCAATACACTTCAAGAAAGTCTGCCTAGCGACACCGTTGTGAAAAGTGATAAGCAAATTGAGGAACCTGAACCACACCCTGCTGTTGAGGAATCTGGCGAGATAGTTGGTGTAGGCGAAACGACATCGAGATCCAATTATTCACCTTTTTGGATTCTTTGGAAATTCTTTTTCCTGTACCTATTGCAAAAGAAATACCACCAGCGGTCACTGTTGATCACCAAATAGGAAGTCCATACCATCAAGGGAACCCTCTAGAGTTGAGAGATGTTGGGAATCTCACTGATCCCTACATTATAGAGAGCCTAGAAGACAAGCATGTCTTGTTTACTTGGGGGATAATCGTATATCTGAGGCCCTTGTTTGGAGCAATTGTTGTAGTTGAAGTGAGACCTGCAACAATAACTGTGCGGATTGCAAGCATTTCGCAGAAGGATTCAATGGGCACTCGTAAAGGTTAACTGCGTCCGGCTAAAAGACGTTAAAGACAACGCTTGTTGGGAGGCAACCCAATGTTTATTAATTTTGTTATTTTAATTTCTATCTTTAGTTTGTTTTATTTTATCTTGAACAGTCTCACGGTCTTGGGTTCTTGTTTTGTGTTGTTGGATGACAGGCGAATTGAAAGCTAAATCTGAGGAAAAATGAGCAAAAACGCTGGAAAAAAAAAAAAGTCATCGTCAGTGCCGCGGCACCCAGAATCAGCTATGTGGCGCCGGAACTTCAGAGAGCCGCAGTACTTGGGGCGCCACGGCGCCGAATCTCAAAGTCATGGCGCCGAAGGTTCAGAAACCCAGATTTCGTGCAAATTCCAGAATTTTTCATTCCAGACCTCCATTATGACCGTTGTGTTGTGTCAATAAGTTGTCCCTATTTTTAGTCTTCACACATTGGGGACAATGTGTCGATTAAGTTTGGGGGGTGTCTTATTTTGTTTTATTGTCTTGTTTTTTAGTCTTTTTTATTTGTTTTGTGTATTTTTGAGTATTTTTTTAGTCATAATTTTTTTTTTTGGATCATCCATTTTGTAGTTGCTAAAGATATTGAGTGGATAAAGTGAGATAATGTAATGGAATTAAAAGCGACAATCTGTGTGCTTAAGTTAGATATGCCAATAATTCCTGACATCTAATTATGGAATATTTGTGCTTAGCTTATGTGTGTCAGTTATGGAAAGAAGGTTGAAAAAAATATCTAGAAAATATGTTTGCTTGTTATTTGAGGAGAAATAGTTAAGATGTACATGTTTAGGGAGATGATTCAGACATTTCTTTGATAGCCCTTCTGACAATTCATTACCTACCCTGACATAAAATGTATCACTAGTCAGCCCCTTTTGAGCCTAAAATAAAGATCTTTCTTTGACACCCTATGATTCCTTTGTTGTGCCATAAGTAATAATGGAAAAGTATTGGAATGAAAAGTGTTGAAAAAGAAATAAAAAGAGAGTGAAAAAATTGATGCACCCCAATAAAAAATATGTAAAAGCCTAAGTTTGGGGGTGCCTGTTATTCATAATACATATCATTCTCTCAAAAGAAAAGTGGGGAAAAGGTGGGTACGAAACTAAAAAGAAAGCCAAAAAGAAGGAAAAGGAGTTTGAATGAAAAATGCTTATGGTATGTAACTGAGCCTAAATGCCTATTTTTTTACCTACCCCTGCCTAAGCCTATCTTACAACCCTTGAAAGTCCTGATGATCTTTAATATGTATTTCTATGATTAGTGGAGAATAGCAAGTAAACATGTCTATAGCATTTGGGAAAGATGAAATGAAATTGACATGCATAGGTTAGGTGTTTGTATTTCCATTCAACATGATCTAAGTGAATTTGCGAAATATCTAACTTGAAATTCTAGATTGCTGATTATTCATGCTATATATGTTCTAACATACTATTTCATCTTTCATCCATGATTTTGAAGAAGCAATATTATAACTACTTGATCCATCTCTTTGAGTCTTTGTTTGTTTTGTTTTATTTTTGTTTTGAGCTTTACTCGAGGGCGAGCAAAGTTTAAGTTTGGGGGTGTTTGATCGGTGTATTTTATATACACCTTTCGAGTCATTTGTAGTTAGTATTTTACTCATTTCATTTATGTTTAGTATAGTATTAGGGTTGTTTTCCTTTCTTTTGTGTCACATCGGTCAGAAATGGAGAAATGACAAAAAGGAGATGAAATGAGCATAAATGGGATGGAATTGCACACAAAAGGCCCAAGAAATGAAGTCTAAGAAGTTTTGGGAAGTATAGAGGAGATCAGACGAAGCCCGGACGAAAAAAGGACGACGAAACGAAAATCCGCCAGAAAAATGCCTCAGGCGCCGCGGCGCCTGCCAGCAGCGCCGCGGCGCTGAAAGTTCTGAAAGTTGATTTCGCTGCAGGTTTTTCGGCGCCGTGGCGCCAGCTGCAGGGCCACGACGCCGACACGGAATTTCTGAGTTTTGGGCCGAATTTGACACATTTTCAGGGTCCAAAAGGGATAACTTTCCCTACCTACATAATCCTTAACTCTTTACCTAAAAGGATTCCATAATTTTTCCTAAACCCTTTACCTAAAGAATTCTTGGGTTATAAGTAGTCTCTACATCATTAGAAGAATTCATACCATCCTACATTCCATCCCACACATGACAAATTCCATTCTCCATCCATCATTCCACTCCATTCCATCATTGTAAATATTCCACAACACAATCATTGGATGCTAGAAGGCTTGGAGACTTGTTCTTGAGTATTTTTCTTTTTTTTCTTTTGCTTTGTTTATTTCAGTTCATGTATGGAGATTATATTAATTCTTAGTGTGACTATAGCTAGGAGCTAATTACTTTATTAGGGATTTCCTTGTGATTCTCTTGAAACTCTTATTCATGAATTAATAAATTAGTTGATTTCTTCTTCACTTATTTAAGATTTATTCAATAATTGTTTTGATTGCTTGATAATTAATTGATCACTAGTTATCATCACTTATATGAGTTCTAATCGAAATCTGAAAGGGGAGATTGTGAATATGCTATAGTTGAATAAACATAGGTTTAAATCGTGGACGAAAGTACCCCGTTACTTGTGTAGCTTAATAGGTTATTGCTCTTAATCCTTCTTTGTAGTCAATATTGTCACCGAAAGGTAGAAGGGTTCTCCATTGGGGTTGAGTGTTTATATTACCTTAACAGGAGTATAAAACGGTCTAGTTAACCTGCTATCTTAACGTAGAAGAAGAAGTCAGTCTAATTGTATTAAGGATTGAATAGAGTTGATAGTTGATGAACTTGGAAGCCTTAATTCTCCATCATAACTGATTTAAATCAAAGTATTTTCATAATTAGTTTATTTCCTGCATTATTAGTTTAGAATTCCAACCCAATTAACGTTAACCAAATAGAAACTAAAGCATAGATAATCGGTACTTGAAAACCAGTCTCTGAGGACGATATTCGGTCTTACCTAGACTATATTACTTGTCACGATACGTGCACTTGCGTTAGTGTGTGCATAAATCGCACATCACATAATGACCCCAACCTGAGCATGTATGACATTGCATTTTCGAGTGAGTAAGGCAACATTAGCACCTCCACCAATTTCTTCAAGATTCTCATCCTCTTCATTGATTTGATTCTCTAAGGATTAAACTTGAAGTGCCACATTCTTGCTCTTATATAGTCCCTTTTGGTTCTCAATGTTCATCTCATAGATTTTGAGGATTCTCATCAAGGTATGAAGGTCCATAGTAGCAATATTGTGATCTTCTTCAATGACACAAATCTTTAAATTGAACTTTACAGGAAGAGAACGGAGAGTCTTTTCAACAAGTTGAGTGTTGGTTAATGATTCACCAAACACTTGACATTCATTAGAGATGTCAATTAACTTTTCAAAATAAGATTTAATATCATTCATTTTTTCATCTTTAAACGTTCATATTTGCTCATGAGCATGCATAGCTTAGTTCGACGAACACTTGAGCTACCTTCACAATGAATTTGTAAAGTATCTTATGCATTCTTAGTCGTTGGGCAGTTTGAATGAGTTTGAACATGTAAAGATCAACTCATCCAAAAAATTGCATTTAAGGCCTTTTCGTTAAAGTTAGCATTATTGATTTCTTGCGTCTTCGATTCGGATTCAAGTTTAACAAGAATGTTGCTTTCCTCATCCGGCGGCAACTTTAGAACAACATACCCATTGGTTATAGATCTTCATGCCCTAACATCAATTGATTTGATGAGAGAACGTATGTGAATCTTCCAATAGGCATAGTTTGTACCATCTAAAATGGGAAGTCTGCCAATATTTGGATTAAACGGATCCATAGCTTTGAATAACAGGACCAACCACTTATTGTGTTAAGTATTGACTCTGATACCATTTGTTGGGTCCCGGGTATAGTATGGAATAATAAAAAAATGGAAAATAAACTAAGTCAAATACTAATACAATTTGCAAATGTCAGCAACAATGTTGTCAGTCACAAGTGACAACACTTTGATAAAACAGAAAAACTTTTGAAGAGTAAATTACAACGGAAATAATAAAGAACACAAATGTTTAATATTTACATAGATTATATTGATTATATAACCTGTGATAGTCAGTGACCGAAAGTATTGTATATATTTATATACAATTGAATAAATTTCTTCTTTTACAATTTTACAAAATGATACAAAAAGAATTAAAAAGTTGAAGTCGCATATGACTTCTGCCTGAAAATCTATCTAAATAGACATAGACAACATCTCATTATAATTTCTTCAATAAAGAACAAATCTAAAATCTAAGCAACAATTATAATATTGAACAAAATGTTGTCGACACGCTCAGACAACACTTGTGATCCAGTTTTCTGAGATGAATTCTCAAGAGCTCTCTTGATATTTTTGCAATCTGATTCTGGATATCGGTTCACTCTTTTTCCCACTCTATTTATAATAGAGGGTCTTCCTTGAAAAGTTCATCGACTTGTTGTAGAGGTTGAGGGAAAGGTGGTCAGTCGATAAGGTTTGTTGGAGAAGATCATGGAGCAAAATCCTCTAACTTCTTGGAATTTCTCCCCAAGCTTAGCAACAGCTTTGACTTGTTCTTCCCACTTTTTTCATCAGCTCCTAATCACCTTGCCAAGTCATTTTCCATCGTGGTAAAATATCTACGAGATTTTCTTCAGTCCGTGAAGTAAGGCAAAGCTGTTATTTACAGAAATGTTGGTCCGAATGTTGTGACATTTGTTCCACCATTACTTAACTTTAATTTAGTACTAAAAATGATATGTTGGGCAAAATGTCACAACACCAAATCCAACATTAACAAATACTATAGCAATAGAAACCCCTTGGAAGATAAAGTTATTCCTACTGCGATCAACTTCACCAGGTAAGGGTGCAAGGTCACGTCCCTCGAACTTATCAGCTTCTCTAAATGTATCCATGGAGACAACATCGACCTTATCCTTTTAGAGAGGTGTCACTAAACTAAACTCCTAAAAACCCTAACCCTAGACACATGGATGCAAATGACTTCATAGTCTTGCGAGCTATTTCAACCCTAGCAATCTCTCCTTACTGAACGCTAATGATAGTGATAAGGATCACTTAGAACAATCTAAACTCATCCATAATTCGACTAATCATCTCAACAATTTAACCTTCACAACGCCTATTTCTACGGACATTCAATTCATACTTAAGGACAATGCTAAGGAGTTAACCATCATCTAGCCACCATTACTCCTATTGGACCATCAGCCCAATCCATTACATTTGTTACATTCTTTTTGGATTTCCGCCGGTGGTTTTAATTTTTGTCCATGTTTCTCATTCGATCCCCAGCAAAGTCGGAAAACAATTCGCAAAGCAAAGTTTCATAGCAACTATGCCTTTTCGGGCAAAGTTACATAGAAACTTTGCCTCTATGCCTTTTTGGGAAAAATTACATAAAAATTTTGCCTTGTCCGGCATACGTTCTGTAGGAACTAAGTTATCCGGGAAAAAAATGCAAGGAAAAATTTCATAGAAACTATAAATAATGAAACTATACCTTTTCGGACAAAGTTATATACAAACTTTGCCTTGTCCGACATAAGTTTTGTAGGAATTAAGTTATCCGACATAACTTCATTCCTATCGTTTTTTTGCCGCACAAGGCAAAGTTTCTGTGTAACTTTTCCTGAAAAGACATAGTTCTTATGAAACTTTGCATTGCAAAATTAGGTCATAGATAAGGATAGACCAATTTTTTTTTTATTTTTGGTTTTCGATGTCAGGGGTTTTTCAATTACTTTTTTATTACTTAAAGTGTTGAATGACAAATATTAAAGAGTGACGATTTGAGAGACAAAAATTAAAGACCACCCCAAAATAGGGAATAAGGGCGAATTGCCCCATTTGTTACATCTCATTACATTCCACATTATAGGCCAGAAAAGAATTGCATGCATTGTCCTTCAAATGGAGGTCTTTAATTTTTGTCCCTCAAATAGGATTTACACCTTTGGGGTAAAAAAATTTACGTTATCCGACAGTAAAAGCATAAGTTTTTTAACGGGGTGTCATAACTTGTGTCGAATCCTTTAAAGAATTTATGCTTCATAAAATATAAATTCTGTTTGAAGGACAAAAATTAAAGACCAGTACAAAATAGGGACAAAAGTGCAAATGACCCTATAGGTCGATGTCTACGACTCTCACATGGGAAATTCAAATGATTGCCCCTATTTTAGGGTGGTCTTTAATTTTTGTCCCTCAAATTGGTGGTCTTTAATTTTTGCCCTTCGCCTAAAAATGTGATCGAAAATACCCTTGAGGTTATGGGTTCAAATCTCAGTAGAGTAAAAAAGAAAAAAAATATCCGCAAGACAAGATTTCATTAGAAAATATGTCTATTCGGTCAAAGTTGTATTCAATGTAATTATGCCGCCGAAAATACCTCTGAGGTTGTGGGTTCGAATCTCAATTGAGTCAAAAAAAAATTACAAGGCAAGATTTCATAAAAATTATGTCAATTCGGACAAAGTTAGGGACATAGTCTCTATATAACTTTAACCGAATGTGCATAATTGCTATGAAACTTTTGGCTTCAAATTTTTTTTTTGCCTCTATTGGTATTCGAACTCAGAACCTCTGATTTAGTAGGCCCGTGAATAAAAGTTAGTTTGGCCCATATATTTTTATTAAATGAGAAATAAGCAAAACAATTAAAGACCAACGAATTGAGGAGCAAAAATTAAAAAACATAGCGTATGAAGGCCAATCCACGCAATTTTTTGCTCTCACATGGACCCAACCCCTTTCAGCACTATACTTCACTGCAATCAAATCCTTTACACCGGCACATGAATCCGTTGCATTTTATCCCCTTAATTTGTGCTCTTTTTTTGTAACTTTCATTTGAGGGCAAAATTGAAAATACAAAAATTAGGGGTTTCGTGAGATGCACTTAGGGCTATTAGATTATGTAGTTAATTGAACTGCTGGAGCTATTATGCTAAATTAGGGGTTTCATGAGATTCCAAAAGTTAAATTTTGGTTCCAAAAGTTGGATTAATTATTTAAGTCAAAATTACATGACTTAAATGAAATTCAAATCATATTTGGATTTGTCCAGTAAATGTCTAGTTCATGGTCCGCTAGAATTATTTGGAGGCCAAAATACCCACAAGCTCTAGTTCACACCTATATAAAGAGGTCATCTATCTCCTTTTAAAGATCTTGAAAGTGGCATAGCATCTTGACTAGAGGCAAAGGATAGCAACGACATCTACATAAGTCTTCTCCAAATGTCTTCAACAAGAAGGAGAGTCCGAGAGACGTCTTCCTCAAGAACAATCCAAAGTGCCGCTCAAAATTCTTCCAAGATTGAAAATATCAACAGATGTTCATTCTTCATTTGAGAAAGACGCTACATTGTCCCTTGTATCAAGGCAAACAAACGGAGATTAAAATCAAAGAATACATGCAGAGTTATACTCACAAAATAATTAATATAATAATTTTTTTCTAATACTTATGTTATGATTGCAGTTATTTATTTTCATCCAACAAAATTCATCGTGAACATTAAGTTAGAGAGATTTTGCACATGCATCAAAGAAGCATAGAACGAAATTGGGTGATAAATTTATTTTATCATATTCATAAAATATGGGGATGACTGATTCAGGTACATATTGTGAGATACAACAACTACAACAATAATAACATATCCAGTGAAATCCCACAATGTGAGGTATGTGGAGGATAGAGTGTGTGCAGACTTTACCTCTATCTTGATAGATTCAAGTACATATTATGGGATACTGAAAAGAAAAAGATCGAATAACAAATGTAATCTTTCGAGAAAGTAAATTACCAATTATAGAAAGCTAAAGAAAAGAATGGTATAGTCCATAAACTTGTTACCATTTATTTCACTCCTAACATCCCATATGTGAAGGAAAATGGTATATGAAGTTGTTTAGTGAGGAAGAAACTTGATGATGATGTCGAAAAAGCGGAGCACCTACTCAGGAAGAACAACAACCTCACCCTACTTAACAAGTACAAAAACATTTGAAGATATTAGAAAGGAAAAGAGTACAGTAATCCTATCTAAACAAGGATTATGTCCTCATTAGTGATGAAGGAAAAAATCTTAAAAAATGTGTTGTTACGGTTCACTTTTACGTGAAGGCATAAAAGCTACTAGAAATTTGTGATGGTGCTCTAAGTCCGATAATTATTTTTTGGGTCGCCACCTAATTTATAGGTAAATTAGGAAAACCAAGTTAAAAGGGTTTATTCAAAAGATATTGAAAATTCTATCTAAACAAGAGTCGAGGTAGGGTTCTGGTGATCCCCGGAGAAGGTGTTAGACACCCCGATATTAAGAATCCGTAGATTACAGTTGGCCTTCGGGTTCTATAGCATGCTTAAATGATTTAAATTGACTTAAAGTGTTAATTATATGTTATATACACGATCAATACACTTAATGTATATCACGTGTTTTGTACATATTGTTGTTCTCGGTTTTGTACAGATTTGTACACAGTTTTATACTTTGTTTTAGGTAATATTTTATATTAATTAGTATTGTACACTTACCATTATTATACGAGTTTTGTACTACTAGAATAGGGTTTTGAGATTAGAATAGGAATGAGATTCTCCTATTATGGAAATTGTAACTTGTATATATTCTCTTTCATTAATGAAAATAATCAAGGAATTATTTCTTTCATGGTATCACAAGTCTAGGTTATTTTTTCTCTAGCTTCCGTCGAGCTCATCCATCGGAATCCGAGAGTTTGTCCTCGGTTTCAGTGAGTTTTCTCCAACCTAAACTTCTTTCTTCCAAATCCCTCAATCACATATTGTTCTATCATTATGTCTACATCAAAAACCACGTTTCATCCCGCTCTTATAGTTTCTAACATCAAGAATCACATCCCTCTTGTTCTTAAAATAAAAAATGTCCAATGTGCGATGTGGGCCGAATTGTTCAAAATTCACACACGCTCGCATCAAGTCATCCATCACATAATACCTGCGGATCCTGAGGATATGGAGGTGCCCAAATGCGAGGATGATCCTATGTTGTGGACGACTCTTGATGCCACCGTCATTCAGTGGATTCACTTCACTATCTCTACTAGGGATGTCAGTGGGGCGGGTAAATGCGAGTACCGCCCCGCACCCGCTCCAGTTGGGGCGGGTATGGGGGATGGTTTGGTGGGTGGTGCGGCGAGTATGAGTATCAAAAGTGATACCCGCCATGGATAGTGGGGCGGGGGTGGATTTCATATAAGACTACGCATTACCGCACTTGATACGTCACCGCGTGCACGCATCGCTTATTAATTTAATTAGGCTATTTACTAATTTATTTGGCAATTTGATTTAAAATGTGACTTCACTTACTTGGACCATTCCCTTAGCCATTAAAATATGATATTTATTTACATGATATTTCATCGAAGGAGATTTAGTTGATATTTATTGAAATATGATACATTGCTTTAGTAATCTGTAAAAATAAGGGAAGTAAAGTACTAATAGTGTGGAGGATTTTATTCACCTTATGTGATGATGCCTTCTTCAACGCAGTTTTCAAGAGACCTTTTTGCGATCAATTTTTGAAGTTTTGCCTTGATAGATTTGAAGTCGGGCTATGGTTGTCTTCCATGGAGTTAGAATTCGCAAATTGAATTGGTTTAAATCTAGTGATTTAATTATTTAATCTATTGAAACAACATTTTTATTTTAATGATTTCACCCATTTTTTATAGGAGAAACATGGACGCTATTTTAGATAACATCATGGTTGGGCTTCGAAGAAAGTTGTTATTTGTGGGAGCTGTTTAGGTGGGTACCCGCCGGGTAAGTGGGTACCCGCCGGGTAAGTGGGTACCCGCCAGGGGTAAGTGGGGCGGGAGCAGGTGGAGGATTTTCTACTCGTAATGGGTGGTGTGGCGGGGATGAGGGTGGGTTTTAGGTGGCGGGTACGGGTATGAGTACCGCTTCCCATGCCCGCCCAGGTGACATCCCTAATCTCTACCAACCTGTTGCAAATGATTATTGAGTCAGACGTTACGACAATGGTTGTTTGGGATAGGTTGTGTGACATATTCCAACATAATCAAAACTCCAGAGCTGTTACACTTGAGCATGAATTTTCCCACGTCAACATGGAAAATTTCTCGAATGTTTCAGCTTATTGCAAAAGGTTGAAAGAATTGGTGGACCAACTCCGCAATGTTGGTGCGCCCGTTAGTGACGATCGTCTCGTTTTACAGATGGTTGTCGACCTCCCCAAGGCCTATAGTGGCGTTGGAACTATCATTCATCAAAGTAATCATCTCCTGAAGTTCTATCAAGAACTCCATGCTTACCTTGGAAGAAGCTGGCTTGGCTAAAAAGGCGGCTACGATTTGCACTTTACTCAGTTTGGCTCTTTCGAAAGCATGGTCCATTCATCAGTTAGATGTGAAGAATGATTTCTTACATGAGAATCTCGAGAGGCGGTTTATATCATCGACCGCGGGGTTTAGGGATCCCAAATATCCTCATCATGTCTATTTGTTGAAGAAGTATGTGTATGGGCTTAAGAAATCTCCACGGAATTGGTATAAGAGGTTTGCATACTATGTTTCGACTATTGGGTTCTCTCACAACAGGTCTTATAATTCATTGTTCATATATCGTCGTGCCTCTTCCTTGACTTATATTTTATTATATGTGGATGATATTATTTTGACTACCTCTTCCAATGCGTTACGTCAGTCTATCATGACAATGCTCAGTTCTGAATTTGCTATGAAAAACTTGCGGCCCTTGAGTTATTTTTTGGGGATTGTTGTCAATCGTCATACAGGTGAGTTGTTCTTATCCCAGAGAAAGTATGCAGTTAAGATCATTGAGCGGGCTGAGATGTCATCCTGTAAGTCTATTTCCACTTCAGTTGATACTAAACTCAAGTTGGGGGTTGCGGTTGACTCGCCTTATGAGGATCCGACACGTTATCGCAGTCTTGCAGGGGATCTTCAGTATCTTACATTCACGAGATCATATATCGCGTATGTCGTACATCAATTGTGTTTGTTTATGCCTGATCATAGGTTTGAGCACATGAATGTGCTCAAATATATTATTCAGTATATTTAGGGGACACTTGACTATGACTTACATTTATATCTATCATCAACGTCTACGTTTGTCTCGTATACAGATGTTGATTGGGTGGTTGTCCGGACACCAGACGTTCTACGTCTAGCTATTGTATGTTCCTTGGTAATAACTTGATCTCATGGTCTGTGAAACGACAATCGACTTTATCGGCTCGGTGTAGTAGGAGTATCGAGGGGTAGCTAATGTGGTCTCTGAATCATCTTGATTACGTAATCTGTTGTTAGAGCTTCTTTGTCCTATTCAGAAGGCGACCTTGATTTATTGTGATAATGTTAGTGTCATCTACCTTTCTGGTAATCCGGTTCAGCACCAACACACTAAACATATCGAGATGAACATTCACTTTGTTCGCGAAAAATCGTTAAATTAGTCTGCGCGTCTGCCTTGTCACTTTCATGTATCAAATTGCGAATCTTTACAAATGGACTTCCTGTGGTCCTTTTTGAAGATCTTAGAGACAGTCTCAGCGTGCACGGGTGTGTAAAATGTATGTGATATACACTCAATGTATATCACGTGTTTTGTACATATTGTTGCTCTCGATTTTGTACAGATTTGTACACGGTTTTGTACTTGGTTTTAGGTAATATTTTACATTAATTAGTATTGTACACTACCATTATTATGAGAGTATTGTACGACTAGAATAGAGTTTTGAGATTAGAATAGAAATAGGATTCTCCTATTATGAAGATTGTAACTTGTATACATTCTCTTTCATTAATGAAAATAATCAAGCGATTATTTTTTTCAAAGTATTTAAAAAGCCGCAAAATACACGTCATTCAATTCATTCAAAACTCATATTTTCTTTAAAATAAAGAGTTAGGCTTCCGCAAAAGTAATTTGCACATGGTAAATTAGCCAATTTATTTTCGGACTAAGAACACCCAAATGTTAATTTGAGAAGAACTCCATGTCAAGTTGAATTAAATTTGTCCAACAATCAGCTTTCAAAAATGTCCTTTTTAGGCCTTCCTTAGCCTGAGTTTTGTTTTAAAATAACTCAGCTTTGAAAATGAAAATAATCCGTCCTTTATGAATTTAGATTCAGTTTGGTTTTGCAATTCATTTTAAGGCGATTCTAAACTAAACTATGCATGTATCGTTTGCATATCCTAAGTCGTAACCGTAATAAAGGTTCCAATATATATATGAAAGTATGTTTTTATTACAAATATTATATACATATAAAGAAATGAAAAGGATTTTAGATTGATGGACCTACCTAAGCCCACCAGTTGGTTATTTTCGCCCATAGTTGGGCCTTCAATGCACAACAACTCTTCCGGACTCGATCAGTAATGCATCTAGTTGGGCTTCAGCCCAACTGGCTGAAGAAGGAAGTGACGGGCCAATGGGGACATCATGGTACATCTCGGCAGAGGAAAGAGGAGGAAAAAATGAGGAGCCCAGTTAGAAAGCACCCAAATCTATCAGATGTAAATGAATTTAATCAATCTACAAGCAGCCCATAACAACTGAAGCTTAGCACAAAACAGACGAATAATAAAGAGATAAAGAAAGCAAACAGTGGGCTCAGCCCAACTCAAACACATAAACGAGATCATAGGTAGACGACAACTGTACATGGGACAAGTCCAAGGACTACAACCATACAAAAGACACAAGATTGCAGAAATGGGCACCGGCCCACCAGGCATATATAATACAGCAAGGATATGAGTGGTATGTTAGATATACATGGATTATACATTTGACATATAGGATCTGTATACCTTGTATACTAGGTATATTTTGGTATACAATCCATATACCTTGTTGTATATCACCCATGGACTTTAAACAAACACTAATAAAGGTGGGGGGGATGCAAGAAAGCAGATGAGGTATACACTATATGTATCACACAGATCCTCAAGTTTCTCCATATACTTCATGATTTCTAATCAATCATGCATTCTTTAGACATCCCAGCATAAATCAGTAAGATCACTCAACCAGTATTAAGTTATAAAGTGGAAGTGTCTTGATACTATGAGTGTTAGTGTTTTGAGGTTTATAAATAAGAAGATGTACGACGGATGTACATAGTACTTCGGGTTCAATTTCCCTATTATTACTAGATGTGATATTTCCTTGAGTTCTCTTAAAATGATAGTTCATTCTATTTGTGCTAATGAGAGTCGGAGATGATTTAAATTGTATAGTTGGATCATGTGAGTACGTCCATGATTACGACATAAATCTTATTGTGAAAATTGTATAGTTGAATTATGTGAGTACGTCCATGATTATGACATAAATCTTGTTGTGAAAATTGTATAGTTGTATCATGTGAGAACGTCCGTGGTTCGACATAAATCTTATTGTGAAAATTGTATAGTTGGATCGTGTGATGCGTCCATGATTACGACATAAATCTTGTTGTGAAAATTGTATAGTTGGATCATGTGAGAACGTCCATGATTACAACATAAATCTTATTGTGAAAACGGTATAGTTGAAATCATGTGAGTACGTCCATGATTAGGACTTGAACATTATATAAACCCATGGACAAGATCCATGATGCGAGTACAAATACTCTTTGCGGTTGATCTAACTCTTAAAAGGCATAACTTAAAAGGTAAAGTTGACTCTCATTACTCTCATATTTGCAAGGCATAGTGTACTGTTATTTTGAATTATCATACTTGCCTCCTGTTATATTTGGATTGTATGATCTCCTTTACAGTACTTATTGTTTCACATACTTGGTACATTTTAAATCTTGACCCGCTTTCTCGGGGCGTGTTAAATGTCCGAGTTTAAGTCTGCGATTTGGTGATCTTCAAGTGTAGGATCCTTGCTCAGAGTTTTTGGGATAGCTCCATTGTTCCGGGGCTTATCATTTTGGTATAGATCTTTCATTACATGCTTTTGTCTGATTATGGATGCAGTGGGGCCTTGTCCGTCATAGTTAATAAAACTCTTAGAAGTGCAGTATTCATATGTGGGATTGGACTCGTGTACAATGTAGTTTCTTTTAGATTATATATATATATATATATATATATATATATATATATATATATATAGCGACCTTATCGGCTTTGCCTTTGCATGTTTGGAAAAAAGTGTTATTTAACTTTCGCGCGTAACTTGTGTCGTAGAGGTAGAAGGGTGCAGTTAGGGCACCGATGCGAGCCGAGTTAGTCGTGACACTTTGGAGGGACTTCGTAAATCGCCTCCCATTTCTCAAATATCTGATATGATATTGCTTGTCGATTCTTAAGAGTTTCTTGGAAGAAATGCGTTGAGTCGACGTGAAACTGACATCTTCCCCATCTGACGTTCTAACTCATGAATGGATTTTTTCACCTCAATGTTCACCTTATCTTTGCTTCGTCATGAATTTCTTTAGAAAATCCTTAAAGAAATTTCTTGGTTGCGGCATTTGAGGTTGCTCATAATTATTATAAGACCTCTAATTATTCTGATTTCCACTATATGAGAGATTCAAATAATTATGGTGGTTCAAATTGTAGTTGTTGCCAAAAATATTACCCTGGTTACCATACCCATGATTTTGTTACCCCACATAGTAGATAGACTCTGGATTCTGCGGACAATTCACATAAGCATGCTCATCACCACAAACCTCACAAGAAACACATACCTACTGCACCAGATTATGACATGGAGCTTAACCAACCTATTAACGGCATGGGCACTTTGGCTCATTTCTGCTCGAAGTGTTTTCATATTATCTACTTGAAGTACCCCAACAACTCTCTATGTAACGCCTGAATAACCTGTATCTGCATAAGATTGACTACATGCATCCATTAGATTTAAGATTGCTTCCATATCCTCACATATTTTTGCCAAGATTTGGCCCTGAGAGGTAGCCAACAACACTTTAGACTCATGTTGAATTCCCTCAATGAAGGTGTGTGCAAATAACTCCTTCGAGAATCTATGATATGGGAAATCACTAAAGTAGCTCTTGTATCTCTCCCACGCTTGTGGTAGCTCCTCACCCGCTCTCTGAGTAAAAATAGTAATTATCCCTCTCAACTCTTTCGTTCTCCTGGAGAGGAATAATTTGTTGGGGAAACGGTTGGACAAAATTTTCAAAGAAGTTATGGAGTCAACTGACTCATTCTGCAACAATTCATTTGTTTTCCCGATCAATGAGAATAGTATCATTATCAACTTTACATATTCTTCGGAGACGTTCTGATAATGAAAATTCTTGCTCAACTCAACGAATGTCATCAAGTGCTTATGTGGTTCTTCATATGACTTACTCATATACTAGCACATATTCTGCCCAGTCACACTGTACCTTCATTCAGCTTAAAATTTGCTGTGATGTTAGGCATAACGATAGCCTTCGATGCATTCTCTAGGTTGCGCCTAGAAAAATTCAACACTGGAACACATTGTTGTTCCATCCCTACCACTGCAAGTTCTCTATTTTCTACTAACCTAGGATGAACCTCTTCAGCAAATTTATTTTCTTTGTGAAAAGATTTCTCCATTTCATAATCAAAGTTAACCAACGGTTTTCCTTGACTCCGAGTATTGGCCACAAAATGTAGCAGACTCTTGAGAAGCACAAAATGAACCAAATACTTGAATAGAGAAAATAAAATCTGAACTCGAAAAATAGTAAATTTTCCTAAGTCCCTGGCAACGGAACCAAAAACTTGTTGCTTCCAAACGCAAATACAAGTATACATGGTCGAAAAGTAATATAGAATTGTAAGTCAAGATATCGTACCCACATAGACTTATACTTTATATTGCTCGACTAATTCAAATTTTCGTAATTATTCAAGGAGTAAAATGAAGAAGTTTTGTTAGAACTAACTACGACTGAAAGATGCAAATAAAATTAAGTTTATTTGTGACTTAGACAATTGCGACAAAGACTGTCAGATTTATCAGATGAGAATGGAATTCAGGGTCATGGATTTTGACAATCCAGTTATGTTTTCCGATAGTTCTACCTATTTGATTTTCTGAGATACTAGTTGATGGGTTGATATTAACTTTACGAGTATCTTTCGAGTTGCTCACAAGCCTGTAGATGTTAATCTAACGCCTATATCCCTATGGTCGTCAGAAAATAACGTGAACATATTTAAATCTCCGTATCCAACTAAGCAAGGCTAAATGGTGTATTCCTATCCTTATTAACAAAACATATTAATACGAACAAGCCTTATTTATTCTTATTACGCATATAAATTTCCTATTCCTAGTTTAATTTACACGCCACAAATAGTGTCTAATTAGTGATCAAGTAATTAAAAAATTAAGCTCAAGAATAACTAAGCAACTCAATAATGGAAATCTACTAAGAAAAAACTATCATTAAAATAACTTTCATGTCTTTGCCATAACCCTAGAAAAGAGAAGTTTAGCTACTCATGATTGAAGAAACGAATGAATTTACAATAAAACTAGGGTTCTATAAAGAGAAATAAAGTAAAGAAACAAAAATGAGGAAGGCGGCACAAATCTTAGAATAAATCCCAATGCCTCTACAATAAAAAAACTTCTATTTATATCCTAGGCTAATAATCTAAAATAAGAAACCAAACCCCAAGCAATTGGGAAAAAATATAAATGGCTTCGCGTTGAACGCGTCGCATGCTCGGCGTATGTGTGTATGAGATTTGATTCTTGGAGATTCGGAGAATTGATTCTAGGGATCGATTTCGACACTCGTAAACGCGTGTTTTCTTAAATGCGGTGCACACTTTGTGCGACCGATTTCGAAATCTGCTCTAAGTGTTGCGCGATCCTCTCGTCACCTAGTTCATATGCAAATATCTCCAAAGTCTACCAAAACAGCTCGATTTTCCTTCGTTTGTCCTCGTTGTACCCTAAACACATAAAACATACCAACATAAACCTGAATACAATGATTTCATTATAAATAAAGTGATTAAAGTACTAAAAACAAGAGGTAAAGTGATGCAAAATATGAATTTGTTTTTCCAAATATCAATTATATTTCTGACTGAAATATCGCGTCCATTCATTTATTGACCAATGTCATAGCGCATAAATGTATGATTACATAATGTATTTTTAGACATCATAAAATTAGAATATTGTTAAACATAAATAGAAAGAAACTAACTGAAATGTAGATACTCCCTCTGTCCCATTTTATATGACATTCTTTACTTTTTAGTCAGTTAAAAAAAAAGAATGATATTTTTTTATATTTGAAAATAATTTAACTTTATGAGATGATTTAACATAAAATGGGACAGAGGAAGTACCTATTAATTTTTAAGCCGAGCACCTTCAACCAGCTGCTCTTTGGAGTAGAATAAGCCAACGGGCGCGTAAGTGTGTGCTTGTTTAACATTAGGAAAGTTCATGTATGTTGGGTTACGTGGTAACTTGCATATCTGATTTATCACACTTAGATATGATTATGACATATGAGTTGTCAGTGCATTTTTATAAATACATGTGAGTTACGTTGTCTATGTTCGGTTGAGATATGGCTGAGATTTAACTCTTTTTCTAGTTTTTCATGACCCTACTTTGGTATTTGGTCGTTTTATAGTGATGGAGTGGCTAAATAATTTTTAGACTCGATTGTTGTTCTTGTTTCACGTGGCCCATTGCCCCATTCTAAGCACATAGTGTGTAAAAATAAATATGTATGTTTGGCCAATCTTCTAAAAGTGTTTCTGTTTCTTTGGTCAAACATCCTTTTTTTAGAAGTAGAAATACATTTTTTCAGAAGTCAAAAAATGTTTCTAGATGGGAAGCGAAGCAGAAACACCAATTTGGTGCTTCTGCAGAAATCATTTTTGCTCATTCATTGAATTTTTTTTTGGACCCATTTATCATTTTCTTTTCACAAAATTCCTTTTAATCTCATATAAAATAGAAATTTATGAATAAGGGTAGGGTGGGGGTAGGGTAGGGCGGGGGTAGGGTGGGGATAAGAAAAAACACATTTTTTTATTTATAAAAGTAACAAAAAATATGAAATAGAATTTTGAGGATGGGTAAGGCAATGGGGTGGGGATGGGGTGTGGGGGGTAGGGGTAGGGCCGGTAAGAAAAAAATTCATTTTTTTTTATAAAAGTAACAAAAAATATGAAATAGAAATTTGAGGATGTGGTAGGGCAATGAGGTGGAGGTAGGGCGAGGGGAGGGGGGAGGGGGAGGGTAAGAAATTTTTTCATATTTTCAATCATTTTTTATAAAAGTAACAAAAAATATGAAACATAAATTTGAGGATGGGGTAGGGCATTGGGGTGGGTGGGGTTGGGGGTAGGGCTGGGGGGTAAGGGGGAAGTATATGACATAGAAATTTGAGGATGGGGTGGGGTAGGTGTGAGTAGGGCGGAGGTAGGTTTGGACATATTTGAGTAATTGACTATCATATTGTCGTTACATTTCTTATGTACACTATAATATTATTTTTTGATTAAATATTGTAGTTAATTTTTTTTTATTAAATTAGAAAGATATACTAATTTTTAGAAACATATGATAGAAAATAATATTTTAAATAGTTTTAAATCTATTAAAAAGAATATTCTAGTAAATTTGCATAAATGTTGGCCAAACAGGAAATTTACATTGCTCGTAAGCATTCATAATTATAGGCCAAACACCCTAACTGATTTTCCAGAAACAATTTTTGCAGAACTACTTCTGATAAACAGAAACACATTTTGAGAAGCTTGGCCAGCAGACCTATGTTTGATTAGAAGTGGCGATGGTGCCGACGACCGTCGGCGACCCGGCTAAAAACGGGGCCGGGGCTCGAGCGGCGGGAAAGTATGGTCGCGGGCAGACCACTCTAGGCACGATCGCCCCGATCCTTGACCAGCTTGATCCTCGCTGCGAGAAAATAGCGGTTGTCAGCGACCGTTTACATTTTGGTAGTTGGACAACGACCGTTTGGCTTCCCTCCCCAACCCACTACCCATTTATATTTATTTTTAACCCCAAGTTATTATATTTATACTTTAACTCAATTTCCCAACTATAAATACCTCATTTCCTCCTCTTATTATTTTCACAAATCTTTCTACTCTCTAATCTCTCAATCAATCAATCTCTATTCTCTAATCTCTATACAACATTGTCTACTACATATTCAATCTATTTATTAATTTGAGAATTGGGAGTGAAGTTGGCAACTAGCTTGAGGATTATCTATCGAGCAAAGTTTCAATTTTCAACCTCTCGATTACGTCGACTACATGTCGTGTTTGGTACATTCGTTCTCTCATTAAATTATTATTTTGTCTTTATTTCATTTAGCACATTTAATTTCATTATCTTTAAGTTTTTAACTATTTATTACCATAATTAAAATGAAAGGATTAAGAAGTATGTTGGGTAAAGGTAAGACTTCTTCTAGTAGTAGTAGGGGTAACAAGGCAAGGTACTTCTTCTAGTATTCACTATTCCTAGACAAGATGATTTTATAGATCCTGAACAGTTTTCTGAAATACCATATGATCTTGACGACCGTGTATTTTCTCAAAATGAAGAAGACTTTGATTTAGATGTCACTCTAGATGATGATACACCTACTAATGAATATGATGATACACCCACTGGTGAAATGCCTCCTATCCCCTACTATGAGGCGAGTCCCAAAGCGACCATTAAAATCGGTTGTATGGAAATATTTTGTGAGGACGTGCAGAATCAAGTAGCTGTATGTAAAACTTGTAAAAATGTTTATTCTTTTAAAAGCTGGACAAGGTCATGGTGGGACGAGGGTTTAGGAAGACACTGTGCAAAAACACAAAGCCTTGCATGCCAATACATGATTGAAAAAGCGGTGAGCAAGCGTCCTCTCAATCGGGACAAGGTTCACATCTTGTCTGGACAAAGTCTGAGTCAAATTAACCCTATGGCGAGGGAGTTGTAGGCCACTAAATACGATAAACATAAAGATAGGGAAGCCTAGCAAAATTAGTTCTTTGTGGAGGGTTTGCCTTTTCATTTCTGAATCTCTGGTTTTATTCATTATATTAGAGATATGTATAATCCACCTTATAAAAGTTTTCCTAGATCAAGTTAAAGAGATGTATTTAAATTTGCACATGAATATCAACGATTATTTCGTTATGCATTATATCATTTAAATTGCAAAGTCGCTCTAACTTCGATATAGTCGTAGTACTAACGACCGTGATTATTTAACGGTAACTTTGTCATTGGATAGATTATAAATGGTCTATGCAAAAACGTATTTTAGCATATAGATATATAGATAGTAGGCATTTGGTGAGTTTATTTGAGAAAATATTTATTCGATCTGCGATTATTACGGAATAAGCGATAAAGTTATGAGTATTACATTAGATAATGCATCTTACAACAATTACGCTATTAGTATTTTAAGAGATGTTTTAACTCAGTCTTTTCCAAAATATTTTCATATCAAATGTGCGTGTCATATTTATAACTTAGTTGTAAAGGATGGTCTTTCACTTTTTCAAGATATTCTTGAAAAAATACAATTTGCTATACACTTTATTTTTAAAAATAATAGAATTCAACAGAGAAAAGAATATAAAAAAACTTGTCACGATTGTGGACTATCTTCTGAGAAAAATTCAGAAGAAGTACCAACTAGGTGAAATTCTTTATATGACCAACTAGTTGTTGCTTATGACTATAGAAAACCTATTACTTTATTTTTTAACGCCCATAATCAAAATCCAAATGATATGATTGTGGATAATGATTGGGACAAAATTAGAGAACTTATAGTATTTTTAGAAAAAATTTCAACGAGCAACAAAAGAATTTTCTACTTTATATTATCCTACTATTTCAACTATGTTGTTTTATATAGCTATAATATTTTTACTTCTTAAAGAATATATGGAAAAACACCTTATCTGTGACTATTAAAAAAATGTTTATGAAATTAACGAAATATTTTATTTCTATTCCCCCTATTTATATTATTGGTGTTGTATTAAACCCGACTATTAAAATAGAGGGTTGTAAAAGTCTTATTCAAAATATTTATACCTGTATGGACGTACTACCACCTCCAACTCCCAAAAATTTAAATGTTGAGCCACCTATTGAACTAACGCTAGAAGAAGTGTTGAATAGCGTAGAAGATGAATGCAAAAAAGTATATCGGCATTACCAGCAAGAAAGTGCTAGTAACCAACCGACTTTTGTACCATCTTCTTCTTCAACACAGCCTAAAAAAAGACATGTTGTTTCTGTGGCTAGTATTAATTCTATTGAAAGCCTCAGAAATAGAATGTGCGGTGGTGATGCTAACCAAATTAGCGAGTTCGATGTTTTTGTTTTGCGGGGTAATTTACCTTACAGCGATTATCAATGAAGAAGAAATGAAGACTTCTTTGAAATATTGGATGCAGAATGAGAAGACATTTCCGACACTTTCAATGATGGCGAGATATTTTGAACATTCAGCGTCATCAATCGCTTCGAAAGCGCTTTTACTGCAGATTTCAAATAGGAAACATGGACACTCGTTAGCGGGAGACGGCTTGGAGATGGCGGTACTATTTAGAGATTGGATACTGGCGGAGGCGAAGGAGGTGCGATCAACGAGAGATTAACGAAGAAGAAGGCGACAACTACAACGACATTTTATCTGAAGGCATGAGTAGCGGCGTGGAACAATTTGACCAAGATATACCAATTCCAATAGAAGAACCACGAAATTATAAAGAAACTAGAAAAATATTTTCAAATTGGTAATTTATTTCATTGCAATTTTTAATTTTTCTATGTCTTTTGCAATTTTTTCAACAACGATACACTACAATGTTGTAATTTTGAATCTTGTATATTTCAATGAAATAATTAATAATATAAGAGGCACAAAAACAGCCTTGTGATGTTTTTTTTACACTATTCTTGTCTTTGTTTAATTATTTAGTTTATACTTTATACTTTATAGTTTATACTTTATAAATATATTATATATATGAGTATAATACTATAATACTATAATTATAATACTATAAGTCTATAATATTATAGTATATGTATATGAGTACATGACTATAAGTATTAAAGTATATGACAAGTATATATGTTAATGTCACTTTGTTAGTAATTTAGTATTTTTAATTTAGTGAAAAAATTAAAAAAAAAAAACAAAACAAAACAAAACCCGCGGACCGTCTGTCGTCAGGCCGTCCCGACCCACCCAGCCGGGGCCGGGCCGGGGCGGACACGTATGGTCCCGCCCGATCTGCGGGCCTTGGCTCGACCCGCCCATCTTCTCCGCCCCGACCCCGTCCCGCTCCCGCCAAACCCGACCCCGGTGGGCCCGGTCCGGCCCACTGGCCAGCCCTAGTTTCAGTTAGTTTCTTCCTATTTCTGTTAAAAAAATCCTACTTTTATGAAGTATGTGTAAAAACATTTTATGTATAAATTTATGCGCTATGACGTTTGTCAATAAACGAATGGACTAGATATTTCAGCAAAAATGTATTATCATAATTCATAGCCCAGTAGTTATGCACATAATATATATATTTAAACATTTGTTGTGCACAAAACAAATATCTTTTATAATGTACTAACATACATGCACTAATATGCGATAGTTAGAGTGCTAAATGGAAAGTACGATAGTTATATGGAGTTATTTTTCATTACATGCTCCCCCTCCAACTCTTGGACTTATCATACTATCTAGGTTTCATAAGTTATTATATACAGATTTATCATCATGGTCTACCATAATTTTCATCACAAGACTATTCTCGATAGGTTTGGATACAAATAATGTGTTATCTCTTCATTAACGTATGTAAGAAATAAACAATTTGAGCTCACAAACACACTAAGAACATTTATATACATGCTCTTTACATTTATTTACTTGTAACCATTTTTCTCAATTAAATCTAACATAATGACATTGGTCCTATATATCAATGCTGGAGTTATTATCCGAGTCGATTTGCGCCCCCCTTGCGCGAGGTATACGTGAGGCCTAATTCAATTCGATTTTATAAAATATTATTTTGCTATTTTGAGCTTACGAAAATGTCCAAATTCATGCTTACAGTTAAAATCGGGCGTAGCTCTCATATCGGACGTAGCTCTCATACCTCGGAACTAATTCTTTGAATTACATCAAACTTATTCTTCCGAACCAATAGTTAGAAGCAGTCAAAGCTCATTACTTGTAATTAATTGTTGCAACGGTCCATTATCCATAATTACTCGGACTTAATGGCGATATTTTTTTAGCTTAGCGAAATTTTCCAAATTCATACTTACGGATTAAAGTGCGGCGTAGTTCTCATATCGGATGTAGCTCTTATACATCAGAATTATTATTTTGAATCCGGTCAAGGCGTATTCTTACGGAATCATTGGTCTGAAGCGGTCAAAGCTCATTACTTTGGAATTAATTGTTGCGGCGGTCCATTATCCATAATTACTCCAACTTAATGGCGATCTTTATTTTACGAGCGTTATGAGGCGTTACGGATCTCATTCTTTATTCTCTGAATGTTGGGAGACGTTTCAGATTTCAACCTTTGCCACCCAGATCTTGTTAATCTACCTATATATACCGGTGACTTCACTTGTTTGAACATAGAGGACGAAAGCCCACTTCTTTCTTTCTCTGTCTTCATCAAAGTTCTTTCTCCTTCTATTTTTGAGAAAATTACTTTGCACAAACTCCAAACTTCCAGCCACTAGTACAAGTGTCCGGAAGTGCTGTGGAATCTTGGGGAGTTGTTAGCGATTTTCCACACGCTTAACGAAGTGTACGTATGTTACAATTAATATAGTCTAGGTAAGACCGAATATCGTCCTCAGGGATTAGTGTTCAATTATCAAACATCTATCCTATGGTATCTATTTGGTTGTCGATATTTTGTTGTGGTTTTTATCTATGAACTACTGAACAATTGTAAAAGTTAACTAAATTACTTTACTTAAATCAGATATGGTGGAAATAGGGCTTCCAATCTCCTCAACTATCCACTCGCCTTAATCCTTAATGCAACAATAAAAGTTCTTCTTTTATGTTAAGATAGCAGGTTAACTAGACCGTTTTACATTCTGGTTAGGATATATAAAAACTCAACCCCGGTGCAGAAATCTTCTATATTTCTATGACAGATTTTACCACATAAGAGGATTAAGAACAATAACCTATAAAACTACACAAGTATCGGGGTACTTTCATTTACGATTTAACTTATGTTTATTCAACTATAGCATATTCAAATCTCCCCTTTCGGATTTCGATTCGAAATCATATCAGTGATGATAACTAGTGATCAATTAATTACCAAGCAATCAAAACAACTATTGAATAAATCTTAACTATATGAAGAAGAAACCAAACTAATGCATTAAGTCATAAAGACGAGGTTCAAGCGATTCGAAAGAAAAGCCCAAATAAAGTTTAGCTCCTAGCCATAGACATGCTAAGAACCAAAAGATTATCCAACATAAACTGAAAGTAAATAAAGTAAAGAAAGAAAAATACTTGAGAACAAGTCTCTAATCTTGAAGCCTCCAAGAAATTATGTTATGTGATGAATTAGGGATTGTGTCACCCTTGAAAAATCTGCCCAAAGGGCCTTTTATAGCCTCCCAAAATGTGTTCCACTTTTCCTTCTATGCCTTGGCCCATTCCTTCTCGAATTTGGCAAAATTCTCGCGTTGGCGCCACGGCCCTGCAGACTGGCACCGTGGCGCCGAAACTCCTGCAGCTTCTCAGTACATTGGGCGATATGGCCCTGCACTCTCTGATGGATTGGCGCCGCCCTGTTCTCGTCCGGGATGCCAACTTTCGTCTCTTTGGCTCGGGAACCTCCTTTTCTGCCCTCTTTTTGCTTCTTTTCTCCAAGTTACCTTTTTAAACCACTGTGACTCAAAAGAAAGAAAAACTATCCTAACACGACACATATTTGGACAAAAACGGGTAAAATACTAACTAAAAATGACTCAAGAGGCGTATATAAAATATGCCTAACAGAAGTGACCGGGCTAAACGATATGCACCGGAGTTTGTCTGAAATCGCTTTCAAGGCAGTGACTTGCCACGACACACCTGTGATTTTATTAGTTATTTTTACTATATTATTTGTTCTTAATCAATATTGATAAGATGGTTGTTTTTTTGAACAAAACTCTTCCAGATTTAAAAAAAACTTGAGCCTTTGGACGAAAACAATTTTATACGTTGATCTCAAAAGCTTTTGATTTCCTTTGAACAATTATAAGTTGACTGTTGTTGTTCCTAACAATGTTTCTAGCACCAGTAGTTCTGCTACACTAGTACTATTGTTACTGGTAGTTTTACTGCTACTATGGTTGTTGATGATGTAGCTAAAAAGAAATTTGAAAGGGATAACAAAACCATTAGAGGACATCTGTTGAACCATATGACTAACCCTATGTTTGATTTATTTATTACTAGTAAATCTGCTAGGGAAATTTGAGGCAATATGGAAAAGAAATATGGTGCTGATGACGCATGAAAGATGAAGTATGTTGTTGGACAGTGGATTAAGTTCCAAATGATTGACAATAAGCTAATCATGGAACAGGTGCACGAGTATGAGAACTTGACTGCTGATGCTCTTACCGAGGACATGAAGATGTGTGATATTTTTTAGGCTAATATTCTGCTTGAAAAATTCCCACCGTCTTGGAGTGATTAACGAAACCAACTAAAACATAAGAATAAGAACTTGACTCTTCAAAAACTGATCAGTCACATAAGGACTGAGGAGGCAAATTGTCTCAAAGATAAGATGGAAACTCTTTCCCTTAGTTCTTCTAAAACTAATCTTGTGGAAATTTCCAGTACTGTTGTGAAAGATGGGTTCAAAGGCAAAAAGAAGAATGTCCCGAAAAAGGAAAATAGAAATAAGAAGAATCGCTTCAATAATCCAGAGAGCCAAATTTAGAATTCAAAGGGACTTTGTTTCGTTTGTGAGAAACTCAGACACAGGGATGTCCAGTGTTATAAAAGACAAGGGCAAAATTCAAAGCAGGGAGGACTAGGTGCTGCCCAAGATAATATGCTATTGGAAATGAAGTGATTGTTGTAGTAGTCATAGAGGCGAATATGGTGGCTAACAACGTAGATTGGAGTCTTTGGACACGGATGCTTGATGCGTCTACGCCAATAAAGAGTTGTTCCATACCTTTGAGGAGACTACTGATGGAGTTGTGGGTAAAGAAAAAATCTTTCTTAAATTAACTTCTGAAAAAACTTTATCCTTGAAAAATGTTCTGTATGTACCATTCCTTCGTAGAAACTTAGTTTCTGGAGCACTTCTCAATAAAGCAGGCCTAAAATAGGCCTTAAACTTATTTTTGGAGCTGAAAAAATTATTATTTCTCGTGGAGGAGACTTTGTTGGAAAGGAATATCTTAGTGGAGATTTATTTGTATTGAACATTATTCAAGAGACTATTAATAATAATGTTTCTAGTGATAAGAGGCCCCGTTATCATGGTGGATTCATCGACTCTACTAGTCACATAGGTAGGGGTCCGTCTCCAAAGAGATATCATTCAGCCCCCAATCATCCCGTTTAGTCCGCATTACAGGAATCTTCTAGTGGCCCTTCTAGACAGAGTGGTTGTGGGGCCATACCATCTCATAGATGTTCTTTTTCTCAGCCAAGCTGACTGAGGTGGTCCATCCAGTTCTTCAACCTTTGTGTATTAGCATCTAACACCCAGGGTTTGTTATGGTAGTGATGAGTTGGGTCACTTCAAGAGAGATTGTCCCTAATCTAGAGAGAGTGGGGCTTAGCAGAATTCCAGGTTCCAAACCCCTAGGACTCCAACGTCTTCTGGTAGTGGTGGTTCTTCAGCGAGGGGCGATGTTTAGTCAGACTGCAATGGTTCTCAGTCTTCTAGGGGTAGACATCACTCTGGTAGAGGTGTGTTTCAGGTTTCCATAGAAAGAGCACAATCTGGTCAGAGCGGTCATGGTGGTGCTCAATGTTGTGCATTCTCGGGTAGGCCGGACATAGAGGCTTATAATGATGTGATCTTAAGTAACATTTTTGTTTGTCATTGGCCAACTAAAATCTTGTTTGATCCAAGGTCTACTTACTCATATGTATCTGCTTATCATTTAGTTGGTTAGGATTTGACTTGTGACCGTCTTTACTTGCATAATTATGTGTTTACTCTGGTTAGTGATTCTGTATTGGTTGATAGAGTCTATCGGTCTTTCTTAGTTATTTTATGGGGTAACACACGTGGGTAGACCTGATGATCCTGGATATGTTAGATTTTGACATTACATTGGGTATGACTTGGTTGTCTCAGTACCACGTGATCTTTGACTGTCATGCCAAGACAATTACTTTAGCCATGCCTGGATTCCCTAGACTTGAGTGAAGGGATACTCACAGTTCATCTGAAGAAGATTATTTTATATCTCCGCGCAAGGAAATTTATTAACAAGGTATGTTTGGCCTACTTGGCCTATGTTCGTGATACTACTATTGATTTTTCATCCCTTGAGTTTGTGCCTGTTGTATGTTATTTTATAGAGGTATTCCCTGCTAATTTGCCGAGGCCTTATATTGTAGGAGGTGTCGTTCTCCTATAGGATGGTTTATTGATTTTGAGGTCCTATCATGGGAATTTATTGAGAGAGTCCTTATACAAGGTGAAGCTTATTCAGGAAAAGCTTCTAGCATCTCAGAGTCGACAAAAGATATACGCGGACCAAAAGGTCCGAGACTTAGAGTTTATGGATAGTGAGCAAGTTCTTCTGAAGATATCATCCATGAAGGGTGTGATACAATCTGGAAATAGGAGAAAATTGAGCCCGAGATACATTGGCCCATTTGAGGTTCTTCGTCGTATTATTGTTGTTGCTTATGATTGGCCTTGCTACGGATATTGTCGAGTGTTCATCTAGTTTTTCGTATTTCTATGTTCAAGAAGTTCCATTCAGACGGGTCTTATATCATTCATTGGGATTCAATGTTTCTTGATCATAATCTGCTTATGAGGAGGAGCCTATATCGATTCTAGATAGGCAGGTTAGAAGGTTAAGGTCTAAGGAGATAGATTCCATGAAGGTTCAATATAAACATCGTCCCATTGATGAGGCTATATGGGAGACCGAGTCTGATATGTGTTCCAGATATCCCTAGTTATTTGCTGACTTAGGTACTTTTCTCCCATTTTCTCTCTTGTCACTCAAGGATGAGCGATTTTTTTAATTTATCTTTGATGTAATGACATATTCAGTCGTTACGTGCATTTTTACTATTTTCAATGTTCACTCGATTCTAGAAGTTATCAGACGATTCTAGTAGAAGTTAAGAAATTAGAACCTTAAAGAGTGAAAGTGTTGACCAATAGTTGACTTTAGTGTAGACAAAACTTTTTTTCAGAATTTCGTCCACTTCGTAAGTGTCACGACCCGACCCTGGGGCCGCGACTGGTACCCTACCGGGGTACCCTGTCAGGTATACATCAGAGAATAGCAGCGGAACATACATAACTCATAACTTATAAAAAGGTAACATCACCGGTAGATAAAGTGCCTTCCATAAAACATACTAATCAAAAGTATAGCGGTACAACTTGTTCTTCTGACCCAACACATACGTGACCACAGACCTCTAAGGATAACAACTGTGGCGGGACAGGGCCCCGCCATACCCCTGAATGTACACAATACCTATAGCATCAGGGAGTAACCGTACCAACAACACAAGCTTCCGGAGGGATGGAGCTTCGACCGGATCGTGATCCTAGAACGAGGATCCACAATGCTTACCCACCTGCGGCATGAGCGGCCCAGGAAGGGGTCGACACAATATGTACCAAGTATGTAAAGGTGGAAAATCTGTAATCTGATATCATAAGTCTAAAAGTAATTTGGAGTCATGGAAGACAATCAAAATACCTTTACCGTGTCTTACTAACAATGAGAGTGATAAGTATATATATATAATCTGCATAAAATAGGGCCTCATGATCAAAGCAGGTGCCTCGCCGTAGTATCAATAAGCACCCTACTCACGGGACTATTTCACCGCATGGGTCCTGTGGACCGCGTGAGGTATTCTCGCATAGGTGTACCGCCCGCGTGGGACTATTTCACCCACATAAGCCCATGGGACTGCGTGAGGTATTCCTCGCGTCGTGGGTAGCAAATCCACGGAACAAGTGGTATAACGATCTTGGGGACTTACCGCCGGATATACTCTTACCACAGGCGGATGGTATAACGATCTTGGGGACTTACCCGCCGGATATACTCTTTGCTGAAGCGGATGGTATAACGATCTTGGGACTTACCCGCCGGATATACTCTTTGCTTGGAGAAGGTGGTATGGCGATCTTGGGTCTTGCCCTCGGACATACTCTTACCACGGAGAAGGTGGTATAACGATCTTGGGGCTTGCCCCTCAGATATACTCTTACCCTAGCTCAAACTGTCATCATATCATAATCATAAATAAGTTAAGAAAACTTATAACTTCTCATTAGTCTTGTTCATATACCCTCTCATTTTAGTTTACTTAAGGCACTTAATCATACCTTTAATAAAAGAAAACCGGGAATTTAACCCAAGTACTACATACTTCAACTCTTTTAAAAGTGACTCTTTTTCATACATAAAATCTTTGGGCAATTGATGCCTTAAAATCAATTTGCCTTTCATAAATCAAATCATTTGTCCTTACTTGTCTTACTTAGAGTAAACCTCTTCTCATTAACCTTTTATAAAGCTAATAAACCAACTTCCCATAAAGTTGTTATATTAACCCTACACTTTAGTAAAATTGCACTTTTCTCCTAACCAAGGGACTTATGCATTCTTAAAACGAAACAAGTCTTTATATACTTAAAACAAGTAAGAATACCAAATCTTGTACGTCTACCGTACTACATAGTTACATCTATTCATGCTCAAGAGATAGGAAAGCTCCACATACCTCTCCGGTCAATCCACTTGCTAAGTCCAAACTACCGCAAGTAATATGTCAACCTAAAATAACCATGATACGTTTATTAACCTCTAATTTCAATGTAGAATAATCCAAGTTCAAAGTCACTAAATTCTATGGAAAATTGGGCAGCATTTCCTTTGTTTCTACATACTTTGCCACCTTTCTCAAGGCCGAAATTCAACATCCAAATGCCACATTTAAGGCTCAACAACCCAAACATGTCAAAGGGGATTACACACCTAAACTTGGGTGTGTAAAATTCTGCCCCATAAGGTACAACAATTCACTTAACAATTCTAAGGTAGTTTTTAGGCTACAACATGCTCATAATATCTTCTTAACCAATTCCTTCACATTCAAACCATATTTCTTATATGCAAGGACTCTAAGTGCATTATTTACTACTACACATCCCTTCTTCTTCACATGCAACATTAATAACTAACCACAAGAGAAGAAATGTTACCTTAAAGCTTTAGCCAAACTTATTCCAACAACTTTGCTAGCCTCCTTTCCAAGAACACCACCACAATAATACCAACAAGCTAGCCACAAGCTTCCTTCTTGTTCTTAACTTTTCAAATTTTTCTTAGGCTTGAATTCCTCTTGGAATTTTAGAGAAGTGGGAGCTTAAGCTTAGAGAGAGAGATTTGAAAGATGACCAAGTCTTCAAGACTTGGTCAATATAAGGCATCAAGAAATCGGATGGGGACACTTGTCACCCTCCAAGGTCTTTTAAAAATAAAAATCTGCATTTTCCTAAGTTTTTTCGCCCAGAATCCCGCCTCAGCGCCGCGGCCAGCGGTGCGCGTGAAACCTCGAGGACTCGGAACTTTCAGCCTGCTGTCTGGCGCGCGGCTACAACTTCAGCGACCCCTCGGTATATCCGGCGCGCCCCACGCATCCGGCGCGCGGCCTGCATCCGGCGCGCGACCATCCGCTTTGCTCAAACGCATTTCTGTCCGTCTGCGCACTGAACTTGTAACTCCCATAACTTTCTACTCCGACGTCCTATCGACGAACGGTTGGTTGAGTTGGAAACTAGACTCAACGAACTACACCTTAGGCCTTTGAAACACTTAGGAACTCTCAACGTACCGGGTCATAACCCGCCTCAAAGTTGACTAAAACCCGTCCGAACAATCCGTCAACTTATCTTTTGAAAATTTTAAGTCTTACTCCCTTTCGCACGCTCTCACACGTGTGGCCAGAACTACGGTGTATAACATTCTCCTCCCCTTAGAAACATTCGTCCCGAATGTTCCTTCTAGGCTTACTCAAATCATAATATCGACATAGACCCTCTTAACTATTCTTTTTGCAATAAAAGATGCTCCACGAGCCACAACAATACTCAAGCAAAATTTCCAATTAAAACTATCAAGCAAGAAAGTAGGTTACCTGGAGGTATAGGAAATAAGTGAGGATACTTCTTCATCATGTCATCCTCTGCCTCCCACGTCATCTCCTCCCTGTTCTCGTTCCGCCATAAGACCTTGACGGAAACCACGTCCTTCGTCCGAAGTCGCCTAACCTGACGATCGAGTATCGCAATGGGACTCTCCTCATATGATAACTTCTCTGTCACCTGGACATCATGAATCGGGTGCACTCTCGATGGGTCTCCAATACATTTCCGCAACATAGATACGTGAAAGACTGGATGCACTGCCTCCAGATCGGACTGCAGATCCAACTCATAGGAAACCTTGCCTACCCTACGGACAATCTGATACGGCCCAATGTACCTTGCGCTAAGTTTCCATTTCTTCCCAAACCTCATCACGCCCTTCATGGGCGATACCTTTAGGAAAACCCAATCATCTATCTCAAATTCCAAGTGTCGACGCCGATGATCTGCATACGACTTCTGCCGACTCTGAGCTGCCAACAACCGCTCCTGGATAAGCTTCACCTTATCCACTGCCTGCTAAACCAAGTTTGGCCCGACTAACTGTACTTCCCCTACCTCGAACCAGCCTATCGGTGACCTGCACTTCCTCCCATATAAGGCCTCATAAGGCGTCATCTGAATACTAGAGTGGTAGCTGTTGTTATAAGTAAACTCCACGAGAGGTAAATGATCCTCCCAGCTACCCCTGAAATCAATAACACAAGACCGCAGCATATCCTCAAGTGTCTGGATAGTGAGCTCGGCCTGTCCGTCGGTCTGGGGATGAAACGTCGTACTGAGACTCACCTGTGTCCCTAACCCTTTCTGGAAAGACCTCCAGATATTAGCCGTAAACTGGGCCCCTGCATGCGAAATAATCGATCTGGCACTCGTGCGATCTTACAATCTCACGATATACGATCTTGCATAATCCTCGTAGAAAAAGTCGTCGTCATTTGGAAGAAAATGGTGATTTCGTCGATCATCGACGATAACCCAAATGGAATCATGCTTCCTCCGAGTGGTAGGTAATCCGTAATAAAATCCATATTTACCACCTCCCACTTCTAAGTCGAATATCAATAACTGCCGCAGACCAGCGGGCTCGGTGCTCAACCTTAACTCGCTGACAATTGACGCTGCGCGCGAACTCGCGCAACGTCCTCTTTAGGCCATCCCACCAATACGCGTCGAGGTCATGATACATCTTAGTCGACCGGATGAATAGAATAACGAGCCGTGTGCCTCCCGAATCTGGCGACGAAGTCTGTCACATCGGGAACACACAACCGCCCTCAAATCTTAGCACCCGTCACGCTACCTCAAATAGACTCTTCTCCTTACGGAGAGCTACATCTCGATCGCGTGCAAAATCGGATCCTCATCATCGCCTCTTCTCCTCAACGATGGAAGACTCGGACCTCTCGAACCCAGTGCATCACTATCAGAATCAACCAAACGAACCCCAAGGCTTGCTAGCTGATGTAACTCTCGGACCATATCCCTTTTTCTGGCTGTACATCAGACAGACTACCCATCGATCTGCGACTAAGGGCATCTGCAACAACATTGGCCTTCCCTGGGTGGTATAGAATATCAACATCATAATCCTTAAGCAGCTCCAACCACCGTCTGCATCGCCAAGTTCGGCTCCTCTGGCTGAAGATATACTGGAGACTCTTGTGGTCTGTGTAAATGTCCACATGTACTCCATAAAAATAATGTCTCCAGATCTTCAAGGCATGAATCACTGCTGCCAACTCCAAGTAAGGTGTGGGATAGTTCTTCTCATGCTTCCTAAGCTGTCGAGATGCATAAGCTATAACTTTGCCGTGCTGCATCAGTACGCACCCAAGCTCGACACCTGACGCGTCACAATAAACCACATATCCATCTAAACCCTCTGGAAGAGTAGGAACTGGGGCGGTCGTCAATTTCTCCTTTAGCAACTGGAAACTTTCCTCACAAGTATCCGTCCACCGGAACATAGCGCATACGAGTCGGCTTAGTCAAAAGTCTTTGAAATAAAGCAAACTTCTCCACGAACCTCCGATAATAACCTGCAAGGCCCAAAAAGCTGCGCACCTCCGTCGGTGTAGTGGGTCTTGTTATACCCCGTATTTCCAGAGTATGTACGTGAGGGCATACGTACAAAAGTTTGAGCCTTAAGTCAGGCAAGGGACGAAAATTTTGTGCACTACCGAAAGGAATTGTTTTTCGACGAAACGTTTTCCGAACTTTGCGAAGGGAAAATTACGGTTGCGACATTAATAATTTTTGCGGATTTTTCCGAAAGATGAAATATTTTGGACCAACGAGAGGGCGACACTTGTCACCCTCTAGTGGGCGGTCAAGTGGCCGATGGTGTGCACGTTTTTGTGCCATGTTTTGTGGCCTAAACCATGGGTCAATGTTTGGAGTGAATTGAGGAGTAGATGGCTAGGGGGCACTTGGGCAAATTCTCACCCTCCACTTGCCCACCACTTGTCTTGATCTTGGCCATTGATTTCCCTATAAATACCCCCCCTTTGTTGAAGACTTTCTTCATCCCTCAAACACTTTCTAAGTCTTGAAAATCTTCCCCCCCTCTTAGTAGAAGCTCTCGTCCAAAGAGCAAACCCCTCCCCCTTTGAAAGTCCCTTGGCCGAAAGTATCCCCCCCCCTCTCTTGAGTTGTTCTCGTGAAATACCCCCCCCCCCTCTCTTGAGTTGTTCTCGTGAAATACCCCCCCCCCTTGGTAGAAAAATATTCTCCAAGTATTGTTACTATTCCAAAATACCTTAGACTTATACCTTGTAGTATTCCAAAGTTACCTCTATACGTAGAGCCCGAAAATACTACCGTATGTCCTTTTAGTCTCAAAACGAAACCCTAAGGAAATCTTCACAGTTGGTTGAAGTATTAAGAAGAAGTTGCGTAGAACTTCTAAGGGTTGTTTGGAGCGGGTTGGAGCGCTCAGAGTAGGAGCTAAACGTTGCTCAGGATCGACATTTAAACTTGGATAATTTTGGTCTTATCGAGGTAAATACTCTTGTCCTTATATTGTAATTGGAAATTACATACTGTAGTAGTATAGAATTGAATATAAGACTCTTAGAAGGATATTACAGAAAAGAATTGAACTGAAATCACATCAGAAGAATATTAAAGAAGATGATTAAACTGTACTTACATAGGGTGTATTTCTGATGAACTTGTGTAGCTTAACGGTAGGAAGTCTGCCCAATTTTCCGTAGAATAGAGAACCCTCTGCTTAGAATATTCTACGAGTAGTCTAGACGTTGATAGGCGTATATGCCTTTATAGGTTGAAAGTTACGAGTAGCATGTGAGACTTGAAAGGGGGACAAGGCTAGCCGGGTTAGCGGTGGAGCATTTTGCAATTCGTCGATAATCGTCGCGAGGTATGTGATTCTTCCGATCATATTGAGCATGATATTTTAAAAGAATATATATAGAGTACGGTGAGCGTCGTGTGTTAACTGAATGTGGTTTTACTCCGATGTCTTATGACTTGAGTTTTAAATAATAAGAATCTTGAAGTATTTCAAAAGAATTAAGAATCGTTTTTGAAAGAAGAGTAATACTTGGTTTAAAAGCTTAAGGAGTTATACTAGCTTTATGGGAAGTTAGGTATAACGACTTAAGAAAGATAAAAGGAACGGTTTACTTAATTTTTTATGAACGCCTTGTATTGATTTCGGAAATGAGAATAAGTATCGAACAAACCACTGCAGCGCTAATAAAGGGAAATGTATTGAATAATAAAGTATTATTAAAACCAGTAGAAACCTCCATCTGCATAGAAGCTAAGATGAGACAAAATGATATTACATTTCCTAGATCATGGCTGCTTTAATAAGATTGTTATGAACAAGAATAACCTACTCACACATAAGGCATATGTTTCTCAAATTGTTTTTAAAAGAGAATTATATTATAAGTGATTAAGACTATGAACTACGAAACCTTTCGAAAATGAGAAACTTGAGCATTTGAAATTAGGCAAACTTGAACGTTTGGAAAATAATGTTGATTACTTGATTTTACAATGGGAAGTGTTTTGGTTTACTTAAAAGATAGTCACTCTATTTTTATACTACGGGTATTGTGTGACTTTTTGTGAAAGAAACGGATCTTTTAAAAAGTTAATGTATGAAGTACTTTGGGGATAAAAACCCGAACTTGTTAACATAAAGTAGAAAGTACCTTGTGTGAATAACTTGATTGTGTTGGTTTGTGATAGCCTTGTAATACTTTCTTGTTGATTTGATAAGTAAACATGTTTAGGATGCTACGTGTGTTAGTACCTTGTGATGTTTGTGTAAAGGGGTTTCCCTCGATTGTGCTTATGTTGTTTAACGATAAGCGTTGTGCTAGTATTATATCACTCGCTCTTGACATGATCGGGGTTGGCGCCCTCCGTCACGGGGTATACCTCGTGCGATCTGTGTGACTATGATTCGAGATACCTCATGCGGTCCGGGTGGCCTATGCGAGCTACGAGAGTTCGTGTTAGTGTGCGGCCTATATGGTCATGCGGTCTATGTGGCCATGCGGATCGCGAGTCGGGGCGATTAGGAGTAGCTACCTCGACGCGGGAATACCTCATGCGGGCCTATGTAGTGGCCTATGCGGGCTGCGGGAAGTTCGGGACTAGACGCGCACATTTGATCTTTGCGAGTGGCGGCCGATCATGTGGCGGTCTAGACGGACCTCGTGATATAGTTTATGACCTTGTTGGTGCGTAGGTGTTAGTAGTCGGCTATGCCTTCGTACTTACCCGTCACGGTTTTATTATGACACGTGGGACACGGTGTTCATGTATTCCTTGGTGCTTTTATATCATAGACTGCCGGCAGTGAGGAAGGTATTCCACGGGCATGATTGATGTTGTGGGCGTGAGACCCATAGTTATATTTGAGTGGTGACTTTGAGGGCGTGAGTCCCTGACTTGACATGGCGCTATTTATTGTGATCGTAGTTTGGTTATCATACATGTCTCTGCGTTATATAGACTACTATGATTTCATTTCTGATATTTTTGATTTCACATACTTGGTACTGTTATCGACCTCCTTGAAGTGCGTTCATCTGCGCGGTAGAGGTACACGATTGTTGATCCTCGCTCATGGGTCACGATTCGGCGTTTGGGAAGCTCCGTTTCTCGGAGGCTTATCGGTGGTATAGTCCCTGTCGTTGTAGGTATTTACATTCGGTATGGCGGGGCCTGTCCGCCATTGTTGTTATATCATTCTTAGAAGTGCAGTAATCTTGTTGTGGGCGAGTTTGTAAATGGGATATGCTGTTGGATTTAAGTTTTTATATATATATCGAAAGGCAACTTTTCTCGAATAAGCTGTTTTACACTTCATATTATTTCATGTCTTGTTTTATGTTCGTGATTACTCGATGTATGTCTACTTGGGTGCGGTAAGGCACGATCCACGGGCAGGTTGGTCGTGACAAAAGTGGTATCGAGCGATTAATCCTCGGAAAGTGTCTATAGACCGTATCTAGTAAGTCTTGATTATCGGTGTGTTGTGCGCATCCCAATAATCAGGAGGCTGCAGGATATTTAGGATTGGTTTCCATTCTTCTCACTCTGAGATCGTGCCTTAGAGCTGTGTTATAAGTTGGACCCCTCTAACGTATTTCTTTCCCCTACCAGTTATGCCTCCGTGTAAGGCAACCCGGGCCCGAAGGGCAAAGCGGCGTAGGAGGCTGCGAATAGAGCACGTAGGTTACGAGGCCTGGCCCAACCATCACCGAGTGGTGCTTCATTCGGGGATTACGCTATGTCACGGCCCAGAGTTTAGCCCAGGCAGCGATTCCTCTGCGGCCATGATATTTCGACCTTGATTCGCGACCCGATGGCGAAAGTATGGGTGCAAAGAGGCGACCACATTACTAGCTATGGATTTAGCAACGAGAAAGTATATTATGTACCGATTTATCACGGGTCTTGAAGAGTATCTAAGAGAGGTTGTGCAAGAGTAGCTCTTGATCGAAGCTTGAGCATGGCTGCGTGCGAGCTTATCTTGCGCGCAGCCGAAAGCGTAGGGATCGACGGGTTAACCAAGATCAGCGAAGAGGCGAGCAGCGGAGGTCCTTTGGTAACTTTCGAGGCGGACCTTCCGGCGTGAGCCCGGTTATGCGCCTCCGCCCGATCTGAGTGGTCCTCCGGGGTTCTGGGCGTTCGGGGTATGCAGGAGTTGGTCAGATCTCCAGTGCTTCTGGTTCACAGATACACGTAGGTTCCGGCCCGGATTGATTTCCCTCATTATTCACAGTGTGGCAGGCGTCATCCCGGGGAATGTCGTCTTGTTGTTGGTGTTTGTTTTACCTGCGGCCGGCAGGGCCATATGTCGAAAGGGTGTCCTAATAGGAGGGATGCAAGTAGGAGGACTCGGCTACGGTCGATTCAGTTGATGTTCGGAGAGGAAAAGGTGTTAGCCAGAGGAGGCCACCCACACCTCGGTGTGGCCGTTGTGGCAAGTGTCATTGTGGGGAGTGTCGTACTTCTTCGACAGCTTGTTTTTCTTGCGGCCAGCAGGGCCATTTTGCGAGAAATTGTCCGACCAGAGGTGGCGCAAATGTAGAGACTCAGCCTTCAGGGTCAGCGGCTAGTTCATCACCTTTCCTAGCTATGCGCCCAGCAGGGCAGGATTGATTAGGACGGCAGAGGGTAGTGAAGCAGTAGATACAGGTATATCCTTAACCCTGTAGAGATTTGTATGTGTAATAAGATGAGTATATCTTAAGTATTATGTTCAGATAGCATTGTGTTAATTGTGATTAGAAACTATGGTTAGTTAAAGGGGTAAGGTTTGGGGATAAGGGAAGGTGTGAGCCTTAGAATGTTATACGTAGACACCTTAGAGGCGAGGCCATCTTGGGTAAAAGATTATTTTTATGTTTGACCCTTATCGGAGTGCATAGTATACGTGAGATATGTTGTGTGATAAGTCCCTGAGTGGTATGATATGAAAGAGGGTAGTTGATCTAAGAAGACCACTAGGTTTTCGTGACTCGATGGTGAGATTGTTCCGGATCGGGGAACAAGAGTTTCATGCGATAAGCGGAGTCGGGTTGAGGCCGTCGCGGGTCAACCCGCGGCTTGTAATGTGGTGGGGTCAGTTCGAGGTGGTCCCGCCAGGTGGTGGGGTCACGAGGGTGTTAGGCCCAAGTTTTGTTAACCATCGTACGAGTTCGTGAATGCGTTCGACCAGTAGTCGGACCGATGAGGTTAGCCCATCTTGTCTTTTAGTCAAGACCGTTTACTCGGCAGAGGGTTATGCGAGATGATTATATCAGGAAGGTTGTAAGGCTGCAAGAGGTGCCTACTTTCACCTTATGTCAGGCAGTGGAGCCCAGGTTACGGCTATTTCTTTTCTGGAAGTTTTACCAGGCAGGGTTAGGAACTCAGGTGAGTCTTCGTATCGCATTCATCCTCGGGCCAGTGTTTGGATTTCAGGGGTAGCTGTGAGGATTGTTGCCTCCTGTTGAGGGAGTGTTTTATAGCTACCATTTCAGTATTCGGATATCGCCTTATGACGCCTTGTAGGGGCGGAAGTGTAAGTTGCCGGTCGATTGGTTCGATGTTGGCAAGGTTCAGATAGTTGGTTCATACTTGTTTCAGCAGGATGTGGATAGGGTGAAGCTTATCCAGAAGAGGTTATTGGCAGCTCAGAGTCAACAGAAGTCGTGCGGATAATCGGCGACGACGCTTAGAGTTCAGGTTGACGGTCGGTATTCTTGAAGGTACCACCCCGGAAAGGGTGTGACGAGTTTTGGAAAGCAGGGGAAACTTAGCCCGAGGTACTTTGGGCCCTTTTCAGATCATGTGAAGAATAGGCCAGGTTGCCTATATGTTAGCATTTGCCGTCCGACTTGGGAGGCAGTATGTCCGGTCTTTCATGTTGTTATGTTCGGAAAAGTATCAGAGATCCATCCAGAATGTTCCCAGTTAATGATGACCAAGTTGGAGGTAGTAACCCAGAGATTTGGAAACTGAAGCAGTAACAGAAATGTGGTAAGTTATGAGAAAGAGTTCGAGTGTACGAGAAGGGTACGACGAGCAAGGGAAGAAGCGAGCATGTGTTAAGAGCATAGATGTGATCATTTCTTTTGTAAAGAAAAGGTGCGAAGGGAGTATCTTTTAGCCCTTGGGTGGGAGCTTTTATAGTGATGGAGGTGATTCCTCGTGAACTTGGATTAAGTATTTGCGCGTGTGTTATTTTATGGCCAGGTGTGGCATGATTGTTTTCGTAAGTATAGTAGTGAAGACTATACGGGCGCGTGTGTGTTTTGAGACTTAGAAGGAATATTCGGGACGAATGTTTCTAAGGAGGGGAGAATGTTATACCCCGTATTTCCAGAGTATGTACGTGAGGGCATACGTACAAAAGTTTGAGCCTTAAGTTAGGCAAGGGACAAAAATTTTGTGCACAACTACCGAAAGGAATTGTTTTTCGACGAAACGTTTTCCGAACTTTGCGAAGGGAAAATTACGGTTGCGACATTAATAATTTTTGCGGATTTTTCCGAGAGATGAAATATTTTGGACCAACGAGAGGGCGACACTTGTCACCCTCTAGTGGGCGGTCAAGTGGCCGATGGTGTGCACGTTTTTGTGCCATGTTTTGTGGCCTAAACCATGGGTCAATGTTTGGAGTGAATTGAGGAGTAGATGGCTAGGGGGCACTTGGGCAAATCCTCACCCTCCACTTGCCCACCACTTGTCTTGATCTTGGCCATTGATTTCCCTATAAATACCCCCCTTTGTTGAAGACTTTCTTCATCCCTCAAACACTTTCTAAGTCTTGAAAATCTTCCCCCCCTCTTAGTGAAGCTCGTCAAAGAGCAAACCCTCCCCTTTGAAAGGCCCTCGCCGAAAGTATCCCCTCTCTTGAGTTGTTCTCGTGAAATACCCCTTGGTAGAAAAATATTCTCCAAGTATTGTTACTATTCCAAAATACCTTAGCCTTATACCTTGTAGTATTCCAAAGTTACCTCTATACGTAGAGCCCGGAAATACTACCTTATGTCCTTTTAGTCTCAAAACGAAACCCTAAGGAAATCTTCACAGTTGGATGAAGTATTAAGAAGAAGTTGCGTAGAACTTCTAAGGGTTGTTTGGAGCGGGTTGGAGCGCTCAGAGTAGGAGCTAAACGTTGCTCAGGATCGACATTTAAACTTGGATAATTTTGGGCTTATCGAGGTAAATACTCTTGTCCTTATATTGTAATTGGAAATTACATACTGTAGTAGTATAGAATTGAATATAAGACTCTTAGAAGGATATTACAGAAAAGAATTGAACTGAAATCACATCAGAAGAATATTAAAGAAGAAGATTAAACTGTACTTACATGGGAATTTGTATTCTGATGAACTTGTGTAGCTTAACGGGTAGGGAAGTGCTGCCCAATTTTCTGTAGAATAGAGAACCCTCTGCTTAGAATATTCTACAGAGTAGTCTAGACGTTGATAGACGTATATGCCTTTATAGGTTGAAAGTTCTGCGAGTAGCATGTTATACTTGAAAGGTGGACAAGGCTAGCCGGGTTAGCGGTGGAGCATTTTGCTATTAGTCGATAATCGTCGCGAGGTATGTGATTCTTCCTATCCTCTTGAGCATGATATTTTAAAAGAATATATATAGAGTACGGTAGACGTACGTGTGTTAACTGAATGTGGTTTTACTCCGATGTCTTATGACTTGAGTTTTAAATAATAAGAATCTTGAAGTATTTCAAAAGAATTAAGAATCGTTTTTGAAAGAAGAGTAATACTTGGTTTAAAAGCTTAAGGAGTTATACTAGCTTTATGGGAAGTTAGGTATAACGACTTAAGAAAGATAAAAGAAACGGTTTACTTAATTGTTTATGAACGCCTTGTATTGATTTCGGAAATGAGAATAAGTATCGAACAAACCACAGCAGCGCTAATAAAGGGAAATGTATTGACTAATAAAGTATTATTAAAACCAGTAGAAACCTCCATCTGCATAGAAGCTAAGATGAGACAAAATGATATTACATTTCCTAGATCATGGCTGCTTTAATAAGATTGTTATGAACAAGAATAACCTACTCACACATAAGGCATATGTTTCTCAAATTGTTTTTAAAAGAGAATTATATTATAAGTGATTAAGACTATGAACTACGAAACCTTTCGAAAATGAGAAACTTGAGCATTTGAAATTAGGCAAACTTGAACGTTTGGAAAATAATGTTGATTACTTGATTTTACAATGGGAAGTGTTTTGGTTTACTTAAAAAGATAGTCACTCTATTTTTATACTACGGGTATTGTGTGACTTTTGTGAAAGAAACGGATCTTTTAAAAAGTTAATGTATGAAGTACTTTGGGGATAAAAACCCGAACTTGTTAACATAAAGTAGAAAGTACCTTGTGTGAATAACTTGATTGTGTTGGTTTGTGATATCCTTGTAATACTTTCTTGTTGATTTGATAAGTAAACATGTTTAGGATGCTACGTGTGTTAGTACCTTGTGATGTTTGTGTAAAGGGGTTTCCCTCGATTGTGCTTATGTTGTTTAACGATAAGCCGTTGTGCTAGTATTATATCACTCACCTCTTGACATGATCTGGGGTTGTCGCCTCCGTCACGGGGTATACCTCGAGCGATGCTGTGACTATGATTCGAGATACCTCATGCGGGTCCAGGTGGCCTATGCGGAGCTACGAGAGTTCCAGGTTAGTGTGCGGCCTATATGGTCATGCGGTCTATGTGGCCATGCGGACTGCGAGTCCAGGACGATTACGGGGAGTAGCTACCCTCGATGCGGGGAATACCTCATGCGGGCCTATGTGAGTGGCCTATGCGGAGCTGCGGGAAGTTCCAGGACTAGACGCGCGCATTTGATCTCTGCGAGCGAGTGGCGGCCGATCATGTGGCGGTCTAGACAGACCTCGTGATCTGATTTATGACCTTGTTGGTACTGTGGGTGTTAGTAGTCGGCTATGCCTTCGTACTTACCCGGTACTGTTTTATTAGGACACAGGTGGGACCTGGTGTTCATGTGTATTCCTTGGTGCTTGTATATCATAAACTGCCGGCAGTGAGGAAGGTATTCCACGGGCATGAGTGAGGTTGTGGCGTGAGACCCATAGTTATATTTAGTGGTGACTTTGAGGCGTGAGTCACGACTTGACATATTTGCTTATTTATTGTGAGCGTAGTTTGGTTATCATACATGTCTCTGCGTTATATAGACTACTATGATTTCATTTACGATATTTTTGATTTCACATACTTGGTACTGTTATGTTTGACCTCCTTGAGTGCGTTCATCTGCGCAGGTAGAGGTACACCAGTTGTTGATCCTCGCTCATAGGGTCACAATTCAGCGTTTGGGAAGCTCCGTTTCTCCGGAGGCTTATCAGTGGTATAGTCCCCTGTCGTTGTAGGTATTTACATTCAGGGGTATGGCGGGGCCCTGTCCCGCCATTGTTGTTATATCATTCTTAAGTGCAGTAATCTTGTTGTGGCGAGTTTGTAAATGGGATATGCTTGTTCGGATTTAAGTTTTTATATATATATGTCGAAAGGCAACTTTTCTCAGATAACTGTTTTACACTTCATATTATTTCATGTCTTGTTTTATGTTCCGTTGATTACTCTGATGTATGTCTACTTGGGTGCCCGGGGTAAGGCACGATCCACGGGCCGGGTTCGGTCGTGGCAGTGCAGGCAAGTCTTGGCGCCTCGATCTTGACAGTATCAACCCGAATACCATCGGCCGATAACATGTCCTAAGAAAGCCAGCGACGCTAACGAACTTCGTGCCGAGAACTTGGCATCTGTTGCCGGTCTCGGAGGACTCCAATACCGTCTCAAATGATCGTATGCTCCTGCTCTGTTCCCGAATACACCAAGATATCATCAATGAACACTATAACGAACATATCCAAGAATGGCCTGAACACCCTATTCATCAAATCCATGAATACTGCTGGGGCGTTGGTCAACCCGAAAGACATCACCGTGAACTCATAGTGCCCATACCGGGTCCTGAATGCAGTCTTTGGGATATCTATCTCTCCAACTCGCACCTGATGATAACCAGACCGCAGGTCCATCTTGGAAAAAACACCTTGCACCCTGCAACTGGTCAAACAAATCGTCAATCCTGGGGAGGGGATATTTGTTCTTGATAGTTACCTTGTTCAGCTGCCTGTAATCAATACACATGCGCATCGTCCCATCCTTCTCCTTTACAAATAACACTGGCGCTCCCCAAGGAGAAACACTTGGCCTGATAAAGCCCTTCTCCAGAAAGTCCTTCAGCTGGTCCTTTAATTCCTTCAATTCGGCAGGTGCCATCATGTATGACGGAATAGATATCGGTCGAGTATCTGGCGCCAAATCAATACAAAACTCAATCTCCCTCTCGGAGAATACCGAAGCTTCGTGCAGGAATACATCCGAAACTCTCTAACGGCCGGATCAAGGTCAGGTATCTCGACCTCGATGTCGAATACCCGAACCATATGGTAGATATACCCTTTCCGCACCATCTTCCTACACTTGAGGTAAGAAATAAACTTACCTCGGCGTCACGATATTCCTTCCATTCGATAAGGCTCACCAGAAACGGAACCGAACTAATCTCTCTACGATCCACATTGGCATAGCAAGACGCTAGCCAATCCATACCATAATCACATCAAAGTCCGTCATATCCAACTCTATCAAGTCGGCTGAGTCCGACGATCTGATCACCGGGCAAGCTCTATATATCCGCTCGCTACCACCGAATCACCTCGGGCGTAGCCTCAAAAGGTCTTATGGACTCGGGCTCTATCCCTATTCTACTGGCAATATGAGGAGATATATAGGACAAGGTAGAACCTGGATCTATCAAAGCATATACATCACAGCAAGAAACCAATAATGTACCTGTGACGACATCTGGTGACGCCTCCTGCTCTTGTCGGCTGGACATAGCATAGATGCGGTTCTGAGGACCGCTAGAACTGGGACCCCTACCACGACCTCTGCCGCGGCCTGGCGGCGTAAGTACCACGCCTGCAGGCGTCGACCATCGAAGGCGAAGATCCGGCCAGCCCGACCTGTTGGCTGACCCATAACACCTCCGCCGCCCAAGGACGGACAATCCTTCTTCAGATGGCCCTACTGGCCACAAGAGTAACACGCTCCCGAACCCATACGGCACTCGCCCGGATGAGACCTACCGCATCGAACGCACCGAGATGTGGGTGGTCTCGATTGGTGACGGTCCCTGTTTCCCTGAAACCCTGAAGTCCTGGAGCCACGACTGCTCTGAATAACGGTGATCGGTCCTCGCGCGGCGAGAAGGAGCACTCTGTCTTGGTGAAATGTGGACCTAGTCTGCTGTGAGGTATCCACCACGAAACCGCCACGAGACCTGCCGTCACGGCCTCTTGGTGGCCTAAATCTAGCGATCTGTCTCTCTCATCCTCAATCCCACGCACATACGCCGCTGCATCCTGGCAATATCCATCCACGGTGAAGAGCCACTCCCAGCATCACGATGTCATATGACGGTCTAACCCATCACATCTGGATGAACCACATGCTCGCCATGTCCGCTACAATGGTGTGTGCATACAAGGAGTCAAACTCCAGGCTGTACTCTCTGATAGTCCTCCCGTCCTGCCTCAAGGTCAAGAATCTATCTACCCGGGCTCTCCTCATCTCAGGAGGTAAGAAGTGATCCAGGAAAGCCTCTGTGAACTCCTCCCAAACAGCTGGAAGAGCATCCTCACCTCTCGACAACACCCATGACTCAAACGATTCGGCAATATCGCGCAACCGGTAAAGCTAGTATAACAGACTCGGTCTCCGATGCCTAAGCATCTGCATGGTCATGCTTCTTAGGACAAACTCTGCGAGTCCTCCTCAAATCTCGAACCATAGAAATCGGGTGGGTGACAACCAGAAATCTGAATCAAGTAAGCCCATCGGCTCTGGGTTGTTGCACATTCTGTCGGCGCTACCACGCCACTATCTTTGGTCGATGGCGAATCTGTTCCCGTAATCTCTATACTCGACCACGTGGGGCTAGAGGCTCGATCGCGGTCTCGATGGCGCTCCATTGCCTCGAAATCTCTTTGAGGCGGCGTCGTGGAACTCGCGCCTAAACATCATCTCGGTAAGGGGGGCACGTACCTCGTGACTCTCCGCGTCCACTAGCGGCACCCTCGGTGCCTTGCCCACGGGCGCGGTTGCCTTGCGTGGGCATAAGCGATACATAAAGGAAGACATCGGAGGAGATTCAACCTATAACTCGGCTCTATTGCACGATCTTAGAGTGAAAGAATGAAACCAATCCTAAATGTCCTGCGTCCTCACGATTATAGATGTGGTGCCGCGACACCGATAATCAAGACTCTACTAGACACGGTGCGTAGACACTTTCCGAGGACTAATCGCTCGATACCACTTTTGTCACGACCCGAGCCGGGGCGCGGGTACCCTGCAGGGTACCGCATCGGTATACATCGAGAGAATAGCGATGAACATACATAACTCATAACTTATAAAAAGTAACATCACCGGCGGTAGATAAAGTGCCTTCCATAAAAACATACTAATCAAAAGTATAGCAGTACAACTTGTTCTTACAACCCAACACATACGTGACCACAGACCTCTAAGGATAACAACTGTGGCGGGACAAGGCCCCGCCATACCCCTGAATGTACCTGATACCTAGCGTCGAGGAATGTAAGTACCAACAAAATAAGCTTAGGAGGATGGAGCTTCGACACCGAGCGGTGATCCTAAGAGCGAGGATCCACAATATGCTTACCCTTACTGCGGCATGAATGCGGCCCAGGAAGAATTCGATTACCTGATATGTACCAAGTATGTAAAGTGGAAAATCGTATCACGATATCATAAGTCTAAAAGTAAGCTGGAGTCATGGAAGACAATCAAAATACCTTTTACTGTGCCTTACTAACAATGAGAGTGACAAGTATATTGTTACACCCCGTAGTTCCAGAATATGTATACGAGGAAGTACGTTCGAGAATACGACATTTAAATTGGAAAGGAAAAAAGATGTGATTTTTCGACGGAAAAGTTTCCGGATTTTGTGAAGGAAAAATGTACGTTAAAGGGAATTGGATTCCCAGATTTGGTATTCGGACTTTTTGGAATATTTAAGAATTATGGAGTTTTATTTCCGGAATTGGTCACGTGGGGCCCACGGGAGGAAATTTACGGTTTTGTGGGGCCCACTTTATTTTCAGATTTTTGGCTTTACGGATATTTTCGGAAGATGAAATATTTTGGACGAGTATGGGGCGACACGTGTCACCCCCGTGTGGCCATGTTGGTAGGGTGGAGAAGACAAGTGGGGCGTTTTTAGGTGACAAGTGGCGTTTTGTGGTGACCACTTGTCCCATTTTGTGGTGAATAAATGGTTGGCCAACTACCCACACATGTACCCAATCTTCACCATCCACTTGCACAGATCTTGGCCATTGATTTCCTATAAATACCCGTGTGCAAGACTTTATTTCATCCACATTAGAAAGTTTCCAAGGCAAAAATTCCCTCCCTCGCCAGTGAGTTCTCATCAAAACACCCCCCCCCCCACCTTGAGTAGAATTCTTCAAGTATTATTGTTATTCCAAATACTTTAGCCTAAATCCCTTGTGGTATTCCAAAGAAATCCCAACATAAGAGCCCGGAAATACTACTTTATTCCAATAGTCGTAAAACGAAGCCCTAGAAAAATCTTCATAGCTTAGATGAAGTGTTAAGAGAAGTTGTTTAGAAATTTCTAAGGGTTGCTTGGAGCGGGTTGGAGCGTAAGGATTTGGAGCTAAACGTTGCTCAGGATCGACTTATAATCTTGGATAATTTTAGGCTTATCGAGGTAATGATCTTTATCCCCCTATTGTAATTGGAAATTACATGTTGTAGTAATGTATAGTTGAGTATACTATATGTAGAATGAATATGGATAAGAATTGAACTGTATTTACATAGAATTTGTATTTACTGATGGTAGTAGTATTATTGTGGAGTAGAATTGTACGTCAGGTTAGGCGTGTAACCCCTGGGATTGTTGGTTTAGTAGCGAGCCTCGTTAGAGGAGGAGATTTATGTGGTTGCGGGGGGGGAGGTGCTGCCAAATTTTCCGTAGAATAAGGAATCTTGTATCTAGAATTATTCTACGAAGAGATCTAGAGGTTGATAGACGTTTTGTGGCCTTTATAGGTTGAAGTACTACGAGTAGCGTATTCTACTTGAAGGGTGGAAAAAGGCAAGAAAGGTTATAATGCGGTTTGGAGCGTTTTGCTAATTGTCGATAATCGTCGCGAGGTATGTGAACCTCTTCCTATCCTTTCTAGCATGATATTTGTAAAATATATATAGTGCGGTAGACGCGCGTGTGTTTAAAGGAATTTGATTTTCCTTTTGTGTCCTTGACTTGATTCCAAAGTTAAGTGACTTGTTATGAAATATTAAGGACTTGAATTATGTTAAAAGTTGTAAAACCTCACTCATGAGTAATGGGTGTGTGGTCTTTTAAAGAATAAAGTTATCTGGATTTCGAAAATAAGAATGGTTTTATCATTGGATTTAAAATGATAACTTGACTTATAAACAACTTGATTTTGGGAAAGGAGAAGTAACTTGATTTAAAGGTATAGGTTACTTGTTTTTAAAAGAGTGAGACACTTGGTTTAAAAAGTATATTGCTACTTGGCTTTTAAAGGAAAAAGTGCCTTGGTTTTAAAAAGGAAGGCATGCTTTTATCTTAAATTTGGTTTAAAAGAAGGTATGGAAATTGTTTTGGTTTTACTTTGATCTCTTTTGACTTGAGTTTTAAAAATAAGAATCTTGAAGTATTTCAAAAGAGTTATGAATCATTTTTAAAGAAAAGAAATACTTGGTTTTAAAAGCTTAAGTGTTATACTAGCTTTATGGGAAGTTAGGTATAACGACTTAAGGAAGATAGAAGGAACAATTTACTTATTTGTTTATGAAAGTCTTGTATTGATTTATGGAAAGTGTAGTAAGATGGTTTGATAAGTAAACATGTTATGATGCTACGTGTGTTAGTGTCTTGTGATGATGTGTAAAGGGGTTATTCTTGTTGTGCTTACGTTGTTAAGCGTTAAGCGTTATCTTGTTATTATATCACATACCACGACTTGTTATGATCTGAGGACTTGCCACCTCGATGCGAGGAATACCTCATGCGATGCGTGTGACTATGATTCGAGGAATACCTTATGCGATGCGTGTGACCGTGCGGGCTGCGGGAGTTCGGGATGATCACTCGGGTGTGTTACCGTCGAGGTATACCTGCATGCGATGCAATGTGACTATGATTCGAGAATACCTCATGCGATGCGTGTGACTATGCGGTGCGAGTCGAGGAGGATGCGCGGGTTGTCCCCGTCACGAGAATACCTCATGCGGGTGCATGTGACTATCACGGATGCGGGAGTTCGAGATTAGGCAGCATGATACTATGGGCGATTGGCCTTGCCCGATCATTAAGCGGCCTAGAAAAGACCGATTCGTTATATCTATTTTGCTCTTGTTTATCTTTGTGGCACTATGTGCGATTAAATTGGTTGTTAAATGCGTATTTGTAATTGGTTTTAAAATGTTATGATTTGATTTGATGCTTCTGATTTCACATACTTGGTACTGTTATCGACCTCCTTCGAGTGCGTTCATGCCGCGGTAGAGGTACACGATCGTCGATCCTCGCTCTTAGGATCACATTTCATTTTGGGAAGCTCCGTTTCTCGGAGGCTTATCTTTGGTATAGTTCCTGTCGTTGTAGTACTTACATTCGTGGGTATGGCGGGGCCACTGTCCGTCATTGTTGTTATAACATTCGTAAGTGCATGTAATCTTGTTGTGGGCGAGTTTGTAAAGGGATGTAGTTGGGTTCAAGTTTTATTTATATATTCGGAAAAATGTAACCGTTTTGGTTATCTGTTTTCTTATTTCATTATTGTATATCTTGTTTCATGTGTATGTTTTTATTTCGTGATTTTCTCGATGTTGTATCACTAGGGTGCAGGGTAAGGCACGATCGCGGGCCGTGGAGTCGTGACAAAAGTGGTATCGAGCGATTAATCCTCGGAAAGTGTCTGAGCAAGTATCTAGTAAGTCTTGATTATCGGTGTGTTGTGCACCACACCTATAATCGTGAGGCTGCAGGATATTTAGGATTGGTTTCCATTCTTCTCACTCGAGATCGTGCCTTAGAAGGCGTGTTATAAGTTGGACTCCGCTTTGGCGTATTCTTTTCACTGTTATGCCTCTACGCGAAACGAGCCCGAAGGGCAAGGCATCGAATGAAGGCTGCGAGTAAATCTGAGAGGTTACGAGGCACGGGCGATCATTATACGAGGCAGTGCTTCATTCGGGGAGTTCTGCGCCGCTAGCCCGAGAGAGTTTAGGCGTGCGGTAGCTCACGAGACCACGATACGAGCCTCTAGTCCGCGGCCGAGAACAAAGGATATGAGTTACAAGGAGATGGCGATTACTAGCTAGTCGGTGGTGGGAATGAGAGACGACGGGGCCGGTGGTTCGGCGATACCGATGGTTCACCCTAGATCCAGATAGTTTTGAGACTTGGGACTTCTTGAGTTTGATCCACGAGTCCTATGGATGGAGAACTGAGGAAGATCATCAGGAGTTATTCGACAGTCGCAGCGGATTATGAAAATGATCAAGACCTCAAAGACATTTCTTACACACTTCTTGCCCTCGCAAATGAGGAGAGCTCGGGCAGATAGATTTATGATGTTGAGCGAAGCAGGCGGACGGTTCGGGAATCTGATATAGAGTTTGACTTATTGGCTCGTTATGTCCCGCGTTAGTGGCGGACATGGAGGATAGAGTCGCGATATGTCACGGGACATGGCGATTATCTAGCGAAGAGTTGTACAAAGTAGCTCTTGATCGGACATGGACATTGCCGCATACAGCTTACAGCGTGGCGAGAACGTAGAAATCGACGGATTAACAAGATCGCGAGAAGGGCGAGCAGCGGGTCTTTTGGTAACTTTCGAGGCGGACCTTACCGTGACCAGGCGGTTATGCGCCTCCGCCCGATCTGAGTGGTCATCCACGCGCCGGGGCGTTCGGGGTATTTAGGAGTTGGTCGAACTCGGGGTTTTAGTTCATGATTTGCTTAGGTTCTAGCCGGCCGATTGATTTTCCTCGGTGTTCACGATGTAAGCGTCGTCCGGGAATGTCGTCTTTTGCTAGTGCTTGTTTTACTGCGGCCGTCGAGGCCGTGTGAGAAGGATGTCCTAGTAGGAGGATGCAAGTAGGAGGACTCGGCCTACCAAGTCGATTCTGGTCGATTGGGTCGGAGAGGAAGGGGTGTTAGCCAGAGGAGGCCGCCCCCACCTCGGTATGGCCGTTGTGGTAGGTGTTCTTATGGGGAGTGTTGACAGTCAATTTTGACCCATTTTTTGTATATTTCGTGCAATTTTAAATATTTTAGCACACCGCATTTTAATCGTTATTTTGAATATTTTTACATAAATATTCTATGTTTATTTCTTCACAAAAATGACTTTGCATCTTTTTATTTTAAATTAAGCATTATGTCTTTGTTAATATTATATTTTTATTTTTACAATATTTTGCATCTCTTTAAATAATTATTAAAGATAGCGTTTTACTTTTAATCGGGCATTAAACATTTCTTAAATATTGAATTTTAGTATCATTCGTCGGCGTTGCATTTTATAATCTTGTATCCTTTTAAATAATTTTTTCTTTTAAATAATTAACCCGCTTTGCATTTTGTCAAACCAGTCCAGTACGGAACCCAATCCGAATCATTCCAATTCAACACCATTTTTATATCATCCAAACACCCCCTTTTATTTCCCACCCCATTTTAAATTCCAAACACCCGCTTATTTTCCCCCCATCTTTTAAATTTCAAATACCACTTTCATTTCCCCCCTAAATACCTTACCCCCCTTTATTAAAAGAGGCGTATAACGTTAAGGCGACCAGCGTTCAGTTCAAGAACACAAAAAAGTGAGCCCAATCTTCATTCCTTTCTCCCTCAGCCCCTTCCCGTCGCCGCCGCCGCGCCGCCGAGCTCAAGCTCGGAGAACCCCTTGAAACACTGCCGCCACGCAATACATTAAAGGGCGCACCAACCTTTCCATTTTTAAGGGGCCCTTTCCTCGACCATCGTCTCCGTCGCTGACTCCGGCGAACTCACGACGCCGGAGTTTGACAGCAACACCACCTTCCGTCGACACCCCACTGTTCGAACCATCCATTGCTTGTCGGCGAACCATTCCTTTCCCGTCGCTGCTAGTCTCTTCGTCGAACAATTCCGGCGAATCGCCGTCTCCGTCGAACCCACCACTGGGGTGGCGTCGCTCCGGCGATAGCCGTGGAAGTGACGCCACCCATTTCCCGTTGTTCGGTTTATACTCTGTTTGATATGTTGTTGGTTGTGGGTGATTTCTCCCTTTTTGAGCGAACTTCTTGTTGTTCCCAGGTTTACGGACCATTTTCTTGTCATTGCTTCCATTGCTTATGATTATTGTTGGGCTGATTCGACCTCATTTTGGTATAATTGCCGGAGTTTGACTATGGCGGATCACTGATGTTCTGTCGCTGGTTGCATTTTTCTGTTGGTGTTGTTGCTTACCATGTTCTTTGCTTGCGTTTTCGCTTGGTATTGTTGTTACTACTATGTCATTGTTTGCGTTTCGTTTGGGCTATGTTGCTTCGTTCATTTGTGTTGCTCTTTGTTTTTGGGTATTCCTGATGATTTGGACGATTTGGCCCTTTCTTTACTTTATTAAAGCGATTTTTGAATATGATACTACACTTGTTATTTCTTGATTTATGAACAAGTTCTTGCACTTGGCATTAAAGCGATTTTGAACTTGATACTACACTAGCCAAAGAAGGATTTATCCGTCGATCCGAGGCCTCAGTGGTAAGCGAGACGGAATATGTGGGCGGAGGAAAGTGAAAAGATTAGACGAGAATGCATAGTATCGTTCACGGGAAGCGAGTCGTATGGCAAGTAGCGATATTGGCTTCTCATGTCTTAGTATCATTGGCATAACACTAAATGAGCCACTATATAAAAATATATCTTTTACAATATCTTTTACGTATATATATATATATATATATATATATATACATAGATTGTGTTTGTTTGGTAATTTATTTATTATTTACTAACTCTTCTACTAAGTGTCTTTTGCAGTTACGGGGCCTTTTAAGTTAAAACATTCGCATAAAATAAAATAAAAGCGAAATGTTGCTAATTTCTCTTCATTACATCTTTTTATGATTATTTGTTTTTATTACTATCTTGTTAAATATATATTTATTTTTAAATATTTGCATGCCTAGTTTAAATAACTCTTGATTAGTTTAATAATTAGAACACTTTTAGAATTATAGATTGCATGTTAGCACAATAATACTAACCTAAGTTTGTGGGACAATATGAGTTAGCGGATCCTTTAGGGTGCCTAACCCCTTCCCTTTAGGGTAATAAAGAACCCTTACCTAGAATTTCACATAGTTTCACAGACCTTTAAAATGGAGATCATTCGTAGTATTTTATGCTACACTTTTAGTGTCCTAATTCACTATAATAATTAGGTGGCGACTCCTTAAAAAATGCATTTCAGGAATCCAACCATGCGTAGCGGTAATCCCGTTTCCGACTCCGTTTGAAAATGGGGCGTTACAGATGGCGACTCCACTGGGGATATTTAGGTTCTTAACCATAACAAACATAGGTTAATTACTGTGCTTTATTTTTCTTATCTGCTTAAAATTGCTTCTTCTGTGTTTTACATTCATTTGCTTTTATGTTTTGTCTAAATTATTCTACGTTACATATAAATATTTGCATATTGTATTAACTGCTATTTGCTTTACTTCTTTCCTTAAACTGGCATTCCGCTCATATTCTTCCATTCTGGAAAATTCACACTATCACACACTCACGCGCTGGTGTGCTTCGCGCACCCACAAATTTCTTTCAAAATATCCAAATTTTAGGAGAGTTGGCGCCTACGCGGAGTTAGATCGGTTCGTCTGATCAGCCGCGTAGCCTTCTCACTCGAGTTGTCCGCTCGGGAACCTTGCGTCTAGTAAGCCAAATCTTAGAAAGCTTAAGATAGAGCTATACCACCCTTCTATATTAAGTCATGCATGCATAAACCTTAGGTGGATTAATCCTTGGTATTAACGCCACAATTAGGAAGACACCAAACTTGTCGACGGGTTTCTCAACCCAACGACCAACCAGCATATTATGTGTAGCGTGACAGTGATAGACAAATCCAAACCTAATCATGACATGCTGAAATTGAAAAAAGTGCACCGTCATTTGGTCGCCATTTCCAACAAAAGCATTACAGTTGGGCGGCTTGGACAAATCTATCATAACCTCGCATATGTGACGTTTAGGTCTCCCTCTGGCATAAAAGAGGACCCAAACATCTTAGAGCGCGCGATTGATTTGCAATTTGCTCATTATTATATATTGCCTGCAACTCTTTGCATATTATACTAACTTGGTTTGCTTCATTTGTTAGAAGGTTATTTTGCCTAGCTTATCCCCAAAAGGCTGATTCGCGTTGACTGGTAGAAGCACAATCATTCAATGACTAATCCAGAGGCACCAGAACGAAACAGCTTAGGACTCGTCCCCGTTGTTGGAACTACGTTAGACCTGATTCCCTTGGCGGATACGTAGGCGGCCATATCGGCTTCGGTCCCACCTTTTAGAAAATTCCAATTTCTCTTTTGCTTGTAATTGGAACTACGTGTGACCTGATTCCCTCGTGGGGATACGTAGGCGGCCATATTGGCTTCGGTCCCACCTTTAGAAAATCCCAATTTCTCTTTTGCTTGTAATCGGAACTACGTTCGACCTGATTCCCCTGGCGGATACGTAGGCGGCCATATCGGCTTCGGTCCCACCTTTAGAATTTTACCCAATATTCGCTTGTAATGAACTACGTCATGACCTGATTCCCTCATGGGGATACGTAAGCGGCCTAAATCGGCCGGTCGCGTTAGGAAACTTTCCATTCGTTTGAAAATAACAAGAATACACATAACATACAACAACTACATTGAGACCAGCTTTAGGCGGACACCTTTTCAAAACTCGGACAATCACGAGGAAGCGGGGGATTGCAAGTCGAACAAGCGAACGCGGATATCAAGGGACCAATGGCGAAGTCAAATACGTATCGACCCACGAAACTCACAAATTTTCTTTGGCGCGAGTCTTTTCGTATCAACGAGCGAGAAAGTGCACTAGCCAGAAGCGAGAAAATACGGCGAAGTTTCTTCGCAAAGAAGAAAAGAAGCGGCGAGGCGAGGATATGACAACAATCCAAAATTCAAAGTCCGCGTCGAAGCGGCCAGCGAAAAAGGCATCGATAATCAGCGTCGAGTGCAGATTCGCGACAAGGGCTAAGCGCGTCGGTAGCGGGCATAAAGTCAAATTGGCAACCACATCGCGCAGCAAGGCATCATGGCAGTGCGTCGATTCTGGCGTTTAGCGTGTCGTGCAAAGACAACATCTCGGTATTAAATCGAGCGTATCGGGGATGACATCTACCCGTAAAATTGCACTTCTCGTATGTATTTATCATTTCGTTTAAGCGGTATACACTAACGTTTTCTCAAGCTTAGCTTGCGGGAGCATTTATTCTCACGAGGCGTGACACGCGTCGCAGCGACATTATCGGCCGCAGCCTATGATAGCGATGGCCCGGCCCGACACGTCCGAGCGGCGACCACGGCAAGTCTGCGATGGCGCCCGGCCCGACGCGTCCGAACGCGGCGTTATCGGCCGCAGCAAGTCAGCGCGTGCGCCCGGCGTCACGGCCGTCGAGCGGCGGCGTTATCGGCCGGCAAGTCGGCGCAGCGGCAGCGCCCGTGACCGCGTTCGAGCAGCGGCGTTATCGTACGGCAAGTCTTGATAGCGCCCGGCGGCACGTCGAACAGCGGCGTTATCGGCGCAGCAAGTCCACGCAGCGGCGCCCGGCGGCACGTCGAGCAGCGGCGTTATCGGCGTTATCGGCCTGGCAAGTCTGCGGCCAGCGCCCGGCAACGCGTCCGAGCGGCGGCGTTATCGGCCGGCAAGTCCGCGGCGCCCGGCGAATCGTCGAGCGGCGGCGTTATCGGCCGCGGCAAGTCTGCGATGGCGCGGCGGCAACACGTCGACAGCGGCGTTATCGAGCAACAAGTCCGCCAGCGGCGCCCGGCGGCCCGGCCGTCCGAGCGGCGGCGTTATCGGCGGCAAGTCGCGCCAGGCGCCCGGCGGCGTCCGAGCGGCGGCGTTATCAACACGGCAAGTCCACGCCAGCGGCGCCGGCAGCGTCGAGCGGCGGCGTTATCGGCAGCAAGTCACGCCAGCGGCGCGGCGGCCGCGTCGAACAGCGGCGTTATCGGCCGCAGCAAGTCTCGATAGCGCCCGGCGGCCGCGTCGAGCGATGGCGTTATCGGCGGCACGTCCGAGCGGCGTTATCGGCCGCAAGTCCGCGCGGCGGCGCCCGGCGGCTGCGTCGAGCGGCGGCGTTATCGGCCAGCAAGTCTGCGATGGCGTTAGCGGCATTATGTCGAGCGGCGACATCGGCGTTGCGTCTGCCAGCGGCGCCCGGCGACACGTCGAAGCGGCGTTATCGGCCACAACAAGTCCGAAAATGGCGCTATCATCGGCGATATCACATCTACGCGAGGCGATTTCTATACTCTCGAAATTGCATTTCTTACTCATGCTTTATTATTACATCTTAGCGATTTATGCACTAACTCTTTCTTGAGCTTTAGTCTCAGGGCGATTGCGGCAAGGACAACATATCCGCATTCACAATCGCAACACGTCGTGCAAAGCGAAATCACATCATTTCGGCGGCATCACATTTCGCGAGATAGCATTTTTATACTCAAGCGATTACATTGCATATAAATTCATGCGTTATCATTTGCCTTATGATTATGCACTAACCGTTTGTTTAAGTCTTAGCATACAGAGCAGAGCCTGGCGTGGAACTACCTCTTCTGGCAAGAAGCAATTTGTACCTCGAATGTCGATCCGCTCTCCTCCAGCATCCTGCAACGCCAATGACCCCAGTGTCATCATAATTCGACACTGGGACAAATTTTAAATCTGCTCCCGCTTTGGTTTAATTTTTCAGCATCACAGCAACCCAGTGTCATCATAATTCGACACTGGGACATTTTTTAATCTGCATCAGCTTTACTTTTTAGCATCACAGCAACCCAGTGTCATCATAATTCGACACTGGGACATTTTTTAATCTGCATAAGCTTTACTTTTATTTTCAGCATCACAGCAACCCAGTGTCATCATAATTCGACACTGAGACATTTTTTAATCTGCATCAGCTTTACTTTTTAGCATCACAGCAACCCAGTGTCATCATAATTCGACACTGGGACATTTTTTAATCTGCATCAGCTTTACTTTTATTTTCAGCATCACAGCAACCCAGTGTCATCATAATTCGACACTGGGACAAATTTTAAATCTGCTCCCGCTTTGGTTTTAATTTTTTAGCATCACAGCAACCCAGTGTCATCATAATTCGACACTGGGACATTTTTTTAATCTGCATCAGCTTTACTTTTACTTTAGCATCGCAACAACCCAGTGCCATCATAATTCGACACTGGGACATTTTTAATCTGCATCAGCTTCACTTTTTACTTTAGCATCGCAACGACCCAGTGTCATCATAATTCGACACTGGAACAATTCTGAGTCTGCATCAATCCCTATTTTTGAGTTCATAGTTTATAAAACAGGACAAAATTGGCTACAAGTCAACGTCTTTGTCCGAAGACTCTTCCATCATCTCCGTACAAAGAGGGACATCTTTGTGATCAATTTTGACCCATTTTTTGTATATTTCGTGCAATTTTAAGTATTTTAGCACACCGCATTTTAATCGTTATTTTGAATATTTTTACATAAATATTCTATGTTTATTTCTTCACAAAAATGACTTTGCATCTTTTTATTTTAAATTAAGCATTATGTCTTTGTTAATATTATATTTTTATTTTTACAATATTTTGCATCTCTTTAAATAATTATTCGGCACCGCGTTTTTACTTTTAATCAGGCATTAAACATTTCTTAAATATTGAATTTTAGTATCATTGCGTCGACATTTGCATTTTTATAATCTTGTATCCTTTTAAATAATTTTTTCTTTTAAATAATTAACCCGCTTTGCATTTTGTCAAACCAGTCCAGTACGGAACCCAATCCGAATCATTCCAATTCAACACCATTTTTATATCATCCAAACACCCCCTTTTATTTCCCACCCCATTTTAAATTCCAAACACCCTCTTATTTTCCCCCCATCTTTTAAATTTCAAATACCACTTTCATTTCCCCCCTAAATACCTTACCCCCCTTTATTAAAAGAGGGGGGCAGCACAACGTTAAGGGGGCAGCCCACGTTCAGATTCAGCAACACAAAAAAAAGGGCTGAGCCCAATCTTCATTCCTTTCTCCCTCAGCCCCTTCCCGTCGCCGCCGCCGCCCTTCGCCGGAGCTCCAAGCTCCGGAGAACCCCCCTTGAAACACCTGCCGCCACGCAATACATTAAAGGGGGCACCAACCTTTTCCATTTTTAAGGGGCCCTTTCCTCTCCCATCGTCTCCGTCGCTGACTCCGGCGAACTCACGACGCCGGAGTTTGACAGCAACACCACCTTCCGTCGACACCCCACTGTTCGAACCATCCATTGCTTGTCGGCGAACCATTCCTTTCCCGTCGCTGCTAGTCTCTTCGTCGAACAATTCCGGCGAATCGCCGTCTCCGTCGAACCCACCACTGGGGTGGCGTCGCTCCGGCGATAGCCGTGGAAGTGACGCCACCCATTTCCCCGTTTGTTCGGTTTATACTCTGTTTGATATGTTGTTGGTTGTGGACTGATTTCTCCCTTTTTCAGGCGAACTTGCTGTTGTTCCCCACTGGTTTCTGGACCATTTTTTGCTGTCATTGCTTCCATTGCTTATGATTATTGTTGGGCTGATTCGACCTCATTTTGGTATAATTGCCGGAGTTTGACTATGGCGGATCACTGATGTTCTGTCGCTGGTTGCATTTTTCTGTTGGTGTTGTTGCTTACCGTGTTGCTGCTTGCGTTTTCTGTTTGGTATTGTTGTTGCTATGTCGCTGGCTGCGTTTTCTGTTTGGGCTATGTTGCTTACTGTTCCGCTGTGTTGCTACTGTTTTTGGGTATTCCACAATGATTTGGACGATTTGGCCCTTTCTTTACTTTATTAAACTGATTTTTGAATATGATACTACACTTGTTATTTTACTGATTTATGAACAAGTTACTGCACTTGGCATTAAACTGATTTTGAACTTGATACTACACTGGCCAAAGAAGGATTTATCCGTCGATCTGGAGGCCTCCGTGGTAAGCGAGACGGAATATGTGGGCGAGGAGGAAAGTGAAAAAGATTAGACGAGAATGCATAGTATCGTTCACCAGGAGGCGAGTCGACCGCCACCGTAGCGATATTGGCTTCTCATGTCTTAGTATCATTGGCATAACACTAGCTGAGCCCACACTATATAAAAATATATCTTTTACAATATCTTTTACGTATATATATATATATATACATAGATTGTGTTTGTTTGGTAATTTATTTATTATTTACTAACTCTTCTACTAAGTGTCTTTTGCAGGTACCCGGAGGCGCACCCCAAAGTTAAAACATTCGCATAAAATAAAATAAAAGCGAAATGTTGCTAATTTCTCTTCATTACATCTTTTTATGATTATTTGTTTTTATTACTATCTTGTTAAATATATATTTATTTTTAAATATTTGCATGCCTAGTTTAAATAACTCTTGATTAGTTTAATAATTAGAACACTTTTAGAATTATAGATTGCATGTTAGCACAATAATACTAACCTAAGTTTGACCGGACAACCGCAAGTTAGCGGATCCTTTAGGGTGCCTAACCCCTTCCCTTTAGGGTAATAAAAAACCCTTACCTAGAATTTCACATAGTTTCACAGACCTTTAAAATGGAGATCATTCGTAGTATTTTATGCTACACTTTTAGTGTCCTAATTCACTATAATAATTAGGTGGCGACTCCTTAAAAAATGCATTTCAGGAATCCAACCATGCGTAGCGGTAATCCCGTTTCCGACTTCGTTTGAAAATGGGGCGTTACAGGGAGTGTCGTAATACTTAGATAGCTTGTTAGGCTTGCGGCCAGCAGGGCCATTTTTGCGAGAAATTGTCCGAACAGAGGTGGCGCGGATGTTACGACTCAGCCTTCGGGATCAGTGGCTGGTTCATCACCGTCTGTAGTTATGCGCCCAGCAGAGCAGGATCTGATTAGAGCGACAAAGGGAAAGTGAGGCAGTAGTTACAGAGATATCTTCAGCCCTTAAGAGACTGGTCTAAGTCGTTATGGTGGATACATGTGGAGTGCTATGTACGGATAACATTGTGTTAGGCGTGGATTAGAAAACATGGGTAGTTGAAAGGGTAAGTCTGGGGACGAGAAAATGGGGAGCCTTAGAATTTATAACAGTTGGGACCTTGGATGCAAGGCCATCTTGAGTGGATGATTTTACGGTTGGTCTTTGTCGAAGTACTTGGTATGCGTGATGTATATTGTGGGATAATTCCATGGGTAGTGTGAGATGGAAGTGGTAGCTTTCATGACATGAATTGGTAAGATTGTTCCGGATCGGGGAACGAGAGTTTAGTACGAAGTGGGTTGGGTTGAGGCCATACCGTGAGTCAACCGCGGCGGAATGTGGTGGTCGATTGAGGTGGTCCCGCTAGATGATAGGGTCACGAGGGTGTTAAGCCCAAGTTAGGTAACCATCGTACGAATTCGTGGATGCGTTCGATCAGTAGTAGGGCCGATGGGGTCAGCCCATCTTGTCTTTTAGTCAGGACTGTTTACTCGGCGGAAGGTTATGCGAGATGTTGTATATCAGGAAGGTTGTAAGGCTGCACGGAGTTCCTACTTTTATCTTATGACAGGCAATGGAGCCCAGTTTATGGCTATTTCTTTTTCGGGAGGTCTTACCAGGCGGGGTTAGGAACTCAAAGTGAGTCTCGATGTGCATTCACCCTCGGGCCGACGGACGAACATCGCATTTTATCCAGACATTTGAGGATAGGTTACGGGCCGGTGTTTTGATTTTAGGGGTAGCTGTGAGGATTATTTGCCTCTTGTTGAGTGAGTATTATATAGCTACCATTTCAGTATTCGGATGGTGCCTTATGAAGCCTTGTATGGGCGGGAGTGTAGGTTGTCGGTCGATTGGTTCGATGTTGGCAAGGTTCAGATAGTTGGTCCCTACTTGATTCAGCAGGATGTGGGTAAGGTGAAGCTTATCCAGAAGAGGTTTTTAACAGCTCAGAGTCAACAGGAGTCATGCGGGTATCGGCGTCGACACTTGGAGTTCAGGTTTACGGTGGGTCTTCTTGAAGGAACCACCCCGGAAGGGTGTGGCGAGATGTGGAAAGCAGGGGAAACTTAGCCCGAGGTACTTTGGGCATTTTCGGATCGTTGTAGAATAGGCGGGTTGCTATAAGTTAGCACCGCCGTCCGACTTAGGAGACGATGCGTCGGTCTCCCGGTTTCTATGTTTGAAAGAGTATCGGAGATCCATCCAGAGTGTTCCCAGTTAATGATGACCAAGTTAGATATAGTAACCCCGAGATTTTGGAAACTGAAGCAATGACAGAAATGTGGTACGTATAGTAGGAAGAGTTCGAGTGTACGAGGAAGGTACGACGAGTAAGAAAATAGGCTAAGATGTGAAGAAAGTATCCTTTAGACCATGGGTGGAGCTAATGGTATTGATATACACTTTAGAGATGATTCTTCGTTGGCTTGGATGTGCGTTTTTGCGAGTATGTTGTATTATGGCCATGTGTGGCATAAATGGTTTCATAAGCATAGTAGGGAAGACTATACCGGCACAGGTGTGTTTGGAGACTTAGAAGGAACATTCGGGACGAATGTTTCTAAGGGGGGAAGAATGTTACACCCCGTAGTTCCAGAGTATGTATACGAGGACGTACGTTCGAGAATACGACATTTAAATTGGAAAGGAAGAAAGATGTGATTTTTCGACGGAAAAGTTTCCGGATTTTGTGAAGGAAAAATGTACGTTAAAGGGAATTGGATTCCCAGATTTGGTATTCGGACTTTTTGGAATATTTAAGAATTATGGAATTTTATTTCCGGAATTGGTCACGTGGGGCCCACGGGAGGAAATTTACGGTTTTGTGGGGCCCACTTTATTTTCGGATTTTTGGCTTTACGGATATTTTCGAAGATGAAATATTTTGGGCGAGTAGGGGCGACACGTGTCACCCCGTGTGGCCATGTTGGCGAATTGGAGAAGGACAAGTGGGGCGTTTTTAGGTGAATGAGTGGCGTTTTGTGGTGGCCACTTGTCCCATTTTGTGGTGAACAAATGGTTGCCAACTACCCACACACATGTACCCAATCTTCACCATCCACTTGCCTAGATCTTGGCCATTGATTTCCTATAAATACCGCGTGTGCAAGACTTTATTTCATCCACATTAGAAAGTTTCAAGGCAAAATTCCCTCACTCCCTTAGTGAGTTCTCGTCCAAACACCCCACCTTGAGTAGAATTCTTCAAGTATTGTTGTTATTCCAAATACTTTAGCCTAAATCCCTTGTGGTATTCCAAAGAAATCCCAACATAAGAGCAGGAAATACTACTTTATTCCAATAGTCGTAAACGAAGCCACTAGAAAAATCTTCATAGCTTAGATGAAGTGTTAAGAGAAGTTGTTTAGAAACTTCTAAGGGTTGCTTGGGCGGGTTGGAGCGTATGATTTGGACCTAAACGTTGCTCGGGATCGACTTATAATCTTGGATAATTTTGGGCTTATCGAGGTAATGATCTTTATCCCCCTATTGTAATTGGAAATTACATGTTGTAGTAATGTATAGTTGAGTATACTATATGTAGAATGAATATGGATAAGAATTGAATTGTATTTACATAGAATTTGTATTCTGATGGTAGTAGTATTATTGTGGAGTAGAATTGTACACGTCCGGTTAGACGTGTAACCCCCCCTGGGATTGTTGGTTTGGTAGCAGGCCTCGTTAGAGGATGAGATTTATGTGGTTGCGGGGGGGGGGGGGGAGGTGCTGCCAAATTTTCCGTAGAATAAGGAATCTTGTATCTAGAATTATTCTACGAAGAGATCTAGAGGTTGATAGACGTTTTGTGGCCTTTATAGGTTGAAGTACTACGAGTAGTGTATTCTACTTGAAGGGTGGAAAAGGCGAGCAAGGTTATAGTATGGTGGAGCGTTTTGCTAATTGTCGATAATCGTCGTGAGGTATGTGAACCTCTTCCTATCCTTTCTAGCATGATATTTGTGAAATATATTTAGTGCGGTAGACGCACGTGTGTTTAAAGGAATTTGATTTTCCTTTTGTGTCCTTGACTTGATTCCAAAGTTAAGTGACTTGTTATGAAATATTAAGGACTTGAATTATGTTAAAAAGTTGTAAAACCTCACTCATGAGTAATGGGTGTGTGGTCTTTTAAAGAATAAAGTTATCTGGATTTCGAAAATAAGAATGGTTTTATCATTGGATTTAAAATGATAACTTGACTTATAAACAACTTGATTTTGGGAAAGGAGAAGTAACTTGATTTAAAGGTATAGGTTACTTGTTTTTAAAAGAGTGAGACACTTGGTTTAAAAAGTATATTGCTACTTGGCTTTTAAAGGAAAAGGTGCCTTGGTTTTAAAAAGGAAGGCATGCTTTTATCTTAAGGCTGGTTTAAAAAGAAGGTATGGAAATTGTTTTGGTTTTACTTTGATCTCTTTTGACTTGAGTTTTAAAAAAATAAGAATCTTGAAGTATTTCAAAAGAGTTATGAATCATTTTTGAAAGAAAAGAAATACTTGGTTTTAAAAGCTTAAGTGTTATACTAGCTTTATGGGAGGTATAACGACTTAAGGAAGATAGAAGAAACGGTTTACTTATTTGTTTATGAAAGTCTTGTATTGATTTCTGGAAAGTGTAGTAAGATGGTTTGATAAGTAAACATGTTATGATGCTACGTGTGTTAGTGTCTTGTGATGATGTGTAAGGGGGTTATTCTTGTTGTGCTTACGTTGTTAAACGTTAAGCGGTTATCTTGTTATTATATCACATACCGACTTGTTATGATACCGAGGACTTGCCACGCCGATGCGAGGAATACCTCATGCGATGCGTGTGACTATGATTCGAGAATACCTCATGCGATGCGTGTGACCGTGCGGGTGTGGGAGTTCGGGATGATCACTCGGTGTGTTACCGACGCGAGGTATACCTCATGCGATGCGTGTGACTATGATTCGAGAATACCTCATGCGATGCAGGTGACTATGCGGTGCGGAGTCGAGAGGATCGCGGGTTATTCGCCCCGATGCGAGAATACCTCATGCGGTGCATGTGACTATGCGGTGCGGAGTTCGGGATTAGGCACACATAATGATACTATGGGCGATTGGCCTTGCTTCGATCATTAGCGGCCTAGAAAAGACCGATTCGTTATATCTATTTTGCTCTTGTTTATGTTGTGCACTATATGCGATTAAATTGGTTGTTAAATGCGTATTTGTAATTGGTTTTAAAATGTTATGATTTGATTTTAGTACTTTCTGATTTCACATACTTGGTACCTGTTGTACTGACCTCCTTCGGGGGGCTGCGTTCATGCCGCAGGTAGAGGTACACCAGTCATCGATCCTCGCTCTTAGGATCACAACTCAGCGTTTTGGGAAGCTCTGTTTCTCCGGAGGCTTATATTTGGTATAGTCCCCTGTCGTTGTAGGTACTTACATTCAGGGGTATGGCGGGGCCCTGTCCCGTCATTATTGTTATAACATTCGTAAGTGCAGTAATCTTGTTGTGGCGAGTTTGTAAAAGGGATGTAATCGTCGGGTTCAAGTTTTATTTATATATTCGTAAAGGTAACCGCTTTGGTTGCTTTGTTTTCTTATTTCATTATTGTATATCTTGTTTCATGTGTATGTTTTTATTTCATGATTTTCTCGATGTTGTATCACTAGGGTGCCGGTAAGGCACGATCGCGCCGGGGTTGGTCGTGACATATATATATATATATATATAATCGCGTAAAATAGGGCCTCATGATCAAAAGCAGGTACCTCGCGTAGTATCAATAAGCACCCCTACTCGGGACTATTTCACCGCATAGGTCCCGTGGACCGCGTGAGGTATTCCTCGCATAGGTATGCCCGCACGTGGGACTATTTCACCCGCATAAGCCCATAAGGACTCGCATGAGGTATTCCTCGCATCGTGGGTAGCAAATCCACGGAACAGGTGGTATAACGATCTTGGGGACTTACCCCTAAGATATACTCTTACCCTGAAGCAGATGGTATAACGATCTTGGAGACTTACCCCTCAGATATACTCTTACACTGAAGCAGATGGTATAACGATCTTGGGGTCTTACCCCTCAGATATACTCTTACACTGGAGAAGGTGGTATGACGATCTTGGGTCTTGCCCCTCAGACATACTCTTACCCTGGAGAAGGTGGTATAACGATCTTGGGGCTTGCCCCTCAGATATACTCTTACCCTAGCTCAAACTGTCATCATATCATAATCATAAATAAGTTAAGAAAACTTATAACTTCTCATTAGTCTTGTTCATATACCCTCTCATTTTAGTTTACTTAAGGCACTTAATCATATCTTTAATAAAAGAAAACTGGGAATTTTACCCAAGTACTACATACTTCAACTCTTTTAAAAGTGACTCTTTTTCATACATAAAATCTTTGGGCAATTGATGCCTTAAAATCAATTTGTCTTTCATAAATCAAATCATCTGTCCTTACTTGTCTTACTTAGAGTAAACCTCTTCTCATTAACCTTTTATAAAGCTAATAAACCAACTTCCCATAAAGTTGTTATATTAACCCTACACTTTAGTAAAATTACACTTTTTTCCTAACCAAGGGACTTATGCATTCTTAAAACGAAACAAGTCTTTATATACTTAAAACAAGTAAGAATACCAAATCTTGTACGTCTACCGTACTACATAGTTACATCTATTCATGCTCAAGAGATAGGAAAGCTCCACATACCTCTCCGGTCAATCCACTTGCTAAGTCCAAACTACCGCAAGTAATATGTCAACCTAAAATAACCATGATACGTTTATTAACCTCTAATTTCAATGTAGAATAATCCAAGTTCAAAGTCACTAAATTCTATGGAAAATTGGGCAGCATTTCCTTTGTTTCTACATACTTTGCCACCTTTCTCAAGGCCGAAATTCAACATCCAAATGCCACATTTAAGGCTCAACAACCCAAACATTTCAAAGGGGATTACACACCTAAACTTGGGTGTGTAAAATTCTGCCCCATAAGGTACAACAATTCACTTAACAATTCTAAGGTAGTTTTTAGGCTACAACATGCTCATAATATCTTCTTAACCAATTCCTTCACATTCAAACCATATTTCTTACATGCAAGGACTCTAAGTGCATTATTTACTACTACACATCCCTTCTTCTTCACATGCAACATTAATAACTAACCACAAGAGAAGAAATGTTACCTTAAAGCTTTAGCCAAACTTATTCCAACAACTTTGCTAGCCTCCTTTCCAAGAACACCACCACAATAATACCAACAAGCTAGCCACAAGCTTCCTTCTTGTTCTTAACTTTTCAGATTTTTCTTAGGCTTGAATTCCTCTTGGAATTTTAGAGAGAAGTGGGAGCTTAAGCTTAGAGAGAGAGAGGGATTTGAAAGATGACCAAGTCTTCAAGACTTGGTCAATATAAGGCATGCAAGAAATCAGATGGGGGGGGGGGGGGACACTTGTCACCCTCCCAAGGTCTTTTAAAAGAAAAATCTGATTTTTCCTAAGTTTTTCCGCCAGGAATCCCGCCTCGGCGCCGCGGCCCTGACGCCGGCGCCGCGGCGCTGAAACCTCTGCGGACTCTCGGAACTTCCGGCGCCGCGGCCCTGCTGTCCTGGCGCTGCAACTTCAGCGACCCCTCAGTATATCCGCACCGCGCTGCCGCTTTGCCTGAAACGCATTTCTGTCCGTCTGCGCACTGAACTTGTAACTCCCATAACTTTCTACTCCGACGTCCTATCGATGAACGGTTGGTTGCGTTGGAAACTAGACTCAACGAACTACGCCCTAGGACTTTGAAACACTTAGGAACTCTCAACGTACCGGGTCATAACCCGCCTCAAAGTTGACTAAAACCCGTCCGTACAATCCGTCAACTTATCTTTTGAAAATTTTAAGTCTTACTCCCTTTCGCACGCTCTCACACGTGTGTCCAGAACTACGGGGTATAACAGTAAGGTTAGGAGGGTCAGTTATGACTTGATGGGATAGTTGGTTTGGTTACCGAGGTCGTCGAGAGTGTTTTCATCTTTTGGCTGGAAAGTTAGTTTAGGTTGTTGGGGGTTGGCCCAAAGAATTAGAGCCTCGATAGAAATTGCGAGTCCACGAGTGAGTCCATAGTGTATTTTTACATATATGTGCATATCTAGTTTGTGTCGTGGAGGTCTAATGTGATTGTCAGATTTTGGGTTGAAATTGTTTAAGGATGAAAATTTTAGTTTCTGGTGTATTCGATAGGGCAAGCGTCAGTGCGCCTAAGCGGAATGAGACTGCTACAATGGACGGTGATCCTCTACAGCAAAGGGTTTGGGTCGCACGTGGTTGATTGTGGGAACGGGCGGTTTACCGCGGGCGAGGGTCTACTAAAACGGGCCTCTGGTCGCTGCAGTGGACGACGATATTTCTAGAATCGTTTAAATGTGATAAAACCCTTCATTTCCCCCATTTTGAAATAACTCCTCCAAAGCACTCTTAGGAAGATTTCAAACATTTTTGGGTGGAATATTATTGTAGTAAGCCTCCTTAGCATTGTATTACCTTTCTTTGACTTTCTTAAGTTGATTTAATGGTAGGAACAACTAGATACTAGTGAAGAAAATGAGTTATGCTTAGTTAGATTTTATTTGATTGTTAAGCTTATAAGTGAGATTAATTGATGGGTCTTGCTAATCTAAGCTTAGGTTTCACTAATTAGGAAGTATTAAGCTTGAATCTTCCATTATTGTTGATGAATTTGAATGTTGGAAATTAGGGTTCATACCTAAATTAGGGGTTTTGTATTAATTGATGCAATTGACATAGTCTTGAGTTGTTTTAGCAACTGTTTAGTAAGATTGAACTCCTAGAACGTTGAATTTCATATTTCACTTTTAAAATAATTGTTTTACCCTTGTGGACCCGTTTCCCCTTTCTCTATTTGGCTTGGATTCAAAGGAATAGTATAATGTTATGGGTATTGTTAATTTCATTCTCTAACTTAGATTTCGATAATATTAGACTCCGAGTACGACCGTGATCCTCGGAAGGGAAATGCTCAAGTGTGAGTGTTGCGACTCTCATTCGGCATTCCAGGTAGGTTACATCTTACCTTCTGGTTAGACTTCAGTTAGTGAAGCGTATGTATAGTTAGATAATGGTGGATAAAACATGTACGCCTTCGGGTATGAAGTTGGGATGGATTACTTAGGTGGATATCATGGACTAAATGTGACTTGTTGCCTCTTTTTGATTCATGAACTTGTACGTAGTTGCCACACCGTACTTGTGATATAGTTGTCTCTTAATTTTCTTGTTATTATCATGGATAGAGGAAAAGTCTTAACTCGATACCGCTATCGTAAAATGTGTCCATGTGTGGCATGGTTGGGGATTCATATGATACACATGATATTGTCATTACACTGCATACATCCTCATTTTTATTATATATTGATATTATATGTGATTGGCGTGATGGCGATAAATGAGAAGGAAACAACAGTGATTCTTATGACATATTGATTGCATATCTATCTCTAGGTTGTGTGATACGGAGTGACTGATACATGGACTTCGAGGGTCCCCCATGGGTCATGACTACTAGGACGTAGAGATATTTCGCTTTGAGCATGTGTGTACGGAGATCACATTTGGCCATTAAATTGTATTGCATTGTATATTTACTCATCATTACATTCATATACCTAGATTCTGACTTGATTTTCTATAATTCAGCTGATTATTCTTGGACTGTGATATTACTTGTACTTGATTGCGAGCATATATATCTGTTAATTTCTTGCAAATATATATGTTAGCTAACTATTATCGGCCTATGATATCTGTCTGTACATAGTTGTCCACCCCAACCTTAGGGAGTGTGGTCGGAATCCGGTGTCCTAAGGCCCGAGCATACTGATTCTGACACCTGTGACATATATACTAATTTAGGGGCCGATAAAGCTTCTGACATATAACCAACTGAATAGGGGCAAACCACATGTATTCAGTAAAAACCCCAAACCATGCATATATATAACAAGACCGACAATGCCGACATATGCATAATGAATCTACTGAAGAGGCTGACAAGGACACACACAACTACCACACATTACACACTATCTATATGCCTCTAAAGAGTATATTAACAACAACTGGTTGGCACAGGGCTTCGTCATACTTAAATATATTCATATGAATATCAATCAGACCTATCATCTTACTATACAACTCCTAAAGAATGGAGCGTGACGACCTCCAGCTGAATCGAACCCTACTGTGGGGATATCATCTGCATCTCTATTTGTACCTGCGGGCATGAAATACAGTATCTCCAAAAAGGGATATCAATATGAAAGATGTACTGAAAATGAAAGGCAGATAACCAATATAAACAGAAGGTAAAAGATATGAGATAATAGTACGAAAGTCAACCCAAAACTCTTAACAAGCCTCTGTGGGCCTACCTGACACAACTATGAAACTATATGCATGTCTATACAAATTAAGTCACTCAGTGGGGCCATATAAAGTAATATCCATCCTCTTTATAGGGCAAATCATATCATAATACATATATATCATACTTGTCCTCGATAGGGAACTCGGTCGTACCCAGCCTAAATATGGAACTCGATAATATCAAAACTAACTGCAGCTAGGTGCAAATCTGCGTGTCATACTCGACCACTATAGTGAAGTTTGGTAGGAAAATAGCTACATATATATAAGTGCAATGCAAGACAGAATTTGAAGGGCCTTATGAAATCGATCAGAGTGACTCAAGGTCGTTATCTTTCAATTATCGTTATGTAACATTGTGTTTATAACTAACTGAGAGTCATCAATGATTATCTACATAACATAACATGTTGACATCAATATCGCATTCAAATTTCATAGAGAAACTTCACTTAGGAACCTTATCGACAATCTTGACCATCTCAGGTTCTTAGACTTCATTACAAGGGGTTCTTATCTAATTAGATTCTACGACTCTCCAAAACACAATTTCCATTCAAAACTCATTTAGGTGTTTTTTGACAACCTCAAGCATAAACAACTCCTTAAGGTTTTCTTATATGGAAAGTCTTAGGTGATTCCATTCCACAATCCCTCAAACTGTACTTTCCTTAATCCATCTAATACACAATCAATTCCATCACGTAATTGAACTCATACTTGTAAAACAACCCAACAATTCATATTATGATGATTTCACAAATTTGCAAAGTTTTGATTATGAGACCTTTTTCATAACTTTCTCAAAGTCACCAATTAATCATAATCATAACTAGAGAGATGTAAAACATACCTTTACATCTCAAAATCTACTCGAAACAGTAAGCCAACTTGTTTACAATATTCTTCAAACCCCACTCTTTGAGGAGGCAACAATTCTCACTACAATCACGGGGTTTATGGCGTAACTCTTGCGGATTTTTGCTTGATTTCGTCTTAGGATTTTAGTGTATGGTAGATAGGGTCTAGGGAGAGTGTTAGGATTTGGTATAGATGAAAAATGGGTTGCAAATCACAAAATCCCCATATAAACCCGTATCTAGATCTACACCGCCGTAATTTGATGGTACACTCGACGGACAGTCAAACTTCTGACGGTCCGTCATTCTTTCCGTCAAACTGCCAGGAAGGTTGACGGCTCACCTTGGGCAATTTGACGGTCCACCTAGGAATTATATCACATGAATACTAGCATAAAGCTAGAATCTGAATTACTTGAGTAAGACAATTCTCAGGTTCTGTGACCATTCCGATAGAGTTGTTTTCGACCTAAAATTATTTTAGCCTTTCATTTGATATGATTATATTAATATTTCTTTGATGGTACATCGACTTTCACATAGTGGTACAATTCCTTTACATAATGGTCTTTTGGTTGTTATGTATTCTGATATCTGACCTTTTTTCTTTTCTTTCTTTGTTATGATTTTCTTTCTGATTAAATTTAGGTGATGCAGTAAGCCGCAAGTGTTGGATGATGAAGGATTGTGGCACAATGAATGCCAGAGTCGAGGATATTTGAATCCACTTCTTCCTCTGTTTCTTCTTTCTTTCTCGATAATATCCTTACATAGTTCATGAATTTAGAGCAGCCTACTGGCCTTGAAAGTTCTTTTATCAACAAATTTCTTTCTACTTTCACTTAAAACACACACTAAATAAGTGTCTCTCATTGAGACTAGACTTTGTTTGCGGGTTAGTGCCTTTCACAACTAAATTCAGTATTATGATCCTAATCATGCTTAGCTGGGATCTTCTTTCCTTATCAAGTTGAGTCTTATTTTATCATTAAATCCCTTAGTTCGCTTCCTTGTTGATTTAAGTATTTCTCATTATTTATTTTCTCAAATTTGATACTGTTTTCTTAGGTTCTATTCCATTTCGTACCTTGAGAGAGTTTTCTATTTTCTTGTCATGCATAGCCCCTTGTTTATCACCTGATAACCTATCATTTTAGTAACCATCGATCCTTGTTTCGAATTCCTTCCCTATTCCACACATTCTTTCTCTACCCATGTCTGATGGCTTAAACTGAGTTCCCTATTGGTTACCTTAGGATGAGGTGAGGAAGTCCTTGTTATTTAGAGCTTCTTTTGACTAGTTCTTCTATTAGCTCACTTTCTATACTGAGCGATTATATAATAGTGTGTAGTAGCCTTCAAGATTAGTTTTCGATTATATAATTGTGAGGCGTCCGAACTCAATGGGTTTAAAAGCTTTGTGAAAGCCTTAGCAGCCCATTAATCTGGGACCGCAAGTAACAATATTCGCTTCTTCTGAAACCGCATAACAAAGTCCCTAAGGAGTTCAGACTCTCCTTGTGCAGTGTAGAATATGTCCATTTTTCGTGTCTTCACCTTCCCTACCCCCGCATGGGTTTATAAACATGTCGGCTAGCATGGAGAATGAACCAATAGAATGTTTGGGGAGAAGTGAATACCATGTCAAGTATCCCTTAGTGAGTATTTCAACAAATTTTTTTATCAGGACCGATTATATCTCGTGCACCTTTAAATCCATTCCTTTTACGGTCGTGGTATACGTTATTATGTGTTCTTGCAGGTTCGTCGTTCCATCATATTTGGGTATGAATGACATTTTGAACCTCTTAGGTATGAATGGAATTCCGACCCTTCGATCACCGGAATGGCTCACAGTATTTGGTTCAACTGGTGTCGAAACTCCTTGGCATTCTTATCTGCCTTCTGAGCATTTGTATCTACCTTGTCCTTCATCTCCTTCATGAATTTCAAAACCAGGTCCTAGAATGGGTTTTCGGGAACGGTCTCACTTTCCGAAGCGACATCATGACTTGGCTCGTTCTGACCATTTCTTACCGTTGGGACTTTTATTGATGGTGTCATCGCGGTTGTTGGAGTCCGTCAGCAAAGTTGGATGTGAACTCATAGAAGAATCTGTTTATGTTGCCCAACTTCTCTCTCATCGCAATTTTTTGCCCTTAAGATCTGTATGGCTTCCCCGGGCGTTTCATCAGCGACAACTCCTTGCCCCGGTTCTGCTCATCTTTCGAAGTGGCCCTGAATGTGACTAATGGATCTTCTTGCACCTAGTCTGCAATCGGAATGCCATCTGGTCAAATTTGGATATTCTCAGCATTGTTCCCGGGGATACGATTTACGTTAAGTTCTTCCATACCTATTATATGTTGCTTAAACGAAATAAGACTAAATAATAGATTAGCTTAGTAAATAAGGGGTCACTTGTGACTCCACTACTAACTAAGCCCCACGGTGGGTGCCAAACTATTTAGCCATAAATCGGTACAGTTAAATTTGTATATGTGGCCAAAAATACGTGGGTCTCAAATGACTGATTTAGCCAATAGATTAACTGATAAATATAACAAAAATGAATAATGAGTTGAGATTAAAAGTAATTAGCCAGAGCCTGGTAGATGCTTCTTAATCAAGCCTCCATGTTGAATATGATGCCTTTACAATGAGATAATTGGCCCTATTTATACTTGGACACATAGGTACACATCTCATGATTTATGTCAATGTTAATGCAAATGAATGAATGTTGTAATAATTAAATAATTAGCGTCTTCATAAATGTCATTAGTGCACCCTTGGAACGTGTGGAATTGGACAAGTAACGACCGCCGTTGGAACTTGAACCGACCCTCTGATCTTCTAGTTTTCTGGTACCTGTGACCTTTTGATACCCCCGGTGTTACTTCTGTGCGATCGGTAGTACTGAAAGCTGACTTGAATTTGATTCATTACCACTTGCCATGTGTCATGACATAATTCGTCTAACTGTATAATATGAATTTTGCCCTATACATTTATTATGTTTTATATAAATAAATTAGGGACAACATCTAAATATTCAGATTTGTATTTAAATTTAAACATTTTAATCTTAATAAAAATAAATGACCCCTTAGAAAGATTCTCTTGTAGTTTCTTGTTCTTCGAATTCTGTTATTATTTATTGTCTCTTGTTCTTCGCTCCTTTTTCATATTTGACCTGCTTTGTTATTGCTTTATTCTGAGCCGAGAGTCTATCGGAAACACAATCTCTCTACCTCCCAAAGTAGGGGTAAGGGTTGCACACACTCTACTTTCCCCAGACCCCACTTATGGAATTTCACTAGATATATTGTTGTTGATGACCCCTTAGAAAAATTTAGTTTTTAAGGTTACAAAGCAAAAAAAAAAAATCGTGTTTGAAGAGTCAATTTTTAAAGAGCCTCTAGCTTTTCTTTGAACGCTATTTAGTTCTGCAAAACTGTAAAATATCAATGAGAAACAAAGAGAAGCAGAGAAGGACAAAAAGCAAAAACTTACTAAAAATAAAACGTTCGGATCTAGAAGGTTTTCTTTTGATGGAAGACAAAAGTATCCTTCTCTTGATGAATTAGGATTTAGGAATGTGTAGTTAGAGAATTTTAAGAAATAAAAATGGGAACAATATTAATCTAGTATTATCTCCATTCTAAGTCACTTTATTTTCTTTTTAGCTTGTTTTAATAATAATTTTTTTTTGAATTAGTAAATAATTTTTATTTAATTTTTTTATTTTGTCATTAATGAGAAAAATGTATATAATAGCCATGCAAATATTACTGCATGCATGGTTAACATTACAATTTCAAAAGTATTATAATCACGTAAATATTATGAAATATTTAAGAACATAAGTATCAAATATGCTTCGTTCTTTCTCAAACTCTAAGCCAATATCCGCACCAATATTTGTATCAAACTATATTAATTTGCCATTATTAAGTGATTGGAGAATATCATGTTTAAATAAAAATAGTCTATTAGTAAACACATTTGGTGTAAATATCATATGAGTAAGTTCTTACCTAAGTTGAATAGTTAGGTTCACACAAATTAAAATGTCATAGTAGCATGCAGCGATAGAGCTAGGGGTGGCAATGGGACAGGGGCAAAGCAGGGCGAGGCAGGTTAGGGGCTTAATAGATAGGGGAGTATTTAAACGGGGCGGGGCAAAACAGGGCGGGTCAAAACACATTTTCAGAAAATTGTAATAGGGCATGGCAGATAGTAAGGAAAAACAAGGTAATACTGTTATGTTTTCTAAATTTTATGTCCTACCTGAAATTTCTTGCTTACACAACAGAGTTCGACACGATATTAGCAGGAAGCAAATGCTAAAAAGCTATGACCTTAAGGACTTCTAACTAGTGGCGATGGGTCGCGCCGCCCGACCCGATCCGTCCCCGATTAAATTAAAAATTAGCGGTCCGGTGCTCGAACACAGGCGGGACATGGTATGGTCCCGACCAGACCACAGACAGGCGATCCGGTCCTTGATCCGGCCAGTCCGCCACTTGCCAAAAATAGTCGTTGTAATAACGGTCATTTTACATTTTGGCTGTCAGACAACGGCCATTTTTTGCTTCCCCCACTCCCCCAACCCCCCCTACCCCCTTTATATTTATTTTAACCACTAAGTTATTATATTTACACTTTAACCCAATTTTCCAACTATAAATACCTCATTTTCTCTTCTTATTTCTCACAAATCTTACTACAATCTCTAATCTCTCAAATCTCAATCAATCTATTTCTATACAACATTGTCTACTACATATTCACTCTATTTATTAATTTGAGAATTGGGAGTGAAGTTGGCAACTAGCTTGAGGATTAATCTATCGAGCAAAGTTTCAATTTTCAACCTCTCTCGATTACACATCGACTCTACGTCGGCGTTTGGTACATTCGTTCTCTCATTAAATTATTATTTTGTTTTTATTTCATTTAGCACATTTAATTTCATTATCTTTAACTTTTTAAGTTTTAACTATTTATTACCATAATTAAAATGAAAAGAACAAAAAATGTTTTGGACAAGGCCTTGGGTATCAAGGGCAAGAGTACTTCTTCTAGTATTCCTAGACAAGATGATTTTATGGATCCTGAACTGTTTCCTGAAATACCATATGATCTTGACACAAATGTTTATCCTCAAAATGAAGAAGATTTTAATTTAGATGACACTCAAGATGATGATACACCTACTAATGTAGATGATGATACACTCACTAGTGTAATGCATCATATCCCCCCTAGTATGAGACGAGGTCCGGCAAAATGACCATTAACATCAGCTGTATGGAAATATTTTCACAGGGACGTACCGAATCAAGTAGTTATATGTAAAACATATAAATCTGTTTATACTTTTAAAACTGGACAAGGCCATGGTGGGACGGGGGGTTTAGCAAGACACCTATTGCAAAAACACAAAGCCTTGCATGCCCAATACCTTATTGAAAAAAATGGTGAGCAAGCGTCCTATCAATCGGGACAAGGTTCACATACTTGTCTGACAAAATCTGGTCAAATTAACCCTATGACGGGGGGAGTTGTAGGCCCTAAATACGATAAACATAAAGATAGGGAAGCACTAGCAAAATTAATTGTTGTGGAGGGTTTGCCTTTTTCATTTCCTGAATCGCCTGGTTTTATTCATTATATTAGAAATATGTATAATCCTGCTTATAAAGGTTTTCCTAGATCAACGGTTAAGAGAGATGTGTTTAAATTTGCACACGAATATCAACAATATTTGCGTTATTCATTATATCATTTAAATTGCAAAGTCGCTCTAACTTCTGATATAAGTCGTAGTACTAACGGCAATGATTATTTAACGGTAACTTGTCATTGGATAGATTATAAATGGTCTATGCAAAAACGTATTTTAGCATATAGATATATAGATAGTAGGCACACTGGTGAGTTTATTTCACAAAATATTTATTTAGTCTGCGATTATTACAAAATAACTGATAAAGTTATGAGTATTACATTAGATAATGCAGCTTCTAACAATTCTGATATTTATGTTTTAAAAGAAGTTTTAACTCCGTCTTTTCCAAAATATTTTCATATCAAATGTGCGTGTCATATTTGTAACTTAGTTGTAAAAGATGGTCTTTCACTTTTTCAAAATATTCTTGAAAAATACAATTTGCTATAAACTTTATTTTTAAAAATAATAGAATTCAACAGAGAAAAGAATATAAAAAAACTTTTCACGATTGTGGACTATCTTACAGAAAAATTCCCGAAGAAGTACCAACTAGGTGGAATTTTTTATATGACCAACTAGTTGTTGCTTATGACTATAGAAAACCTATCACTTTATTTTTTAACGCCCACAATCAAAATCCAATTGATATGATTGTGGATAATGATTGAGACAAAATTAAAGAACTTATTGTATTTCTAGAGAATTTTCAACGAGCAACAAAAGAATTTTCTACTTTATATTATCCTACTATTTCAACTATGTTGTTTTATATAACTATAATATTTTTACTTCTTAAAGAATATATGGAAAAACCTGCTTATAAGGCATCTATTAAAAAAATATTTATGAAATTAAAGAAATATTTTATTCCTATTCCCCCTATTTATATTATTGGTGTTGTATTAAACCCGACTATTAAAGTAGACGGTTGTAAAAGTCTTATTGAAAATATTTATAACTGTATGGACGTACTATCACCTCCAACTCCCAAAAATTTAAATGTTGAGCCACCTATTGAACAAACGCTAGAAGAAGTGTTGGATAGCGTAGAAGATGAATGCAAAAAAGTATATCGACATTACCAGAAAGAAAGTGCTAGTACCAACCGACTTTCGTACCATCTTCTTCTGCTTCAACACAGCCTCAAAAAAGACATGCTGTTTCTGCGGACAGTATTGAAAGCCTCAGAAATAGAATGTGCGGTGGTAGCACTTCTAATCAAATTAGCGAGTTCGATGTTTTTGTTTTGCAGGACACTTTATCTTACCAAACAGTTGTCAATGAAGACGGAAATGAAGACTTGCTGAAATATTGGATGCAGAATGAGAAGACATTTCCGACACTTTCAATGATGGCCCGAGATATTTTGAACATTCAAGCGTCATCAATCGCTTCTGAAAGCGTTTTTTCTGCAGGCAGATTTCAAATAGGAGAGCACAGACACTCATTAGCCGAAGACAGCTTGGAGATGGCGGTACTATTCAGAGATTGAATACGGGCGGAGCGAAGAAGGTGCGGTCACCCAGAGATTAACGAAAACTACAACAACATCTTATCTGAAGGCATGAGTAGCGACGTGGAACAATTTGACCAAGATATACCAATTCCAACCGAAGAACCACACGAAATTATAAAGAAACTAGAAAAAGTATTTTCAAATTGGTAATATATTTCATTGCAATTTTAGTATTTTTTTCTATGTCTTTTGCAATTTTTTTCATCAACAGTACACTACAATGTTGTAATTCTGAATCTTGTATATTTCAATGAAATAATTAATAATATAACTGACACAAAAACAGCCTTGGGATGTTTTTTTTACACTCTTCTTGTCTTTGTTTAATTATTTAGTTTATAAATATATATGAGTATAATACTATAATAGTATAATATGAGTATATGACTATCACTATAATATGACTATATGTTACTTTGTTAGTAATTTAGTATTTTTAATTTAGTGGAAAAATAAATAAAAAAATGTCCCGCTCGTCCCGACCCGACCCGTCCCAACCAACTGCCCACTGGGATCGGTACTGGGACGGGACACGATATCGTCCTGCTAGTACCGGTCCCGTCTGGCTCGCCCCAGCCCGATCCCGCCCCTCCGTTCCGACCCCGTCTCGACCCCGCCTATCCCGATCCCAGTGAGCCCGGCCCGGCCCACTGGCCACCCTACTTCTAACCACACAATTGGAGAATTTTGGAGTATGCTTCCCATAAATATTGAGGGCCCACATGGAAAACTGGAGACATGAGTTTCACTAGATGATAAGCTGAAATAGCTATTATATGTATTACTGGATGAAGCTTAGCAAACTGGGAAAGTAAATTATAGTGAATATCATGTTGAAAAGTGTAAATAAAGAAAAAAAATAAAAGATAACATAAATGGGGCGGTGCAGGGTAGGACATTTTTTTTGGACAAAGCTAAACGGGACAGGACGGGTCAAAATCTTAATTGGTCAAAGCTTGTCCCGTCCTAATCCACCCTATTGTCATCCCTAAGTAGAGTCATAATACAGTTTATGTGTCGCCATAATTCAGTAGCTTTGACTTAGATTCTATATTTCTTTTAAAGATTTACTTAATTATTCAGAACTAATATTAGCTGTTTTATTATAATTTCAAAGACATAAATCCAAAATTCTAAATAGAAAGTAGCATGTTAGCAAAACCATATCTATATATAGACATAGATTCACAATGTATTTGAATGACTGATTCATTAGGGCCAACATGCGATGAAACATTAAACTATTATATAACGCAGCGTACAACGCATGCGCACATAAAAACAAACGATAAAGTACTATACCCTAGTAATAAAGAAAGACTAAACCACTTGCTATATATTCCTTTTCTCTGGCTGCTAAGTTTCATTGGAGCTAATCAGTAACCACTAAATGGAATCTCAAGGTACCAATATAGATTCAATCATTCATGTCTTTCTGATATCATTTCCTGGTCAAGGACATGTCAATCCACTGCTCCGACTTGGCAAACGCCTTGCCTCGAAAGGTCTTCTGGTCAGTTTCTGCGCACCTGAATGTGTCGGCAAGGACATGAGAGCAGCCAACAACAACATAATTAGTGATGAGCCAACTCCTTATGGAGATGGTTTCATCCGATTCGAGTTCTTCGATGGTTGGGAATACACTCAGCCTAAAGAGAATCACCAGCTCGAGATAGAGCTAGCGAATCTCGAAGCTGTAGGGAGAGCAGTGCTCCCTGCAATGCTAATTGAGAATGAAGCAAAAGGGCGTCCTGTTTCATGTCTAATCAACAATCCATTTATTCCATGGGTATGTGATGTGGCTGACAGCCTTGGTATACCTTGTGCTGTCCTATGGATCCAATCTTGTGCTAGTTTCTCTGCTTATTATCACTATTATTTCAATCTTGCTCCTTTCCCAAATGAATCAAATCCAAACATTGATGTTCACTTGCCTAACATGCCAATTCTCAAGTGGGATGAGCTTCCTAGCTTCTTGCTCCCATCTAATCCATATCCTGCCTTAGCAAATGCCATTTTGAGACAATTCAATTACCTCTCTAAACCCATTCGTATTTTCATCGAATCATTCGATGAGCTCGAAAAAGACATTGTGGACTACATGTCCGATTTTTTGCCCATCAAGACCGTCGGTCCACTACTAGTCGAAGATCCAAATATCGAACAAGACGTTCGTGCTGACTTGGTCAAAGCTGATAGCTCAATCACTCAATGGCTCAATTCCAAGCCACCATCCTCTGTTGTATACATTTCTTTCGGGAGTATTGTTGTTCCGAGTCAGGAACAAGTCGATGAGATTGCCTACGGTATATTGAATTCGGGGATAAATTTCTTATGGATCATAAAGCCACCCCGAAAAAACTCGTCCTTCCCCACAGTGGTCTTGCCACAAGGCTATTTGGACAAAATTGGGGATAAAGGAAAAGTTGTGGAATGGTGTTTGCAAGAACAGGTTTTAGCACATCCATCTTTAGCCTGTTTCCTGACTCACTGTGGATGGAATTCGTCGATGGAGGTCATCGCGAACGGCGTCCCTATCATAGCATTTCCCCAATGGGGTGATCAAGTGACGGATGCTAAGTACTTGGTAGATGAATTCAAAATAGGGGTAAGACTTTCTAGAGGTGTGACAGAGAACAGGGTTATTCCTCGGGACGAAGTTGAACGATCTTTGCGTGACGTGACGAGTGGTCCTATGTTGGCGGAGATGAAAGGGAATGCGTTGAAATGGAAGAAGAAAGCAGCGGAGGCAGTGGCGGAAGGTGGTTCATCCGATCAGAATTTGAAATCCTTTGTTGATGAGCTTAGAACACTGCAAAACAGCAACAAAAAATTGGCCAAGTTAGCACATCTATCCAATTAGTGTAACCTTTTTATGGTTGCTTTTAAATTTGCTCAATAATTGAGTACCCCTGCTATATACATGTAATGAGGCCTTTAAGCACGTTTGTTATTTGTAATAAACAAAGGTCGTGTAAGTTTATTTTCAGTGTTTCTAAAGGGGATAACGAGCTTTTTGGTTGTTAAGTTATAATAGGATTGAGCAACATGCAACAGTTAAGTCTTTCTGATTTGTACTAAAGTGACTTAAGTAGTATATGTTGGTATAATAATCTGTATATGTCTAAATAATGTTTTAACACAATCTGTTAATCACTTAGTGAAACAGATTACATGATATAAACATTACTTAACAGTAATTGTTCATGAAACAATAAACAAAAACAGAATCTGTTTTGGAAAATAATTTCAGAATGTAATCGAGCCCACTTAGTTCAAAGTGTGTCCTTAAGGAAATTATTCCCCTCACAGTACTCGAGGTTAACGGAATATCGCCTCCCAGGATAGAACGATTATCTTACCAGAATAGTAGTACTCCAAATTCCGGTAGCAGCGAACCACTCAACGACAATATATAACACAGAATGAAATTTTCGAGTTGAAGAGTAAATTCAGAATTGATGATTAAATTCTTGGAATAATCAAGAATTTATAGGTTTGGAGGTACTGATTCTGAATGTTTGCAACCATTCAGAATAGTCACCTAATATTTGGAGGGAAATTCGAAAAAGAGAGGGAGAGCCGGACGGGTCGGTCGCGGGTTGATCCGTTTGGATTTTTTTTTAATTAAATAATTAATTAATTAAATTAATTAAAGAAACGTTTGTCCAAAAAGATTATCAATCAATCGATCTTTTGACAAATCCAAAAAGCCAAAGCCAAAGCCGGCGAAGCGGCGAATGAGCGACGACGGCGCGGTCCTTGCCCTCTCAACCCTTTAGAGAAGGTGTAATGTAATATATACACCTCTCTTTCCTTCTCTTTTTTCGATGTGGGACAAAAGAGCCTTTTACCCCCTTTAATTTTCATCCCATCATTTTCCATTCACCAATATCAAAACCCAACAATCCCCCACATGAATGGGGAATGGTTATAAGATAAAAGAATGCGGACGAGTGTGATATACTGGCGAGAATTGATCGTCTGGATAAGTAGGTTTCCCTTTGAACTTTCCGTAGTGAATTTATATCGGATATACTCGATCAATCGGTAGATTTGATATCTTTGAACCGTCGAACTTTGTTGTATACCTAGACAACATAAGACACACAATCAACCCTCAACCGTTTATGGTTCTCACGTTTGTGTTCGTTTGACCATGAACACCGCTTTGGTCGTGAGTGCGTAGAGAATGGGCCTTTCTTCATTCCTTTAAAGCGGCTTACACTTAACACTCACATAGGTGATTTCTAAACACGTGGTCCTATAGCCACATTATCCGGTCATACATTGCGATTTAGATAACCATTAAAAACCTTAATGCTTTATTAACTCATTAACAAGCCATAAAGTCTTATCCTTATTTCGAACACTTTCATCCGAGAATAGGTTGAGTTATTTGACAATGTTGAACCGTCGATCCTGACTTTGTTTGATCTCCTTGAACCTAGCTCTTGGGATCTCCAGTCTGCTAGGTAGAGTTACCGTCATGATGACTTGTCCTTGGCCTTAACTCCATTCCCATTGATGATTTACCAACTCCCTCTCTAGATAATCCTTTTGTAAGCGGATCCGCCACGTTATCTATTGACTTTACATAATCAATTGTGATAACGTCACTAGAGAGGAGTTGTCTAACGGTATTGTGTCTCCGTCGTATGTGACGAGATTTTCCGTTATACATTACGCCCCGCCTACCTATTCTTTGCTTGGATCACAATGTATACATATAGGAGCCAAAGGTTTGGGCGAATGGAATATCTTCTAAGAAATTCCGAGCCATTCAACTTCTTCACCTTGTCTAAAGCTATAAATTCGATTCCATTGTAGAGCGGGCGTCGTATGCTTTGATGATTTTCAAGACACCGCTCCTCATGGGTGAAAACATATCCACTCGTGGATTTAACTTCAAACGATTCGGTGATCCAATTTGCATCACTATATCCCTCAAGTACTGCGGGATATTTATTATAATGCAAAGCATAGTTTTGGGTGTGTTGTAAATATTCCAAGACTCGTTTCATTGCCATCCAATGAGTTTGATTGGGATTATTCGTGAATCGACTCAGCTTGCTTATAGCACATGCTATATCTGGTCGTGTACAATTCATAATATACATCAAACTTCCCAAAACTCGTGCAAAGTCCAATTGTGAGTCACTTTCACCTTCATTCTTTTGAAGTGCAAAACTTACATCAATTGGAGTCTTTGCAACATTGAAATTTAAATACTTGAACTTGTCAAGTACTTTTTCAATATAATGTGACTGTGATAGTGCTAGACCTTGTGGAGTTTTATGGATCCTAATTCCTAAGATTAAATCAGCAACTCCTAAGTCTTTCATGTCAAATTTGCTAGCGAGCATACGCTTCGTAGCATTTATATCGACAATATTTTTACTCATTATCAACATGTCATCAACATACAAACAAACAATGACTTCATGATTTAGAGTATTTTTAATGTAAACACATTTGTCACACTCATTAATCTTGAATCCATTTGCCAACATTGTTTGGTCAAATTTCGCATGTCATTGTTTGAGTGTTTGTTTAAGTCCATAAAGTGACTTAACAAGTCTGCACACTTTCCTTTCTTTACCAGGAACCACAAAACCCTCAGATTGTTCCATGTAAATTTCTTCCTCCAATTCTCCATTTAAGAAAGCTGTCTTGACATCCATTTTATGGATTTCAAGACCATATACGGCCGCCAGTTCCACTAACACCCGAATAGATGTTATTTTTGTTACCGGCGAGTATGTGTCAAAGTAATCAAGGCCTTCCTTTTGTCTATAACCTTTGACCACAAGTCTTTCCTTATATTTGTCAATAGTGCCATCAGCTTTCATTTTCCTTTTAAAGATCCATTTTGATCCTAAAGGTTTATTTTCAGGAGGAAGATCAACTAATTCTCATGTATGGTTATTTAAAATTGATTCAATCTCACTATTGACTGCTTCTTTCCAAAATGTAGAATCAGAAGATGACATTGCTGCTTTAAATGTTTGAGGCTCATTTTCAAGCAAGAATGTTACAAAATCTGGTCCAAAAGAAGTAGATGTCTTTTGACGTTTGCTACGCCTTGGATCCTCTTTGCTTGGAATACTTTCCTTTGGTTCTTCCCGCGGTCGTTTAGATCTTTCACTTGACGACTCACATTCAGTTTTATACGGATAGATGTTTTCAAAGAATTGGATTATCGATTCAATTATCGTATTAACATGAATTTCGGATTGTTCGATTTGTGAACCAAAAACCGACAAGCTTTGTTGTTTGTAGCATAGCCAATAAAAACACAATCCAGTTTTGGTCCGATTTTTACCCTTTTGGGCAAAGGAACTTGGACCTTCGCTAAACACCCCCACACTTTGAAATATTTCAAGTTGGATTTTCTTCCTTTCCATAGATCATATGGAATAGATTGTGTTTTGATGTGGGGTACTCTGTTGAGTATTCGATTAGTCTATGAGATAGCTTCCCCACAAGCTCTGCGATGGCCTAACTAATTAGTAAGGCATTCATCATTTCCTTTAATGTTCGGTTTTTCCTTTCCGCAATTCCATTTGATTGTGGTGTGTAAGGGGCAGTAGTTTGATGAATGATTCCATATTCCAAACATGTCTCTGCAAAAGGAGATTCGTACTTGTTGACACCCAATTTTGACCCTCTCGTCCAGTCATTAACTACAAAATTGCATTAATTTTTTACAATAATTTTAACAATTTTATAATAATAAAATGCAACCATAAAACATTAATACAGGCATAAATAAGCGATTAATAACAAGCACCACATCTTACGTAGAAGACTAAACACTTTAGGTCTCGCGCCCGCATTTATTAAATTTTAAGTCATGTCATAATTCTTAAATGATAATAAATAAATAAATACATAAAATAAATAATTTAACAATGACGTCGTGTTAAATAGCATATTCGCATTTATTAAAGGCAATTTCATAATTATGGTTTGTAATTTAATTTAATTTCAATCTGATACATGCGTTTTAATAGCGCCGCATTTATAAAAGCATTAAGCAGTCCTTAAATGTCATATCTGCATTTAGCATTTAAATAATTTAATAATAATCTAAACACCATTCAATTTTAAAAATACTCATAATAAATAAGTTTTTAATAACGACATCGCATTATAGAATATTAAGCACTAATATCACGCCCGTCTTTATTTTTGTAATAATTTAGATTAATAAAGCACCTAAATAATTTAATCACAATTTAAACAATCTAATTTACCACTAATTAATTTTACCTAAAACTAACTCCTAAAACTAATGCCCAATATAATACCTAATCACCACCTAAATAACTACCCAGCCCACGACCCGCGGCCCAACTCCCTGCACTATACCTTACGTCGCTTACACGGCCATAACCCCTATACCTTTCCTCTCCTCCATCACAACAACCCTGGGCTTAAAACCTAGAAACCACTGACCACCCCGTCATCATCTTCCGATCGCCCATCCCCTGCACCCCCAACGACTCCCATTACCGACAACACCTCACCTCTGCACCCATTTCACTTCACCCACACCCCCTGACACAACACATACCTTTATCCCCCCAAAATCCGCGATTTTGAACCAACAAATCGTCCAAAAATCAGACCTCTAACAACTATTTTTCGATTTCAAACCTAAAATTTCACCTATAAAAGACCCCCCTTTGTTCTTCAAGAAGGGGTCGGATTTTGGAGTATTGATTTCTAAGACCTTCCTTTTGTTCTTCGTTTTAAAATTCTTGCGTTTAGGGACCGAAAATTTGGGTCTCGTTTCAAAATTAAGACAAAACTCATATATTGATTGCTTTCAAGGAGTTCTGAAAATCAGAAGAATTACTCCTCTTTTCAGAATTAAAAATCAGGAAAAGATCCCTTTGTTTTACTCTCAGTTCTAGTTAAAAAAAGCCACGCAATCCTTAAACTCTCACTTTTATCGCATAAACAAAAACCAAGCATTCTCTGAGCGGAATCGACAAGTCGAAACACGCATCGGTTCGCTGCCCGGAGAAGGTAAACTCAACTCCCCCTCGATCTTGATTTATTTCATATTTCTGTGTTTTCTGTGCGTTTTCTTATGTTAATAATGTGTTAGTCTGTCTATATTACTGTGTCTATAATGCCTAAATGTGATGTTTAGTTAGTTCGATTTTCATTAATCTAGGCATATTTAGTTTATTTTAAGTTATGGAGTAAGTTTACATTCATTGTAATATGCTATGAATGTTATTTAGCACCTGTTTAGAGGGATCATGATGAGGATTAAGTAAAATGCTTCATGATTTTTGTTATTGTTTCGTCATCTGCAATCCCGTCTGATTGATCAGCTATGCCTAGATATACGGTGAACTGGGAATATGTATATACTTGTTTAGATGTCGCATGTTTGGTATAACACGATGTTTGCTTTATTTCTTACAAGTCATATTCTGTGGGAGTTTGAGGTCTGATTATGCGTAATCACATTCCCTTACATGTTCAAGACTATGTGAATAATAGTGTGTTCGGATTACCTCTTGATGGTTTATAAGCATTTTGGTGAATTTGTTAATATACCTTCTGTGATTAAGGGAATGGTATGCGTAGCTTTAAATCTTTACTAACAAGCATACAAATATGTTTTTTTATTTATAAATTTGGCATGAAGAGAGTCTTGTAAGTAATGTCGCGGAACATTATGTGATCATGAAGCATGCCTGTGTCACTGAGTTCCTGTAGCTAGTTCCTTTGGTATTAGTTATTCTTTAGCTCATGAATGCTAGATATTCAATTTGTGGTCTGCTTAGAAATCATCCTGGCTGCATTACGCCCTTTTTTTTGAAGTGTCAACATGCCTAATGAATAGTCTGAATATGACAAGTATACTCAGTTTAATATAGGTGACCCTGTATATCTGAGATACCATCTGTGATTGGTTCACCTCTAGTAAACAGACTGTATGCATCCTTTATCTGTTTAAGTATTAGATGCCTCTGTATTAGTGTGTAAGTCCTCATAAAGTATCATGTATCCTGCCCTATCTATGGCATTGCCTAAATGATGTCTGCATAAGCATTATGTAATATGTTGAACCAACCCGTGTCATGTTAAATTTTATGTCCCCCTGTTTGCACTTTTACCCTTAGCTTATAACCCTGTCTCAAGTAGTGAGCATGTTGGGGATGTAATCTGACCTTAAAAGGTATTAAGCGAATAAAACTGGCTTCGTGAACGATCTGAACATGTTTCATCTTGAACTGAGCAACGCTTTTGTATTATGTGGAGTCACATCCCCATTTTTCTCAACCTCTCCCTATAAGACCTTAAATGTGCCATGTTAAGACTTTATTTTACTTATTGATTCAGGATACGTCAGCAACCATACACTTTTCGCCTCTTGCCTTCTTTTCTTCTTTCATGTTAACAAAATGTGTGTTTTGTTTATCCTAAGATATATATCATAGTACTATTTAGAATCATATATGAATGTCATGTGTTCTGTGTATAACTGTACCTATACATATATATATATACATATATATATATATATATATATATTTCAGTTAAAAAAACAGTGGATGTTTGAATAGGGTCTCGTGTAGGATCTGTTACAAATGAACTGAACTGATTTCTTCCATAATTTATTTTTTAAGAATCTGAATATCTATCGTAGTTTGAATAGTAAGTTCAAAAAGTTTGATGTGTATTTCTTTTGTTTTGCCTAAACTAAATGTGTATGCTTGTTTGTGTATACTTTGAAGGCTTCGTTTCATGTGGTTGCTGTTTAAAAATAGAAGTTAAAACAGTTGCTGGTTACAAATGTTAATATGCTAAACTCTTACTCCATCTTTTAAAAAAAATAGTATACTATGACCTTTAAGACTAATAAATATTATGATCGTATATTAGAGATCTTTTCATGTCTTTAAGAAGTGTGTCTTACTGATTGTGTATACTTTTCAAGTTGATGTGTTGAGATTCAAAGTTGCGGTACTAATATACCTTTTACGTATATTTTCTTCATCTCACTGTCATATAGAATGTATGTGCCTTTAAATATTTCGATTAAACTTACAAATCATGTAAGATAGAACTTGAAAAAAAATAGGAAAACTTTTCTGAATGTAGATCATCTTCTGCAGTATTCTTTCATGAATCCTTTTATCTAGTCTTTCTATTCAGAAAGATATATTTTGCATAAGTCGTTTCTAATCCTTTTCTTTTCTTGTTTTTCCACATGACATGCATCGGGAGGGACAAAAAGTCTCGTTATGAGACTCATCATGACTTTGTCAAGCAAAGGATTTACAGCCACACTTCTCGCATTCATCGGTCTCGGAACCTTAAAATGAATAGGGCGGGATGACATCGTCACTCACCTTAGTCGCTTTAATTCTTTGGATTTCGTCATTTTATTCTTGTTGTTATTTAATTATGTAATATTGTATGATTATTGGAATACGTAGGACAATTAGGCCTAGAATTAAAAAAAGAGGGTAGTAAAAATAAGAAAATTTGCCGCTAGTGTATTTATCTCTTAGGCCCGTTATGCATGTCTAAGCTTTTCAAAATAGTCTTTTCTTATTATCAATTGCATAACAAGCATTTTATAAAATCATACTATACAAACACATGCTTTCATCAAAAACTAATTTTACATGCCACATATACTTTCTAAACAAACCATTCTTTATGTATTTTATAAATAATTTCATGCAAATTTATCAAAAAATATATCTTTCAAAAAAAATAATTATTTGCAACATCCTTTTATTAAAACCGCATCTATTCAAAACATATGTTTTCTAAAGCATGATATTAAACCTAAGTTTGAACGGATAACCGCAAGTTAGCGGATCCTATAGGGTGCCTAACCCCTTCCCTTTAGGATAATAAAGAACCCTTACCTAGAATCTCACATAGCTTTCGCAGACCTTTAAAATGGAGATCATTCGTAGTATTTTATGCTACATTTTTAGTGTCCTAATTCACTATAATAATTAGGTGGCGACTCCTTTAAATGCATTCAGGAATCAACCATGCGTAGCAGTAATCCCGTTTCCGACTACGGTTTAAAATGGGGTGTTACAGTACTCTCCACCCCTATCACTTCTAATCATTTTGATCTTTTTATTCAATTGATTTTCCACTTCGTTCTTGTATTGCTTAAATGCATTAATTGTTTCATCCTTACTATTAAGCAAATACACATACTTGATGTCGAGTCGTCAATGAAAGTTATAAAATACTTTTTTCCACCACGAGATGGTATTGACTTCATATCACATATATCTGTGCGAATTAAGTCTAAAGGATTTGAATTCCTATCAATAGACTTATTTAACAAACTTAGATTCAACACAAATTTCACATTTTGATTTGTTACACTCGAATTTAGGCAATACTTCTAAATTGATCAATTTTCGCAAGGTTTTGTAATTGACATGTCCTAAACGAACATGTCATAAATCATTTGACTCCAATAAGTAAGACGAAGCTAAATTTCCATCAATACTGTCAACAACCATTACATTGAGTTTGAAAAGGCCCTCGGTGAGGTAGCCCTTTCCTATGAACATATCATTCTTACTTATTATAATTTTCCCACTAACCAACACGCACTTAAACCCGTTTTTTACGAGTAGTCCGGCTGAAACTAAATTCTTCCGAATTGTTGGAACGTGCAGAACATTGTTGAGAGTCAGGACCTTGCCGGAAGTCATCTTCAGAAGTATCTTCCCATATCCTTCAACCTTGGCATTGCGGTATTTCCATAATGATACCTCTTGGTCCAATGAGCATAGGTTGCAAATGCTTCTTTTGCAGCGCAAACATGTCAAGTGGAACCAGAATCCAGCCACCACTCCTTTGGGTTTCCAACCAAATTGCACTCTGACAGCATTGCACACAGATCATTCAGATCATCATTCATTTCCACCATATTGGCTTGTCTTTTTCCCTTGTCCTTTTCTAAGACGACAATCACGGGCTTTGTGGCGCCTTTCCCACAATTAAAGCGATTGCCGCTTGAAATTTTCTTGTTAGAACCCTTCTTTTCGTAAGGCCTCTTTCTTTTCTTGTTCATTTTGAGCAAAGATCTTCAACGATGTTGGCCCCTTCAATTGGTGAACTCTTACGATACCTCTTCTCAGCGGTTTTGTTATCTTCCTCGATCTTGAGACGAATCACATGATCCTCCAACTTCATTTACTTTCTTTTGTGCTTAAGATAATTCTTGAAATCTTTCCACGAAGACGGCAATTTCTCAATCATTGCAGCCACTTGGAATGCTTCATTCACTACCATACCTTCAGCAATAAGGTCATAGAAGATAAGTTGAAGCTCTTGAACTTGGGTTCCAACGGTTTTCCCATCAACCATTTTATAGTCTAGGAATTTGGCAACCACAAACTTCTTCAAGCAAGCATCTTCTGTCTTGTACTTCTTTTCAAGTGCACTCCATAGTTCTTTGGAAGTTTCTATAGAACTGTAGACATTGTACAAGTCATCTTCTAAGGCACTTAAAATGTAGCCTTTGCACAAAAAATCAGCCTGTTTCCAAGCCTCAGTAACCATGAACTGCTGGTTGTCAGGCATGTCGTAGCGAGCAGGGAGGGTCCTCACTGGTGAACTTTTGCAAACCAAGGGTGGTAAGCCAAAAGAACATTCTTTGCTGCCATCCTTTAAAGTTGGCACCGGTGAACTTCGCAGGTTTCTCAGCCGCCGGTGATGCGATGCAGTTGTAGTAATGTAACATTTGAGCGATATTTGCAGAGGTAGTTCCAGTTTCAATTGCCATTGTTTGTCACTGTCAAATCGACAAACTGTTTTAATTAATAAAACCAAAATAGCAATTAATTCACAGACTTCAACGATGAAGATTTTATTTCTTCAAATCGCAATCGAATTATAAACTTAAACGATGAAGATTTTATTTCTTCAAATCGTAGTATAATTATGAAACTTTAGTATTCCAACGAAGTTTTTATATCTTCGAGTCAGAATACTAATATTCATATGGAGTAGAAAACTACACAAGTTTTAATCTCCTTAAACAGAACGATGAAGTTTTAATGTTCTTCAAATCGTTGCAACAAATATCATACACAACGGTGAAGATTTTATTTCTTCAAACCGAATCAATTTTGATAGAAACGAAGTGCGATGGGATTGTATGTTATATACTTGATGAAGTTTTTATATCTTCAAATCAAGTACCCAAATGAGTAGAAAGTTATGAAAACTTTAATCTCAACCGGAGTAGAAAATCCGAAGATTTTAGTCTCCTAACAACATACAAGAAAAACATTTTTTTTTCTTTCTCTGAAAAAACACCTTTTTTCTTTTTTCTTTTGGAAAACACTTTTTCCTGGACTTTAATATTCCAACGAAGTTTTTATATCTTCAAGTTAGAATATGAAATTTCATACGGAGTAGAAAACCACACAGGTTTTAATCTCCAAACTAAGATACAGATTAAAATAAAATAAACATAATTTCCTTAAGATTGTTGGTCTAATAATCTGTATATGGCTAAATAATGTTTCAACACAATCTGTTAATCACTTAGTAAAACAGATTACATGGTATAAACATTACTTAACAGTAATTGTTCATGAAACAATAAACAAAAACAGAATCTGTTTTGGAAAATAATTTCAGAATGTAATCGAGCCCACTTAGTTCAAAGTGTGTCTTTAAGGAAATTATTCCCCTCACAGTACTCGAGGTTAACGGAATATCGCCTCCCAGGATAGAACGATTATCTTACCAGAGTAGTACTCCAAATTCCGATAGCAGCGAACCACTCAACGACAGTATATCACACAGAATGAAATTTTCGAGTTGAAGAGCAAATTCAGAATTGATGATTAAATTCTTGGAATAATCAAGAATTTATAGGTTTGGAGGTACTGATTCTGAATGTTTGCAACCATTCAGAATAGTCACCTAATATTTGGAGGGAAATTCGAAAAAGAGAGGGAGAGCCGGACGGGACGGGTCGGTCGCGGGTCGATCCGTTTGGATTTTTTTTTAATTAAATAATTAATTAATTAAATTAATTAAAGAAACGTTTGTCCAAAAAGATTATCAATCAATCCAAATCCAAAGTCGAGCGAGCGACGACAACGGCGCGAGGACTCCTTGCCCTCTCAACCCTTTTAGCAGCTAGAGAAGGTGTAATGTAATATATACACCTCTCTTTCCTTCTCTTTTTTCGATGTGGGACAAAAGAGCCTTTTACCCCCTTTAATTTTCATCCCATCATTTCCCATTCACCAATATCAAAACCCAACAATATATATTCTTGAGCTCATATATGAGAATTCCTTTTTCGCCCGATCAATATAGATTCGCATATTACTTGCTAAGAGAGTAATCTATGGAGGTTCATGCATGAGTAATATGAAGCTACCCGTTGGCATTTGAGAAGAAGTAAATCCCCAATATGCATTGTGAATGGTTCGTTGTGATATTTTCAGTAGTAGTTGAAAATATGCTAGTGACTGAATGCATATAATATGCATAAGCATGCTGGGGTAGAGAATTGTGATTTCAAAGTGTGGATTACATTTTAATTATACTAAATTGTATTATTGGTCATGACTATTAAATAGAGAAAATGGACGTAACTCCTCTAAGTTACTATTCCGTGATCTTCATTGTCTAGAAAGTGGCCATTTCTCGTAACCACCAACTCATATTCTCTCATATTATCATAACTTATTACTCTATCAGCTTTCAATTTATTTCAACAAAGAATTCGGACAGCTATAAATAATTGTCATTTTACCTTGTCATCATGTCAAAAAATGTTGGATTTTGTTGGGTTCGTGTACGCAGCGAAATTTGAAAATTTTGTGTTTCAAACCCAACAAACGACGAACTGTAGGATGATTATGTAGTAATATAAACCATGTAAATACATAACATGTATATAACCGTAATACTTCGATAGAATACTTACGATTTGGAAACTCTGGAGTCTTTTAGTAATTTCCGAGGGTGCGCACACAATTGATCCTCGACAACAAGTTTCAAGAACTCCGATGTATACCTCCTTAGAACAACTAGAAAATTCGGCAGAGGTTCAAGAGAGAGTTTTATTCTAGGTCTCTAAGACTTCGAATAATATATGAATAATGTTATGTTAAATAATGAATGGAAGCCCTCTATTTATAGCTGCATTTTAGGTTTAAAAAGCAGTTAGGGTTTCTCGTGGGTGCAATGGGTCAGTCAGACTGGCCCACTGCCTTGGTGGCGCCGCGGCCCTATGTCACAAGCATCACGGCCCTCGACGTCCAGTGAAGGAAGTCGTCTCGTTTTTCATTTTAATTAAATCTGAAATCCAATTTTGACTTAATTAAATAATCATTATTCATTCAAATGTCTCGATTATAAATCGAGCATTTATGTTCTCTCATTAAATCCTTAGATTGAAAGAACAATTGACATAGTGTTACCTACATGCCTTCACATATCGACACTAATCATAGTAGGGTCTACACGAAACTCCTAGATGGCACCGGAAGACGAACTCAATATGTGAAGTATATTTACACGAATCTGGTAAACCGAACCTCTATATGGGAAGATAAAATCATTTCATTCACGATGCACTCGATCAAGCTTAGGATTTACCAAGTGTCTATCCAAATGACTTGATCATTATATCTCATCTAGATTGGTTATAATAAGACCATCTCCTAGATACGTCTATTGCGTTGGCCAACGACTTAGTCAACCTAATATCACTGAGAAGCTGAGTGTTCTCTTGAATATACATTCGAGGAATGAATCCTAATCTTAGCTCAACTACCACCTTTAATCCACATCATAATGTACCCAATACAAGTCATATCTCAACCTATAAGGCATTTGAGCTTAGGACATCATCAAAGTATATTACTCTGCAAACATGTAGACTTATCACATATCATCGATATCCCATTCTCGATGATCATTAGTCGAGGCCATTTTAAGAGTTATGTTATAATATTAATATCTCACACTATTAATAACAATGTAGCCTCTAGGGATGCATATTATAGAATACTACAAACAATCAACTAATAATTCAATAATTGCATATGCCAAAATATTAAACTCCATTAATAATAATAATGAATGTGTATAAAGTACATTTGTCCTAATACAGAGTATCTCTAGACATACATATACTTTCAATCTCCCACTTGGCCTAGAGTCAATCTCCAACATATCTAATGCCCATATTCTTAAAATGGCCATTATGCTTGACTAAGCATAATGGTTTAGTGAATGGGTCAGCTAGATTATCGTCTGTGGAACATAGTCTAATCTAATCTCTTCAGTCTCTACCATCTCCCTGAGTATATGGTACTTTCTTGGTACACACTTGTTTCTGTTTGTTTATCTTTGTTCCTTAGCATGTGCAATCGCACTAGTGTTGTCACAATAAATAGTTATTGGACAACTGACACTCGAAACTACCGCTAGTTCTTTCAGGAACTCAGAAATCGTGACAACTTCCTTAACAGCTTCTGATCAGCAATGTACTCAGCTTCTGTTGTCGAATTAACAGTTATAGCTTGTTTGGAACTTTTTCAGCTCACTGCTCCACCATTGAAAATGAACGTGTACGTAGACTGAGATTTGAAGTCATCAAGATCCGTCTGGAAACTAGCACGAGTGTACCCAGTAGCAGCTAGCTTTTCTTCCCTATCATAGACTAAGAAGTAATATTTAGTTGTCTAAGATACTTAAGAATACTCTTGACTACTTTCCAGTGTTCTTCCCCAGGATTCTGCTGGAATTTGCAAGTCATACTAAGTGCAAAGGTCATAACCGGCCTAGTACATGCCATGGCATACATGATCGATCCTATAGTCGAAGCATATGGAATCCTATTCATGCGCTCAAGTTTTATAGCATTAGAAGGATTGTCCTTCTTAGATAATTTGATGCCTTGACCCATAGGTAGACCACCTTTCTTGGAATTTTCCATAGAAAAACGTCTAAGAACTTTGTCTATGTAGACTGACTGTGACAGCCCCAACAATCTATTAAGTCTATATCTATATATCCTAATTCTCATAATGTAGCAGGCTTAACCTAAATCTTTCATCATGAAGGTACTGGAAAGCTACTCATTGATTGGTTGCAAGAGAGTCTTATTGTCTCACATTATCAATATATCATAAACATATATAATAATGAAGGCAATACTCCCATCATTGCATTTACTATAAACACAGGGATCCTCTTTGCTTCTGATGAAATCAAATGACTTAATAGCCTTGTCGAAGCAAATGTTCCAACTCATCAAGGCTTGTTTAAGCCCATACATGGACTTTTGTAGCTTGCATACAACATTTGGTTTGGACTATAATGAAAAACCCTTAAGTTGTTTCATATACACTTCCTCAACTAGATTATAGTGAGGAAGGTGGTTTTGACGTCCATCTGCCAAATTTCATTGCCATAGTCATAATATGCAGCTATTGCAAGCAAAATCCGAATGGACTTAATCTTAGCAACAGGTGAAAAGGTTTCATCATAATCGACCCCAGGCCGTTGATTATAACCTTTAGCCACCAACCTTGCTTTATAAGTCTGTATCTTGCCAAATGCATCAATATTCTTCTTGAAGACTCATTTGTATCCTATGGGTTTAACCCCAACTAGTAAATTAACTAAGTTCTACGCACTTCTATAGCCTTTATAGTGAATTTCACTCCTTTGATATTGAAACTTCTCTTCTGCTTATTGGATTGGTAGGTACAGTCTTTCTTCTAGTCTAGGCAAATCCCATCCCCTTCGTTAGCTAGCTTAGCTTTCCCTCTTTTCAATCTATATCAGAGTTGTCTCTCGCCCCTAGGTATTCTCTACTTACCCACCTGTGTCGGTTTCGGGTATAGGTACCCACTTGATTAATCTACATAGATTCCATCTCGGATTTCATGGCTTCTTGTCATCTCTTTGAATCAATGTCTAACATTTCTTCGCTATAGGTTGTAGGTGCATCGTTATCGGGAATATCTATCTCACTGTGTGTTTCCATAAGTAGATTTAGTCTTTGAGGAGAACGATGAGTCCTAGTAGACCTACGGAGTTAATTGTTTTGCAGTTCATTGCTTGGTATGTTCTGACTGTGAGAGGGTTCTTGTATGTTGGATAATCCACCAACTTGAGAGCTTTTAAGAATATCATTTTCATCAATTTCCTGAATGGGAGGATGTGCAACCATTGCATCTACTCCCAAAGGATGTGTAGTAGGATCTTGCATTTCTGCATTGTTCCTCGTAACACTCCCACTGGCCGAAGGGCATACTTGAAGTACCCAATCTTCGCCAAAATACTCCCACTGAATTCTTGCCTTGGTCATTAGGCAAGGATTCAACCTCTATGTTATCATGCGGTTCTTAAATTTCTTTAAGTTCTATCTCTGTGCAACTTCGTTCCTTGTAGACATATTCTTCTTCAAGGAAAGTTGTGTTCCTGGAAACAATGACCTTATGTTCTCCAGGAAGATAGAAGTAGTATTCCTTAGTTTCCTTTGGATACCCCACGAAGTAACATTTCTCACTTTTGGATTCCAACTTGTCAGTGAGCATCTTCTTAACATATGCAGGGCACTCCAGGGTCTCATATGTTTAAGAGTTGGCTTCTTGCCACACCATATCTCATAGGGTGTCTTTTATACTGACTTGGCGGGAACCCTGTTCAGAACATATATTGAGGTTTGTATAGCATTTCCCCAAAGGTATGTCGGTAGAGCTGAGAATCTCATTATGGATCGAACCATATCCAATAAGGTTCGGTTTCTCCTTTCGGCAACACCATTCATCTATGGTGTTCCAGGAGGTGTCCACTCTGATTGGACTCCATGTAACTTTAAGTAATCTAGAAACTCCTTGCTCAATTATTCACCTCCTCGATCAGATTGAAGGGTCTTGATACTTGTTGCGAGTTGTTTCTCTACTTCAGACTTGTACTCCTTGACCTTTTTACAGGCCTCAAATTTGTGTTTCATAAGATACATGTATACATACCTTGTGAATTCGTCAGTAAAAGTAATGAAGTAAGGGAAACCTCCATTATCTTGAGTCGAGAATAGTCCACACACATCAGTATGTACTAACTCAAGCACCTCCTTGGCTCGCACACCCTTCCCAGAAAGTGGCTTGTTGGTCATCTTACCTTTCAAACAGGATTCACAGTTACCATAAGACTCCAAGTCAAATGGTTTGAGGTAGTCAAGCTTCCTCAACCTTGTTATCCTTATTTTGTTGATATGACCAAGCCTATAATTTCATAGGTAGGTAGAGTTTCTATTACTTATCTTAGCTTGTTTATTTTGTACATTGAATATTTCTCGACTATAGTTTAGTGTATATAATCCATCCATAAGAGGAGCAATTCCATATATAACATTCTCAAAAGACAATGCTTGATTGCCATTATAAATATATGAGGAAAAACCCTACATGTCCAGAACAGGGATAGAAATGATATTCCTCACTAACGATGGTACATAGAAATAATAATTTAACACTAGACAATAGCAGAAGGCAAATTTAATCTATAAGTTAATGCGCGCTCAACATCCACTCGAGTTCTTTTTCCAACGCGTAGGTCCTCCTCTCTTTGTCCAACCTTCCTGATGTTAGTTATTGTTACACCTCGTGGTTTTAAGACCATAATTAGAGAACGTAATTAAGAAAATAAGATTCGGATATTGGATAAATCATATTTACTTATGCCAATATGGAACTTAGTATACAAAGAATGTAGTTCTGGAATAAATTTTGAATACTACGAGTGTGACGATGGGGATTGATTATTGGTTGGACATTTCAAAATTTCTAGATTTTATATTAGATTGACTATGTGGGAGATGAATTTATTAATTGTGGGATTTATTTTAGTAGAGATAATAATAAGTGGGAATTAGTGGACAAATTATGGGGACTAGTACCCCTTCCACGCGTGGAACAAGAAGCAATTTCAACTTATATTACCAATGCTCCTTTATTTCTATTTCAAAGCACACTTCTTCTTTAAACTCCCTTCTCCCCCATTTTCGAAAATCAGCCTCTCTCCCTCATCCCTCCACCTTCTCTCCTCCAAACAGATTTTCTACTCTCCTCCATAGTTAATAGAAGCTTCAAATAACTCTCATTCCAAGGTTAAGTTCCTCTACAAGTTCTAGGCCATAAAAACTCCTCAAAAACAGTGGGGGAATCGGAAATCTGCCCCAGATTTTAGCCCAGAAATCTTAGCATTTGAGATGAATTATTTTGGAAGAAAAATATGTAAGAATGATAGATTAAACTTGTAGAATACATGCATGTCATTTTGGGTTGAAGAAATAGTGAAAATGGCAAAGAATTGGAGCAAGTGAAATCGAGAATCATAGGGACTGTTTTAGCTATTTGAAGGTAAGGTTTCTTCTTATTATTTGAAGTTATTTGGAAGATTAAATGATGTTGTAGTTAAGGGATAAACTCATGTAAAAGAAGAATTGGAAACAAGAGATTGCATGTGATTGTGGTTGATGTTGTTGAGCCGATTGAAAAGGTTATTACCGATTTTTGGGGGATGTTTTGTATTATTGGACATTGTGGTGATGTATTAGGGTTTTTTTTGTTAAGATTATAATACTGGGAATTAAGTTATGAACATGCATATACATTGTGATAATTACTAATACATGTCTTAAAGAAATTAAAGTGTAGGAATGTGTTACTTTATATTCTTGTCATTGTTGGTATATGGACTGTTTTAGGGGCTGATTTGATATGGATTAAGAGGATGGATTAACATGAGGAATAAGTGTATAAATATCCTTGGTTGTTGTAGTTGTTGTCTTCCATGAACGATAAGAAAAGGAATGTATTATGGTAGCATAATGAAGTATATGGGACTGTTTTGGTACATTCTTTAAGTTGCATCTTGGTATTGGTGTTGTTGGCTTTGTTTTTAAGTTGTGGATGTGCATATAAATAGGGGAAGTGCTGCCCAAATTTTTATATAAAAGAAAGCAAGTTATCATTCGATTATAACGTATGCTAGTAATCATAAGGTTAATGGACATGTTACTATTATTATAGGTTGAAGTGCTAGTCAAGGCGTATTTAGATTATTGAGTTGGTTAGTTCGTCATTAAGGCATGTGAAACTCTTCATTCTTTCTTTTGGCATGATTTATATAAAATGAACGTATGGCGGACGTACATGATTTCTACACAGTCTAACTCCTAAAGATATTTGTTATGAGAAGTGCCTTTGATTTTTACAGTAAAAGTTCATTTTAATGATTTCATTGAGAGTCAAATGATAATTTAAATTGCATATGATTGCTCATGAGATCTACTCGTGAAAAGTGTTATTATTCCACCTCACCGAGTCCCGGGCCGACAATGTTCGTGCGCAGATCCTTGCATTTGTTCACCGAGTCCCTCACTAGAGGGCCAACAATGTTCGTGCGCAGATCCTTACATTTGTTCACTGAGTCCCTCACTAGAGGGCCGACAATATTTATATATATGATGATTCCATGGATATGTATTCATGATGCGGGTACAAATACTCATGATAGTATATGATTCCATGGACAGGTATCCATGATGCGGGTACAAGTACCCATGATAGTATATATATATGTATGATTCTATGGATAGGCATCCATAATTTTGATATGACTCTCATTTATAAGGCACAACTGACTCTCATTTTATAAGGTACAGTTGACTCTCATTTCATAAGGCACAGTTGTATTGATATTTGGATTATTATATTTGTCTCCTAACATCTCTTGGCCAGTTATGACCTTATTTACAGTACTTCATATTTTACATACTCAGTACATTATTTCGTACTGACCCCCTTTCCTCGGGGGGCTGCATTCATGTCCGTGGGTACATGTACTCAGTTTGGTGATCCTCTAGTCTAGGATTCCTGTTCAGATGTTTGGAGAGCTCCATCGTTTTGGAGCTTAGTCATTTTGGTACAGAACCTTATTTTCAGACTTGTGTATATTTAGGGGCACGACGGGGCCCTGTCCCGTCATATTATTCTTAGAGGTCTGTAGACAGTTGTGGGTGGTAGATGTGTTTTTGTATATGTGTACAGTTGTGAGTTGTTTTGGATATCTCTATGTACAGTGGCTGCCTCGTCGGCTTGCCTATTTTGTTATATGACTTAGTTGTGACTCCTCAGGAGACATGTTTATTACCGATGTTTACATTATCCTTGGTATCTGTGTGATTATAAGTGACAGGTGGGTATAAGGATGCCCAGGTAGGGCACCGGGTCGCGGCCCGTCGGGTCGAGTCGTGACAGTTATCCCCTACACATTGGTACAAATGTGTGAGCCACAAGTGGTATCCAATACCCAGGAATGAGAGGTATTTATAGATATATTTATTTCAATGACGTACAAACCTTGTCCATTAGAGGTAGAATCACCTGGTGTTTTTCCTCCTCTTGGTGCAGTGTAGTCCTTCTTCCAATGCCCCTTCTTATTGTAGTTGAGGCATACATCCATAGCCGGATTCACATTCTTCTTCTTCACACCTCCCTCAGGCTTCGTATCTAAGGGTGTAGCGACTTCTTTTCCCTTCTTCTTCTGCCATTCCGTACCTTTCGGCTTGGGCCGGCTAGTAAAGCACAACTTTGACTTTGGTAGTTGAAGATTCAAAGGTCTTGAGCATGTTGTGCAGCTCTGACAGACTCGCCTTCGTTCCGTTCATATTGTAGTTTACAATATAATTCTCGAACGAACGAGGGAGAGAGTTCAGAATGAGGGTGGAAGCGACATTTTTTTGCAGCTTTATACCAATCGATGACAGTCTTTCTATCAGCCCTATCATCTTCAACATATGATGACACACTTGGCCCCCTTCATTTTGCTTACACTTGAAGAGTTCTATCAACAACTCATATTCCATAGTTTGGGACTGAGAGTCATAGAGACTCTTCAAGTGTTTGAGTATTTCGTTAGGGCCCATGTTTGCATGTTGTCTCTGAAGCTCCGCTGACATGGAAGACAACATCACGCATTGTGCTGAAGTGGTGTCATCTAGGTTCTTCTTGCAGGATACCTTATCGAATGTGACATATTCTGCAGAATCCTCGACAGGGACTGTGGGGAATACTTTGTCTAATAGTATTCTATCTTTTTCTGCCTTAGGACAGTTCTCAGATTCCTTAGCCAGTCTAGATAGTTGGGCCTAGTAAGTTTGTTCATTTCCATCAACATTTTCAATGATAGGCTCGACATTTTGATAATCTAAAGAGTTAGATAGACAGAAAATTAAACTCAAATTTATTTCCTATTACACACATTCGTTTAGGCTAATCAACATGGTCTTTTATTTAATTAGCTCCAACTATTTTAACATACTTCTACGACCCCATGGTAGAGTACAGACCTATATTAATTTAAGGTCATAATGGGCCAAGATCCAAGCCTATGTTATCTACGCATTTACTTTGGCTGATAACTTTAATAACATCTTTGGTAGGTTCTAAACCAATTGCAAAATTTATTTGCAACACTTGGTTGATCAAATATTATATTTAATCTTGCGTCCCTAGATTAGTCCGACACTTTGGCGCCAAGATTTGTCTAAGCAAGTCAACCCCATTACACGACTGCGTTTATGTATCTAAGTAAATTTGGTCTTTGTGAGCAAACACTTCAGTGTAAATACCCATAAAGGTTTATCATCTACCTTCACATTTAAAAACACATCTATGAAAGAGTCTGAGTCCTTGTAGACTTAGAGAAAATTCTTTGGCATAAATACTCGTATCACCGAAAATGATTTTGCACTACAACAATTATAATGGACGACGCGTTTTAATTTAGATTTGTATTTAAAATTTGGGGAACATTTCAGTTTCGAGGATTTTAACCAAGATAAAAAATTTGTGTCATATCTAATACGACATCTGATCATGCAATTTCTAAAACACATTTAGTTGAGAACCATCAACCCAATATGCATGATATAAGATGGTTTGATCAATTATTGGGCGCCACCACCCAGGCAGTTATAGCAGACATTATGCTAATAATTAAATTTATGCATTCAAACACTTAGCATATAATTTGTATATTATTCAATAATATACAATTAATAATAATCATAGGTTAACTTGTTTAAACTCTAAAATTTATGTCTAATCCAAACAGTCCCTTAAACATTTTTTTTATTTTAAAACTGATTTCAGAGTATTTCTATAAATTCCAGATTTTCAGTATTTATAGTTTAGTCCCTCAAGAATTTATAATTTCAATTTTGAACCCCTTTATATTCAAAAAATCCCATTTTAATTTTCAGTTTTTTTTTCCAGATATAAGGGACCTGTCTATAATTTTTAGAATTTAAATTATATACAAATTTGGTCCAAAGGACCAAAACTGGTTTTCAGAAACTTATTTTAATTACAGATTTGCCTCAAAGAGCCAAATCTGCCTATTTGAAAAAATATATTTAGTTTCAGATTTTGAAACTCTTAATTTAGACTCAGAATCTGAAACTTTTAAAACATCATTTTCTGATTCTGGAAAAAAAATTAAACTAGAGACTTGACGTCGCGGCCCTAATTGGGTAGCACCGCGGTGCCCTAGAGGCAGTGCCTCTAAGGTTCTTAATTCTAATTAGGGTCGCATCGCTTCCATCGTGGAGCCGCGACTCTAATTGTCCAGAGAGCACAAAATTTAATCTAAGCTTTCGGGATGAACAGCGTCGCGACGCTCAACTATGGAATCGCGATGCCTCGTCAAACTCTAGGTGGCACCGCGGTGCTCCATTGTGGAGTTGCGGTGCTGCCTCTTAAAATTTAGGTGGCACCGCAGCGCTCCATCATGGAGACGCGGCGCCTCCGTCTCAGAAACACAAAATCTGCATTCTCGAAACTCTAAAACTGGTTCAGGGTCAGATTTGCAGATTCATCTTCATTACCCATCATTCAATTTCTTCTCGTTCTTCGCTTCAGTGCACCTTATTCACAATGAACCGATTACACACATCGACTTAGAAGAGTTAGATCGGAATGACTTCTTCGATTACATCATTGTTTAATAGTTTAGGAGACAAGGATGATGTGCTCTTAATATATTAGGTTTTCAAGCTTTAAACGACATAAATTTTATATTTAAATAAATTCTAACCCATACAATTATCAATGATTACTACATAAGCACACAAAACATCGCTAGTTCTAATATCACTGTTGGGATTTTGTTGGGTTCGTGTACGCAGCGAAATTTAAAAATTTTGTGTTTCAAACCCAACAAGCGACGAATTTTAGGATGATTATGTAGTAATATAAAATATGTAAATACATAACATGTATATAATTGTAATACTTCGATAGAATAGTTACGATTTGGAAACTCTGGAGTCTTTTAGTAATTTTTTAGAGTGTGCACACAATTGATCCTCGACAACAAGTTTCAAGAACTCTGATGTATACCTTTTTAGAACAACAAGAAAATTCGAGAGAGGTTCAAGAGAGAGTTTTTCGAATAATATATGAATAATGTTATGTTAAATAATGAATAGAAGCCCTCTATTTATAGCTGTGTTTTAGGTTTAAAAACGCAGCTACTGTTTCTCATGGGCTAGACCTAGAAAATTTGGTGCAATGGGTCAGTCATATTTGCCCACTGCATTAGCGGCGGCGCGACCCAAATAGGAGGCGATGCGGCCCCAAGGCGTCGCGGTCCTATGTCCCAAGCTTTGCGGCCCTCGACGTCCAGTATGGGACGTCGTCTCGTTTTTCATTTCAATTAAATCCGAAATTCAATTTCAACTTAATTAAATAATCATCATTCATTCAAATGTTTCGATTATAAATTGAGCATTTATGTTCTCTCATTACATCTTTAGATCGAAGGAACAATTGATATAGTGTTACCCTACATGCTTTCACATATCGACACTAATTATATTAGGGTCTATACGGAACTCTTAGACGGCGCCAGAAGACGAATTCATTATGTGAAGTATATTTACACGAATCTGATATACTGAACCTTTATGTAGGAAGAGAAAATTCTTTCATTCATGACGCACTCGATCAAGCTTAGGATTTGCCAAGTGTCTATCCAAATGGCTTGATCATTATAACTCATCTATATTGGTTGATAACAAGACCATATCCTAAATATGTCTATTGTGTTGGCCAACGACTTAGTCAACTTAATATCACTGAGAAGCTGAGTTTTCTCTCGAATATACATTCGAGGAATGAATCTTAATCTTGGATCAACTACCACATTTAATCCACATCGTAATGTACCCAATATAAGTCGTATCTCAACGTATAAGGCATTTGAGCTTAGGACAGGATTAAAGTACATTACTCTGCAAACAAGGTGTGTATCGACCTCAAGTCTAAGTACTTCTATCTCCCACATACTGATAATACTTTAGACATATACAACAAACAGTATATCAGCAGGGTATACCAATACTTCCAAAGTATCCATGTGTCCATCACGAGTAGTCGTTACTCTTAGCAGGTGAGACATACTACATCCTCTAAGGATGTGATGCAGACCACATGTCGACTTATCACATATCATCGATATCCCATTCTCGATGTTCATTAGTCGAGGCCATTTTAAGAGTTATATTATAATATTAATATCTCACACTATTAATAACAACGTAACCTTTAGGGATGCATATTATAGAATATTACAAACAATCAACTAATAATTCAATAATTGCAAAAGCTAAAATATTAATTTCCATTAATAATAATAATATGAATGTGTATAAAGTACATTTGTCCTAATACAGATTTTCTCTAGGAAATACATATACTTTTAAATATTGTAGGGTGTTGTGAAAAAAAGTTATATTTGTCGAAGGAATGTGTTTTTTGGTGGAGCTATGGATTTAGCAATTTATTCTGAATTTGTTCGAGTCATATAATATTATCGTCTTGTTATATCTTTGAGGAGAAAAGTTAATAGAATTATTGTTAAACTAGTGAAGATTTAGCTACAGTCTACTTGAATCTTCTCAAAGAGATCGAGATATATGCGGCTTAGCTTGAAAATATTTACTTTTTTTTTATTTTGGATTAATAATTGTATTTTAACCAATACATAATCGTCTTCTATGAATGTTCTTTTCTCAATTAATTTGCAATTGACTAACTTGACACCTAATGGATCGAACTTCAACTGCAGGTGACTGCATATATCTAAGGTAGGACAGTTTCAGTAACCGCCTACCTCAAAGTCAGTGATTTAACATCTGGTAGTTCACAACTTTCCATTTCTAACTGCATCTAAGTTTATAGGCGCTGTCCTACGAATTTCACTCATTCTGGATTTTTGTCTGATTGACCCACTGATCAAGACTCCATTCATATCCCTACGTTTAGTTTTTCAAAGTCGTCGTTCATTAGACAAGGCCCACGTATTGGTGCATCTCTGGTGTTCTCCTCGTGGAATGAGATTTTTCGAATGGTAATGAAGCTTGTCATTCTGTTTATTTAGCCGAATCCGACTATGGCCCTACAAAGAATAAAATTTCTCAATCATTTCGTGAAGTTCAACCACTCGGGTAATTCACTCTTCTTTAAAGAACAATATGTGGGTGGTAATGTGTACAACGAGAAAATAACAACAACAACAACTATTTGTTAGAAATCTGGAAATGATCAAATATGAGGGCTTGCTGAGTCGACCAAATTCTTAATCTATCCTTAAGATAATATTGCCATGTATATCCTTTCAACGGTTGTAATGACAACTTATATCTCAAGATAAAACAACAATCAAACAAATGAGCAAAGGGAACTCAATTATTTGCTTTGGAAGAAAGATCTTTGAGTGTTAGTGATTGCAAGAGAGGAAGACAATTTCAGAGAATTGTTTAGTGAATGTCAAGTGTTTTATGCAAATGAGACAAAGACCTCATTTTATAGTGTTGAGAAGAAGACCCTCCAACTAGCCAATTTATGGCTTTGAATGACCAAGTAATGGTCATTAGTATGGAGTTACAATTTAGCCAAGTAATGGCTGAATTCAAGAGCAGAATAATGAAGAGTTAATCCTCCAAAGTCAGCTCAAACGTCAGTTTTTATTCTTCTCCAACGGACTGAAAACGGTCACAGCGTCGCGGCCCTGCAGTGAGGCGCCAGAACTTCAGAGGCGCAGCGCCGCGGCCCTGCAGAGTGGCGCCATGGCACCAAAACTTTAAGGACTTGGCGCCACGACCCTGCATGAAGGCGCCGCAGCGCTCTAGCACCACGGTATTTGCCGCCGCGGCCCGTCGTTTCATCTTTTAACACATTGTACACTTCTTCCTTCATTTACCAACGTGAAACCTACGTCATTTGGCCAATAACCGTCTATTACCTTACGTCTCAAAATAATTCGTATACGTACCAATATCTCTTCCATTTAAGGAAATTACGATCATTGGCACTTTATGTGCACGTGTGTGGAAACCATGTTTCCGACGTGCGGGGACCCAATTGTTCGAGTCATAATTTAATAGGAATTTATTTCACATTTAGTAAATATTCAACAATCCCCTCTAGAAAGAGATTTTGGCTCACGCACATGGTGTCTTTCGAGCAATCATTCGGCGGATCGATGTTGCATCTAGAGAGGTAGCCGGAGCTTTGAACCTTCTATAGTAGAATACCATCGGAAATATTTACTACTTAGCCTCATTGCCTGCAGGGAAAGAAGTATAAAGGGAGGACTTTTCAAATGAGAGTAGCGACGCGGTGAACGTGATGTCTTGAACCGTCAGTGTTTAGTATATGCCAAGACAATGGTACCAACACAACACCTTTCCTACTCAATATTTCTAGTGTTTTGTCCGTCGTGGGTCGTGGACACCCTTGGATTCTTAAGTGCGTTCATTTGAGGCGGCCTATCCTCGCACTTAAATAGGTGGTCTCCTACAAGGTATCCTGTAATACCCCGCTACACAAGCGTTAGAAACCATTAAAATTTCTCCAACCTAACCTTAATTATTGAGGATCACTAAGGTTTGGAAATTTATCCTTTACCCCTCTTACAGGTAGCACTTTTTGTCTATCACGGGAATGGCCTTGGATTATGTTTCTTAAGAAGAAATCATTATCCGAAGTGCTCTTGCTTCCACCGAAGCGCTCAACTGAACCTTTACAGTTTAGTTTTCCCATTGAACCTTATCTCTGGGATCTCCAGTCCGTAAGGTTGGGTGTCCACTATATTGATTGGGTTTTAAGCCCATTCCCCTAGACAGGCAGTTCATCTGATCTCTGGGTATTCCCTTCATCAAGGGATCTGCTATGTTCTCCTTAGATTTTATGTAATCAATGGAAATCACACCCGAGGTGATCAGTTGTCTAACGGATTCATGTCTCCGTCGGATATGACGAGACTTGCCGTTGTATATAGAACTTTGTGCTCTTCCTAGAACCGACTGACTATCGCAGTGGATCATTACAGAAGACACGGGTTTTTATACACCCCGTAATTCTAGTAAAAATTTATCGGAATTATGGAAATGTCGGAAAATGAAATATTGCGACGAAAGGGAGGGTGACACGTGTCACCCCCCCTTGGATAGTCATGGTCGAATGGACCAAGGCTAAAATGGTCATTTGGCCAATGTTAAGATGACCAAGTCTTGCTAGGCTTGAGCTTGATATTATTGACTAAGTCAAAAGGGCCACTTGGATTGATCTTTAATGAAATTCATCCAAACCTCACAAGTGTTCTAATCTTAACCCTCCATTTAGTTATATATTCATCCATAGTGCAAGACAAGTCCTTAACACTTAGAGAAAATTTGAAGAACTCTTGTTCTTGCTAAGCTAGCTCTCGGGTTAGGGCTCTCTCTCTCTTAAGAGAAAATTTTTCGTTTGTTGTTCAATAATCTTCATACGTTAAACCAAGGTTCCTAAGGGTATTGTAAGGGTATCTCAATAGAAAGATCCCGGAAAAGTGTCGTTTTTGCGTTAGTCGCAAGGTGAAAACCTAAGTCACTTTCCTAGGTTTGGATTGGAAATTGAAGGAAAGTTGTTGGTGATCTTCTAAGGGCTTCAAGTGGCGGATTGGAGTGTCAAGGAGAGGCTCTAAGTTGCTAGGGAGCGACTTCGGATCTTGAAGTTGGATTAAGGCTCGTTAAGGTAACACTCTTGTTCTCTTAAGTGTTATAAGATTACATATTGTTGTAGCCTTACATTTTAACTAGAATGAAGTATATGTATTAAAGATTGATAAGTGTTATGGATATTGGAAGCCTAAATCCGAAATGACATTATTAGCCATTTGAAATTGAAATACAATTTGGTCGGTAATTAGAATCGTCGCATGTTATCTACTTGAAGATTGTAGTAGTTATAATTGATTGCGGCTTGATAACATGTTATACTAAACAACTTGGATTGAAAAGGAATTGGAAAATACTTTGTGTTGTTGTCCCTCAAATTGCCGAAAATGACATTGTCTTTTGGACTAGTTTGATATCAATTGTGGGGCGGAATTTTACACGTCCTATTAGGCGTGTAATCCCCTATTGTTAACTACATTGTTGAGCCTTAAATGTGGCATGTTTGGTTATTGAATTTGGGCCTTGAAAAAGGTGGAAAAGTATGTAGAAACAAAGGAAGTGTTGTCCGATTTTCCGTAGAATTTAGTGACTTTGCACTTAGAATATTCTACGTTTGAAGTTAGAAGTTAATAGACGTATTATGGTCATTATAGGTTGACATACTACGTACGGCATATTGGACTTAGCAAGTGGATTGAACCGAAGAGGTATGTGGAACTTTCCTATCTCTTGAGCATGAGTAGTTGTAAATGTATAGTACGGTAGACGTACGAGATTTAAATGAATTTAGTTTCATTTGATATCCTTGACTTGTTTTTAAAGGATAGAAATGCCTTGGTTTCAAAGCATAAAGTTGGTTAATAACTTTATGGAAAGTAAAAAGAATGGTTTATTCTAATAAGGTAAACAAAGATTTCTTGACTTGAAAATGTATAGAATACTTGATTGGAAAGTATTGATTCCTTGAGCTTAAAGTTAAGAGACTTGAAGTATTTTAAAAGTATATGATACTTGGTTTTGAAAGTATAAGTCTCTTGGTTATAAAAAAGGAATGGAAGTGTCTAAAGCATAAAGTTAGTATAACGACTTTATGGGAAGTTGGTTATAATAACTTTATGGAAGGTTAAAAGAATGGTTTACTCTAGTGAAGTAAATAACGAAAAATGACTTGAAAGGAAGAAAAGCAAATTGATTTGAAGGCATCAATTGCTTAAAGTTTTAAAGTAAAAAGTCACTTGATTTAGAGGTCTTTAAATGTAGTCCTAAAAGGTATTGTGACTTATTTTGAAAAGTAGATATGACTTGATACTACGATTATTAGTATCTTGGAAGTTTTATATGAAAAAGAGTCATTTTAAAAGAATGGAAGTACGTAGTACTTTGGGTTAAAGTCTCGGATTTTATAATGACATGTTAGTGCCTTAAGTAAACTAAAATGAGAGTGTATATGAATAAGGCTAATAAGAAGTTAGGGGATTTCTTAACTTGCTTATGATACTTGTGATAAGCCGGTGGTGCTTATGTTATGTATGATAAGCCGGTAGTGCTTATGTTATGTATGATAAGCTGGTAGTGCTTATGTTATGTATGATAGCCGGTTGTGCTAGTGATATGTTGTTCATTACGGGGTCATTCCTCGGGTTTGTGGCATTTGCATATTCCGTGGATTTGCTACCCATGATGCGAGGAATACCTCATGCGAGTCTGTAGGGTTTATGCGGGTGAAATAGTCCTATGCGAGGAGATTATCTCATGCGGGTCCATATGACCTATGCGGGCGGATACAGTCTATGCGAGGAAATTACCTCATTGCGGGTCCACAGGACCTATGCGGGTGAAATATGTCACGACTCGACCCCGGGGCCGCGACTAGTACCCTACCGGGGTACCCTGTCAGGTATACATCAGAGAATAGCAGCGGAACATACATAACACATAACTTATAAAAAGGTAACATCATTGACCAGCCGATAAGGCTGCCTTCCATAAAAACATACTAATCAAAAGTATAGTAATACGACTTGTTCTTACAGCCCAACACATATGTGACCACAGAACTCTAAGGATAACAACTGTGGCGGGACAGGGCCCCGCAATACCCCTGAATGTACAAAATACCTATAGCATCAGGGAAAATCCGTACCAAAAACAAGCTTCCGGAGGAATGGAGCTTCTGACACCGGAACAGTGATCCTAAGAACGAGGATCCACACTTACCCACTGCGGCGTGAACGCAGCCCAGGAAGGGGTCGACACAATATGTACCAAGTATGTAAAGCTGGAAAAATACTGTAATAATGATATCATAAGTCTAAAAATAAGCTGGAGTCATGGAAGACAATCAAAATACCTTTTACTGTGCCTTACTAACAATGAGAGTGACAAGTACATATATAATACTGCATAAAATAGGGGCCTCATGGTCAAAACAGGGTACCTCGCCCGTAGTATCAATAAGCACCCCTACTCCTGGGACTATTTCACCCGCATAGGTCCTGTGGACCCGCATGAGGTATTCCTCGCATAGGCTGTACCTGCCCGCATAGGTCCTGTGGACCCGCATGAGGTATTCCTCGCATCGTGGGTAGCAAATCCACGGAACAGGTGGTATAACGATCTTGGGGACTTACCCCTCAGATATACTCTTACCCTGAAGCAGATGGTATAACGATCTTGGGGACTTACCCCTCAGATATACTTTTACCCTGAAGCAGATGGTATAACGATCTTGGGGACTTACCCCTCAGATATACTCTTACACTGACGCAGATGGTATAACGATCTTGGGGCTTACCCCTCAGATATACTCTTACACTGGAGGAGGTGGTATGACGATCTTGGGGCTTGCCCCTCATTCATACTCTTACCCTGGAGAAGGTGGTATAACGATCTTGGGGCTTGCCCCTCAGATATACTCTTACCCTAGCTCAAACTGTCATCATATCGTAATCATAAATAAGCTAAGAAAACTTATAACTTCTTATTAGCCTTGTTCATATACCCTCTCATTTTAGTTTACTTAAGGCACTTAATCATATCTTTAAATAAAAAGGAAACCGGGAATTTAACCCAAAAATATCACACACTTACATTCTTTAAAAGTGACTATTTTTCATATAAAACCTTTTGGGCAATTGATGCATTTAAATCAATTTACCTTTCATAAACCAAGTCATTCGTCGTTACTTATCTTACTTAGAGTAAATCTCTTCTTATCAACCTTTTATAAAGCTAATAAACCAACTTCCCATAAAGTTGTTAAATTAACCCTATACTTTAGTAAAATCATACTTCTCCCTTAACCAAGGGACTTATACTTCTTAAAACGAAACAAGTCTTTATATACTTAAACAAGTAAGAATACTAAATCTTGTACGTCTACCGTACTACATAGATACAACTACTCATGCTCAAGAGATAGGAAAATTTCACATACCTCTTTGGTCAATCCACTTGCTAAGCTCAACTACCGCAAGTAATATATCAACCTATAATAATCATGATACGTTTATTAACCTCTAATTTCAATGTAGAGTAATCCAAGTTCAAAGTCACTAAATTCTATGGAAAATTGGGCAGCATTTCCTTTGTTTTTACATACTTTGTCACCTTTCTCAAGGCCGAATTTATCATCCAAACGCCACATTTAAGGCTCAACAATCCAAACATTTCAAAGGGGATTACACACCTAAACTTGGGTGTGTAAAATTCTGCCCCATAAGGTACAACAATTCACTTAACAATTCTAAGGTAGTTTTTAGGCTACAACATGCTCATAATATCTTCTTAACCAATTCCTTCACATTCAAACCATATTTCTTACATGCAATGACTCTAAGTGCATTATTTACTACTACAAATCCCTTCTTCTTCACATGCAACATTAATACTAGCTACAAGAGAAGAAATGTTACCTTTGGAGCTTTAGCCAAAACTATTCCAACAATTTTGCTAGCCTCCTTTCCAAGAATACCACCACAACAACTACTACAAGCTAGCCACAAGCTTCCTTCTTGTCCTTAACTTTTCAGATTTTCCTTAGGCTTAGAATTCCTCTTGGAATTTTTAGAGAGAAGTGGGAGCTAATTAGAGAGAGAGAGAGGTTTGAAAGATGACCAAGTCTTCAAGACTTGGTCAATATAAGGCATGCAAGAAAAATCAGATGGGGGGGGGGGGGACACTTGTCACCCTCCCATGGCCTTTTTAAAAGAGAAAATCAGATTTTCCTAAGTTTTTCCGCCTGAAATCCCGCCTTGGCGCCGCGGCGGCCAGCTGAAACCTCGCGACTGCGGACTTACGAACGGCGCCGCCGCTGCTCAGCCACGCGCTGCAACTTCAGCGACCTCGCATTTCGGCGCGCGCCCTGCATCCGGCGCCATGCCTTCGCCTTTGCCCGAAACACATTTCTGTCCGACTGCGCACTGAACTTGTAACTCCCATAACTTCCTACTCCGACGTCCTATCGATGAACGGTTGGTTGTGTTGGAAACTAGACTCAACGAACTACGCGCTAGGCCTTTGAAACACTTAGGAACTCTCAATGTACCGGGTCATAACCCGCCTCAAAGTTGACTAAAACCCGTCCAGAATAATCCGTCAACCTATCTTTTGAAAATTTTAAGTCTTACTCCCTTTCGCACGCTCTCACACGTGTGGCCAGAACTACGGGGTATAACAAAATAGTCCCAGGAGTAGAATTGATTAATGATACTACGGGCGGGTGGCCCTACTTTGATCATGAGCCTCCTATTTTTATGTAGTAAAGTATACTCTTGTTTACTCTCATTGTTAGTAAGGCACAGTGTACTGTTATTTGAGTTATCATACATTTCTCTAGCTTTATTTTAGACTTATGATTTCATTACAGTACTTTCAGTTTCACATACTTGGTACATGTTGTACTGACCTCCTTCGGGGGGTTGCGTTCATGCCGCAGGTAGAGTATACAGGTTGCTGATCCTCACTCTTAGGATCACTGTTCAGTTGTTGGGAAGCTCCATTACTTCGGAGGCTTATCCTTGGTTCAGATCCCTGGTATGGTCGATTGTTGTACATTCAGGGGTATGGCGGGGCCCTGTCCCGTCACAGTTGTTATTCTTAGAGGTCTGTAGTCATGTCTTGTGGATTGGGCTGTAAAGAAAAAAGAAAATGTAACTGGTGTTTTTGGGTTATGTATATTTTACGAAAGGTGGTCTTATCGGCTAGCATGTTGTTTTTTAATGTCTAAGTATTTTTTTTTGAGTTGTGTATGTTCTGCTGCTATTCTCTGATGTATACCTGGAAGGGGTGCCCAGGTAGGGCACCAGTCGGGGGCCCGGGTTCGGGTCGTGACAAAAGTGGTATCAGAGCAGTTAGTCCTCGGAAAGTGTCTACAGACCGTGTCTAGTAGAGTCTTGGTTATCGGTGTGTTGTGCACCACATCTATAACCAGGAGGCTGCAGGACATTTAGGATTGGTTTCCATTCTTCTCACTCTGAGATCGTGTGATATAGCTGTGTTGTTAGGATCGTCTCTCCCTAACGAGTTATGTTGATTGCAGCTACGAGAAAGACAGCAGTGACCCAGGAAAGATTATGTGGATTGCGTATCCAGGTTGGTAATAATTGTAGTATAGTTGGTATTATGACATACAACTATATGGATTTATGTATGAGGGTCACATATGTGTTGCCTAGAATGATTTTAGATTACCAGGAATTGGTAAGGACTAAATAGATACTGGGAAGGTATGAAACAGTTAATGAATTCTTGCTAAGGTTTTATATTTTATTTGAGATAATTAGGAGATGATGAGCTGTCTGAGAAGGTAATAGACCCTTAAGAAGTTATAATTAAGGGACTTAATGGAAGACTATGTTAATAGATTAAGCTACGTGGTATGATTAAGAGAATGGTACGGATGAGACCCGTATGGAGTAAGTATGGTTGTTGTGATCAAGACAACACGATAATGATATTATGAGAAGTTATTGTACCCGTTTACGGGGGGGCTGATAAGGTAGGCTTGGAGCATGGAAATTGCGAGCCTAAGAATATTGATAACCGCCGAGACCTTAGGTATATAAGGCCTTCTCGGGTAGTAAAAATTTAAGTCAGACCAAGGATAAGAGTTAAGTGCAACGCCGAGTTGGGTTGAGGACCTATTAAGGGTCTCCCCATAGCCTGAAATGGAATGGGATCAGTTGGTAGTAGTCCCTCTACGTGACAGGGTCACGAGGGTGCAAGGCCCAAGTCTAGTTAATCGTTTTACGGGTTCGTGGACGCATTCCACCGGAACCAGGTTGTGAGAGCCGGAAATGGCCTTATATTGTTTAATTTAGTAACTCCAGAGATTGGAGGCCAGATTTAGTATCGAAGTTATGTACTTATGCTATTATAAGTTTGGAAGTACGGAAAGAGTACGACCAGTGAGAAAGAGAGCAACCAAGTGTAAAGAAATAGAGCCTGAATCCATGAGAACCTTTCGAGGTGACTACACCCGTGAGTGATGGGTGGTAGCTGAGCGGGTATATAATAATTGCCCGGTGACGATACATTCGTCGGACCCTAGCAGACTTAGCAGCGCTGTTATGACAGACTTTGAGGACATTATGGGTACGGGCTAGTTGGCCTCTTGTTATGCCAACGTTGACTGCAGAGAGAGATTTGTTCGAGTCCAGTTTTCCGGTAAGACGATTATAGAGTGGAAAAGGAATGGAAGTGGTGGTAGCCAGTGAATTATTCTTCCTTCTTTGACATCATTGTTTTTAATAAGTCTGTGTGACTTGTTCATTTGAGGTGAATTGAGGCAGAAGGTAAGTAGTACTTGAATTTGAAGGAGTTTTATGTTAAGTGCCCTTGGGGGTACTTGGAGTTGGTCTGGTGTGGCGGTCAGGGCCACGACCTTCCGGATAATTTCAGGAAACCGCGCAAGCAAGAATAAGATAAGTACGAGTGCTGCCTGCGGAAAACAGAAAACATCGTTAGTAGGTTTTGAAAATCTATACGATTATAAGGTGGCGCTTGATGATTAAGATTTTGTAAGGGAGATAAGTTCTCTCCCCTACGTAAAAGGATAGTTTTACGTATTATGGGGTTATGTGTACCCATGTTGTTAGACGAAGGATACGAGACTGGTAAGGTCTTCAGTATCGTCATGCCATAAGTTACAGTTTTAGATAACCGTGGAAAAAGTATTGTGTTGGGGTAATTGAGAATGACATTAGGAAATGGTCGAGGAAGTGTTGTAAGGATATACATGCAGGTAGTACGCATGTATAAAACTGTACGATTATGAATCAAGATATAAATACTTTTGCTAATAATAAGCATAAGGAAGGATTATGACCAGAATGATAAAAGAGAATACAACTATGGTTATGTAAGTTGCACGAGATATGATTACCCCAGACTAGTGTAAAGACCATTAGTAAATGATGGGCAGTAAGAACACCTCGGGGAAATGTGGTAACATCTGTACTGACGAGAAAGATAGTAGGAAAATACGGGGGGGGGGGGGGGTAAGGGACCCCAGAACAACTTGAAATAACTTATAAAGGAAAGACGAGTATACACTCGAACGATAAGAAATCTTGACAAGTCATTGGATTATGTAATACCATGAATTGAGGTTGAACACCTGGCTATAAGCTCTACGAGCTGGGAGAGAATAATAGGATTGCTACTTGACGAGATCAAGGAAATCTCCCCCCTAAATTGTGATTGACAGGAAGTCTTAGCCATGAGGCAAGAAAAGGAATCAAATCTAAGTTAGTGATCAAGTTTGGTTGCAACAAAGAAAGGGAAACAGGAACCATAATTGAGATTAAGGATACCCGAATATTTTGCAAGTCTGAGAAAGGCTTTCAGTTAGTGGAAGATAAGTTGACCACGACTACAGTTCTAACCCCTCCTGAGGAACTAGAGGGTTAGGTTATTATTGTAACACTTTGGGTGTTGGGCTAGGTTGTGTGTTGACGCAACACGATAAGGTTAGAGCCTATATTTCCCGGCGGTTAGGGAAGCATGAAAGGAATTACGCTACTCACGATTTAGAGTCCACGACAGTTAATCGTACTTTAAGATTTGGAGGCATTCCTTATATAGAATTCATGTGGATATTTGTGCAGACCATAAGAGCCTCCAGTATATCTTCAGACAGAGGCAGCTAAATTTGCGACAGAGACGGTGGTTAGAGTTACTCAAGGATTGTGATATTGATATCCTATACCACCCGGGGAAAGCCGGGACTGTTACAGATGCTCTTGGTCGTGGATCTATGGGTAGTCTGTCAGATGGACAGCCAGATAGACAGGACGTGATCTGTGAGATTCATCAGCCACCGAACCGAGGGGTTCGATTATTTGTTTCCAAGGTTAATGGAGTTTAGATCCGAGAGTTTGCCGAGTCTTCCGTCGTTGAGGAGGTAAAGAGGCGACAGTATGAGGATCCAGTTATGATATGGTATCGAGATACGGCTCTTCGAGAGGAGGAGAGTTTATTTCAGGTAGCGCCTGATGGGGTGCTAAGATTCGAGGGCGATCGTGCTCCGATGTTGCGAGACTTCGCCAGATTCTGGGGAGAGGCACACAGTGCTCGTTACTCTATTCACCCGGGTTGACTAAGATGTAACATGACCTCAGATGTATGTATGGGTAAGATGACCTGAAGAGGGACGCAGCGGAGTTTGTTGTTTAGTGTCCGAGTTAGTAGCAGATCAAGGCGGAACACCAGGAGCCCTGTGGGCTACTACAGGCGATTGAGATCCCAACTTAGATATGAGAGGTAATTAATATGGATTTTGATTATAGGGTGGCATCGTACTCAGAGGAAGTGCGACTCCCTGAGGGTCATAGTAAACAGGCTGACGAAACCAGCCTGTGTTCTTCCGGTTAGGACCACTTACTCGGTTGAGGATTATGCTAGCTTATATAGCAGGGAGATTGTGAGACTGCACGGGGTTCCTACATTTATGATGTCAGACAGATGAGCTCAGTTTATGGATAACTTCTGGAGGTTTTCCAGAAGGGGTTAGGGACACATGTGAGTCTCAGTGTTGCATTACACCCTCATACCGATGGACAGGCAGAGCATACTATTCAGGCACTTGAGGATATGTTGCGGGCCTGTGTTATGGATTTCAGGGGTAGCTGGGAGGATCACTTCCCTCTTGTTGGGTTGCTTATAACAACAACTACCATTCTTGCATTCAGATGACGCCATATGAGGTTTTATATGGGCAGAAGTGTAGATCGCCGGTTGGTTGGTTCGACGCAGGCGAGGTTCAGTTAGTTAGCCCAGACTTGATTAAGCGGTACGTGGATAAGCGGCTTCATCCAGAAAGATTTTTAGCAAGCTCAGAGTCGATAGAAGCTTTATGCAGATAACCGACGTCGACGCTTGGAGCTCAGGTTGACGTTTTATTATTTTGCTTAAGTGCTATGATGTGGCCACGTGTGGCATTATTGGTATGTAGGGGTTGTAAAAGGAGACTATGTCGCTATCGATAAGATTGACTCCAAAAGAACATTCGGGGACGAATGTTTCTAAGGGGGGAAGAATGTTACACCCCGTAATTCCAGGACATGTTTATAAGAACGTACGTAAGAACTCAAAAGTGTTAAGATTTGAGACTAGTAAAAATTTATCGGAATTATGGAAATGTCGAAAAATGAAATATTGCGACGATCGGGAGGGTGACACGTGTCACCCCCCCCCCCCCTTGGATAGTCATGGTCGAATGGACCAAGGCTAAAATGGTCATTTGGCCAATGTTAAGATGACCAAGTCTTGCTAGGCTTGAACTTGATATTATTGACTAAGTCAAAAGGGCCACTTGTCTTGATATTTAATGAAATTCATCCAAACCTCACAAGTGTTCTAATCTTAACCTTCCATTTAGTTATATATTCATTCATAGTGCAAGACAAGGCCTTAACACTTAGAGAAAATTTGAAGAACTCTTGTTCTTGCTAAGCTAGCTGTCAGGTTAGGGCTCTCTCTCTTAAGAGAAAAATTTTTGTTTGTTGTTCAATAATATCCATACGTTAAACCAAGGTTCCTAAGGGTATTGTAAGGGTATCTCAATAGAAAGATCCCGGAAAAGTGTCGTTTTTGCGTTAGTCGCAAGGTGAAAACCTAAGTCACTTTCCTAGGTTTGGATTGGAAATTGAAGAAAAGTTGTTGGTGATCTTCTAAGGGCTTCAAGTGGCGGATTGGAGTGTCAAGGAGAGGCTCTAAGTTGCTAGGGAGCGACTTCAGATCTTGAAGTTGGATTAAGGCTCGTTAAGGTAACAATCTTGTTCTCTTAAGTGTTATAAGATTACATATTGTTGTAGCCTTACATTTTAACTAGAATGAAGTATATGTATTAAAGATTGATAAGTGTTATGGATATTGGAAGTCTAAATCCTAAATGACATTATTAGCCATTTGAAATTGAAATACAATTTGGTCGGTAATTAGAATCGTTGCATGTTATCTACTTGAAGATTGTAGTAGTTATAATCGATTGCGGCTTGATAAGATGTTATACTAAACAACTTGGATTGAAAAGGAATTGGAAAATACTTTGTGTTGTTGTCCCTCAAATTGCCGAAAATGACATTGTCTTTTGGACTAGTTTGATATCAATTGTGGGGCGGATTTTACACGTCCTATTAGGCGTGTAATCCCCTATTGTTAACTACATTATTGAGCCTTAAATGTGGCATGTTTGGTTATTGAATTTGGGCCATGAAAAGGGTGGAAAAGTATGTAGAAACAAAGGAAGTGTTGTCCGATTTTCCGTAAAATTTAGTGACTTTGCACTTAGAATATTCTATGTTTGAAGTTAGAAGCTAATAGACGTATTATGGTCATTATAGGTTGACATACTACGTACGGCATATTGGACTTAGCAAGTGGATTGAACCGAAGAGGTATGTGGAACTTTCCTATCTCTTGAGCATGAGTAGTTGTAAATGTATAGTAAGGTAGACGTACGAGATTTAAATGAATTTAGTTTCATTTGATATCCTTGACTTGTTTTTAAAGGATATAAATGCCTTGGTTTCAAAAGCATAAAGTTGGTTAATAACTTTATGGAAAGTAAAAAAGAATGGTTTATTCTAATAAGGTAAACAAGGATTTCTTGACTTGAAAATGTATAGAATACTTGATTGGAAAGTATTGATTCCTTGAGCTATTCTAAAGTTAAGAGACTTGAAGTATTTTAAAAGTATATGATATTTGGTTTTGAAAGTATAAGTCTCTTGGTTATAAAAAAAGAATGGAAGTGTCTAAAGCATAAAGTTAGTATAACGGCTTTATGGAAGTTGGTTATAATAACTTTATGAAAGGTTAAAAGAATGGTTTACTCTAGTGAAGTAAATAACGAAAAACGACTTGAAAGGAAGAAAAGCAAATTGATTTGAAGGCATCAATTGCTTAAAGTTTTAAAGTAAAAAGTCACTTGATTTAGAGGTCTTTAAATGTAGTCCTAAAAGGTATTGTGACTTATTTTGAAAAGTAGATATGACTTGATACTACGATTATTAGTATCTTGGAAGTTTTATATGAAAAATAGTCATTTTAAAAGAATGGAAGTACGTAGTACTTTGGGTTAAATTCCCGGATTTTATAATGACATGTTAGTGCCTTAAGTAAACTAAAATAAGAGTGTATATGAATAAGGCTAATAAGAAGTTAGGGGATTTCTTAACTTGTTTATGATAATTGTGATAAGCCGATGGTGCTTATGTTATGTATGATAAGCCGGTAGTGCTTATGTTATGTATGATAAGCTGGTAGTGATTATGTTATGTATGATAGCCGGTTGTGCTAGTGATATGTTGTTCATTACGGGGTCATTCCCCGGGTTTGTGGCATTTGCATATTCCGTGGATTTGCTACCCATGATGCGAGGAATACCTCATGCGAGTCCATAGGGCTTATGCGGGTGAAATAGTCCTATGCGGGGCGGACCAGTCCTATGCGAGGATATTACCTCATGCGGGTCCATACGACCTATGCGGGCGGATACAGTCTATGCGAGGAAATTACCTCATTGCGGGTCCACAGGACCTATGCGGGTGAAATAGTCCCAGGAGTAGGATTGCTTAATGATACTACGGGCGGGTGGCCCTACTTTGATCATGAGCCTCCTATTTTTATGCAGTAAAGTATACTCTTGTTTACTCTCATTGTTAGTAAGGCACAATGTACTGTTATTTGAGTTATCATACATGTCTCCAGCTTTATTTTAGACTTATGATTTCATTACAGTACTTTCAGTTTCACATAATTGGTACATGTTGTACTGACCTCCTTCGGGGGGCTGCGTTCATGCCGCAGGTAGAGTATACAGGTTGATGATCCTCACTCTTAGGATCACTGTTCAGCTGTTGGAAGCTCCATTACTCCGGAGGCTTATCCTTGGTTCAGATCCCTGGTATGGTCGGTTGTTGTACATTAAGGGGTATGGCGGGGCCCTGTCCCGTCACAGTTGTTATTCTTAGAGGTCTGTAGTCATGTCTTGTGGATTGGGCTGTAAAGAAAAAAGAAAATGTAACTGGTGTTTTTGGGTTATGTATATTTTACGGAAGGTGGCCTTATCGGCTAGACTGTTGATTTTTAATGTCTAAGTATTTTTTTTGAGTTGTGTATGTTCCGCTACTATTCTCTGATGTATACCTGGAAGGGGTGCCCAGGTAGGGCACCAGTCGCGGGCCCGGGGTCGGGTCGTGACAGGTTTATCCCAACATGGGACATCTACAAAGAAACCATGAAGCCATTCAGCTTACGAATGAGTCTTGCCAATTTATTGATTGCATACGCGATATCAGGTCGAGTGCAGTTTGTGATATAAATCAGACTCCCAATCTCCTGTGTATCGCTCCTGGCGTACGGACACACCAAGATATTTGTCAATCTTTTGACTTCTATCCAATGGTATCGTTACCGGTGAACTGTCGAACATCTCAAATTTCTTCAGCACATCCTTGATGTAGTGAGATTGAGACGAGACCAATTCGTTAGTTTTCTTAGAGATCTTGATCCCTAAGATTACATCTATGACTCCCATATCTTTCATGTCAAAACATTGTTTTTAGCACTTTCTTAGTCTCTAGGATTACCCTAAGACTACACCCAGTGATCAATAAGTCGTTTACATAGAAGAATGTAATGCCTAATGAATCGGTCATTACTTATGCCTAATGAGTCGGTCATTTTCTTTTCATGCAAACACACTCGTCTTACTTGTTAGTAGAGACCCCTTTCGATAGTAGGGTACTATCAAATTTTTCGTGTCATTGTTTAGGGCATGTTTCAGCCTGTACAATGATTTGACAAGCAGACAGACCTTTGTCTCTTATTCTTGGAACCACATACCCCTCTAGTTGGTCTATGTATATTTATCCTTCCAAATCATCATTTAGGAAGGCAGTCTTAACATCTATTTGATATATTTCAAGATCCCGCAAGGCGGCGATAGTTGTGAACATATGTATGGATGTCTTAGGTTTGTACTTTTCTATAGACCCATTGGCATTGTTGGTTATCAACTTCTGATTTATAGCGTTTGAATGCTTCAAAAGCTTTATCTTTACTTCTTAGTGAGTAAATGTAAGAAAACCTTGTGCCATCATCTATGAAAGTCACAAAGTACTTGTTCCCCCCTCTAGTTTGAGCGAACTTCAAATCACATATATCAGTGTGTATAAGTTCTAGAGGAGCGGTTTCCCTTTCGACGGAACTAAAGGGACTCTTGGAAAGTTGTCTTTATGCACACCTCACACTTATGTTGAGAGTTTATGTCGATAGACAACAATGATTCCAAATTTACCAACCTTAATATAGATTTATAGTTAACTTGTCTTATCTATGATGCCATAAATTAGAATACACAAACAGGTAAAAGGAAGGGACAGTTTTATTTATATTAGAATGCAGTACAAGTACAATATTTTCCTTAAAGAGGCCTTCACATGCGAAGCCCCTTTCCTAGTAGACGGCATTATAGGTGTAGCATTGACCTTAAGGAGGCCTTCACATGCAAAGCCCCTTCCTACAAATGTTCCGTTTTTAGCGATTACAAACTTATTAGCCTCTAGCACTAGTCTAAAACCAACATTCACTAATAAATTTCCAGAAATTAGATTTCGTCGAATTTTTGGGACATGCATCACTTCTTTGAGAATCAGCTCATTTTCGGACGTCATCTTAGGGATTACCTTTCCTACCCCCAACACCTCTGAAGAGGAGTTGTTGCCCACAAGGTTTGCTTTTAGCACCACTGCTGAGAATTATTCAATCATATCATCTAGGAGCATGTCTTCAACGATGTTTACCTTATCCTTGCCTTTATCATGCTTTTGTTTGCGACAATATTTGGCTATATGACCAACTTTACCACAATAGTGGCATGTTCCCTTAAACTTTTCAGTTGTTTGGGACTGGCCATCCTTCTGGAACTTTCATTTTTTTTTTTGGATTCCCTTTGACTTCCGTCAGATTTGCCTTAGCCTCAGCAGGTTGTTTCCCCTTTGACATGGCTTTCTTATTATCCTCTTAAATCTGGAGTTTGATAATAATTTCGTCTAAAGTCATCTCCTTCGTTTTGAGTTTCAAGTAATTCATGAACTCATTCCACGAGGGAGGCAACTTCTCGATTAATGCCCCAACCAAGAATTGATCGTTGGGCTTCAATCCTTTCAATTCTAGGTGATGTAGAATTATTTGAAATTCCTGTACTTGGGATGACACACTTTTGTTGTCCACCATTTGAAATTTCAGAAATTTCCAAATGATGAACTTCTTGCTACCCGCATCTTGGGTGTCGTACTTCTTTTGTAGTTTGTCCCACAACTGCTTGGCAGTTTCAACGGTACAATATACCGTGTAGAGAGGATCAGACAAACTGTTTAGAATGTAGTTTCTGCACATGAAATCACTGTGTTTCCATGCTTCGCGAACCACCCTCATGTCGTCATCAACATGGTTACCTCGGCCCCCTCCCGCCAAATCATTTGGCTGAGAGTTCGTGTCTTCCCCAACTTGTGGAGGGTCTTCGGTTAGAAAACATTTTAGTCCCATAACCGTCAGGAAAAATAGCATCTTTTGTTGCCATCGCTTGAAATGTGCACCCATGAACTTCTCGGGACGTTCATGGTGGAAACCAGCAGGAGTTGGAGCAAGAGTTCTCCCTTGATCAGTAGCAAAGGCATTGTATATACCTTGACTAGGAGCATAGGCATTGTGAACGCCTTGAGGATCAGTGGGGGCACTAGTTGTGCCAAACGCAACAGGTTGGAAGGCATTTAGAATGCCTGGATTAGTGGGAGAGTAGGCAGTGTCATTGCCTTGAGTGGTGGGATTGAAGGCAGCGGGATTGCCTTGAGCATTGGCGTTGTTCAAAGAGTTGAATTGATCTTCAGCAGACATGTTGTTGTTGTTGAAATAGCAAATATTATCTTAAGCTTGTGGGTGGTAATGTGTAAAACGGGAAAATAAAAACAACTATTTGTTAGAAATATGAAAATGATCAAATATGAGGGCTTGCTGAGTCGACCAAATTCTTGATCTATCCTTAAGATAATATTGCCCCGTATATGTCACGACCCAACCCCGGGCCCGCGACTGGTGCCCTACCTGGGCACCCTTACATGTATACATCATAGATAATCAGCGGAACATACATAAGCTTAACAAGAAATAAATAACAGGTTAGCCGATAAGGCTACCTTCCTGGATACATATAACTATGTAAAACCAAAAGCAGTTACCTCTTTTTTTTTCCAACCGACCCACAAGATATGACTACAGACCTCTAAGAGTTTTGACATAACAACTGTGACGGGACAGGGCCCCGCCATACCCCTGAATGTACATAAACCTACAATCTCAGGGAACCGTACCAAAAGATAAAGCCTCCGGAGAAATAGAGCTTTCCAAGAACTGAACAGTGATCCTAAGAGTGCGGATCAGCAAGCTATGTACCTCAACCTGCGGCATGAACGCAACCCCCCGAAGGAGGTCAGTACGAAATATGTACCAAGTATGTGAAACTGAAAATACTGTAATGAAATCATAACAGTGTATAATAAAGTTGGAGACATGTATGCTAACCAAAATAACAGTACACTGTGCCTTGCCGAAATGAAAGTAATGAAAGTCAGTTTTACCTTGAATAGACTATTTCAACACATGAACAATAGTCACACCAGGGCTATGGACACAAGCCCTCAAATATCATCACACAATCCAGTAAGGGTCTCAAGCCCACAATTATCAAAGTGTGCCCGTGGAATCCCCCATCACTGCCGACAGCCGTAAGTGTGAAATATAACCATGTGACGCGCCCATGGCATCCTACCTCACTGTCGGCGTACACATATATAATACATATATCTATCTCCTGCCCGTGGAATCCCCCATCACTGCCGACAGCCGTAAGCGTAAAATATAACCATGTGACGCCCCCGTGGCATCCTACCTCACTGTCGGTGTACACATATACAACACACATATATATATATACACCTCATGCCCGTGGAATCCCTCATCTCGGGTACATGACTTCATGGAGAGCTAATCCATGGGGTAATAATCGTATATAACATGCCCGTGGAATCCCTCATCTCGGGTACATGTCTTCATGGGGAGCTAGTCCATGGAGTAATAATCGTATATAACATGGTCGCATGCCGGAATCCTCATCGATAAGCATGGCCATGTGGTAATAAAACAACCGAATCTAACCCGCCTCCCGTCGCATGCCCCTAATCCTCATCGTATAAGCATGTCCAAGGAGTAATAAAAACAATCCGGGAATCTAACCCGCATCCTGGTCGCATGCCCCGGAATCCCTCATCGTATAAGCATGTCCAAGGATCAATCATAATGGAAGCATACCCGTGGAAGCCTCCGTCATTGTCGGTACGTCCAAGTAAATTCACAACAAGACAGTCGGCCCTCCAACTGAGAGTCACGGCATCGTAAACATATAATACTTGCACTCAAGGCTATTACAAGCAAGCATAGGCAAGTTCATAAAATCTTTATACTTTCACTTATATACTCAAGGCACTTTTCGTTTCACATAAAAATCCGGGAATTTAACCCAAAGTACTACGTACTTCCATTCTTTTCAAAAGACTCCTTTTCATATCAAACCCCAAGATACTAACACCCGTAGTATCAAGGCATGTCTACATTTCAAACAAGTCACTACATTTTTAGAAATACATTTCTCGGCTTCTAAATCAAGTGACCCTTATTTTAAAACTTTAAGCAAGTGATACCTTTAAATCAAATTGCCCTTCCTTATTTCAAGTCATTTCTTTGTTTACATTACTAGAGAAAACCATTCTCTTAACCTTCCATAAAGTTATTATAACCAACTTCCCATAAAGCCGTTATACTAACTTTATGCCTTAGACTAATTCATTCTTTTTTTTATAACCAAGAGACTTATACTTTCAAATCAAGTTGCAAAACTTTCAAAATACTCCAAGTCTCTTATCTTTAGAAATCAAGCTTCTTACTTAGAAATCAAGTCTCTTATCTTTAGAATGTCAAGAAACCCATACTTTCCAAATAGAGTATTCTATACTTTTAAATCAAATCATTTCTTCCTTTAAGAATCAAGTCCCATAACTTGAAAAATAAAGCTTCTTAACCCTTTAAGGATTTAAGGTTCATAGTCTTAAAAATTCATAACGTACACTCTTTAAATTAAGTAACATATACTTTTGTGCGTTGTGAATAGGTTATACTTGTTTATAACGATCTTATTAAAGCAGCCATGATCTAGAAGATATAATACAATTTTGTCTTATCTTAGCTTCTATGCAGATGGAGAATTCTACTCATTTTAATATAATTGATTGTCGATACATTTTCTTTTATTAACGCTGCAATGGCTTGTTCGATAATTATTCTCATTCGTGCAGTAAATTTGCAAAGTCAACTCGACTCCAAATACTTCCTAACGACTCTTACCAACATCCCCCATAAGACTTGGTAAGAACTTAGGATAACTTAGACATAACTTTCACGTAGAGTAAATCAACATACATACCTCTTAACTTCTAAGAGTAGAAGGAATCATGAAATAACACTACATGTATATTTCATACATAGAATCATGCCCAAAAGAAGGAAGAGGTTCACATACTTCGCGACGATTATCGACAAGTAGCAAAATGCTCCAAAGTACTTCAACCTTGATAGGTATTCCATCCCTTAAGTAGAATACGCTATACGTAGTACTTCAATCCTATAATGGCCATAATACGTCTATTAACTTCTAGCTTCAAACGTAGAATATTCAAGTGTAAAGTCACCAAATTCTACGGAAAATTGGACAACACTTCCTTTGTTTCTACATACTTTTCCACCTTTTTCAAGGCCTGAATTTAACAACCAAACACGCCGCATTTAAGCCCAACAATTCAGCTATCCAAAGAGGATTACACGCCTTAACAGGACGTGTAAAATTCTGCCCCACAATAATACAAAACAGTTCAATAATTCCATGCCATTCTCGGCTATAATGTATCATACTACAAAGTCTTATCCAATTCCTTATTCAATCCAAGTTGTTTAGTCTAACATGTTATATAGCCGCAATTGATTATAACAACTACAATCTTCAATTAGCTAACATGCGATGATTCTAACTATCGACCAATTTGCATTTCAATTTCAAATGGCTAACAAGGTCATTTCGGATCTTAGGCTTCCAATATCCATAGTACTTATAAATCTCTAATACATATCTCATGCTTGCTTATAAACATCACTACAACAATATGAAATTTTATAACACTAAAAAGAATAAGATTATTACCTAGACAAGCCTTAATCCGTCTTCAAGATCCGAAGTCGCTCCTTAGCAACTTAGTGCCTCTCCTTGACACTCCAATCCGCTACTTGAAGCCCTTAGAAGATCACAAACAACTTTCCTTCAATTTCCAATCCAAACCTAGGAAAGTGACTTAGGTTTTCACCTTGCGACTAATACAAAAACGACACTTTTTTGGGATATTTCTATTGAGATACCCTTACAATACCCTTAGGAACCTTGGTTTAAAGTGTGGAGATTATTGAACAACAAAAGAAAAAAATTCTTGTCTTCTTGAACCCTAACCCGAGAGCAACCATAAGAGACCTCAAAGTTTCTTGAAATTTTTCTAAGTATGGAAGCCTTGTCTTGCTACTAGTATACTTAAATAACACAATGGAGGGTCAAGATGATAACAATTGGGTGGCTTGGATCCAATTTACTTAAAAAATCTAGCCAAGTGGCCCTTGGACTTAGTCAACATTGTCAAGCTCTAATCCTAGCAAGACTTGGTCATCTTATCCTTGGTCAAATGACCATTAAGTCCATGTCCATTTCGTCCAAGACCAATTAAGGGGGTGACACGTGTCGCCCTCCCATTCGTCGCAATATTTCGTTTTCCGACAATTCCATAATTCCGCTAAATTTTAACTAGTCTCAAATCTTAACATTTTTTAGTTCTTACGTACGTTCTTATAAACATGTCCGGGAGTTACGGGGTGTAACATTCTTCCCCCCTTAGAAACATTCGTCCCCGAATGTTCTTTCGGAGCTCATCCTAACATTTCTCGGCATAGTCTCATAAAACTACACTTAATGAAACCTAATTATGCCACATATGGCCCTAATACATCACACATACATATCCATCCATCACAAGCCAAACTAGAAAACAAATCCAACGTGTGCACCATCACTATTTACTCCCATTCATAGCCCCTAAGGATTATCTTTTCGTACTTCCATGTTACTCTAGCATACATACATAGTCTTAATATTATCCGTTCATGCACTTAAACTTACAACAACCTTATCATGCATACAAGTCTCTAAATGGGTCAAAGATATACCTGAAATCATATAGGCGGTTCAAAGGACCGCTAAAACTGAGAACTTCCACCACGACCTCTGTCACGACCTGCCAGTGTATGAATATCCTACCTAGCTATTGAAGGCGAAGAACCCGAATCGATCCAAGAGATCAGGCTATCCCACCAGCCACATCCGCCTGGATACCACCAAATGGCCTCGGGCCGCAAGAATAAGCCGCCAAGTGATGGTACGACACTCCCCAAAATGGAATCTACCACAACGACCACACCGAGGCAAAGGTGGTTTTCCCTGGCTACTACCCTGACATCTGCGGAACCCGAGCCCGACCTTCTCCCGAATATCCCCGCGATCAAACCTCCCGCCGTAAGACCGGAAGGAGCACTCGTGTCGATCAAATGTAGACCTAGCTCGCCGAGGTTGTCCGCCTCGAAAGTTACCCCAAATCTCGCTTCCCGCCTCTCTGGCCGGATCTGGTCCGGGTCCTCTCTCTCTCGCCTCGATTCTCTGTGCATAAGCTCGCATCTCCGCAATATCCATACCGGTGAAGGCGGCCACCCTGTGCATGCATTAATCATATAAAGGTCTAGCCCCATCACATAGAGGTGAACTCGGTCCGCCATGTCAGCCACAATAGTGATCGCATATCTGGCCAACGAGTCAAACTCCAGGTTGTACTCTCTGATAGTCCTCCCATTCTGCCTCAATGACAAGAACTTATCAACACGGGCTCTCCTCATCTCAGGAGGCAAAAAGTGATCGAGAAAGGCCTCTGTGAACTCATCCCAAACTGCTAGACGAGCACCCACACCCCTCGACAGTTCCCAAGACTCAAACCAGTTCAACGCAATATCACGTAACCGGTAAGAGGCTAACACAACTGACTCTGTCTTCGAGGTCCTAAGCATCTGCATAGTCCGCTGTAATTGCCGAATAAACTCCTGAGGATCCTCCTCAGCTCTCGAACCATAGAACTCGGGTGGATGGCAATCCAGAAAATCTCGAATCCGCAAATTGTCGGCTCTAGGGTTAGCTACCTGCTCCTGTCGGCGCTGCCCTACCACTATGCTAGTCAATAACCTGATCTGCTCTCCATAATCTCTAAACTCGCTCGGCCGCGAATCGAGGCTCGTATCGGAACCTCCGAGCTACGCACGTTTCTAGGCTCTCTAATACCGCTTCGGCAATGTAACTCGCCGCCGAGCCACAACCTCGTGCATAATATGGGCTCGAGTACCGTAACCCTCTCGGTACCACTAGCGCCTCGCCGCCGCTTTGCCCTTCGGGCCCCCGACGCTTCCGCGAGGCATAGCTGATTCATATACATAAGAATACGTCAGAGACGGATCATCCTAATAACACCGCTCTACTACACGATCTCAGAGTGAGAAGAATGGAAACCAATCCTAAATGTCCTGCAGCCTCCTGGTTATAGATGTGGTGGACAACACACCAATAACCAAGACTCTACTAGACACGGTCTGTAGACACTTTCCGAGGACTAATCGCTTCGATACCACTTTTGTCACGATCCGACTCGCTCGGATCGTGCCCTACTTGGGCACCCTTACAGGTATACATCAGAGATAATCAACGGAACATACATAAGCTTAACAAGAAATAAATAACAGGTTAGCCGATAAGGCTACCTTCCTGGATACATATAACTATGTAAAACCAAAAGCAGTTACATTTTTTTTTTCCAAGCGACCCACAAGATATGACTACAGACCTCTAAGAGTTTTGACATAACAATCGTGGACACAGTGGCCCCGCCATACCCCTGAATGTACATAAACCTACAATCTCAGGGAACCGTATCAAAAGATAAAGCCTCCGGAGAAATGGAGCTTTCCAAGAACTGAACAGTGATCCTAAGAGTGCGGATCAGCAAGCTATGTACCTCAACTTGCATGATTTAACGCAGCCTCCGGCGAGGTCAAGACGAAATATGTACCAAGTATGTGAAATCAAAATATCGTAATGAAATCATAACAATATAATAAAGCCGACACATGTATGCTAACCAAAATAATCTGCATATCAGGCTCTTGAAATGAAAGTAATGAAAGTCGGCTTTACTCAATGCACTATTTCAACACATGAACAATAGTCACACCAGGGCTATGGACACAAGCCCTCAAATATCATCACACAATACAGTAAGGGTCTCAAGCCCACAATTATCAAAGCGTGCCCGTGGAATCCCCCATCACTGCCGACAGCCGTAAGTGTGAAATATAACCATGTGAAGCTCCTGTGGCATCCTACCTCACTGCCGGCGTACACATATACAATACATATATCTATCTCCTGCCCGTGGAATCCCCCATCACTGCCGACAGCCGTAAGCGTAAAATATAACCATGTGACGCGCCCGTGGCATCCTACCTCACTGTCGGCGTACATATATACAACACATATATATATATACCTCATGCTCGTGGAATCCCTCATCTCGGGTACATGACTTCATGGAGAGCTAATCCATGGGGGGTAATAATCGTATATAACATGCTCGTGAAATCCCTCATTTCGGGTACATGTCTTCATGGGGAGCTAGTCCATGGAGTAATAATCGTATATAACATGGTCGCATGCCCCGGAATCCCTCATCGTATAAGCATGGCCATGTGGTAATAAAACAAATCCGGGAATCTAACCCGCCTCCTGGTCGCATGCCCCGGAATCCCTCATCGTATAAGCATGTCCAAGGAGTAATAAAAACAATCCGGGAATCTAACCCGCATCCTGGTCGCATGCCCCGGAATGCCACATCGTATAAGCATGTCCAAGGATCAATCATAATGGAAGTATACCCATGGAAGCCTCCGTCACTGTCGGTACGTCCAAGTAAATTCACAACAAGACAGTCGGCCCTCCAACTGAGAGTCACGACATCGTAAACATATAATACTTGCACTCAAGTCTATTACAAGCAAACATAGGCAAGTTCATAAAATCTTTAGACTTTCACTTATATACTCAAGGCACTTTTCGTTTCACATAAAAATCCGGGAATTTAACCCAAAGTACTACGTACTTCCATTCTTTTCAAAAGACTCATTTTCATATCAAACCCTAAGATACTAACACCCGTAGTATCAAGGCATGTCTACATTTCAAACAAGTCACTACATTTTTAGAAATACATTTCTCGGTTTCTAAATCAAGTGACCCTTATTTTAAAACTTTAAGCAAGTGATACCTTTAAATCAAATTGCCCTTCCTTATTTCAAGTCATTTCTTTGTTTACATTACTAGAGAAAACCATTCTCTTAACCTTCCATAAAGTTATTATAACCAACTTCCCATAAAGCCGTTATACTAACTTTATGCCTTAGACTAATTCATTCTTTTTTTTATAACCAAGCGACTTATACTTTCAAATCAAGTTGCAAAACTTTCAAAATACTCCAAGTCTCTTATCTTTAGAAATCAAGCTTCTTACTTAGAAATCAAGCTTCTTACTTAGAAATCAAGTCTCTTATCTTTGGAATGTCAAGAAACCCATACTTTCCAAATCAAGTATTCTATACTTTTAAATCAAATCATTTCTTCCTTTAAGAATCAAGTCCCATAACTTGAAAAATAAAGCTTCTTAACCCTTTAAGGATTTAAGGTTCATAGTCTTAAAAATTCGTAACGTACACTCTTTAAATTAAGTAACATATACTTTTGTGTGTTGTGAATAGGTTATACTTGTTTATAACGATCTTATTAAAGCAGTCGTGATCTAGAAGATATAATACAATTTTGTCTTATCTTAGCTTCTATGCAGATGGAGAATTCTACTCATTTTAATATAATTGATTGTCGATACATTTTCTTTTATTAACGCTGCAATGGCTTGTTCGATACTTATTCTCATTTGTGCAGTAAATTTGCAAAGTCAACTCGACTCCAAATACTTCCTAACGACTCTTACCAACATCCCCCATAAGAATTGGTAAGAACTTAGGATAACTTAGACATAACTTTCACGTAGAGTAAATCAACATACATACCTCTTAACTTCTAAGAGTATAAGGAATCATGAAATAACACTACATGTATATTTCATACATAGAATCATGCCCAAAAGAATGAAGAGGTTCACATACCTCGCTACGATTATCGACAAGTAGCAAAATGCTCCAAAGTACTTCAACCTTGATAGTTATTCCATCCCTTAAGTAGAATACGCTATACGTATTACTTCAATCCTATAATGGTCATAATACGTCTATTAACTTCTAGCTTCAAACGTAGAATATTCAAGTGTAAAGTCACCAAATTCTACGGAAAATCGGACAGCACTTCCTTTGTTTCTACATACTTTTCCACCTTTTTCAAGGCCCGAATTTAACAACCAAACACGCCGTATTTAAGGCCCAACAATTCAGCTATCCAAAGGGGATTACACGCCTTAACAAAACATGTAAAATTCTGCCCCACAATAATACAAAACAGTTCAATAATTCCATGCCATTCTCGGCTATAATGTATCATACTACAAAGTCTTATCCAATTCCTTATTCAATCCAAGTTGTTTAGTCTAACATGTTATATAGCCGCAATTGATTATAACAACTACAATCTTCAATTAGCTAACATGCGATGATTCTAACTATCAACCAATTTGCATTTCAATTTCAAATGGCTAACAAGGTCATTTCGGATCTTAGGCTTCCAATATCCATAGTACTTATAAATCTCTAATACATATTTCATGCTTGCTTATAAACATCACTACAACAATATGAAATCTTATAACACTAAAAAGAATAAGATTATTACCTAGACAAGCCTTAATCCGTCTTCAAGATCCGAAGTCGCTCCTTAGCAACTTAGCGCCTCTCCTTGACACTCCAATCCGCTACTTGAAGCCCTTAGAAGATCACAAACAACTTTCCTTCAATTTCCAATCCAAACCTAGGAAAGTGACTTAGGCTTTCACCTTGCGACTAATACAAAAACGACACTTTTCCGGGATATTTCTATTGAGATACCCTTACAATACCCTTAGGAACCTTGGTTTAAAGTGTGGAGATTATTGAACAACAAACGAAAAAATTTCTTGTCTTCTTGAACCCTAACCCGAGAGCAACCATAAGAGACCTCAAGGTTTCTTGAAATTTTCTAAGTATGGAAGCCTTGTCTTGCTACTAGTATACTTAAATAACACAATGGAGGGTCAAGATGAGAACAATTGGGTGGCTTGGATCCAATTTACTTAAAAAATCTAGCCAAGTGGCCCTTGGACTTAGTCAACATTGTCAAGCTCTAATCCTAGCAAGACTTGGTCATATTATCCTTGGTCAAATGACCATTAAGTCCATGGCCATTTCGTCCAAGACCAATTAAGGGGGTGACACGTGTCTCCCTCCCATTCATCGCAATATTTCGTTTTCCGACAATTCCATAATTCCGCTAAATTTTAACTAGTCTCAAATCTTAACATTTTTGAGTTCTTACGTACGTTCTTATAAACATGTCCAGGAGTAATGGGGTGTATCAATATATCCTTTCAACGGTTGTAATGACGACTTATCTCCCAAGATTAAACAGCAATCAAACAAATGAGCAAATGGAACTCAAGTGTTTACTTTGGAAGAAAGATCTTTTAGTGTTTGTGATTGCAAGAGAGGAAGACAATTTCAGAGAATTGTTTAGTGAATGTCAAGTGTTTTATGCAAATGAGTCAAAGTCCTCATTTTATAGTGTTGAAAAGAAGACCCTCCAACTAGCCAATTTATGGCTTTGAATGACCAAGTAATGGTCATTAGTATGGATTTACAATTCAGCCAAGTAATGGCTGAATTCAAGAGCAAAAAAATGAAGAGTTAATCCTCCAAAGTCATCTCAAACGCCGCTTTATTCTTCTCAAATGGATCGAACGGCCATGTCGCCGCCTCGGGGAGGCTCGCGGCGCCGTAACTCGAGGCGCAGCGTTGCCGCCGCAGCCGTGGCGCCATGGCACCGAAACTTTAGGGACTTGGCGTCGCGGCCCTGCATGAAGGCGTCGCGGCGCTCTAGCACCACGGTTCTTGTCGCTGCGGCCCGTCGTTTCATCCTTTAAAACATTGTACACTTCTCCTTCATCTACCAATGTGAAACCTATGTCATTTGGCCAATAATCGTCTATTACCTTACGTCTCAAAACAATTTGTATACGTACCAATATCTCTTTCATTTAAGGAAATTACGATCCTTGGCACTTTATGTGCACGTGTGTGGAAACCATGTTTCCGACGTGCGGGGGCCCAATTGTTCGAGTCATAATTTAATAGGAATTTATTTCACATTTAGTAAATTTCCAACAATCCCCTCTAGGAAGAGATTTTGGCACACGCACATGGTGTTTTTCGAGCAATCATTCAGCGGATCGATGTTGCATCTAGAGAGGTAGCCGGAGCTTTGAACCTTCTATAGTAGAATACCATCGGATATATTTACTGCACGGTGAACGTGATGTCTTGAACCGTCAGTGTTTAGTATATGCCAAGACAATGGTACCAACACAACACCTTTCCTACTCAATATTTCTAGTGTTTTGTCCGTCGTGGGTCGTGGACACCCTTGGATTATTAAGTGCGTTCATTTGAGGCGGCCTGTCCTCGCACTTAAATAGGTGGTCTCCTACAAGGTATCATGTAATACCCCACTACACAAGCGTTAGAAACCATTAAAATTTCCCCAACCTAACCTTAATTATTGAGGATCACTAAGGTTTGGAAATTTATCCTTTACCCCTCTTACAGGTAGCACTTTTTTTCTATCACAGAAATGGACTTGGATTATGTTTCTTAATGAGAAATCATTATCCGAAGTTCTCTTGCTTCCAACGAAGCGCTCAACTGAACCTTTACAGTTTAGTTTTCTCATTGAACCTTATCCCTGGGATCTCTAATCCGTAAGGTTGGGTGTCCACTATATTGATTCTTATTGATTGGGTTTTAAGCCCATTCCCCTAGACAGGCAGTTCATCTGATCTCTGGGTATTCCCTTCGTCAAGGGATCTGCTATGTTTTCCTTAGATTTTACGTAATCAATAGAAATCACACCCGAGGTGATCAGTTGCCTAACGGACTCATGTCTCCGTCGGATATGACGTGACTTTCCATTGTATATCGAACTTTGTGCTCTTCCTAGAACCAACTGACTGTCGCAGTGGATCATTACAGAAGACACGGGTTTATCCCAACATGGGACATCTTCAAAGAAACCATGAAGACATTCAGCTTATGAATGAGTCTTGCCAATTTATTGACTGCATACGCGATATCAGGTCGAGTGCAGTTTGTGATATACATCAGACTCCCAATCTCCTGCGTATCGCTCCTGGTGTACGGACACACCAAGATGTTTGTCAATCTTTTGACTTCTATCCAATGGTGTCGTTACCGGTGAACTGTCAAACATCTCAAATTTATTCAGCACATCCTTGATGTAGTGATATTGAGACGAGACCAATTCGTTAGTTTTCTTAGAGATCTTGATCCCTAAGATAACATCTATGACTCCTATATCTTTCATGTCAAAACATTATTTTTAGCACTTTCTTAGTCTCTAGGATTACCCTAGGACTACACCCAGTGATCAACAAGTTGTTTACATAGAGGAATGTAATGCCTAATGAATCGTCCATTACTTATGCTTAATGAGTCGGTCATTTTCTCTTCATGCAAACACACTCGTCTTACTTGTTAGTAGAGACCCCTTTCGATAGTAGGGTACTATCAAATTTCTCGTGCCATTGTTTAGGGCATGTTTCAGCCTGTACAATGATTTGACAAGTAGACAGACATTTGTCTCTTATTCTTGGAACCACATACCCCTCTAGTTGGTCTATGTATATTTATCCTTCCAAATCATCATTTAGGAAGGCAGTCTTAACATCCATTTGATATATTTCAAGATCCCGCAAGGTGGAGATAGTTGTGAACATATGTATGGATGTCTTAGGTGTGTACTTGTCTATAGACCCATTGGCATTGTTGGTTCTCAACTTCTGATTTGTAGCGTTTGAATGCTTCAGAATCTTTATCTTTACTTCTTAGTGAGTAAATGTAAGAAAACCTTGTGCCATCATCTATGAAAGTCACAAAGTACTTGTTCCCCCCTCTAGTTTGAGCGAACTTCAAATCACATATATCAGTGTGTATAAGTTATAGAGGAGCGGTTTCCCTTTCGACGGATCTAAAGGGACTCTTGGAAAGTTTTGTCTCTATGCACACCTCACACTTATGTTGAGAGTTTATGTCGATAGACAACAATGATTCCAAATTTACCAACCTTAATATAGATTGATAGTTAACTTGTCTAATCTATGATGCCATAAATTAGAAGACACAAACAGGTAAAAGGAAGGCACAGTTTTTGTTATACCCCGTAGTTCTGACCCTATGTATGAGAGCGTACGAAAGCATGTAAGACTTAAAATTTCTAAAGGATAGGTTGGCGGATTGTTCCGGACGGGTTTTAGTAGACTTTGAGGCGGGTTATGACCCGGTACATTGAGAATTCCTAAGTGTTTCAAAGGCCCAGGGCGTAGTTCGTTGAGTCTAGATTCCAACGCAACCAACCGTTCGTCGATAGGACGTCGGAGTAGAAAGTTATGAAAATTACAAGTTCAGTGCGCAGTCGGACAAAAATGTGTTTCGGACAGAGACGACAGGGCCGCGGCGCCGGATGCAGGGCCGCGGCGCCGAATGTACTGAGGGGTCGCTGAAGTTTCAGCGCCGCGCCGGAAGCGTGGCCGCGCACGAAGATCTGAGGTCCGCAGAGCTGCAGCCGCGCGCCGGAAGCGAGCCGCGCGCCGAGGCGGATTCTCGCGGAAAACTTAGGAAAAGTCGATTTTTCTTTTAAAAGACCTTGGGAGGGTGACAAGTGTCCCCATCTGATTTTGCATGCATTATATTGACCAAGTCTTCAAGACTTGGTCATACTTCATCTCTCTTAGACAAAAGCTCTCCTATCTCTCTTAAAAGTTCAAGCTCCTCCTTCTCTCTAAAATCCCAAGAGAAATTCTAGCCTTAGGAAAAATCTGAAAAGTTAAGAACAAGAAGGAAGCGTGTGGCTAGCTTGTTGGTGGTGTTCTTGGCAAGGAAGATAGCAAACATATTGGGATGAAGTTTGACTAAAACTTTAAGGTAACATTTCTTCCTTTAGAATTAGTTTCTAGTGTTGCATGTTAAGAAGAAAGAACTTGTGGTAGTGAATAATGCTCTTAGAGTCATTGCATGTAAGAAATGTGGTTTGGATGTGAAAGAATTGGTTAAGAAAATTATGTGAACATGTTGTAGCCTAAAAACTACCTTAGACTTGTTAAGTTAATTGTTTTACCTTTTGAGGCAGAATTTTACACACCCAAGTTTAGGTGTGTAATCCCCTTGAGGTTGTTTGGATTGTTGGGCCTAAGAAGTGGCGTTTGGATGTTGAATTCGGACCTTAAAAAGGTGGCAAAGTATGTAGAAACAAAGGAAATGCTGCCCAATTTTCCATAGAATTTGTGGCTTTGAACTTAGATTATTCCTACATTGAAATTAGAGGTTAATAAACGATTATGGTTATTATAGGTTGGCATATTACTTGCGGTAGTTTGAGCTTAGCAAGTGGATTGACCAAGAGGTATGTGGAAACTTTCTTATCCTTTCGAGCATGAGTAGTTATAACTATATAGTACTGCGATTTACGACATGTTTTGAATGAAGTAAATCCTTTTGTTATACTTGACTTGTTTTAAGAAAATGTCTAAGTTGGTCAAGGTTAAGTTAACCCTCTTGTTCTTAAGGAATGGTTTATCCTAAATAGGATAGACAAGGATTTTCTTGACCTAATGAAGAATAGAGTACTTTTGGTGTGAAAGTATTGAATATTGAATTATTCTAAAAGATAAGAGACTTAAAGTATTTTGAAAATTGTATGAATTTGTTTGAAGTATAAGCCTCTTGGCTAGTAAAAGAACGAAATGGTTCATAAGGAGTTATAACGGCTTTATGGGAAGTTAGTTATAACGGCCTTATGAATGGATAAGGATGTCAGAATTTCTAAAGCATAAAGTTAGTATAACGGCTTTATGGAAAGTTGGTTATAATAACTTTATGGAAGGTTATGAAAGTTGTCTATTTTGATTAATGAGCATAAGTTGTCTAGATTGTGGGAAAATTGAAGTTACTTGGTTTCAAGCTATGAAATGATTTTTCTAAAGGTGTAGTAACTTACTTTGAAAAATAGACACGCCGATACTACGAGTGTTAGTATCTTGGATTTTACATAAAAGGAGGCTTTCGAAAGAATGTACGACATAGTACTTTGGCTTGTTTAATTGAGAATTATTCTATGTGTGCCTTGAAAAGTACTTGGGCTTGCTTAAATAAGAATTCTCTTGGTTTATGTGAAAAGAAGGCATGGTAATTGTCTTGGTTTATATAAAGGCATGGTATTGCACCGAATTAAAAGCATGTAATTATGAGTCTATTGGGCGCATCGCCGTGATGGAGGATTCCACGTACGCGCCACGATGAGGGTTCGCTTCGCTGATGTGATTATTCCATGGATTAGCTCTCCACGAGGTTCATCACGCAGGTGGATCTAGTAGTTAGCCTCGCACCGCCCCGGCCGAGACGTGATGCAGGCGGATCCGTAGTTGGCTTTCATACTTGCCTGGCCGTGGTTGGGCGATGGTGTGATGCAGTGGATCCGTAGTTAGCTCGCAGATTGCCTGGCCAACGATGCGGACGCAGTGGATCTGTAGGCTATCGCACTTGCCCCGGTCAGCTTCGTGATTCAGTTATGGTATTGTTGGTACGGGTGGATCTGGTAGCTGGCTTTGATTGCCTGGCCATTGAGGACGCAGGTGGATCTCGTAGTTATGCCTTCGCATTTGCCTCGCACGGTTCTTATGATACAGCGGATCTAGTATTCATATGTACTCCTTAGTGTTGTTATATCATAGATCGCCGCTGAGGAATGAATTCCACGCACGATTGATATTACGGGTACGACCTATGGTTATATTTGAGTGATGACTTAGAGGCGAGTCCCCGACTTGACATGGCTGCGTATATGTCAGGTAATCGTAGTTTGGCTATCATACATGTCTCCTCGCTTTATATATATGCTATTATGAATTCATTACGATTTTCGCCACATACTTGGTACCGTTGTATCGACCTCCTTCTGGGCCGCGTCACGCCAGCAGTCGAGATACGTAGTTTGGTCGGTCCGCACTCTTAGATCACTGCTCATTTCTTGGGAAGCTCCATCTCTCCGGAGGCTTGTCTTTTTGGTATGATTCCCTGAGGTTATAGACTTTTGTACATTCAGGGGGTATGGCGGGGCCCTGTCCCGCCACAGTTGTTATTCCTAGAGGTCTGTAGTCACGTTGGTGTTTTGGGCTATAAGAACCAGTTGTATTACTATACTTTTGTTTAAGTATGTTTTATAGAAGGCAGCCTTATCGGCTGGCCAGTAATGATTACCCTTTTTTCTAAGTAATGTGTTATGTATGTTCCGCTGCTATTCTCTGACATATACCGATGGTACTCTAGTAGGTACTACCATGGCCCCTGGCCGGGTCGTGATGCTTTATTGTTATTAGAATGCAGTACAAGTACAGTATTTGCCTTAAAGAGGCCTTCACATGCGAAGCCCCTTTCTAAGTAGACGACATTATAAGTGTAGCATTAACCTTAAGAAGGCATTCACATGCGAAGCCCCTTCCTACAAACTGTTTTTTGTGATTACAAACTTATTAGCCTCTAGCACTAGTCTAAAACCAACATTCACTAATAAATTTCCAGAAATTAGATTTCGTTGAATTTTTGGGACATGCATCACTTCTTTGAGAATCAGCTCCCTTCCGGACGTCATCTTAGGGATTATATTTTCCTACCCCCAACACCTCTGAAAAGGATTTGTTGCCCATGAACAACTTCTTTTATGTGACTGGTGTATACGTGGAGAAAGCGTCTTTATTGGAACAAATATGACGGGTAGCACCCGTGTCCAACCACCATTGCGTCGGATTCTCAACAAGGTTTTCTTCTAGCACCACTGCAGTGAATTCTGCAATCATATCATCTAGGAACGTGTCTTCGACGATGTTTACCTTATCCTTACCTTTATCATGTTTTTGCTTGCGGCAGTCTTTGTCCATATGACCAACTTTACCACAATAGTGGCATGTTCCCTTAAACTTTTCAGTTGTTTGGGACTAGCCATCTTTCTGGAACTTCTGTTTTTTGCTTGGATTCCCTTTGACTTCCGTTAGATTTTCCTTAGCCTCAGCGGGTTGTTTCCCCTTTGACATGGCCTTCTTATTGTCCTCTTGAATCTGGAGTTTGACAATAAGTTCGTCTAAAGTCATCTCCTTCGTTTTGAGTTTCAAGTAATTCATGAACTCATTCCACGAGGGAGGCAACTTCTAGATTAATGCCCCAACCAATAATTGATCGTTTGGCTTCAATCCTTCCAAGTCTAGGTGATGTAGAATCATTTGAAATTCCTGGACTTGGGATGACACACTTTTGTTGTCCACCATTTGAAATTTCAAAAAATTTCCAATGATGAACTTCTTGCTACCCGCATCTTGGGTGTCGTACTTCTTTTGTAGTTTGTCCTACAATTGCTTGGCAGTTTCAACGGTACAATATATCGTGTAGAGAGGATCGGACAAACTGTTTAGAATGTAGTTCATGCACATGAAATCACTGTGTTTCCATGCTTCGCGAACCACCTTCATGTCGTCATCAACATGGTTACCTCGGCCCCCTCCCGCCAAATCATTTGGCTGAGAGTCCGTGTCTTCCCCAACTTGTGGAGGGTCTTCGGTTAGGAAACGTTTTAGTCCCATAACCGTCCGGAAAAACAACATCTTTTGCTGTCATCGCTTGAAATGTGCACCCATGAACTTCTCGGGACGTTCATTGTGGAAACCAGCAGGAGTGCTCCCTTGACCAGTATCAAAGGCATTGTAAATACCTTGAGCAGGAGCGTAGGCATTGTGAACGTCTTGAGGAGCAGTGGGGGCACTAGTTGTGCCAAACGCAACAGGTTGAAAGGCATTTGGAATGCCTGGATTATTGGGAGAGTAGGTTGTGTCATTGCCTTGAGTGGTGGGATTGAAGGCAACGGGATTACCTTGAGCATTGGCGTTGTTCAAAGCGTTGAATTGATCTTCAGCAGACATGTTGTTGTTGTTGAAATAGCAAATATTATCTTAAGATTATGGGTGGTAATGTGTAGAACGGGAAAATAACAACAACTATTTGTTAGAAATCTGAAAATGATCAAATATGAGGGTTTGCTGAGTCGACCAAATTCTTGATCTATCCTTAAGATAATATTGCCATGTATATCCTTTCAACGGTTGTAATGGCGACTTATCTCCCAAGATAAAACAACAATCAAACAAATGAGCAAAGGGAACTCAAGTATTTGCTTTGGAAGAAAGATCTTTTAGTGTTTGTGATTGCAAGAGAGGAAGACAATTTCAGAGAATTATTTACTGAATGTCAAGTGTTTTATGCAAATGACCCAAAGGCCTCATTTTATAGTGTTGAGAAGAAGACCATCCAACTAGCCAATTTATGGCTTTGAATGACCAAGTAATGGCCATTAGTATGGAGTTACAATTCAGCCAAGTAATGGCTGAATTAAATAGCAGAATAATGAAGAGTTAATCCTCCAAAGTCACCAAACGCCGCTTTATTCTTCTCCAACGGATCGAACGGCCACAGCCGCGTTCGCAGGGAGGCGTCGTGGCGCCAGAACTTCCGAGGCGCAGCGCCGCCGCCCTGCAGAGTGGCGCCATGGCGTCGAAACTTCAGGGACTTGACGCCGCGGCCCTGCATGAAGGCGTCGCGGCGCTCTAGCACCACGGTCCTTGCCGCCGCGGCCCGTCGTTTCATCTTTTAACACATTGTACACTTCTTCCTTCATTTACCAACGTGAAACCTACGTCATTTGGCCAATAACCATCTATTACCGTACGTCTCAAAACAATTCGTATACGTACAAATATCTCTTCCATTTAAGGAAATTACGATCTTTGGCACTTTATGTGCACATGTGTGGAAACCATGTTTCCGACGTGCGGGGCCCCAATTCTTTAAATCATAATTTAACAGGATTTATTTCACATTTTGTAAATTTTCAACCCAAGACAAAAAAGAAAGACGATAGTTGCTGAAATGGTGGACAATTGGACACCCAGGACTAGCGAAATTACTTTTTTTTTTTAAAATTCCAGTGTCAATGTCGCGGAAGAAGGTTTATTATTACTACTAGTATTATTTTTTGGGTTAATTATCCTAAGTACCCTATAATGTGATTCAATCTAGGAAACACACCTTGTATTTTGAAATCAAACATTTATATTTCTAAAAATACTATACTTATGCTTATTTACAGATATACCTCATATATAATGTAAGTGTATGATTTCTATACTATAAGGATATAAGTATTTGATTTTAAAATATAAAGAATGTGTTCAAAATTATATTATAGTAAAAATGTATTTAGTTTAATTAACTCTAATATTTTAGCAAGTGTTTAGCCATGCAATTTTGAATTATGGTTTTGTATTTTGATTCAAATAAGTGTTTGTTTATGAAATTTGCACAAAATTTCAACTTTAACTTCATATCATGATTTCAAATCTTAAATTCTTTAAAAAAGTAGCATTTAGTATTTCAAATCATGATTTCAAATTTTTTAAATGTAAAACTTGACCCATAAGTTTATACTCCCTCTGTTTCAATTTATGTGAACCTTTTCGGAGTACGAGGGTCAAACTTTATAACTTTGACCTTAAATTTGACATATATTTTTCAAGTTTATAAAAATAAAATTTATATATTTAGAAACTACATTAAAAGTGTTGAAAATTTATTAATGTGGAATAAAGTTTATCCCAATATTTATGATTCGAACAATTGAGACCCCGCACGTCGGAAACGTCGTTTCCACACATGTGCACATATTGTACCAAGGATCATAAATTTCATTAGTGAAAGAGATATTGATACGTAAGTAAAATGTTTGAGACATAGAATGATGGACAGTCATTGGCCAAATGACGAGTGTTCCACGTTGGTAAATGAAGAAAGAAGTGTGCATAGTGTAAAGATAGAATGGGTCGGAAAGGGTCGCGAAGGCCAGTCACGGCGATCCGCGGCACTTCCGAGGCCCGCCGCGCTTAATTCGCAGTTCTACAGCAGCCTTCGCCCCGAGGCTCGCCGCGCGCTACCCCGCGTAAAGTCTAAAACGGAAAATTTGATTTTTGGAGACTTTTGAGCTGCTCTCAATGGCATTCATTCCAGCATTATTCAGCCATTATTTGGTTGATAAATGATTGTCATTACTTGGGCAATTAATTGTCATTACATGGGTGATTCAATGCCATTACTTGGCACTTGAAGAGACAATTCTTACATTATAAATTGAGGCCTTTGGCTCAATTGTGAAGACACTTGTAGAAATCAGAAAATTCAAAAAAACTTCTTCCTCTCTAGCATCTTTCAATACTCAAAGTTCTTTAAGAGAAACATTTGAGTTTACTTTGCTCAAGTGTGTTAGTAGCTACTTTATCTTGGGAGACTATTGCCAAGCAACGTAAAAGGATATATACGGGGCAATCTTGTCTTAAAGATAGAGAGTCATCTCTCGACTCAGCCACTGTTGTAACAATCCAGATTTGGTATTTCTTGATTTCAGTTTATCAAGATTCAAGACTCAAGAATCTTGCGGTAATTATAAACTTAACTGTTTGTTTATCCTTTCGAACACTTGTAATATTTATTTACATGTATATCATTTTCCAACAATTTTAAGACAAGATCGCAGGAGTGTTCGAAAGATGTCGGTCAACAGTTGTGTGACCAAATCAGGTTATGGTTGTGGTTTTCTGGTTGAAGACATTTCCATTGACGGTTTTGTTGACAGTAACTCTATTTGTGTCAACAAACTTGACTATGGTTCTGATGCTGAGGTCCAGAGCACCTATGTTGGTCATGTTGTTGACGGTCAAGGTGCTGATGGTGTCATCGTGTTACACCCCGTAATACCATGGATACTAATTGAGAACGTGATTAAGGGTTTAAGATTTGAATTTTGGAAGGAAAGGAAAATTTCGAAAAAATGTGACGACGGAAAAATTATTAACTTGGAGTTTAATACTTCTAATTGGATTTATGGACTTAGTATTGGATTATGAAGTATCGAAATTGATAATACGGGATCCGCCGAGAATTTCACAATTTCGTGGGGACCTTCGAAAATTATAATATTTTGGATTAATAGGAGGGTGACACGTGTCACCCCTCCACTTGTCTTGCTAAGATGACGACTTATAGATATTTTGAGACTAATAGGACAAGTGGGTCCCACTCCACTTGTCTTGAAAGACTCCACTTGTATATAGAGATAAGACTTTGAGACAGCTCACATTTCATTTCACAAATATCTCACACTTTGAGACTTCATCATTTCTCCATTTCTCTCCCAATTATTGTCGAAAATTATGAGACCAAAAGTGAAGATTAAGAGTTTAAAATCCTCATAGATTAAGCACCTTGATTAGGTACTAAGCCAAGATTAACTCTCCAAGTGTTCTAGCCAAGGTGTTGGCCGAAACTTGCCAAGAAAAATCCTAAGTTTGTGTGAACTTTTTGGAAGCAAAACATGAAAGGAATATGGTTGCAAGATTGTAGGGAGTGTGTGTGTGTGATTGGAACTTGAAGAAGTGGTGCAAAAAGCGAGGCTAAGGCCGTGTGAGCTTGGGGCTGTTTTGGGGAATTTTTGAGGTAAGAGTTCTTCTTCTCTTAAAGTAATTAGATATTACTTGTTGTTATGATTATTAGATGAACTTGTGTTAAGGAAGATATGGAAAATAAGAAATGCATGTGCCATTTTGGCAAGTTGGTCGAGAACTAGGCAATTTGGTATGTCGTTGGATTCGTCGATTATTGTTGTTATTATCGTTACTCGTTGCATGATATTATGAAGAAATATTGTTATTACAAGTTGATATGATTTATATAACATGTTGAAATGAGAATTGGATTAAAAAGGAATTAAGGAAAAGGACTTTGGATTGTTGTAGTTGTTGTTGGCCGAAAACTTCCCAAAACTGTTAGACGTTGTGATGTCGTTTTTATGGACTGTTTTGGGGTGTTTTTATGTTGGAAAATCAGCCCCCAAAATTCATGATTAATGTGGTAAAATGGCTAATGAAAGTCCTAAGAAATAAGGGTGTTAAAGGCTTCATATTGTACCCTTGATGTTGATTTATTATGGACTGTTTTGTGGACTATTTTAATATCGTTGTGGGGCAGAATTTTACATGTCTATTAGGCGTGTAATCCCCTTTGGTTAACTATTGGTTGTGCTTTTAAGTGTGGCTTGATTGGTGTTGAATTCGGGCCTTGGAAAAGGTGGAAAAGTACGTATAAACGGGGAAGTGCTGCCCAAATTTTCGTAGAATAAGAGGACCATTACTTGGTATAGGTCTTACACTTGAAAGCTTGAAGTTGATTGAAGTTCTATTGTCATTTTAGGTTGAAGTACTACGTGTGGCATATTCTACTTGGCATGTGGAATAGCCGATAAGGTTGAAGTACATTGGGGCGTATTCTACTTGTCGTATTGGTTAGTCGTCAATGAGGTATGTGAACCTCTTCCTTCTCTCTTTTGGGATGTTCTTCATGTGAACCATAACTGTGGTATTATTTCAAAAGTTATTCTACTCTTAGAAGTTATGGAGTATTCATGTTATTGATTCTATGCTAAAGGCATGTCTAAATTATTCCTAAGTCCTTACCAAGTCTTATGGGAGATGTTGGTAAGAGCTTTTAGTAAATGTTGGAGTCGAATTGATCTTGCTAGTTACGGCATTAATGAGAAAATGTATCGAACGAGCCACTGCAGCGTTAATGAAAAAGGAAATCGACAATCTATTATATTGAAATGAGTAGAATTTTCTATCTGCATAGAAGCTAAGATATAACCAGTTCGTTTTACATTTTCTAGGTTCATAGCTGATTAGATAAAGATCATGATTAATATATAACCTAATGGCTCATAAAATGAATTAATTTGGCAATTCAGATCAGTTATTACCATGCAAATGTTTCCATAATTTTAGCCAGAGGAGCGAGACGAATTAGATTATCGAGTTGGTACAAACGACGAGTAGATCCTAATCCTTAGCGATACTTGACTTGATCTTTATAGAGTTCTATTGGAACATAATCCTTAGTGATATATCCTATTGATAGTACTTTGAGTTTCAAAAATGAACGATTTTCTATGTGTTTGGTACATGATATGTGGTGCCACACATTTCTGAAAGGAAAGTTTTTTTATATGTGATTGGTACATGATATGTGGTGCCACACATTTCTAAAAAGAAAGTTTTTATATGTGATTGGTACATGATATGTGTTGCCACACATTTTCTAAAAAGATAGTTGATTAGATTATTGGGTGCATGATATTTTGTGCCCAAATTTTCTAAAAAGATAGATGATTAGATTATTGGGTGCATAATATTTTGGTACCCAGATTTTCTAAAAAGATATTTGATTAGATTATTGGGTGCATAATATTTTGGTGCCCAAATTTTCTAAAAAAAAGTTACTTAGATTATTGGGTGCATGATATTTTGGTGCCCAGATTTTCTAAAAAGAGGTTACTTAGATTATTGGGTGCATGATATTTTGGTGCCCAGATTTTCTAAAAAGATGTTACTTAGATTATTGGGTGCATGATATTTTGGTGCCCATATTTTTTATAAAAAGAGAGTTCATTTTAATGATTGGTACACGACATGATGGTAACTTGATTTTATTCCTTTGAGAGTCAAAAGAGTATTTAAAGGCACAGTTGACTCTTATTTTAAAAATGGTACATTTGAATCATTTTTATAAAGCATCGTGTCTGATACAGAGTACAATGGTACAGATACAAAGTGGTACAGTTGATACAAAGAATACAAAGGGTGCAGGTACAGTGATACAAGGTACAGTTGACTCTTATTTTTGGCACGGTAGGATCTAGTATTTGATTTTTCATACTTGTCTCTGTCATTCTTTTGTACAGTTATGATATTGTTTACTATACATCATGTTTACATACTTGGTACATGTTGTACTGACCCCCTTCGGGGGGCTGCGTTCATGCCCGCAGGTATTAGGTACTCAGTTGGGTGATCTGCGAGCTTAGGATCCTTGTTCAGCATTTTTGGGATAGCTCCAATGTTCTGAAGCTTGTCATTTTGACACAGGTCTTCCATTACGGCTAGGGATATTCAGGGGTACGGCGGGGCCTTGTCCCGTCATAGTTACTGTCCAAACTCTTAGAGGTCTGTATTTATATATGGGCTGGACTTGCGTGAGTTGTATTTATATTGCTGTACAGTTGTAGTCCCATTCGGGTGTTATATATTATAGCAGCCTTGCCGGCTTTGCCTTTACAAAAAAAATGATAATGAGTGTTATTTAGCTTCCGCGAGTTACTTGTGTTGTATGGGTAGAAGGGTGCTCAGGTAGGGCACCAGTTGCGAGCCCAGGGTTCGAGTCATGACAGAGTGGTATCAGAGCAGTTAATCCTCAAAATATCTACAGACCGTGTCTAGTAGAGTCCTGGTTATCGGTGTGTTGTGCACCACACCAATAAACAAGAGACTACAGGATATTTAGTATTGGTTTTCCTTCTTTTCACTCTGAGATCATGCGATAGAGTTGTGTTGTTAGGGTAGCCCCTCTCTGACGTATTCTTGTGTTGCAGCTATGAGAAAGCGACAGCGGCCCAGAAAGGAATATTTGGACTTGGTATCCAGGTTGGTAAAAATTGTTGTAGAGTTGGTATAATGATGATGTATATCTATGCAGACATATTTATTTGGGTCATGTGTGTGTTGCCTGAAATGATTTTGGGTTATCGTGAGTTGGTTAAGCTTTGATAATGGCTTAGAAGGTATGAGACAGTTTAATGGATCCTCATCAAGGTTATATATGTGCTAATTTGGAATAATTAGGAGGTGATGAGTTGTCGAGAAGGGTGATGAACCCTTAGAGATCATGTTTAATTGACTTAATGACATATCATGTGGTTAGATTAAGCTGTGTTGTATGCTTAAGTGAGATGCACGAATAATATTGGTATGGAGTAAATAGGGTGGTTGTGATTAGGACAGCATGATTTTGAGATATTGAGAATCCATATTGCCCGTATATGGGGAGATATAATGTAAGCTTGGGACATGAAATATTTAAGGATCTTAGAGTATTGGATAATCGTTGAGACCTTAGATTGACAAGGCCTTCAAGAGTAAAGTATTTTATGTGTGATCGTGGTTAAAGTACATAGTATATGTGAAGTATTAGAGGTGATGATTCCTTGGTTTAAGTATAAACCACTTCGGATTGATGTTGTTGATGGTTGAGCCGATTGGGAATTTGTATAGCTTGAGACCTTAGATGAACATTCGAGGACGAATGTTTCTAAGGGGGAAGGCTGTTACACCCCGTAATACCAGAGCTACTAATTGAGAACGTGATTAAGGGTTTAATATTTGAATTTTGGAAGGAAAGGATAATTACATTTTCTTAAGGAAAATTTCGGAAAAATGTGACGACGATAAAATTATTAACTTGGAGTTTAATACTTCTAATTGGATTTATGGACTTAGTATTGGATTATGAAGTATCGGAATTGATAATATGGGGTCCGCTGAGAATTTCACAATTTCACGGGGACCTTCGAAAATTATAAGATTTTGGATCAATAGGAGTGTTATACCTGGTTCGGTCCGACCGCGCCGTGGTCTCAGCTAAGGCGCGTGATTGTAGGCCGCGCGGAAGACGTGGCGGCGCGAAGATCGAGGGGTCGCCGTTTTCAGCCGTCGCGCCGGAAAGCAGGTCGCGGCGGAAGATCCCGAGGTCCGCAGGAGTCAGCTCGCTGCCGGGAATCGGCCGCGCCCGAGGCGGAAATCGCGGAAAACTTAGGAAAATCGATCTTTTCTTTTAAAAGGGCATGGGTGACAAGTGTCCCCATCTGATTTTTGCATGCATTATATTGACCAAGTCTTAAAGACTTGGTCATCTTTCATCTCTCTCTTAGAAAAAGCTCATCCTTCTTTCTTAATTATTTCAAGCTCCTCCTTCTCTCTAAAACTCCAAGAGATATTCTAGCCTTAGGAAAAATCTGAAAAGTAAAAGGCAAGAAGGAAGCTTGTGGCTAGCTTGTGAAGGTTGTTGTGGTGGTGTTCTTGGAATAGAAGATAGCAAGTGGTTGGATAAATTTGGCTAAAGCTCTAAGGTAATGATTCTTCCTCTATTATTAGTTGTTAGTGTTGCATGTTAAGAAGAAAGTACTTGTGGGAGTAAATGATGCTATTAGAGTCATTGCATGCAAGAAATGTGGGTTGGGTATGAAGGATTTGGCTAAAGAGATATTATGAGCATGTTGTAGCCTACAAACTACTTTAGAATTGTTAAGTGTATTATTATAACTTATGGGGCAGAATTTTACACACCCAAGATTAGGTGTGTAATCCCCTTTGTGTTGGTTTGGATGTTGGGCCTTAATGTGGTGTTTGAGTGTTGAAAATCGGCCTTTGAAAAAGGTGGCAAAGTGAGTAGAAACAAAGGAAATGCTGCCCAATTTTCCTTAGTAATTGGTAACTTGAATTTGGAATTTCTACATTGAAATTAGGGGTTAATAAACGTATTATGGTTATTATAGGTTGACATATTACTTGCGGTAGTTGGACTTAGCAAGTGGATTGACCGAAGAGGTATGTAGAGTTTTCCTATCTCTTGAGCATGAATAGTTGTATCTATGTAGTACGGTATACGTACAAGATTTGATAATCTACACTTGTTTTAAAGTATATGATACTTGTTTCATTTCAAAAGTATAAGTCCCTTGGATTGAGGGAAAATGTATTTGACAAAGGGATAACGCTAATATAATGACTTTATGGGAAGTTGGTTATATTAGTTTTCTTAAAAGGTTCACAAAGAAAGGTTTACTCTAATTAAAACAAGTACGGGTAAAGGATTTGAAACTAAGAAAGGTGAATTGATTTTTAGGCATTGATTGCCTAAGGTTTTAAAGGAAATGAAGTCACTTGATTTAGAAGCCTATTATATTTCTAAAAGGAAATGTGACTTGTCTTGAAAAGAAATCGTAACTTGATACTATGGTGCTTAGTATCTTGGAATCTTTGTATAAAAAGAGTTTTTCTTAAAAAGTTAGAAGTACATGGTACTTGGGTTGAATTCCCGGATTTTCTATTAAAAGACATGTTAGTGCCTTAGGATACTAAAATGAGAGGATATATTAATAATGTTAATGAGAAGTTAGGGGATTTCTTAACTTGCTTATGTTATGATAAGTCGGTAGTGCTTATGTATGATATGATAGGCCGGTAGTGCTTATGTTGTGATATGATAGGCCGGTAGTGCTTATGTATGATATGATAGGCCGGTAGTGCTTATGTTATGTATGATAGCCGGATGAGCTATGTTATATATTTATATTATTACGGGGTAAAACCCCGGGTTATTATTTATGCCATGGAGTTGCTACTCATGATGCGAGTGCGGCGCTTGCACTCATGCGGATCCCACCACGTGATCCACGCGGGTGAAATAGTCCCACGCGAGTACGGCGATGGTACTCACGCGGGTCCACAGATCCATGCGGGTGAAATAGTCTCACGCGGGTGAAATAGTCCCATGACGAGGCGGATGACCTCACGCGGTCCACAGACCCACGCGGGTGAAATAGTCCCGTGAGTAGGATTGCTTAATGATACTACGGGCAGGTACCCTGCTTTGATCGCGAGCCTCCTATTTTTATGCTATGCGATTTATACTTGTTACTCCTCATTGTTAGTAAGGCACAACGCAAGGAAATTGATTTTTATCTATGACTCAAATTTATTTTTGACTTATGATATTACTACGATTTTCCGCTTTACATACTGCACGTCGTTGTGCATCGACCCCTTCCTGGGCCGCTCACGCCGCAGGTGGAAAACAGTGGTAGATACTCATTCCTGGATCTTTTACTCAGTGTCGTGAGCTCCATTTCTTCGAGGCTCGACTTTTGGTATGGTTCTCCCCGCGTGGTTGATATTTTGTACATTCAGGGGCATGACGGGGCCCTGTCCCGTCATAGTGTTACTCATTCTTAGAGGCCTGTAGTCTTGTCATAACTTGGTTTGTTTAAGGATGTAACTGTTCGGTTTTATGTACTTTTGGGGTAGCCATTTTGGGCTAGACTACTTTATATCATTATAGTTGTTTATTGTGAGTTTATATTCCGCTGGTTTTCTCTGATGTTGTATCACAAGGGTGCCCGGGGTAAGGCACCAGTCACGGATCCGAGGTCGGGTCGTGACAAGGAGTGTGACACGTGTCACCCCTCCACTTGTCTTGCTAAGATGATGACTTATACATATTTTGAGACTAAGGGGACAAGTGGGTCCCACTCCACTTGTCTTGCAAGACTCCAATTGTATATAGAGATAAGACTTTGAGACTTAGCTCACATTTCATTTCACAAATTTCTCACACTTTGAGACTTCATCATTTCTCCATTTCTTTCCCAATGATTCTCGAAAATTATGAGACCAAATTGAAGATTAAGAGTTTCAAATCCTCCTAGATTAATCACATTGATTAGGTGTTAAGCCAAGATTAACTCTCCAAGTGTTTTAGCCAAGGTGTTGGCCGAAACTTGCCAAGAAAAACCCTAAGTTTGTGTGAACTTTTTGGAAGCAAAACATTAAAGAAAGATGGTTGCAAGCTTGTAGGGAGTGTGTGTGTGTGTGTGATTGAAACTTGAAGAGTAGTGCAAAACGTGAGGCTAAGGCCGTGTGAGCTTGGGGCTGTTTTGTGAATTTTTTGAGGTAAGAGTTTTTCTTCTCTTAAAGTAATTAGATATTACTTGTTGTTATGATTAGTAGATGAACTTGTGTTAAGAAATATATGGATAATAAGAAATGCATGTGCCATTTCGGCAAGTTGACCGAGAACTAGGCAATTTGGTATGTCGTTGGATTCGTCGATTATTGTTGTTATTATCGTTACTCGTTGCATGATATTATGAAGGAATATTGTTATTACAAGTTGATATGATTTATATAACATGTTTAAATGAGAATTGGATTAAAAAGGAATTAAGAAAAAGGACTTTGGATTATTGTAGTTGTTGTTGGCCGAAAACTGCCCAAAACTGTTAGACGTTGTGATGTCGTTTTTATGGACTGTTTTGGGGTGTTGTTATGTTGGAAAATCAGCCCCCAAAATGCATGATTAATGTGGTAAAATGGCTAATGAAAGTCCTAAGAAATAAGAGTGTTAAAGGCTTCATATTGTACCCTTAATGTTGATTTATTATGGACTGTTTTGTGGACTGTTTTAATATAGTTGTGGGGCAGAATTTTACACGTCTAGTAGGCGTGTAATCCCCTTTGATTAACTATTGGTTGTGCCCTTAAGTGTGGCTTGATTGGTGTTGAATTCGAGTCTTGGAAAAGGTGGAAAAGTACGTATAAACGGGGGAAGTGCTGCCCAAATTTTCGTAGAATAAGAGGACCATTACTTGGTATAGATCTTACACTTGAAAGCTTGAAGTTGATAGAATTTCTATTGTCATTTTAGGTTGAAGTACTACGTGTGGCATATTCTACTTGGCATGTGGAATAGCCGATAAGGTGAAGTACATTGGGGCGTATTCTACTTGTCGTGTTGGTTAGTCGTCAATGAGGTATGTGAACCTCTTCCTTTTCTCTTTTGGCATGTTCTTCGTGTGAACCATAATTGTGGTATTGTTTCAAAAGTTATTCTACTCTTAGAAGTTAGGGAGTATTCATGTTATTGATTCTATGCTAAAGGCATGTCTAAATTATTTCTAAGTCCTTACCAAGTCTTATGGGAGATGTTTGTAAGAGCTTTTAGTAAACGTTGGAGTCGTATTGATCTTGCTAGTTACAACATTAATGAGAAAAGGTATCGAACGAGCCACTGCAGCGTTAATGAAAAAGGAAATCGACAATCTATTATATTGAAATGAGTAGAATTTTCCATCTGCATAGAAGCTATGATATAACCAGTTCGTTTTACATTTTCTAGGTTCACATCTGATTAGATAAATATCATGATTAATATATAACCTAATGGCTCATAAAATGGATTAATTTGGCAATTCGGATCAGTTATTACCATGCAAATGTTTCCATAATTTTAGCCAGAGGAGCGAGATGAATTAGATTATCGAGTTGGTACAAACGATGAGTGGATCCTAATCCTTAGTGATACTTGACTTGATCTTTATAGAGTTCTATTGGAACTTAATCCTTAGTGATATATCATATTGATAGTACTTTGAGTTTCAAAAATGAAAGATTTTCTATGTGATTGGTACATGATATGTGGTGCCACACATTTCTAAAAGGAAAGTTTTTTTATATGTAATTGGTACATGATATGTGGTGCCACACATTTCTAAAAAGAAAGTTTTTATATGTGATTGGTACATGATATGTGGTGTCACACATTTTCTAAAAAGATAGTTGATTAGATTATTGGGTGCATGATATTTTGGTGCCCAGATTTACTAAAAAGAGGTTACTTAGATTATTGGGTGCATGATATTTTGGTGCCCAGATTTTCTAAAAAGAGGTTACTTAGATTATTGGGTGCATGATATTTTGGTGCCTAGATTTTCTAAAAAGATGTTACTTAGATTATTGGGTGCATGATATTTTGGTGCCCAATTTTTTTATAAAAAGAGAGTTTATTTTAATGATTGGTACACGACATGATGGTAACTTGGTTTTATTCATTTGAGGGTCAAAAGAGTATTTAAAGGCACAGTTGACTCTTATTTTAAAAAGGGTACAGTTGAATCATTTTTATAAAGTACAGTGATACAGTAGTACAGTGGTACAGCGATACAGTGATACAGTGGTACAGTGGTACAGTGATATAGCAATACGGTGGTATAGTGCTAAAGGGGTACAGTGATACAAGGTACAGTTGGCTCTTATTTTTGGCACGGTAGGATCTAGTATTTGATTTTTCATACATGTCCCTGTCATTCTTTTGTACAGTTATGATCTTGTTTACTGTACTTCATGTTTACATACTTGGTACATGTTGTACTGACCCCCTTCGGGGGTCTGCGTTCATGCCCGCAGGTATTAGGTACTCAGTTGGGTGATCCACGAGCTTAGGATCCTTGTTCAGTGTTTTTGGGATAGCTTCAATGTTCCGGAGCTTGTCATTTTGGCACAGGTCTTCCATTACGGCTAGGTATATTCAAGGGTACGACGGGGCCTTGTCCCGTCATAGTTACTGTCCAAACTCTTAGAGGATTGTATTCATATGTGGGATGGACTTGCGTGAGTTGTATTTATATTGTTGTACATGTGTAGTCTCATTCGGGTGTTATATATTATGGCAGCCTTGCCGGCTTTGCCTTTACAAAAAAAATGATTTATTTAGCTTCCAGGAGTTACTTGTGTTGTATGGGTAGAATGGTGCCTAGGTAGGGCACCAGTCGCGGGCCTGGGTTCGGGTCGTGACACGCCGCTACCAAGAGTGGTGGAAGCAAGCGCCCATGAGAGGTTGAGGATGTCAAATGGGACAAGAGGAGAAGGCTGAAGATGTTGTTCTATCTTGTAGCAGAAGGCCTATATCTGTCCTAGACAAAGGATACGAATTATGGTAAAGATGAAATGGACACTCAGTCCACCAAAGTGACTACATGGGCCAGAATCCGAAATTGGGCTAAGTTAATTTTCTTCCTTGTCAATAATGAGATTAAAAGGGCTTAAAGTAAGGCTAGGAATATGAAAATGTTTTCCAGGAAAATTATATTCCTTACGCTTTAAATCGGAAGTTTAATCTCACCTTCTTTCCCGTTTAAATATTGGGCTATTTTAAACAACAACTGAAAAGATATGGTCTTAGGTTACAACAAATTGGAATTGTGGACAATCCTAAGTAAGCGCCAGGATTCCCTGGGCACCAATCACAAGGAAAGAGGACTAAAGAACAACCTGTCACTGATTCCGACAGAAGATCCTTCATTTACATTATGGTATTAGACACTCATTCGTACAAAACCTATGAGCAACTGGAGTGGGCCAGAGTTTCCAGGTCTTAAATGATCTGAAGGCCAAAAGAAAGGCAGAAAATAAATTGGACACTCATTCTACCAAAGCAACTGGAATGGGTCAGAGTATCCAGATCACATATGATTCGGTTACGCCCTAACCACGGGCAAGAGGTTGTTCATGTGAAGCAACTCCACCTCTAAAGTAGAAGGGGTTTGAGTTGTCTTCAAAGGTACTTCAGGGAATGAGATCAATGTAAAAGGAGGTGATACATGTCCCAAACTTGGTTTCAGGGACGTTATTGGTCAAGCTGGTTTGAGACTAGTCCAATAGGTATGTAATAACTAAGAATGGTACAGTATGTCTGTAGCCAAATGAATGATATATTTGTAATCCATGCATCTATGCCATCATAGATTAAGACACGTTAAATAGAAAGTCATTCAAAAGCTAACTAAGTTAAGATTGTTGCCTTCTGTCGACATAAACCCTCAAAATGAATGTGAGGTGGGCGAAGAGGTAAAATCACATTTTCATCCCGTCAAAGGAATAGAAAAAGAAGCACCACTCTTCTAGAACTTAGTCACACCTACATGGGTGATTTGAAGTTTGAACAAAATAGAGGGAGGAGACAAGTACTTTGTGACCTTAATTGACGATAACGTAGTGCATCCTTTGTTTGTTGAAAAGCAAAAATGAAGTTGTTGAAGCGGATAAGCGCTGCAAAGCAGAAGTTGAAAATCAACTAAGCCTACGGATTGAGGAATTCGTAGTAATAGAGGGGGAGAATGTGAAGCATCGTTCATCAAATGAATGCTCCTTACTCACATCATTCTAACGGTGTTAGCCAAGCGCAAAGTCGTACGCCACAAAATATGTGGGGTAAGTCGATCCTTACCGCTAATGTGATTCTCAACAGAACTATGCATAAGGATAAGGATAACCCTCCATGTGAAACATAAAAAGGATCCCACCTATAAATGTTATGATATGGGGTAGCTTGGTAGAGGTTGGAATACCGAAATAGGTTAAGTTGGACCTAAGACTGTAGATTGCATATCCAATGGATCTGCAAATAACAGTAGTGCTTATCGCCTCTTGGTGTCAAAGAATGCTGAAATCTTTGAAGATAACTTTTCTTGAGAAGGAAAAAAAGTAATTGCTCGAGGGTAACAAGAACCCGCGAGTGCCTGATTGTCCGAAACTAGACATTCTAGATCTATAGGACTCAGGGATTCTAGATGTTGAACCGAGACGGAGCAAATAGGGGACAAAGACTTGTTCCAGACCTTCTAGCTTGTATGGTTGAGAATGAACCATGGACAATTAATAAATAATTGTCATCTCCAGAAGCACTTCTTTGGAAAGAAGCTACAGACAGAGAAATAGACTCAATCAGATAAACCATACTTGTGTAATGGTTGACCTTCCTCCGGGAAAAGAACCTTTGGGTTGTAAAAGTGGATACTCAAATTGAGTACAAAGTAGATAGATCTACTGACGAGTATAAGGCCTCGGCTACTTGGACACATGCTCCCCTGTGAATAGATTAACATCCAAGGCTATTTCAGTCTTGCGTGACATGAATGTTGAGACAACCTTCCTAACCGGAGAGTTGGAAGGGGAGGGTCAGAGTTGATTTGGTGGACTGTTGGGCTTCTTCCTGAACTTTTGTTTTGGTCCTTGAAATGTTTACATTTTGGTCCTGGAAGGTTCAGATGAAACAGAAATAATGAATCTGACAACATAAACATTGACTCTGAAGTTAGAAAGCCAACAGTTTGAAAAACCAACAGTCTGAAAGTGAAAGTCATATTGAAACAAAAGTCTCGATATGAAATATATGAATATCACAAATGACATCGTAGGAATTGGGGTTTCTAAGACATCTAACGGACTGATCTAATTCCAAACTCATTTGTGAGATAGTTGACAGTCTCATTGAAGCCACCAATGGATGTGAATCATAGAATTGATTGGAATCATGGTGCACTCAAATACTAGGAGAGATATGCGCATGTCACATGTAATTCAATGTATTTTACACGCTACAACCGACCTAGTATTGGCTTACAAAGTAGATTAGTTGAACTATGGTTCACTCGTAATGATCGATAGAAGGCATTAAATTGGATATGATGATATCTGAAATATTCGCTTATCTACGAATTATGGTATTTTGGATGTCTGATGGTTCTGGGAGAACACAGTGATGAAAACTGGACATCGGACATGAATAACACCAAAGCCACAAGTGAATGTGTATGGTGTGTTATGGAAAAACCTCTAAGCAAACTTGCATCGGCCGATTCATGAATGAATCGGAGTTTATCGCTTTAAACAAAGCATGAGAAGAAGTTGAGGAACACCACGACTCCTTAGAGGACGTCCCTTACTGGGAGAAACCTGTGCCTTCGGTAGCTATATGATGTGGCTAGCCGGTCGGCTTCAGGAAGGGCACAGATAACGGCGTCTGGACATATCTGTCGGAGGCATAAGACCGTGTGGTAGTTGATCACCACAGGTGTCATTCCCACTGATTACATCAAAGGATAATATAGTGTACCCTCTAACTAAGGGACTACCCGAAGATCAAGAGTTCTTCTTATCTAGGGGAATGTGGTTAAAACCCAAAACAATATGAACCTTTGCGGTGGTAACCGAACCATATTGACAGGAGATCCCAAGAATTTGGTTCACTAGGAAAACTAAGCTACAAAAGGTTCAGTTGAGCGCTTCAGTGGAATCAAGAGCAATTAGGATGATGATTTCTATAAAGAAACATGAATTTAAAGTCATTCCCACGATAGACATTAAAGTGCTACCTGCATAGTGGGTAAAGGTTAAGTTTCTCAACCTTTAACGATCCTCAAACGGTTGAGGTTAAGGTTGGGAAAACTTTTAATAATTCCTAACGCTTGTGAAGTGGGTATAACAGTATACCTTGTAGGAGATCACCTATTTAAGTGCGAGGACATGTCACCTAAATGAACGCGCTTAAGAATCCAAGTGTGTCCACGGTCACAACGGACAGAACAATAAGAATGAAAACGAATAAGGGGAGTTATTGTGTTGGTATCATTGTCTTGGCTTACAGTAAACATTGATGGTTCAAGACATCACATTCACCGCGCAGTAAGTATGTCCGATGGTTTTCAACTAAGGAAAGTTCAAAGTGGAAGTTACCTCTCATATGCAACATCGGTCCGCTGAAAGATTGCTAGAAGTAGGCACCTTGTGCATTCGCCAAAATCTCTTTCAAGAGGGGATTGTTGGAAATTTATTAGTGTGGAATAATCTTTATCACATTATTTATGACTCGAACAATTGGGGACCAGCACGTCGGAAACGTCATTTCCACACACGTGCGCATATTGTACCAAGAATCATAAATTTCATTAGTGAAAGAGATTTTGGTACGTAAGTAAAATGTTTGAGACATAGAATGATGGACCGTCATTGGCAAAATTACGAGTGTTCCACGTTGGTAAATGAATGAAGAAGTGTGCATAGTGTAAAGATGGAACGGGTCGGAAAGGGCCGCGGAGACGAGAAGGGCCGCGGCGCCAACCCCGTCAGGGCCGAGGCACTTCCGAGGCTCGGCCGCTGCGCTACAGTGCCAAGTCTCTGGAGCCGCTGTGCCTCCGAGGCTCAACCGCGACCCTGCCCTAGCAGAAAGTCGAAAATGGAAAATCTGATTTTTGGAGACTTTTGGGTTGTCCTAAATGACATTCATTCCAACATTATTCAGTCATTATTTGGTTGATAAATGAGTGTCATTACTTGAGAAATTCATTGTCATTACATGTGTGATTCAATGCCATTACTTGGCACTTGAAGAGACAATTCTTACACTATAAATTGAGGCATTTGGCTCAATTGTGAAGACACTTGTAAAAATCAAAAAATTCAGAAAAACTTCTTCCCCTCTAGCATCTTTCAATACTCAAAGTTATACAAGAGAAACATTTGAGTTTCCTTTGTTCAAGTGTGTTAGTAGTTGTTTTATCTTGGGAGACTATTGCTCAGCAACGTAAAATGATATATACGGGACAATCTTATCTTAAAGACAGAGAGTCATCTCTTGACTCAGCCACAGTTGTAACAATCCAGATTTGGTGTTTCTTGATTTCAGGTTATCAAGATTCAAGACTCAAGAAGCTTGCAATAATTATAAACTTAACTGTTTGTTTATCCTTTCGAACACTTGTAATATTTATTTACTTCCTGTATATCATTTTTTCCACAAAAAGTACTATAAGTCATGATAATTTATAATTCAAATAATTTAGAAAAAATGTAAGGAAAACATGGTCAAAGACCACCTCGTAGACTCCCCAAATAGTAAAGGGTTCAAATAAATTGAAACAGAGGGAGTATTTTGTAAAAAAAGACTCATGATTTTAAAATTTACAAAAAAGACTCATACTCGACGTGAAAAAATTATTCACACCATGTGATATATTAAAGAATAGCTAGTTGCTACTATTGTTGCTTCTTGGATCAATGAATACAACAACAACAACAACAATAAAACAACAATATACCCAGTGTAATCCCACATAGTGGAGTCTGAAAAGGGTAGAGTGTACGCAGATCTTACCTTTACCGTGGGAGGTAGAGAGGTTGTTTCCGAAAGACCATCGGCTCAATAGAAAACATGACAAAAAAAGTCAGACAAGGCTTGAAGAAAGTAAAGCAAAGCAAAGAAAAGTAGAATAAAGCAAGGCAAAGTCTTGGATCAATGAATCTTTGTCAAATTAAGTGCATTTAAAAATTTATATTAGTAGATAAAGTGTAGGCATTTACTTATAAGACGAACGTCGAGATATGCTATTTAGTAATGTGGTGCCTTAGGATATTCTGATAAATTGTTAATGAATAATGATTTGTTCATTTGGTAAGATTGTATAAGAGCTGGAGGAGTTTTAATTGTTTTCACAAATTGCGGGATTTTCATGTTTATGAGAGAAATAAAATATAAGAAATTCAAATTGAATGTCCAACAAAATTTCAACTTCAAATTAACATGATTTCAAATCACCGATTTCAAATTATAATTTGAAATCATGTCCAAACGGGCCCTTATTTTGGTCTTGAGGAGCAGGGAGAAGTTAATTTTGTAAACGGAAAAGGGTCATACTTTCCCTTGTACTCTCAGAAAAAGGTTATATTTGCCCTTCGTTCTATTTTTTGATATATTTACCCCTCCCACTCAACTTTTGAGTCATATTTACCCCTGAATCGTTAGTTCCCTTGTCCCCACCTCTATCATCCTACACGACGCCTACGTGGATATTCATTTATCACATATTAAATTTTGTCATATTAAAACCCGACTCAATCCATATTAAACCGACCCATCCATCCAACAAAACTGACCCAACACAAATAAATGAATTTGTGGTGGGTTTTGCACAGCAACTTCACCTTCAACTCCACTACTAGTTCCAACAATACTAAGGTTACAAATTGGAGAGTTAACATTTTGGCAAGTGCACAAGCTTGTGACAAAAAAATTGGGGTCTCGCCATTCAAATCTGCAAATTATTTGATAAAATTCAAATGGTTAACCATTAGCCAGATATGTCAATCAAATATTCAGCTAAAATACATGAACTTACATGGAATGCCTCTGTATATGCACATTTAAGAATGTACAAATAGCAATATGAGATATAAATGCAAAAAAGAACTTCAAATCAACAAATTCGGTAAATAATGGATCTTGAATCTAACTCAACCCAAAATCTAGCTTATAGGATGAGGATTGTCCAAGTTCATATACTCATTTCATATCTGATGTGAGAGTCTTAACACATTTTTCAATAAAATTAAATGGGTCTTTCCGAAATCTCAATCAAATAGTCAACTAAGATACATGAATTTAGCTGGAATGCCTCTTCATATGCACATTTAAGCACATAAAAATAGCAATATGAGATATAAATGCAAGAAATAATTTCAAATAAAAAAATGGGTACCCAGAAATTCCAACAAATTTTAGTTGAATACATGAATTTACACGAAATTCCTTTTCATTATGGAAAAGGATAATAGTGATGAGTGTTCAATGGTGATTTATGATGAACCAAGACTCAAAGGTCTTTTTTTTAATTCTCTTGTTAATTAATTCCTCAATTTTCCTTCTTGGCCATTGTGGGTGGCCATTGTTAATTAATTAATTCTCTTGTTAATTAATTCTCTTGTTGATTTATGATGAACCAAGAATATCCGATTTATTAATTTATCTTGTAAACTACTATGGGGTTATGTAGTTCATGGTGGATTAATTATATTCTGGTTCAGAGCAATGAACCACCCACTTTGTATATAGTTTGAAATACTTAAAAAGATACAATCTTGTCTAATTTTTTTTAAATACAAAATTAAACCCATAAAAAATTACTACTACTTTCATTCTTCATCATTCAAGAATTCTTAAAAGCTATTTAAAATATAGCAATACTTTACCCAGTAGTTGATAAAAAGAAGAATTGAATAATGAATTATATTCGTATTCTTCATATAGCAATACTTTATACCCTACTAGTTGGTATAAGCCCCAATTGATTTAAAATTCCTTTTTTTCTTATGTGAAGTTGCTTCGACCCGTTACTAGGGCTGTCCAACGGGGCGGGACGGGGTCAGGTCGAGTCGGGGTAGGCGGGGTCGGGATCTGGCGGGGCTGGCGGGGTGTGCCTCCGCCCCGTCCCGATCCAGAGAGGGTCGGGTGGGGTCATTTTTTTATTTGCTTTTAAATTAAAATAAATTAATAACACACATACACAACAAGATAGCTTAATAAAAACATCCCAAGACTGTTTTTGTGCCTCTTAAATTATTCGACTAGAAGTATGATTTTTTTTTGTAATACAATTTCAAAATTGCAACTTCGTATATTGAAAGTTGCAAATAAATAACATAGTAAATTACAATTAAAAGAATTACATTTTAAGAAACACATTTTCTAGTTTCTTTATAATGTCTTGTGGTTCTTCGGTTGGAATTGGTATATCTTGGTCAAATTGGACGACGTCGCTTGCACATCCGTCGGATAAGATTTCGTTGTAGTTGTAGTCTTCTTCATCGTCGATCTCCGGTTGGCCGCACCTCCTACGCCCGCATTTAATCCGATCTGAATAGAACTGCAATCTTTAATGAGTCTCCTGCCAATGAATGTCTGTGTTCCCCTATTTGAAATCTTTCCGCAGAAAATGCACTTTCGAACGTTGTTGATGACGCTTGAATGTTCAACACATCTCGGGTCATCTTTGCTAGTGTTGGAAAATTCTTCTCATTCTGCTTCCAGTATTTTAGCAAGTCTTCACGTTCCTCTTCATTTTCAATTGTTTCGTACGGTACAACACCCTGCAAAACAAAAACATCTAACTTTCTAATTTGGTTAGAAACGGTACCACTATTCATTCTCTGTCTGAGGCTTTGAATACTAGCCGCAGAAACAGCATGTCGTTTTTGGGGTTGTGTTAAAGAAGAAGAAAAAGATGGCATGGAAGCCGGTTGGTTGCTAGAACTTTCTTGTTGGTAATGCGTATATATTTTTTACATTCATCTTGAATGCTAGACAACACTTCTTCTCTACTTATTTCAACAGGTGGTGGGTCATTTGAATTTTTAGGAGTTGGAGGTGGAAGTGTAGCTATGCAATCGTAAATAGTTTTAACAAGATTTTTACAACTGTCTAGTTTAATAGACGGATTTAATACAGCACTAATCAAAAATATTGGGGGAATAGGAATAAAATATTTTTTTCATTTTTTTAAATATTTTTTAATAGGTTCCTTATAAGTTGGTTTTGTCATATATTCACTAAGTAATATAAATATTAGAGCTATATAAAATAACATTGATGAAATAGTAGGATAATAAATCCCGGAAAATTCTTTAGTAGCTAGATAAAATTTCTCTAAAAATATATTAAGTTCTAAAATTGTATCTCAATCGGAATCTATAAGCATATCACTAGAATTTCTATTACGAGCGTTAAAAAAATTGGGTTATAGGTTGTCTATACTCATAAGCAACACGTAGTTGGTTGTATAAAGAATTTCATCTAGTGCATACTTCTTCGGGAACTTTTCTGTAAGCTAGACCACAATCGTGACAAGTTTTTTTATATTCTTTTAGTCGTTGTATTCTATTATTTTTAAAAATATAGTTTATAGCAAATTGAATTTTTGCAAGAATATCTTCAAAAAGGTTTATACCATCCTTTACAACTAAGTTATAAATATGACATGCACATTTTATATGAAAATGATCTGGAAAAGATGGAGTTAAGACAGATTTTAATATTCTAACAGCAGAAATATTAGAAGAAGCGTTATCTAATGTAATAGTCATGACTTTATCACTTATGCCATAATAAACGCAAATAGAAAAAATATTTTCTTGAATAAAAATATCAGTGTGTCTTTCATCAATATATCTATATGCTAAAATATGTTTTTTGCATAGACCATTTATAGTCTATCCAATGACATGTTATAGTTAAATAATCATGACCGTTAGTACTACGGTCTAGATCAGATGTGATAGATAATTTTCCAGGGTAATGATATAAATAATAACGTAAATATTGCTGATATTCGTGTGCAAATTTAAAAACATCTCTCCTAACAGTTGATCTAGGAAAACCGTTATAAACAGGATTGTACATTGATCTTATATAATGAATAAAAGCAGGAAAATAAGGAAATGAAAAAGGCAAACCCTCCATTGCAACTAATTTTGATAATTCTTCCCTATCTTTTATTTTATCGTATTTAGGGCCTACAGCTGCCCCCGTCATAGGGTCAATTTGACCCTGTACCTGGTGCGGGACAGTATGTGAAGCTTGTCCCGACTCACAGGCCATTGCTGACTCACCCTTCACTTGAGCCTTATATTCTTCCCACTTAGCTTTGTGTTTGGTATTCAAATGTGTAGTTAAACCTCCTGTCCCGCCATGACCTCTTCCTATTTTGAATTTATAAATAATTTTACAAATTGTGCATCTAGCAGCTTCATTTTGTACGTCTCTATAAAAAAAACTCATACAAGTGATGTTAATTTTCGTTCTGGTGGGCCTCGTCTCATACTAGGGGGAATAGGAGGCGTTCCAGTTTGAGGTGCACTAGTTGGCATGTCATCTAGATTAGTTGGTGTGTCATCTAGATGTTCTTAATTAAACTCTTGTTTATTTTCAGAAAATAGCTCATCGTCTAAATCTATCGGTACTTTAGGAAAATTTTGAGTATCAATAAAATCATCCTGTATAGGAGGAATAGGATGACTAGAAGAAGTACCCTTGCCCTTGTCACCCCTACTAGAACCAGACATACCCAACATACCTCTTAATCCTTTCATTATAATTTATGCTAATAAATAGTTAAAGATAATGAAATTAAGTGCACTAATTAAAATAAAGAAACAATAATAATTTAATAAAGGAACGAATGTACCAAACGCCGACGTAACGTCGACGTGTAATCGAGAGATGTTGAAAATTGAAACTTTGCTCAACAGATGATCCTCAAGCTAGTTGTCAATTCCCAAATGAATAAATTAAATTGAATATTTAGAAGACAATGTAAAGAGAATGAGAGATTATTATAGAGATTGTAATTGTAGGAAGATTTGTGAGAAATAATAAAGAAAAATGAAGTATTTATAGTTGAAAAATTGGGTTAAAGTGCAAATATAATAACTTAAGGGTTAAAATAAATATTAGGGGGTAGGGGGGGTTGGGGGAGGTGTATTTGGCCGTTGCACAACGGCCAAATTGGTACAAAGCCGTTGTGCAACGGCTAGTTAGGGGTCGGATGGGGTGGGGAAGGGTCGGGGTCGGTGTCGGTGTTGGGGCGGGGTCGGTTTTTCATCGGCCGCATCAGATCCGATACCGAAAATCTGATATGCGTCTGATCTTGGAGGTTAGGGGGTCGGTCGGGATCGGTATACCCGCCGTTGACCTCTTACCGTTACTTAGAATCAAAACATTTATAAATAATTGCAGTAGTTGTCACGCCCTTTTTCGACCGCGACATTTATTAGCGAACCTCCTGCTTAATAAAAATGTTAGAAATAAAAAATAATAAAATGCTAAATGTTAAAAAGGGTTAAATATGCTAAAGGTGCTAAAATGGGCTAGAAATGCTAAAGTGCTAAATGCTAAAAAGTAGTTCTAAAAGGTGCTAAATGCTAAAGGGTTCGCGGAGTCGCCACCTAATTAATTTGGGTGAATTAGGACACCTAAATGTTAACTAGTTTAAAGTGAACATTAACTCCATTTTAATGGTCTGCAAAATTGTGAGATTCTGGGCAAGGGTTTTTTATTATCCTAGAGGGAAGGGGTTAGGCACCCTAAAGGATCCGCTAACTTGCGGTTGTCCGTTCAAACCTAGGGTTAATTATTTATGCTAAGAATACGCGTTTTGAAAATATAAAAGATGCTTCCAAATATTTTATAAAAAGGAGGCGTGTTGATAAAAGTTTGTAAGGCTAATGCTATAGAAAAATATATATAAAGTTTTAAAGTGTGCATTTATATTGTTTATGATGTAGGCGGTGCAAAGTTGATTTATGGACTATAGATATGCATTTATCTGCGAAATCAGAAAAGTGGTGCGTTAGTTTTAGATATGCAATTTTAATGATTAGGCAAAGATTAGATATGAAATGACAAGCCTAATATAAATAATTAGAAGTGCATTTAATTCTAAATCACCTTCCCACCTTTTATGTTCAAAGACTAATTGAACTAGCTCTCCTATTAATTACAAAGTTAAATAATAAAATTGCAATAAACAAATAAAGGCATAAATGAGGCAATTAAATTTAGAGAGTAAGAGGAGTTGAGACGGATGACAACGTCATCTTGTCCTATTTTTGTTTAGGAATTTCTGAAGCGGGAATGCGAATGCGGATGTGCATAGACGCGGGTTGCCATTTGAAGTAGCTCGTGATGAGTCTCGCCGTGAGACTCTTCATTTTGCTCCGATGCATTTCATGTAAAAAATAAAGAAAGATAAGGATTAGTATATGCCCAAAAATATCGAATCAAAGTCTGAAGCATGTAACGCGACCTAGGCATAATCAGCAGATAAGGTTATACAAATCCGTAAATAAAATAATGCAGTTATATGAAGATGTAATAGTCAGCAAGTAAACTGAATGGGCCTAACCCACACATGCGAAAACGAGACTTATAGACCCTGGACAGCCTATGTGCAACTTTTAAACGAGGCAGTGGGCTTTGACAAACCCCAATAACTGAGGCTAATTTAGTAGTACACACACAGATGGTGATCGCTGAGCGAAACAGTCAAGTATACACCCAAAATACATACAGTATACCTGCAGATCTGCTGCAGTAAGTGCTCAAATATGCTGTAAATACACTAGTCAGATGTAGGCAGTAGGCAGAGACAGAAATAAGAAGCAAAACAGGCCAAAGACATAAAATACGATATACATGTTAATATACTAAACATATGGGTAATCCAGTTATTATTCAGTTGTAGCAATCGAGAGTAAAGATGCAAATTCAGCTCGTAACTTTCAAATTTTAGAGAAAATATGGTAAGCCTACACATAATGCCCCGACAAACAAATCAGGAACATGGTGGCCCAATACAGAACAGACTACTGAAGAGGGATTTCAAACACACCAACTGGCCATGGTCGAGTAAAAGGAGAAGCCTGACCCCCCTACATTTATGTCCAAACATATCCTTGCCTTTTAAAATGCTTAGAACCTATCTGATGCACACTTGGATATACATTGCAATGAGTACTCACAGAATGTTCGTATTATATATGATGTATATAGGGAGGCTCTGTTTCAGATTAAGGAAATGGCCTTGCAGCAACTTAGCCCTTCAACAAACAAGAGACAGTACCAACATTATTTTAATTTTCTTCTAGGCTTAATCCATTACTGGGTGATATGACGAACAATACATGACATTTAATTGACCAAATATAATCCTCAGACAAAATAAACATGCTTTTGAGCATTCAAACGAGTTCGGATAATTTACGACAAACATATAATTACTGCATATGACACACAATACATTGCGACACCGCTACAAATTTCGAACGACGACTAGATTAAGCTTAAACGTCATTTTCCAATAAAACACATACACATATACAGGACATGCAACATGACAGAATGCTAAAAAGAATGATTTTACCTTCTCCGGGCAGCGAACCGAGGCAGCATATCAAGTCGTCGATCCGCTCGGGTTTTGGTTTTGCGATGCGAATAAAAGGGCAAAGTTTGTTTGCTGATTTCTTGGCTGAAATTGAAAGAAAGGGTTTCGAACTTCCTGTTCTTGTGATGCTAATGGTCTGGGTGCTGAGCCCCCTAACTCCCTATGCCTGTCGGTTCTCCCCCGCCTTATGCGAATCTGTTGGGTTTCCTTCTCCTGTCTTCGCATGCTTGGCCGTGAAGAAGGTGCAGATTCTTTGTGTTATACTGTGCTTACTACTGGTTTTCTAATTGAGTCAGGGATGCCCCCTCTTGTGCAGATCGACCTCATTTATATAATAATAATTTAGGGTTCCAATTTTGGTAAGCTCTTAGGGCTGATTTAGTGTGATTTGTGTATTGATTCTGTCGGATTTCTTGGTGTAAAATCGATTGAGGGTTGGTTAAGGTAAGTTAATATTCTGGAGCGATTTGTATTGTTCTTATTATGGTAGGATCTGTTATTGATTCGGTAGGGGAACGATTTGGTTATGCCGGATTCTCAGGCGAGAATCTCGGCGAGGAAGGTGAGGCGATGGAGTACGTAGGGGGGGGGTGCGGTGGATCTTTTCTTTTAGGGTTCTTAGGTTTTTTCTTTAGGGTTGTCGACGATGGGGCGAAGAGAACGAAGTGGAAATAAGGGCTGGGGGTTCTTTGTTGGATGCTGGTGATGGGGAAAAGATAAAGGGCTTGCGGATGGGCCTTGCGGGTAAAAGGGTTGGGCTGGGCGAATTAAATAAGTTTTGTGGGCTGCGGGTATTGGGCTGGTGAAGGGTAGCATTAGGTATTAATTTTAAGTGGGTTATTAGTTATTTAAATTAATTAGTGGTAAATTAGATTGTTTAAATTGTGATTAAATTATTTAGGTGTTTTATTAGTCTAAGCTTTGAGTTTAAAATTATTACAAAAATAAAGAAGGGCGTGCTTAATATTTTATAATGCGACGCTATTATTAAAACTTATTTATTATGAGTATTGCGATGTTATATTATTAAATTGAATGGGGTTTAGATTAAACTATTAAATTATTTAAATGCTAAATGCAAATATGATATTTAAGGACTGCTTAATGCGATCTTTATTATTCTGATTTTATTTATTGTGCATTATTATTTAATTTATGCTTTAAATTATTACAATAATTATGACGTTGCTTTGCGTATTAATAAATGCGGTTATGCTATTTGGCACGACGTCATTGTTAAATTATTTATTTATTTACGTATTTATTATTAATTATCATATAAGATTTATGACAGGGCTTTCAAATTAATAAATACGGGCGCGATACTCTAAGTGCTTAATTTTCTACGTAAGACGTGGTGCCATTAATAAATTGCTTATTTACGCATGTATTAATGTATTATTGTTGCATTTTATTATAAAAAATTATTACAAATTATTGCAAAATTAGTGTAATTTTATAGTTAATGACTGGACGGGAGGGTCAAAATTGGGTGTCAACAGCTTGTCCCTCTTTGTATGGAGATGATGGACGAATATTCGGACAAAGACGTTGACTCATAGCCAATTTTGTCTCGATCCTCAGAATTGCAAAAATGTTGGGCAATTAAGACAAGGCTGACGCGGACTCAAAACTGTCCCAGTGTCGAGTTATTACGACACTGGGCTACCATGGTCAAACACCAAGGCGGGCTAACGCGAGCTCAAAATTTGTCGATGTCGAGTTATGGCGGCGATGGGCTACCATGGTCAAAACACGGCGGGCTAACGCGGACTCAAATTTGTCGATGTCGAGTTATGGCGACCTTTGGTGTAATGCTAAAATAAAAATAAAAATAACTGGCTTGAACCTGGGGTGTACCGGTACCTACTTATGATGTTGGGTTTATGGCGGTGTGGAATGAGTGGACCGACGCTTGAGGCCGCTTCTTCCATTCGTTGGGAAGGTTGGCCCCCCAACAAATTGCCCCGGTTCGCTGTAAGAGAAAATTCACGTTGTGCTCCTGCTCCTGCATGCTAAGACTTAAACAAACGGTTAGTGCATAACTGTTAAGGCAAAATGATAACGCACGAATTTATAAGCAATGTAACTGTGTGAGTAGAAAATGCTATCCTGCAAAAGTGTGATGCCTGCTGCAAATGCTGTGATTTCGCCCTTGCACGGACGTGTTGCGATTGTGAATGCGGATATGTTGTCCTTGCTGCAACTGCCCCTGTAGACTAAAGCTCAAGAAAGAGTTAGTGCATAACTGCTAAGACAGAATAATAAAGCATGAATAAGAAATGCAATTTTGAGAGTATAGAAATCGTCCTTGCGTAGATGTGATATGCTGATGATGTCGTTTTGGACGTGGCGTCATTTTCGGACATATGGCGTCATGGCGTCGTTTTCGGACTTGTTGTGCTGATAACGTCGTTGTCTGGACGTATTGCTGCTGGCGTCGTTTTCAGATTTGGCATCGTTTTCGGACTTGTTGTGCTGATAACGTCGTTGCACGGGCGATATTCTTCTTTGGTGTCGTTTTCGGACTTGGCGTCGTTTTTGGACTTGTTGTGCTGATAACGTCGTTGCCTGGACGTGTTGCTGCTGGCGTCGTTTTCGGACTTGGCGTCGTTTTTGGACTTGTTGTGCTGATAACGTCGTTGCCTGGACGTGTTGTTGCTGGCGTCGTTTTCGGACTTGGCGTCGTTTTTGGACTTGTTGTGCTGATAACGTCGTTGCCTGGACGTGTTGCAGCTGGCGTCGTTTTCGGACTTGGCGTCGTTACTTGTTGTGCTGATAACGTCGTTGCCTGGACGTGTTGCTGATGCTCCTGTAGAATAAATGCTCCTGCAAGCTAAGTTTGAGAAAAAATTAGTGTATACCTGTTAAAACAAAATGATAAATATTTGAGAAATGAAATTTTGTGGGTAGAGATGTCGTCCCTGATACGCCGGATGAATACTGAGATGTTGTCCTTGCACGGACATACTAACGTTGCAACTGACGAATTGCCATGATGCCTTTGTTGTGTGCGTGGGTTGTAAACTTGACTTTATGCCCGAGCTGATACGCTAGACTTTGTTGCGGAATTTTGAATTCTGACTGTTGATTGTCGACGCCCCTCTCTGCTTCTGCAGCTTCTACTGCGGACTTTGAACTTTAGATTGTTGTTATATCCTGCCGCTCTGCTTTTCGCTTCGCTGGCGATATGGAGGACCTGCGCTCAAAGAAAACTTGTGAGTTTGGGGGGGTCGATTCGTATTTGACTTCGCCGCTTTGTTCCTTGACATCTGCGTGCCTGGCCTATTTGGACCTGCAACTGGTCTCCTACCTTGTCCCAGTTTTGGAATGTGCAAAGGGCGTTTGGCCTAAAGTGGGTCTCAATGGAGTTGCTTGTATGTTGTGTGTATTCTCGTTATTTTCAGAACGAAGGAAAAGTTTCCTAATGGTGTGACCGAAGCCGATTTAGGCCACCTATGTATCCCCATGAGGGAATCAGGTCATGACGTAGTTCATTACAAGCGAAATTGGGTAAAATTCTAAAGGTGGGACCGAAGCCGATATGGCCGCCTACGTATCTACCAATATGCCTTCTCGCTTTGCATCATGGTTGGCTGGGTCTTCATGCTCTGCTATCAGTATCTCCTTCTTTTGGCTTCTGCATGGTGCATGCTTGGATAAATGACTGATTCAGCGAGCGGGTTACGCCAGGAACACCTCTTCTCCTTTGGGGTTCATTGTACTCATTGGGGAAGACATCTTCCACCTGAATGACTCCCTCTTTGATTAACTCCTCTATTTTGTCCTTGAGTGTATAGCAATTTTCGATGTCGTGCCCCTCGACACCGGAATGGTATGCACAATGTTTGGTTTTATCGTGCCCTTGGGAAGTAGGCCTGGGGGTATTTCTGGGAATTGGCTGGAGTATTCCTGCGGCTTTCAGCTCCTCATACACTTGGGTTATGGGTTCGGCTAAAGGTGTATAGGTTCTGGTTGGCTTTCTCTCAGCATTTATGCGGGGTTTGAAGATATTTAGTGGACGGGCCTTCGGCTGTGGCGTATACACTGGTGGGTATCGCAAGGGGTTGTCATATGTATTGCGAAAATAGGTTTGTGGTGGCCTTTTATTTTAATTTGTGTTTGGCTGGGGTATGGTAGGCATTTGGTTTTGCGTGGGATATTTGAGTGCATTGTATATTGGCTGAATGGGATATGTAGTAAGAGGGTACTGGTAATATTTTGGAGGATTTTGATTGTTTTGGTTATTTGCAGTGACGAGTGCTCTAGTGAGGGTTCGGAGTCTTTTGATTTCGGCCTGCAGGGTTGCCATTTGCTGTGGTAATTGGGCGAGGTGTTCGATCGGATCTACGCTACTTTTCTTTTCTGAGACCTCTGCTTTGCCTATAGGGACCAAGACGGGTTCCGACTCGTTCTGCTCAAATGACCTTGAATCAGTCACGTCGCTGGACCGTGCCTTTGATCTTGTGAAATATCGATGCTCTATCATTGTTTAGTCAAATACAAATCGACCTTCGGGGGAAGATGATAAATCCTTTTAGACAAAATGTAGCAAACTGCGTTAGTGTCAAGCACGTGATTTTGCAAAAGTGCAAATAACATTTAGCAAGTACATGTTGCACATAAATTGTCACATTGCAAGTGAGTCCTAACATGCATAGGGACCCCTTTATGCCAGAGGTAGGCCTAAACGTCACATATGCGAGATCATGATGGATTTGTCCAAGCCGTCCAACTATAATGTTTTTGTTGGAAATGGCGACCAAATGACGGTGCACTTTTTCCAATTTTAGCATGTCATGATTAGGCTTGGATTTGTCTATCATGGTCACGCAACACATAACATGTTGGTTGGTCGTTGGGTTGAGAAAACTCGTCGACAAGTTTGGTGTCTTCCTAATTGTGGTGTCGATGCCAAGGACCGACCCACCTAAGGTAAATGCATGCATGCCCTAAAATAAATGGTGGTATAGCTCTATTTTAAGTTTCTAAGATTTGGCTTTTCTAGACGCAAGGTTCCCGAGCGGACAACTCGAGTGAGAAGGCTACGCGGCCACCGGTTAGACCGGACACTCCACGAATATTACCAACTCTCCTAAATTTGGGTTTTGAAGAAAAAAAATTTGCTGATGCACCAAGCGCACCTCGCATGTAGTGTGTGATAGTGTGAATTTTCCAGAGTGGACGAAATATGAGCGGAATGCCAGTTTAAGGAAAGCAGTAAAGCAAATAGCGATTAAATCAAATAAACAAAATACAGTACATAAAAATTAAATGCAAAATAATGTCAAATAATAACCCTATGTCTGTTGTGGTTAAGAACCTAAAATCCACAGCGGAGTCGCCATTTCTGTCACGCCCTTTTTCGACCGCGACATTTATTAGCGAACCTCCTGCTTAATAAAAATGTTAGAAATAAAAAATAATAAAATGCTAAATGTTAAAAAGAGTTAAATATGCTAAAGGTGCTAAAATGGGCTAGAAATGCTAAAGTGCTAAATGCTAAAAAGTAGTGCTAAAAGGTGCTAAATGCTAAAGGGTTCGCGGAGTCGCCACCTAATTAATTTGGGTGAATTAGGACACCTAAATGTTAACTAGTTTAAAGTGAACATTAACTCCATTTTAATGGTCTGCAAAATTGTGAGATTCTGGGCAAGGGTTTTTTATTATCCTAGAGGGAAGGGGTTAGGCACCCTAAAGGATCCGCTAACTTGCGGTTGTCCGTTCAAACCTAGGGTTAATTATTTATGCTAAGAATGCGCGTTTTGAAAATATAAAAGATGCTTCCAAATATTTTATAAAAAGGAGGCGTGTTGATAAAAGTTTGTAAGGCTAATGCTATAGAAAAATATATATAAAGTTTTAAAGTGTGCATTTATATTGTTTATGATGTAGGCGGTGCAAAGTTGATTTATGGACTATAGATATGCATTTATCTGCGAAATCAGAAAAGTGGTGCGTTAGTTTTAGATATGCAATTTTAATGATTAGGAAAAGATTAGATATGAAATGACAAGCCTAAGATAAATAATTAGAAGTGCATTTAATTCTAAATCACCTTCCCACCTTTTATGTTCAAAGACTAATTGAACTAGCTCTCCTATTAATTACAAAGTTAAATAATAAAATTGCAATAAACAAATAAAGGCATAAAATGAGGCAATTAAATTTAGAGAGTAAGAGGAGTTGAGACGGATGACAACGTCATCTTGTCCTATTTTTGTTTAGGAATTTCTGAAGCGGGAATGTGAATGCGGATGTGCATAGACGCGGGTTGCCATTTGAAGTAGCTCGTGATTAGTCTCGCCGTGAGACTCTTCATTTTGCTCCGATGCATTTCATGTAAAAAATAAAGAAAGATAAGGATTAGTATATGCCCAAAAATATCGAATCAAAGTCTGAAGCATGTAACGCGACCTAGGCATAATCAGCAGATAAGGTTATACAAATCCGTAAATAAAATAATGCAGTTATATGAAGATGTAATAGTCAGCAAGTAAACTGAATGGGCCTAACCCACACATGCGAAAACGAGACTTATAGACCCTGGACAGCCTATGTGCAACTTTTAAATGAGGCAGTGGGCTTTGACAAACCCCAATAACTGAGGCTAATTTAGTAGTACACACACAGATGGTGATATTTGGCGAAAGCGATCAAGTATACACCCAAAATACATACAGTATACCTGCAGATCTGCTGCAGTAAGTGCTCAAATATGCTGTAAAATACACTAGTCAGATGTAGGCAGTAGGCAGAGACAGAAATAAGAAGCAAAACAGGCCAAAGACATAAAATACGATATACATGTTAATATACTAAACATATGGGTAATCGGTTATTATTCGGTTATGCATGATCGAGTAAAGATGCAAATTCAGCTCGTAACTTTCAAATTTTAGAGAAAATATGGTAAGCCTACACATAATGCCCCGACAAACAAATCAGGAACATGGTGGCCCAATACAGAACAGACTACTGAAGAGGGATTTCAAACACACCAACTGGCCATGGTCGAGTAAAAGGAGAAGCCTGACCCCCCTACATTTATGTCCAAACATATCCTTGCCTTTTAAAATGCTTAGAACCTATCTGATGCACACTTGGATATACATTGCAATGAGTACTCACAGAATGTTCGTATTATATATGATGTATATAGGGAGGCTCTGTTTCAGATTAAGGAAATGGCCTTGCAGCAACTTAGCCCTTCAACAAACAAGAGACAGTACCAACATTATTTTAATTTTCTTCTAGGCTTAATCCATTACTGGGTGATATGACGAATAATACATGACATTTAATTGACCAAATATAATCCTCAGACAAAATAAACATGCTTTTGAGCATTCAAACGAGTTCGGATAATTTACGACAAACATATAATTACTGCATATGACACACAATACATTGCGACACCGCTACAGATTTCGAACGACGACTAGATTAAGCTTAAACGCAATTTTCCAAGAAAACACATACACATATACAGGACATTCAACATGAACAGAATGCTAAAAATAATGATTTTACCTTCTCCGGGCAGCGAACCGAGGCAGCATATCAAGTCGTCGATCCGCTCGGGTTTTGGTTTTGCTATGCGAATAAAAGGGCAAAGTTTGTTTGCTGATTTCTTGGCTGAAATTGAAAGAAAGGGTTTCGAACTTCCTGTTCTTGTGATGCTAATGGTCTGGGTGCTGAGCCCCCTAACTCCCTATGCCTGTCGGTTCTCCCCCGCCTTATGCGAATCTGTTGGGTTTCCCCCCTTCTCTGTCTTGCATGTGCTTGACCGTGAAAAATGGTCTGGATTGCTGTGTTATACTGTGCTTACTACTGGTTTTCAGATTAAGTCAAGGATGCCCCCTCTTGTGCAGATCGACCTCATTTATATAGTAATAATTTAGGGTTCCAATTTTGGTAAGCTCTTAGGGCTGATTTAGTGTGATTTTTGTATTGATTCTGTCGGATTTCTTGGTGTAAAATCGATTGAGGGTTGGTTAAGGTAAGTTAATATTCTGGAGTGATTTGTATTGTTCTTATTTTGGTAGGATCTGTTATTGATTCGGTAGGGGAACGATTTGGTTATGTCGGATTCTCAGGCTAGAATCTCGGCGAGGAAGGTGCGGCGATGGAGTGCGTAGGGGGGGGGGGGGTGCGGTGGATCTTTTATTTTAGGGTTCTTAGGTTTTTCTTTAGAAATTTGTCGTGATGGGCGAAGAGAACGAAGTGGAAATAAGGGCTGGGGGTTTTTTGTGGGATGCTGGTGATGGGGAAAAGATAAAGGGCTTGCGGATGGGCCTTGCGGGTAAAAGGGTTGGGTTGGGCGAATTAAATAAGTTTTGTGGGCTGCGGGTATTGGGCTGGTGAAGGGTAGCATTAGGTATTAATTTTAAGTGGGTTATTAGTTATTAAAATTAATTAGTGGTAAATTAGATTGTTTAAATTGTGATTAAATTATTTAGGTGTTTTATTAGTCTAAGCTTTGAGTTTAAAATTATTACAAAAATAAAGACGGGCGTGCTTAATATTTTATAATGTGACGCTATTATTAAAACTTATTTATTATGAGTATTGCGATGTTATATTATTAAATTGAATGGGGTTTAGATTAAACTATTAAATTATTTAAATGCTAAATGCAAATATGATATTTAAGGACTGCTTAATGCGATGCTGTTATTTACAGTTTTATTTATTGTGCATTATTATTTAATTTATGCTTTAAATTATTACAATAATTATGACGTTGCTTTGCGTATTAATAAATGCGGCTATGCTATTTGGCACGACGTCATTGTTAAATTATTTATTTATTTACGTATTTATTATTAATTATCATATAAGATTTATGACAGGGCTTTCAAATTAATAAATACGGGCGCGATACTCTAAGTGCTTAATTTTCTACGTAAGACGCGGTGCCATTAATAAATTGCTTATTTACGCATGTATTAATGTATTATTGTTGCATTTTATTATAAAAAATTATTACAAATTATTGAAAAATTAGTGTAATTTTATAGCTAATGACTGAACGGGAGGGTCAAAATTGGGTGTCAACAGCCTGCCCCTCTTTGTATGGTGATGATGGACGAATCTTCGGACAAAGACGTTGACTCATAGCCAATTTTGTCTCGATCCTCAGAATTGCAAAAATGTTGGGCAATTAAGACAAAGTGCCGCGGACTAAAGCGTCGATGTCGAGTTATTACGACACTGGGCTACCATGGTCAAACACCAAGGCGGGCTAACGCGAGCTCAAAATTTATCCCAGTGTCGAGTTATGACGACGCTGGGCTACCATGGTCAAAACACCAAGGCGGGCTAACGCGGACTCAAATTTGTCCAGTGTCGAGTTATGACGACACTGGGCTGTGGTGCTAAAATAAAAATAAAAATAACTGGCTTGAACCTAGGGTGTACCGGTACCGACTTATGATGTTGGGTTTATGGCGGTGTGGAATGAGTGGACCGACGCTTGAGGCCGCTTCTTCTATTCGTTGGGAAGGTTGGCCCCCAAACAAATTGCCCCGGTTCGCTGTAAGAGAAAATTCACGTTGTGCTCCTGCTCCTCATGCTAAGACTTAAACAAACGGTTAGTGCATAACTGTTAAGGCAAAATGATAACGCACGAATTTATAAGCAATGTAATTGTGTGAGTAGGAAATGCTATCCTGCAAAAGTGTGATGCCTGCTGCAAATGCTGTGATTTCGCCCGTGCACGGACGTGTTGCGATTGTGAATGCGGATATGTTGTCCTTGCTGCAACTTCCCCTATAGACTAAAGCTCAAGAAAGAGTTAGTGCATAACTGCTAAGACAGAATAATAAAGCATGAATAAGAAATGCAATTTTGAGAGTATAGAAATCGTCCTTGCGTAGATGTGATATGATGATGACGTCGTTTTGGATGTGGCGTCGTTTTCGTACATATGGCATCATGGCGTCGTTTTCGGACTTGTTGTGTTGATAACGTCGTTGTCTGGACGTATTGCTGCTGGCGTCGTTTTCGGACTTGGCGTCGTTTTTGGACTTGTTGTGCTGATAAAGTCGTTGCCTGGACGTGTTGCTGCTGGTGTCGTTTTCGGACTTGGCGTCGTTTTTGGACTTGTTGTACTGATAACGTCGTTGCCTGGACGTGTTGCTGTTGGCGTCGTTTTCGGACTTGACGTCGTTTTCTGACTTGGCGTCGTTTTCGGACTTGGCGTCGTTTTCGGACCTGGCGTCGTTTTTGGACTTGTTGTGCTGATAACGTCGTTGCCTGGACGTGTTGCTACTGGCGTCGTTTTCGGACTTGGCGTCGTTTTTGGACTTGTTGTGCTGATAACGTCGTTGTTTGGACGTGTTGTTGCTGGCGTCGTTTTCGGACTTGGCGTCGTTTTTGGACTTGTTGTGCTGATAACGTCGTTGCCTGGACGTGTTGCTGCTGGCGTCATTTTCGGACTTGGCGTCGTTTTTGGACTTGTTGTGCTGATAACGTCGTTGCCTGGACGTGTTGCTGATGCTCATGTAGAATAAATGCTCCTGCAAGCTAAGTTTGAGAAAAAAATTAGTGTATACCTGTTAAAACAAAATGATAAATATTTGAGAAATGAAATTTTGTGGGTAGAGATGTCGTCCCTGATACGCCGGATGAATACTGAGATGTTTTCCTTACACGGACATACTAACGTTGCAACTGACGAATTGCCATGATGTCTTTGTTGTGTGTGTGGGTTGCAAACTTGACTTTATGCCCGAGCTGATATGCTAGACTTTGTTGCGGAATTTTGAATTCTGACTGTTGATTGTCGACGCCCCTCTCTGCTTCTGCAGCTTCTACTGCGGACTTTGAACTTTAGATTGTTGTTATATCCTCTGCCTCTGCTGCTTCTTTCTGCTTCTGCTGATATGGAGGACCTGCGCTCAAAGAAAACTTGTGAGTTTGGGGGGGTCGATTCGTATTTGACTTCGCCGCTTTGTTCCTTGACATCTGCGTGCCTGGCCTATTTGGACCTGCAACTGGTCTCCTACCTTGTCCCAGTTTTGGAATGTGCAAAGGGCGTTTGGCCTAAAGTGGGTCTCAATGGAGTTGCTTGTATGTTGTGTGTATTCTCGTTATTTTCAGAACGAAGGAAAAGTTTCCTAATGGTGTGACCGAAGCCGATTTAGGCCACCTACGTATCCCCATGAGGGAATCAGGTCATGACGTAGTTGATCGGTGTATTTTATATACACCTTTTGAGTCTGTTTTAGTTAGTCTTTTGTCCCATTTTGCACATATAAATGTCGTATTAGGATAGTTTTTCTTTCTATTGAGTCAAAGTGGTTGAAATGGCCAAATGGCGGAAAAGGAGCAAAAAGAGGGCAAAGAGGAAGTACTTAGTGAAAGCGGAGAAAGTGGCAAACGAGGTGAAATCCGGACTGCGCTGGCCTCACTGCGATCGAAGCGAGGGCGGCGCTATTATTGAAGAAGCTGCGAAGATTGTGCGCGGCTCGAAGACGAAAGCAGGGCGCGGCGCTTAAACATCCGAAAGCCACGGGAGTTGCGGCCGCGCGCTCGAGCAGCGAGATATCGGGCGGCGCCAAAACACCCGGTATTGCAGAACTTTAGCGCGCGGCTGCTACAGCGAGCCAGGCCGACGCGGAAAAATTAGGTCTTTGCGGATTTTGGGCGAACTGCGAGGAAAAGAAGGAGGCGTTTTTACCTATAAAGGAGAACCCTAGCGGTTTTAAAGGGTTCCCTTTCTTGCCAAACACAAGGTTTTCTTGCCTGGAGATTGGAGACCCAAACATTAGTAATTTCTTTTCTTTTTCTTTTCTTTAATTCGGTTTTGCATGATGAACTTTGAATTAGTTCTTGTCATATTCATGGCTAGGAACTAATTCTCTTATAGACTTTCTATGTTGAATTCTTGAACCTTATGTTATAAAGTAATGCATGCTTATGGTTATTATTCTTATTGAGAGATCTATCCAATAATTGAGTTGAATTCTTGGTAGCTAATTGACAACTAGTTATCACTATATGATTTCTAATCAGTTACGAAAAGGAGGATTGTGAATATCTTTGTAAGTTGGGTAGACGGTCTCGAGTTGGGGATGAAAATACCTCAATTAGATTTGTAAGCGTTGATGAGAGGCTTAACAACCCTAATTTTGCGCATTGTGCGTGACGGATCAACTAGGTTTTGTGCTTAATCCTCCTATAGAGTTACCCTTATCGTGAAAGTTAGGTAAGGAACAATCACGGGGTTGAGTGTTTATATAACCCTAACGAGTATAAAGCGATTTAAATAAACTGCTTTCTCCAAAAGAAGAACACCATAAGTAATGCATTAACAAGTAACATAAGCGGATAGTAAGGATACATAGAAGCCCTATTCTCATCATCACTGAAGTAAATCTTTATAGTTAAAATAGCTTTCATAATTCTTAGTTATAAACAACCAATCAATCATTAATCCACCAAATAGATACTAGAAAATAGACAATTGGTACTTGAACCCTAATCCCAGAGGACGATATTCGGTCTTATCTAAGACTATACTACTTGATACGATAACGTGCACTTGCGTTTAAAAGTGTGTGCATATTACGCGCATCAAGTTTTTGGCGCCGTTGCCGGGGATTAGGCATTAGTTCAATATCAAATTTATCTATTTTTAATTTCTAATTTGGTTTTATGTATAGTTTTTTTTTAATTTTGTTTATTTTATGTATTTATTGTGTGAAAACAAGGGTGCCGTGATTCTTTGTTGGTTTTGATTTATCTCAGGGATCCTTAAGACATGGATTTCTACTGTCAATATGATCGAGCTCCAACCATAGAGGAAGAGAGGGAGGAATTACGAGAAACTCTACTCAGTCTCACGAGGTCCCAAGCTCGGTTCATGGACGAAATGAGGTTGGGTATAAAGAGGTTGGAAAGCAAATAGCGTAACTTCGCGATCATATTCAACAATGACAGCAAGTTGAGGAGCACGAATCACACCCAACTATTGAGGAATTTGGTGAGATAGTGGTGTAGAGAAGGAAAAGATTGCGTAAACCCAATTATTCACCTTCTTGGATTACGTGGAAATTCTTTTCATGCACCTATCACGGAAGAAACACCACTAGCTATCACGAATGACTCCCAATTAGGAATTGCATACCATCAAGGCAACCCCGAGTCAAGAGATGTAGAGAATTTCACGGTTTCTACAAAATAAGAAGCCTAAAAGACAAACTCATCTTGTGTGCTTGGGGATACTTGTATGTTTAAGGCCCTGTTTGAACAAATAGTTATAGGAAATTGAGACCTATAGCAATAAATCTGTGGATTGCAGCGATTCGCGAAGTATCAATGGGCACTCGAGAAAGGTTAATTGCGTCAGGCTAAAAGACGTAAAACGGCGCTTGTTGGGAGGCAACCAACGTTTTCAATTATGTTATTTTAATTTCTGTCTTTAGTTTATTTTATTTTGTCTAGAACAATCTCACGGTCATGGGTCTTGTGTTTGGTATTTGTGTGTAGTCTGAGGAATAAAGCGAAAGAAAAGCAAGGATTTTCGAAAAAAGCGGGTAGCGCGGCTGAAGCGAGACGCGACGCCAAAATATCTGAAGAGGTGCTGAAGTTTAAGCGCGCTCAGGAGCGAGGGCGGCGCGAAAGTCGAAGGCCTTGAGATGTTTAGGCGCGCGGCTAAAGCGAGCATGGCCTGGCGGAATCGAAATTTAAAACGCCAATCAGATTTTCCCAATTCCAACTTCCAAACCTAACCTTCCTCTCCAAAACCCACGAAATTCAGAAATTTGCCCACAAACCTCCACAAATCCAACCCAACCACAACCTAAACTCTTAAATTCCCAAAAACCCTCAACTATCTCAAACAACAAAGCTCCATTCCATAGCCTCAACCCACCAATTGAAACAAGAACAAGCTTGAGTCTTCTCATCAAAAGGTAATCCCTATCTTTGTTCTTGAATCCTTTCACTGAAGTCATAGGAGGTAGTAGTTGGGAAGAGTATTGTAGTTGGAGTAGTTTGGGTACTGAAAAGTTGGTTGTGTAGTTGGAGAAAAGAGTAGAAAAAGAGGTTGTGGGCATTGTTGAAGTTTGGGGGTGTTGTCGCTGCTAGTTGTTGAGTGTATAGGAGACATTGTGCCACAAAAATTAGAAGCTGCAGATTTTGTTTATAAATGGCCACCAGAAAGAGAAGAGGATCCACATCCACCCCAACCCCACAATACGATGAAAATAGATTTGTGAGTTACCAGGCCTTCCAAAGATACAAAGGCTTGATACTGGGCAGTAATTCGAGAAGGGAATGGATTACCAAAGGGATCTATGGGGAGGAAGACGTTTATGAGCCCATCCGGCTATGATAGAAACTAAGGGTGGAAGAGATTTGTCAATCCGAGAAGATAAAACCGATGAATACAACAATGGTGCGGGAATTTTATGCAAACTTTCGGAGAGGGCGAGAAAGGGTGCTTTGTAAGGAAATTATATGCTGTATCGCGAAGCAATAAATACAACGTGAAAGCAATTGATGTTGAAGAAAGTAGCGATTGGAACCATTTTAGAACATGGTCTAGGAGCAGCAACAACATTGGCGGAATAATATTGCGAACGATGAGCTACCACCGGGCTTTTGAGATCGGAAGGAATGGATCTAGAGCAGGCGAGTGCCAATTCAACAAGCGACCAAGGCTTGGTGTATTTCGTCGATGCGCGTGATTCCATCTACGCACTTCACCAGAGTGCGGAAGACGAGATTAAGTTGATTTATGGAATTATGAGTGATAATTGATGTGGGAAAAGAGATAGTGCGAGCATCGAAGAAATCAGCCGAGTTGGTGACAACAGTGGATTGGGACACGGTTCACTTATTACGATCTATGCCACATGAGTGCGATCCACAACTACCCGAGATACTCATGAAAGAAACCAATGCCGGTGTCCTATGGGATAGTGCACTCTTTTCGGACCACTAGCCCCGGCGGGCGAAGAGTACAACCAGCGGCGGCAACAACAATGAGGCAACCATGGATGAAGATGAGCACGAAATAGGGGCTCAATATGAGGCGAGACCTAGCCACCGCCAACCACAAGAGCAGAACCTTCGAGGCCCACAATAGGGCAATTGTACAACACCAGAAGGAGATGATGCAGACCTTGCAAGCAGTAGTACAAGGACAGCAAGAAACAAGGCAACAAATCGACGAGCTGAGTGCCTTGTTCAACCAATGGTCGATGCATTATCCACCGCCACCACCACCATTTTAGCCAAAGTTTGTAAGTGTCGTTTTCTTTTACTGTCTTTGAGTCTACACATTGGGGACAATGTGTGATTTAAGTTTGGGGGTGTGTTTTTGTGTTTTAGTTTTTATTTGTGTGTCATGTTATGTTTTATTTAAATTTTTCTATTTGTTTTATGTTTATTTTGAGTCACCAAAATTTTTCTTTCTTGAGTCATAATTGCCTGTCAAAGATCATGTATGCTGTAGTTGCTAGAAACACCTAATGAAGTAAGGTGGAATAATGTAAAGGAATTGAAGCAACTATCTAAACACTTAGGTTAGATATGCCAAAAGCTCACATAATCTGTCTATTTGGAGTTTCTTGCTTAAGTTATGCATGCTAAATGATAAATGCTTATGTGTTATGAGTGCTTGCTATTTGTTGCGAAATAGTTAGGATATGCATTTTAGGGAGATGACTCAGTCATTTCTTTGATAGTCAATTCTTACCATTCTTTTCTATCCGTGCTTTAAAAATACCTAGTCAGCCCCATTGAGCCTAAATTTGAAACTTCTTCTTTGACACCCCATATTCCCACAAAATTGTGCCATAAGTGAAAATATGAAATTGTGGAGTACATTGTGTTAAAAAGAAGAAACAAAAAGAGTGAACAAGTTTGAGGCACCCTAATGGAAAAGTAATAAGAAAGAGGCAAAAGCCTAAGTTTGGGGGTGCCTATTTGTATAATACACTTCACTCTCCCAAAACAAAAGAGGGGAATGATAGAATTGAAGTGAAGGAAAGAATCAAAAGAAAAAGGGAAAAATTGAAAAGCCAAAGAGCTTATGGTACAGAAAAATGAGTCTAAATGCATATCTTTACCAACTCCTACCTAAGCCTACATTACAACCCTCAAAGTCCTGAAGATCTCTTTTATGCATATCCAGAATTAGTGGAGAATAGCAAGTAAGCATGCCATAGGAATTATTGAATTTATATGCATGATTTAGTATATTGACTTCCATTTAAGCATGATAAGTATGAGTTTGCGAAATATCTAGCTCAATGTGTTGAAATTCCATGCTATATGTTCCTGCATATTATTCTGCTAACCTTCATGTTTTTCTAGTTAACATCTATGCAGCAAAAGTGATTAATGACAGGGAGTCCTTTATTTTTCATTCTTTTGAGTCTTTTATTGTATTTCTTTCTATCTTTGCTCGAGGGCGAGCAAAGGTTAAGTTTGGGGGTATTTGATCGGTGTATTTTATATACACCTTTTGAGTCTGTTTTAGTTAGTCTTTTGTCCCATTTTGCACATATAAATGTCGTATTAGGATAGTTTTTCTTTCTATTGAGTCAAAGTGGTTGAAATGGCCAAATGGCGGAAAAGGAGCAAAAAGAGGGCAAAGAGGAGGTCTTAGAGTAAACGGAGAAAGTGGCAAACGAGGCTGAAATCCGGACTGCGCGGCGCCTCCTGCGATCGAAGCGGGGCGCGGCGCTATTATTGAAGAAGGCTGCAGAAGATTGTGCGCGGCTCTCGAAGACCGAAAGCAGGGCGCGCGCTAAACATCCGAGAAGCCACGGGAGTTGCGGCCGCGGCTCGAGCAGCGAATATCGGGGCGGCGCCAAAACACCAGTATTGCAGAACTTTAGGCGCGCTGCTACAGCGAACATGGCGCGCGGAAAAAATTAGGTCTTTTGACGGATTTTTGGGCGAGCTGCGAGGAAAAGAAGGAGGCGTTTTTACCTATAAAGGAGAACCTGGCGCTTTTAAAGGGTTCCCTTTCTTGCCAAACACAAGGTTTTCTTGCCTAGGAGATTGGAGACCCAAACATTAGTAATTTCTTTTCTTTTTCTTTTCTTTAATTCGGTTTTGCATGATGAACTTTGAATTAGTTCTTGTCATATTCATGGCTAGGAACTAATTCTCTTATAGGGCTTTCTATGTTGAATTCTTGAACCTTATGTTATAAAGTAATGCATGCTTATGGTTATTATTCTTATTGAGAGATCTATCCAATAATTGAGTTGAATTCTTGGTAGCTAATTGACAACTAGTTATCACTATATGATTTCTAATCAGATTCTGAAAAGGAGGGATTGTGAATATGCTGTAAGTTGGGTAGACGGTCTCGAGTTGGGGATGAAAATACCTCAATTAGATTTGTAGCGTTGATGAGAGGCTTAACAACCCTAATTTTGCGCATTGTGCGTGACGGTCAACTAGGTTTTTGTGCTTAATCCTCCTATAGAGTTACCCTTATCAGCGAAAGTTAGGTAAGGAACAATACTGGGGTTGAGTGTTTATATAACCCTAACGGGAGTATAAAACGATTTCGTAAACCTGCTTTCTCCAAAAGAAGAACACCATAAGTAATGCATTAACAAGTAACATAAGCGGATAGTAAGGATACATAGAAGCCCTATTCTCATCATCACTGAAGTAAATCTTTATAGTTAAAATAGCTTTCATAATTCTTAGTTATAAACAACCAATCAATCATTAATCCACCAAATAGATACTAGAAAATAGACAATTGGTACTTGAACCCTAATCCCAGAGGACGATATTCGGTCTTATCTAAGACTATACTACTTGATACGATAACGTGCACTTGCGTTTAAAAGTGTGTGCATATTACGCGCATCAGTAGTTCATTACAGGCGAAATTGGGTAAAATTCTAAAGGTGGGACCGAAGCCGATATGGCCGCCTACGTATCTACCAATATGCCTTCTCGCTTTGCATCATGGTTGGCTGGGTCTTCATGCTCTGCTATCAGTATCTCCTTCTTTTGGCTTCTGCATGGTGCATGCTTGGATAAATGACTGATTCAGGCGGAGCGGGTTCTGGCCAGGGAACACCTCTTCTCCTTTGGGGTTCATTGTACTCATTGGGGAAGACATCTTCCACCTGAATGACTCCCTCTTTGATTAACTCCTCTATTTTGTCCTTGAGTGTATAGCAATTTTCGATGTCGTGCCCCTCGACACCGGAATGGTATGCACAATGTTTGGTTTTATCGTGCCGCCAGGAAGTAGGCACAGGGGTATTTCGAGAATGGTGGAGTATTCCTGCGGCTTTCAGCTCCTCATACACTTGGGTTATGGGTTCGGCTAAAGGTGTATAGGTTCTGGTTTGCTTTCTCTCAGCATCTATGCGGGGTTTGAAGATATTTAGTGGACGGGCCTTCGGCTGTGGCGTATACACTGGTGGGTATCGCAAGGGGTTGTCATATGTATTGCGAAAATAGGTTTGTGGTGGCCTTTTATTTTAATTTGTGTTTGGCTGGGGTATGGTAGGCATTTGGTTTTGCGTGGGATATTTGAGTGCATTGTATATTGGCTGAATGGGATATGTAGTAAGAGGGTACTGGTAATATTTTGGAGGATTTTGATTGTTTTGGTTATTTGCAGTGACGAGTGCTCTAGTGAGGGTTCGGAGCCTTTTGATTTCGGCCTGCAGGGTTGCCATTTGATGTGGTAATTGGGCGAGGTGTTCGATCGGATCTACGCTGCTTTTCTTTTCTGAGACCTCTGCTTTGCCTATAGGGACCAAGACGGGTTCCGACTCGTTCTGCTCAAATGACCTTGAATCATTCACGTCGCTGGACCGTGCCTTTGATCTTGTGAAATATCGAGCTCTATCATTATTTAGTCAAATACAAATCGACCTTCGGGGGAAGATGATAAATCCTTTTAGACAAAATGTAGCAAACTGCATTAGTGTCAAGCACGTGATTTTGCAAAAGTGCAAATAACATTTAGCAAGTACATGTTGCACATAAATTGTCACATTGCAAGCGAGTCCTAACATGCATAGGGACCCCTTTATGCCAGAGGTAGGCCTAAACGTCACATATGCGAGATCATGATGGATTTGTCCAAGCCGTCCAACTATAATGTTTTTGTTGGAAATAGCGACCAAATGACGGTGCACTTTTTCCAATTTCGGCATGTCATGATTAGGCTTGGATTTGTCTATCATGGTCACGCAACACATAACATGCTGGTTGGTCGTTGGGTTGAGAAAACTCGTCGACAAGTTTGGTGTCTTCCTAATTGTGGTGTCGATGCCAAGGACCGACCCACCTAAGGTAAATGCATGCATGCCCTAAAATAAATGGTGGTATAGCTCTATCTTAAGTTTCTAAGATTTGGCTTTTCTAGGCCTTGAGTTCAGGCGGACAACTCGAGTGAGAAGGCTACGCGGCCACCGGTTAGACCGGACACTCCACGTATATTACCAACTCTCCTAAATTTGGGTTTTGAAGAAAAAATTTTGCTGATGCACCAAGCGCACCTCGCATGTAGTGTGTGATAGTGTGAATTTTTCAGAGTGGACGAAATATGAGCGGAATGCCAGTTTAAGGAAAGCAGTAAAGCAAATAGCGATTAAATCAAATAAACAAAATACAGTACATAAAAATTAAATGCAAAATAATGTCAAATAATAACCCTATGTCTGTTGTGGTTAAGAACCTAAAATCCACAGCGGAGTCGTCATTTCTGTCACGCCCTTTTTCGACCGCGACATTTATTAGCGAACCTCCTGCTTAATAAAAATGTTAGAAATAAAAAATAATAAAATGCTAAATGTTAAAAAGGGTTAAATATGCTAAAGGTGCTAAAATGGGCTAGAAATGCTAAAGTGCTAAATGCTAAAAAGTAGTGCTAAAAGGTGCTAAATGCTAAAGGGTTCGCGGAGTCGCCACCTAATTAATTTGGGTGAATTAGGACACCTAAATGTTAACTAGTTTAAAGTGAACATTAACTCCATTTTAATGGTCTGCAAAATTGTGAGATTCTGGGCAAGGGTTTTTTATTATCCTAGAGGGAAGGGGTTAGGCACCCTAAAGGATCCGCTAACTTGCGGTTGTCCGTTCAAACCTAGGGTTAATTATTTATGCTAAGAATGCGCGTTTTGAAAATATAAAAGATGCTTCCAAATATTTTATAAAAAGGAGGCGTGTTGATAAAAGTTTGTAAGGCTAATGCTATAGAAAAATATATATAAAGTTTTAAAGTGTGCATTTATATTGTTTATGATGTAGGCGGTGCAAAGTTGATTTATGGACTATAGATATGCATTTATCTGCGAAATCAGAAAAGTGGTGCGTTAGTTTTAGATATGCAATTTTAATGATTAGGCGAAGATTAGATATGAAATGACAAGCCTAAGATAAATAATTAGAAGTGCATTTAATTCTAAATCACCTTCCCACCTTTTATGTTCAAAGACTAATTGAACTAGCTCTCCTATTAATTACAAAGTTAAATAATAAAATTGCAATAAACAAATAAAGGCATAAAATGAGGCAATTAAATTTAGAGAGTAAGAGGAGTTGAGACGGATGGCAACGTCATCTTGTCCTATTTTTGTTTAGGAATTTCTGAAGCGGGAATGCGAATGCGGATGTGCATAGACGCGGGTTGCCATTTGAAGTAGCTCGTGATGAGTCTCGCCGTGAGACTCTTCATTTTGCTCCGATGCATTTCATGTAAAAAATAAAGAAAGATAAGGATTAGTATATGCCCAAAAATATCGAATCAAAGTCTGAAGCATGTAATGCGGCCTAGGCATAATCAGCAGATAAGGTTATACAAATCCGTAAATAAAATAATGCAGTTATATGAAGATGTAATAGTCGTAGTAAACTGAATGGGCCTAACCCACACATGCGAAAACGAGACTTATAGACCCTGGACAGCCTATGTGCAACTTTTAAACGAGGCAGTGGGCTTTGACAAACCTCAATAACTGAGGCTAATTTAGTAGTACACACACAGATGGTGATCGCTGAGCGAAACAGTCAAGTATACACCCAAAATACATACAGTATACCTGCAGATCTGCTGCGATAAGTGCTCAAATATCTTTGTAAATACACTAGTCGGATGTAGCGAGGCGAGCGAAATAAGAAGCAAAACAGGCCAAAGACATAAAATACGATATACATGTTAATATACTAAATATATGGGTAATCCAGTTATTATTCAGTTGTAGCAATCGAGAGTAAAGATGCAAATTCAGCTCGTAACTTTCAAATTTTAGAGAAAATATGGTAAGCCTACACATAATGCCCCGACAAACAAATCAGGAACATGGTGGCCCAATTGTCTGAGCAGACTCAAGAGGATTTCAAACACACCAACTGGCCATGGTCGAGTAAAAGGAGAAGCCTGACCCCCCTACATTTATGTCCAAACATATCCTTGCCTTTTAAAATGCTTAGAACCTATCTGATGCACACATGAATATACATTGCAATGAGTACTCACAAAATGTTCGTATTATATATGATGTATATAGGGAGGCTCTGTTTCAGATTAAGGAAATGGCCTTGCAGCAACTTAGCCCTTCAACAAACAAGAGACAGTACCAATATTATTTTAATTTTCTTCTAGGCTTAATCCATTACTGGGTGATATGACGAACAATACATGACATTTAATTGACCAAATATAATCCTCAGACAAAATAAACATGCTTTTGAGCATTCAAACGAGTTCGGATAATTTACGACAAATATATAATTACTGCATATGACACACAATACATTGCGACACCGCTACAGATTTCGAACGATGACTAGATTAAGCTTAAACGCCATTTTCCAAGAAAACACATACACATATACAGGACATGCAACATGAACAGAATGCTAAAAAGAATGATTTTACCTTCTCCGGGCAGCGAACCGAGGCAGCATATCAAGTCGTCGATCCGCTCGGGTTTTGGTTTTGCGATGCGAATAAAAGGGCAAAATTTGTTTGTTGATTTCTTGGTTGAAATTGAAAGAAAGGGTTTCGAACTTCCTGTTCTTGTGATGCTAATGGTCTGGGTGCTGAGCCCCCTAACTCCCTATGCCTGTCGGTTCTCCCCTGCCTTATGCGAATCTGTTGGGTTTCCCCCCTTCTCTGTCTTGCATGTGCTTGACCGTGAAGAAGGGTCTAGATTGCTGTGTTATACTGTGCTTACTACTGGTTTTCTGATTGAGTCAGGGATGCCCCTTCTTGTGCAGATCGACCTCATTTATATAGTAATAATTTAGGGTTCCAATTTTGGTAAGCTCTTAGGGCTGATTTAGTGTGATTTGTGTATTGATTCTGTCGGATTTCTTGGTGTAAAATCGATTGAGGGTTGGTTAAGGTAAGTTAATATTCTGGAGCGATTTGTATTGTTCTTATTATGGTAGGATCTGTTATTGATTCGGTAGGGGAACGATTTGGTTATGCCGGATTCTCAGGCGAGAATCTCGGCGAGGAAGGTGCGGCGATGGAGTGCGTAGGGGGGGGGGGTGCGGTGGATCTTTTCTTTTAGGGTTCTTAGGTTTTTTCTTTAGGGCTGTCGACGATGGGGCGAAGAGGACCGAGTGGAAATAAGGGCTGGGGGTTCTTTGTGGGATGTTGGTGATGGGGAAAAGATAAAGGGCTTGCGGATGGGCCTTGCGGGTAAAATGGTTGGGCTGGGCGAATTAAATAAGTTTTGTGGGCTGCGGGTAATGGGCTGGTGAAGGGTAGCATTAGGTATTAATTTTAAGTGGGTTATTAGTTATTAAATTAATTAGTGGTAAAATAGATTGTTTAAATTGTGATTAAATTATTTAGGTGTTTTATTAGTCTAAGCATTGAGTTTAAAATTATTACAAAAATAAAGACGGGCGTGCTTAATATTTTATAATGCGACACTATTATTAAAACTTATTTATTATGAGTATTGCGATGTTATATTATTAAATTGAATGGGGTTTAGATTAAACTATTAAATTATTTAAATGCTAAATGCAAATATGATATTTAAGGACTGCTTAATGCGATGCTATTATTTACAATTTTATTTATTGTGCATTATTATTTAATTTATGCTTTAAATTATTACAATAATTATGACGTTGCTTTGCGTATTAATAAATGCGGCAATGCTATTTGGTACGACGTCATTGTTAAATTATTTATTTATTTACGTATTTATTATTAATTATCATATAAGATTTATGACAGGGCTTTCAAATTAATAAATACGGGCGTGATACTCTAAGTGCTTAATTTTCTACGTAAGACGCGGTGCCATTAATAAATTGCTTATTTACGCATGTATTAATGTATTATTGTTGCATTTTATAATAAAACATTATTACAAATTATTGCAAAATTAGTGTAATTTTATAGCTAATGACTGGACGGGAGGGTCAAAATTGGGTGTCAACAGCTTGTCCCTCTTTGTATGGAGATGATGGACGAATCTTCGGACAAAGACGTTGACTCATAGCCAATTTTGTCTCGATCCTCAGAATTGCAAAAATGTTAGGCAATTAAGACAAGGCTGACGCGGACTCAAAACTGTCCCAGTGTCGAGTTATTACGACACTGGCTACCATGGTCAAACACCAAGGCGGGCTAACGCGAGCTCAAAATTTGTCCCAGTGTCGAGTTATGACGACGCTGGGCTACCATGGTCAAAACACCAGGGCGGGCTAACGCGGACTCAAATTTGTCCAGTGTCGAGTTATGACGACACTGGGCTTTGGTGCTAAAATAAAAATAAAAATAACTGGCTTGAACCTGGGGTGTACCGGTACCGACTTATGATGTTGGGTTTATGGCGGTGTGGAATGAGTGGACCGACGCTTGAGGCCGCTTCTTCCATTCGTTGGGAAGGTTGGCCCCCCAACAAATTGCCCCGGTTCGCTGTAAGAGAAAATTCACGTTGTGCTCCTGCTCCTGCATGCTAAGACTTAAACAAACGGTTAGTGCATAACTGTTAAGGCAAAATGATAACGCACGAATTTATAAGCAATGTAATTGTGTGAGTAGGAAATGCTATCCTGCAAAAGTGTGATTCCTGCTGCAAATGCTGTGATTTCGCCCGTGCACGGACGTGTTGCGATTGTGAATGCGGATATGTTGTCCTTGCTGTAACTTCCCCTGTAGACTAAAGCTCAAGAAAGAGTTAGTGCATAACTGCTAAGACAGAATAATAAAGCATGAATAAGAAATGCAATTTTGAGAGTATAGAAATCGTCCTTGCGTAGATGTGATATGCTGATGACGTCGTTTTGGACGTGGCGTCATTTTCGGACATATGGCATCATGGCGTCGTTTTCGGACTTGTTGTGCTGATAACGTCGTTGTCTGGACGTATTGCTGCTGGCGTCATTTTCGGACTTGGCGTCGTTTTTGGACTTGTTGTGCTGATAACGTCGTTGCCTGGACGTGATACTGTTGGTGTCGTTTTCGGACTTGGCGTCATTTTTGGACTTGTTGTGCTGATAACGTCGTTGCCTGGACGTGTTGCTGCTGGCGTCGTTTTCGGACTTGGCGTCGTTTTCGGACTTGGCGTCGTTTTTGGACTTGGCGTCGTTTTTGGACTTGTTGTTGTCGCGCCGCGTCGTTGCACGGGCGTATTCTTCCGGGCGTCGTTTTCGGACTTGGCGTCGTTTTTGGACTTGTTGTGCTGATAACGTCGTTGTTTGGACGTGTTGTTGCTGGCGTCGTTTTCGGACTTGGCATCATTTTTGGACTTGTTGTCGCGATAACGCCGTTGCACGGGCGTGTTCTTTCTTGGCGTCATTTTCGGACTTGGCGTCGTTTTTGGACTTGTTGTGCTGATAACGTCGTTGCCTGGACGTGTTGCTGATGCTCATGTAGAATAAATGCTTCTGCAAGCTAAGTTTGAGAAAAAATTAGTGTATACCTGTTAAAACAAAATGATAAATATTTGAGAAATGAAATTTTGTGGGTAGAGATGTCGTCCCTGATACGCCGGATGAATACTGAGATGTTTTCCTTGCACGGACATACTAACGTTGCAACTGACGAATTGCCATGATGCCTTTGTTGTGTGTGTGGGTTGCAAACTTGACTTTATGCCCGAGCTGATACGCTAGACTTTGTTGCGGAATTTTGAATTCTGACTGTTGATTGTCGACGCCCCTCTCTGCTTCTGCAGCTTCTACTGCGGACTTTGAACTTTAGATTGTTGTTATATCCTCTGCCTCTGCTGCTTCTTTCTGCTTCTGCTGATATGGAGGACCTGCGCTCAAAGAAAACTTGTGAGTTTGGGGTCGGTCGTATTTGACTTGCGCTTTGTTCCTTGACATCTGCGTATACGGCCTGTTTGGACTGGCATCGTCTCTACCTTGTCCCGCTTTTGGAATGTGCAAAGGCGTTTGGCCTAAAGTGGGTCTCAATGGAGTTGCTTGTATGTTGTGTGTATTCGTTTTTGAGCGAAGGAAAAGTTTCTAATGGTGTGGCCGGCGATTTAGGCCACTCGTATCCCACGAGGAATCAGGTCATGACGTAGTTCATTACAGGCGAAATTGGGTAAAATTCTACAGGTGGGACCGAAGCCGATATGGCCGCCTACGTATCTACCAATATGCCTTCTCGCTTTGCATCATGGTTGGCTGGGTCTTCATGCTCTGCTATCAGTATCTCCTTCTTTTGGCTTCTGCATGGTGCATGCTTGGATAAATGGCGATCGAGCGGAGCGGAGTTACGGCCAGGAACACCTCTTCTCCTTTGGGGTTCATTGTACTCAATGCGGAAGACATCTTCCACCTGAATGACTCCCTCTTTCATTAACACTTCTATTTTGTCCTTGATTGTATAGCAATTTTCGATGTCGTGCCCCTCGACACAGGAATGGTATGCACAATCTTAGGTTTTATCGTGCCGCGGGAAGTAGGCACAGGGGTATTTAGGAATTGGTGGAGTATTCTGCGGCTTTCGACTCATACACTTGGGTTATGGGTTCGGCTAAAGGTGTATAGGTTCTGGTTTGCTTTCTCTCAGCATCTATGCGGGGTTTGAAGATATTTAGTGGACGGGCCTTGGTGTGGCGTATCTGCAGTGGAGTATCGCAAGGGGTTGTCATATGTATTGCGAAAATAGGTTTGTGGTGGCCTTTTATTTTAATTTGTGTTTGGCTGGGGTATGGTAGGCATTTGGTTTTGCGTGGGATATTTGAGTGCATTGTATATTGGCTGAATGAGATATGTAGTAAGAGGGTACTGGTAATATTTTGGAGGATTTTGATTGTTTTGGTTATTTGCAGTGACGAGTGCTCTAGTAAGGGTTCGGAGCCTTTTGATTTCGGCCTGCAGGGTTGCCATTTGCTGTGGTAATTGGGCGAGGTGTTCGATCGGATCTACGCTGCTTTTCTTTTCTGAGACCTCTGCTTTGCCTATAGGGACGAGGCGGGTTCAGACTCGTTACCTCAAATGACCTTGAATCAGTCACGTCGCTGGACCGTGCCTTTGATCTTGTGAAATATCGATGCTCTATCATTATTTAGTCAAATACAAATCGACCTTCGGGGGAAGATGATAAATCCTTTTAGACAAAATGTAGCAAACTGCATTAGTGTCAAGCACGTGATTTTGCAAAAGTGCAAATAACATTTAGCAAGTACATGTTGCACATAAATTGTCACATTGCAAGCGAGTCCTAACATGCATAGGGACCCCTTTATGCCAGAGGTAGGCCTAAACGTCACATATGCGAGATCATGATGGATTTGTCCAAGCCGTCCAACTATAATGTTTTTGTTGGAAATGGCGACCAAATGACGGTGCACTTTTTCCAATTTCGGCATGTCATGATTAGGCTTGGATTTGTCTATCATGGTCACGCAACACATAACATGCTGGTTGGTCGTTGGGTTGAGAAAACTCGTCGACAAGTTTGGTGTCTTCCTAATTGTGGTGTCGATGCCAAGGACCGACCCACCTAAGGTAAATGCATGCATGCCCTAAAATAAATGGTGGTATAGCTCTATCTTAAGTTTCTAAGATTTGGCTTTTCTAGACGCAAGGTTCCCGAGCGGACAACTCGAGTGAGAAGGCTACGCGGCCACCGGTTAGACCGGACACTCCACGTATATTACCAACTCTCCTAAATTTGGGTTTTGAAGAAAAAATTTTGCTGATGCACCAAGCGCACCTCGCATGTAGTGTGTGATAGTGTGAATTTTCCAGAGTGGACGAAATATGGGCGGAATGCCAGTTTAAGGAAAGCAGTAAAGCAAATAGCGATTAAATCAAATAAACAAAATACAGTACATAAAAATTAAATGCAAAATAATGTCAAATAATAACCCTAGGTCTGTTGTGGTTAAGAACCTAAAATCCACAGCGGAGTCGCCATTTCTGTCACGCCCTTTTTCGACCGCGACATTTATTAGCGAACCTCCTGCTTAATAAAAATGTTAGAAATAAAAAATAATAAAATGCTAAATGTTAAAAAGGGTTAAATATGCTAAAGGTGCTAAAATGGGCTAGAAATGCTAAAGTGCTAAATGCTAAAAAGTAGTGCTAAAAGGTGCTAAATGCTAAAGGGTTCGCGGAGTCGCCACCTAATTAATTTGGGTGAATTAGGACACCTAAATGTTAACTAGTTTAAAGTGAACATTAACTCCATTTTAATGGTCTGCAAAATTGTGAGATTCTGGGCAAGGATTTTTTATTATCCTAGAGGGAAGGGGTTAGGCACCCTAAAGGATCCGCTAACTTGCGGTTGTCCGTTCAAACCTAGGGTTAATTATTTATGCTAAGAATGCGCGTTTTGAAAATATAAAAGATGCTTCCAAATATTTTATAAAAAGGAGGCGTGTTGATAAAAGTTTGTAAGGCTAATGCTATAGAAAAATATATATAAAGTTTTAAAGTGTGCATTTATATTGTTTATGATGTAGGCGGTGCAAAGTTGATTTATGGACTATAGATATGCATTTATCTGCGAAATCAGAAAAGTGGTGCGTTAGTTTTAGATATGCAATTTTAATGATTAGGCAAAGATTAGATATGAAATGACAAGCCTAAGATAAATAATTAGAAGTGCATTTAATTCTAAATCACCTTCCCACCTTTTATGTTCAAAGACTAATTGAACTAGCTCTCCTATTAATTACAAAGTTAAATAATAAAATTGCAATAAACAAATAAAGGCATAAAATGAGGCAATTAAATTTAGAGAGTAAGAGGAGTTGAGACGGATGACAACGTCATCTTGTCCTATTTTTGTTTAGGAATTTCTGAAGCGGGAAAGCGAATGCGGATGTGCATAGACGCGGGTTGCCATTTGAAGTAGCTCGTGATGAGTCTCGCCGTGAGACTCTTCATTTTGCTCCGATGCATTTCATGTAAAAAATAAAGAAAGATAAGGATTAGTATATGCCCAAAAATATCGAATCAAAGTCTGAAGCATGTAACGCGACCTAGGCATAATAAGCAGATAAGGTTATACAAATCCGTAAGTAAAATAATGCAGTTATATGAAGATGTAATAGTCAGCAAGTAAACTGAATGGGCCTAACCCACACATGCGAAAACGAGACTTATAGACCCTGGACAGCCTATGTGCAACTTTTAAACGAGGCAGTGGGCTTTGACAAACCCCAATAACTGAGGATAATTTAGTAGTACACACAGATGGTGATCATGCCGAAAGCAGTCAAGTATACACCCAAAATACATACGATATACTGCAGATCTGCTGCGATAAGTGCTCAAATATCTCAGTAAATACACTAGTCAGATGTAGGCAGTAGGCAGAGACAGAAATAAGAAGCAAAACAGGCCAAAGACATAAAATACGATATACATGTTAATATACTAAACATATGGGTAATCCAGTTATTATTCAGTTGTAGCAATCGAGAGTAAAGATGCAAATTCAGCTCGTAACTTTCAAATTTTAGAGAAAATATGGTAAGCCTACACATAATGCCCCGACAAACAAATCAGGAACATGGTGGCCCAATACAGAACAGACTACTGAAGAGGGATTTCAAACACCAACCGGCGTGGTCGAGTAAAAGGAGAAGCCTGACCCCCCTACATTTATGTCCAAACATATCCTTGCCTTTTAAAATGCTTAGAACCTATCTGATGCACACTTGGATATACATTCCAACGAGTACTCACAGAATGTTCGTATTATATATGATGTATATAGGGAGGCTCTGTTTCAGATTAAGGAAATGGCCTTGCAGCAACTTAGCCCTTCAACAAACAAGAGACAGTACCAACATTATTTTAATTTTCTTCTAGGCTTAATCCATTACTGGGTGATATGACGAACAATACATGACATTTAATTGACCAAATATAATCCTCAGACAAAATAAACATGCTTTTGAGCATTCAAACGAGTTCGGATAATTTACGACAAACATATAATTATTGCATATGACACACAATACATTGCGACACCGCTACAGATTTCGAATGACGACTAGATTAAGCTTAAACGCCATTTTCCAAGAAAACACATACACATATACAGGACATGCAACATGAACAGAATGCTAAAAAGAATGATTTTACCTTCTCCGGGCAGTGAACCGAGGCAGCATATCAAGTCGTCGATCCTCTCGGGTTTTGGTTTTGCGATGCGAATAAAAGGGCAAAGTTTGTTTGCTGATTTCTTGGCTGAAATTGAAAGAAAGGGTTTCGAACTTCCTGTTCTTGTGATGCTAATGGTCTGGGTGTTGAGCCCCCTAACTCCCTATGCCTGTCGGTTCTCCCCCGCCTTATGCGAATCTGTTGGGTTTCCCCCCTTCTCTGTCTTGCATGTGCTTGACCGTGAAGAAGGGTCTGGATTGCTGTGTTATACTGTGCTTACTACTGGTTTTCTGATTGAGTCAGGGATGCCCCCTCTTGTGCAGATCGACCTCATTTATATAGTAATAATTTAGGGTTCCAATTTTGGTAAGCTCTTAGGGCTGATTTAGTGCGATTTGTGTATTGATTCTGTCGGATTTTTTGGTGTAAAATCGATTGAGGGTTGGTTAAGGTAAGTTAATATTCTGGAGCGATTTGTATTGTTCTTATTATGGTAGGATCTGTTATTGATTCGGTAGGGGAACGATTTGGTTATGCCGGATTCTCAGGCGAGAATCTCGGCGAGGAAGGTGCGGCGATGGAGTGCGTAGTGGGGGGGGGGGGTGCGGTGGATCTTTTCTTTTAGGGTTCTTAGGTTTTTTCTTTAGGGCTGTCGACGATGGGGCGAAGAGGACGAAGTGGAAATAAGGGCTGGGGGTTCTTTGTGGGCTGCTGGTGATGGGGAAAAGAAAAAGGGCTTGCGGATGGACCTTGCGGGTAAAAGGGTTGGGCTGGGCGAATTAAATAAGTTTTGTGGGCTGCGAGTATTGGGCTGGTGAAGGGTAGCATTAGGTATTAATTTTAAGTGGGTTATTAGTTATTAAAATTAATTAGTGGTAAATTAGATTGTTTAAATTGTGATTAAATTATTTAGGTATTTTATTAGTCTAAGCTTTGAGTTTAAAATTATTACAAAAATAAAGACGGGCGTGCTTAATATTTTATAATTAGTGCTTAATATTTTATAATGCGATGCTATTATTAAAACTTATTTATTATGAGTATTGCGATGTTATATTATTAAATTGAATGGGGTTTAGATTAAACTATTAAATTATTTAAATACTAAATGCAAATATGATATTTAAGGACTGCTTAATGTGATGCTATTATTTACCATTTTATTTATTGTGCATTATTATTTAATTTATGCTTTAAATTATTACAATAATTATGACGTTGCTTTGCGTATTAATAAATGCGGCTATGCTATTTGGCACGACGTCATTGTTAAATTATTTATTTATTTACGTATTTATTATTAATTATTATTTAAGATTTATGACAGGGCTTTCAAATTAATAAATACGGGCGCGAGACTCTAAGTGCTTAATTTTCTACGTAAGACGCGGTGCCATTAATAAATTGCTTATTTACGCATGTATTAATGTATTATTGTTGCATTTTATTATAAAAAATTATTACAAATTATTGCAAAATTAGTGTAATTTTATAGCTAATGACTAGACGGGAGGGTCAAAATTGGGTGTCAACAGTAGTAATTTAGTTATTTTGACTTATATTGTCTTACTTGCACTATTTATATGATTAAAATGTTCATAGAACATTATAGCGTATTTTAACTTCAAATAGCAAAACAGAATAATTAGATTCATCTCACACTAATGAAGGGAAAAACAAATTGAATGGTCCTAATGGTACTTTTCTAACTAGTACTTGCATAAATAAATTATAATTTTATACCTAATTGAATGGTCCTAAATGTCACATTTTTTATTTGTATAAATTAGTTCGTGCATCGAACTACCCTTTTTACCCTTATTCATCAAATGAAAGCAGTGTAGTGGGCTCGGGACAAAACGTATCCAATTATGTGCACATCTGAACTTTCAGAAATTTGGTCACAGGAGCACATTCCGCGATTTACCTGGTGATAGTGTTGAAGGACCGATGCTATTACCTTCAGGACATTTGGGTAATACCAGTGAAGTAGTTATGCATAAGCCTGAAAATCTGAGTTATCCAAAAAAAAATATATGTGCACATTTGAAAAATGATGATCACATACACAATAAAGTGTAAATGAATAATCAAATGGGACCCAGTTTTCACAAAGGTGTACCCTTTCCGTCTAATATGGTACTTTTTTCTGTGCCAAAGTCAATTTAATTAAAATTTGAAGTTAAATTGAATTAGATTACTCAGCATTTTATGATTAAAATTTATATATGTGAAAATTATATGAAAAATACTATAAATTACAATTTTTCTCATATCAATTTGGTGAAAAAATACATTTTAAAATATTAATCAAAATTCATGTAGTTTGAATCTCGAAAAGCGAAAAGCATCAGAGGAAGTAGATCTTTGTAGGACATGGAAATTAATTCAGTAGAAGCGAGCGTGGCCTTTTCGTCCAAAACAACAAAAGTATATTCACAACACCCTAAAGTACAACCCCGTTAAAGGATACTCTATTTGTCACAATTTAAGCGTCTTACTTTTTTTTGTTCAAAAAAAAGTATTTTTTTCTATATTTAGTAAGTTTTTCAATTTCAAGTCAAACTTAAGATTATAAGATTTAAAAGACCTTACACATTTTTAATTTAAAATCACATAATTTAAAAATATTCTTTTATTTCTTAAACTCCGCATCAAATCAAAACCAAAATAGTTAAATTGAAACTAAGTATAGGTTAGAAAATACCAAACCCAGGACAAACCTAGGCATGACATAAACAAAAAGGTAGAATCATAAAAAGGATACTCCTCAACTTTCAAAGGAGCTACAGTATCATTCTGTCGGCCAATAAAATATTTTATTTTGATACAATGACAATAATACCCTCCTGACCCGGATGTCACACCCTTTTTCGATCTCGTGGACACACAAGGTTTTATTATTATTAAAAAGGTTTTTTCAATTGAAGTGATGTTTTGAAAAGAAATTATTTATTGAGGTTTAGTATTTCATGTCACCTTATGAATCGAAAACAAAAGTGACGTGTTGGGCATTCTTCGAATTCTGTGGTTCTAGCATGATCGCTTTTATTGACTTATACTTGGTTAAAATTAATTCTTGAATAGAACTGTTAAAGAGGTTAGAAGAAGTTAAAACAAAACTGATTAGAAGCAGTTACAATCTATCAAGAAGTCAAGAAAAAGTTGAAGACCCTTGAAGAGGAGCATATAGACTTAACCACTATAAATATCCATTTGTATAATTGTATTGAGTAAGTTTTGAAGACTATGAAATTCTGGTAGCTTTCTCTTTCTCTCTAAAACTTTTCATCTTCTTCTTTTGCATTATCGAGAAGACTGTTCCCTCGAGCCCATCGCCTCTTCTCCTCTTCTCGTTTATGCCGTCTCCTCGTTTACGCCGCCTTCAAATTTCCCTCAACTGTATCGAATGAATCAACATGGTATCAAAGCTTCTACAGTTGATGTACTTCTGCGATGAACAACTTGATCGAGTCCTAACAAGGCTTGTGTAATTTCTTTCTTTTTCTTTTTCTCTGACTGTCTTCTTTCTGGAAAATCTCTGATCTTCTATTCTGATCCTCTATTCTGATATATTGACTCTCTTTGAAGTTTCAATTTCTTGGTGATAAGACATCGGTCTGCTTCATCCCTGTAAAAGTGATATCTGAAATATCTGAGATACACCTTCTGTCTATATTCTGTTTGTCTTGATTTCTCTGAATATCAAATCTTGATCACTTCTTTAAATTTTGAACACAAAACCAATATGGGAGATACTACAGAAAATCAACAAGATAATACAGCTAGAGTTACAGTTTCTCCTGTTATAACCACAGTGGTTATGGATCACAATCACCCACTGTTTCTTCAGTCGTCTGATGTGAATGGTGTGTCCTTGATCTTCTTTCAATTACTGGGAACTGAAAACTATGCTTTATGGAGTAAGTCGATGAGGATAACTCTTCTTGGAAGGAACAAACTAGGCTTTGTGAATGGCAAATGCAAAAAAAGCTCTATAGAGAAGATCTATGGGATCAGTGGGACAGAGTCAATGCTATAGTCCAATCTTGGCTCATGAATTCAGTGTCCAGTGGCTTGTTGAGTGGAGTTATGTATGCTGAAACAACATGTGAAGTCTGGGGAGATCTGAAGGAAAGATTCGATAAGGTGGATGGTTCAAGAACCTATGACATTCATAGGGAGATTTCTACTCTTGTACAGGGAACTTCCAGTGTGTCTGAGTACTTTACAAAGTTAAAGAGTCTTTGGGTGGAGTTTCAATCCTTGGTTCCTCCACCTAGTTGTGGATGTCCTAAGTCCAAAGATTTCTTGGAATACCTTCAGAGACAACAGCTATACCAATTCATGATGGGGCTAAATGAAAACTACATGCAAGCAAGGAGTCAAATTCTATTGACGACCCCTCTTCCTTCTGTCAATAAAGCCTATTATATGATAACAAGTGATGAGAGTCAAAAATCCATCACTGCAAGGTCTGCTGGGCTCTTAGGAGTGGGACCTGGGAAGTTCATTCAGGGTATTGGTCATGATCCAACTGCTATGTACTCAAAAGGGAGTTATAATTCTAATGATTCCAACTCTAACTCACAGTGGAAAAGAAATAATTATAACTTGTACTGTGAGGTGTGCAAAATGAAAGGGCATACAAAAGAGAAATGTTATAAGGTGGTAGGATATCCCCCTAATTTCAGGTCCAAAAGAAATGAGTATGCTGCTCATAATGTTAGCACTGAAGATTATGATGTGACTGGAAAAAAATACAAAGGGGATGTCATAAATGTTGGGTCTACTTGTGAGAATGCAAATTCAGGCAACTGGCAAGTGACTGGAGCACCTAAGTTTTCTACAGACCAATATGATCAGATAGTGAAGCTTCTAAATCAAAGCTTGACCCAGAGTCAGAACACACAGAGTCAGAACATAGATATACCATCCTCTTCTTCAAATGTTGTTGCTGCAGGTATATCTAACTCCAACTCCTTCAGTCATAAAGCTCTGCAAGTAGCTAAAATAGTAAAACTGTGGATAATTGACACAGGGGGCACTAACCATATGGTTTCAGATTTAAAACTCATATACAATGTTACCAAAATACAAGACTTTTCTGATTCAAAGAAAGTACATTTGCCTAATGGAGAAACAGTAAAGATAACACACACTGGTTCAAGTAACATTTCAGATAGAAGTACACTACATAATGTCTTTTATATACCACAGTTTAAGTTCAATTTAATGTATGTGTCTCAACTAACTAAACAACTTAAGTGTGCAGCAAGTTTTTATCCAGAATTCTATATTTTTCAGGATCTTTACAATGGGAAGGTGAAGGAGATTGGTAGAGAACAGAATGGTTTATACATATTGGTGAACCAGCCTTCATCACAACTGTTAAATGAACCAATGAAGATAGGCTTAGGGGTAAAAGAAGATATTGAGTCTAAAGAAGTTTCTGAAGAGCAATTAGAATTGTGGAACAAAAGACTTGGACATACTTCTAGTGGTGTGTTAAGTAAGATACTTAGAGCAAGTTCTGATTTCATAGCTAGAAGTATAAAAAATTGTGATATATGTCCCTGTGCAAAACAGTGCAGATTACCTTTTCAGTTGAGTAATACATATAGTAATAAAGAGTTTGATCTTGTTCACATGGATGTATGGGGTCCTTATAAAATACCAACTCATGATGAGAAGAGATATTTTCTTACAATAGTAGATGATTACTCTAGAATGACTTGGATATACTTGTTGCAACTTAAGTCAGATGTTAGTACTGTTTTAAAGTATTTTTTGATATTTGTCCAAACTCAGTTCAGTAAAACAATTAGGGTAATCAGAACAGATAATAGTGCTGAATTTGTCAATGAACTGTGTGCTGATTTGTTACTTAAGTTAGAAATTATACACCAAAAATCTTGTGCATATACACCTCAACAAAATGGGGTGGCAGAAAGGAAACATAGACATATACTTGAAATAACAAGAGCCTTAAGATTTCAAGGACATATACCAATAAAATTTTGGGGTCTGTGTGTTCAAACAACAGTGTACATAATAAACAGGTTACCCTCTTCTGTGACTGGTAAGACTCCCCATGAGAAACTGTACAATAAGAAGCCTGTCATGGATCACTTAAGAGTTCTAGGGTGTCTGTGCTTTGCTAAAGATTCATCTATTACTGATAAGATGCATTCTAGAACCAGGAAATGTATATTTATGGGATATTATGAAACTAAGAAAGGATATGTCTTATATGACATAGAAAAGAAAATATTTTTTGTCAATAGAGATGTAGTGTTCAGGGAAACTGAATTCCCTTTCAAAACAAAGACATCAGAGAAGTCAGTATTTCAAGACAACTCTAATTCATATACTTTACCTGATGTGTATATACCAGTAGTTGGTACACACCCGAATCACAACATTACTAATAATACCTCTGATAACAGCTTGAATATTAACAACTCTAATTCTATAACTACACCAGAGAATCTTACCAATACTAATATTGATAATATCAGAATGCAAGATATGCCTCAAAATACAACACAAATTCCAGAAATAATTCAGCCTGATAAAGCTGCAAGAAAATCTGCAAGAACAAAACAACCTCTCATTTGGCTTAAAGACTTTGTTACCAAAAATAAGACACCATATCCTATAGCTAACTATATTTTCTACAACAACATCAGTTCAGCCTATAAAGCCTTTATATGATTAGCTCGAAATAATCAACCAAAAACTTACAATGAGGCTTCACAAGATCCTAGGTGGGTAGAGGCTATGAAGTCAGAAATTCAAGCTTTACAAGATAATCAAACATGGAATATTGTAACTTTACCAGAAAACAAGGTTCCTATAGGGTGTAAATGGGTGTATAAAATAAAGTATAAAGCTACAGGTGAGATTGAAAGGCTCAAAGCTAGGCTAGTAGCAAAAGGATATAGTCAAAAGGAAGGAATAGATTATAATGAAACCTTCTCTCCAGTGGTTAAAATGGTTACTGTTAGAACTGTTATATCTATAGCAGCATCCAAAAATTGGCACATACACCAGATGGATGTATATAATGCCTTTCTTCAAGGAGATCTACATGATGAAATCTATATGGAGTTACCACAAGGATTCACCAGCCAGGGGGAGAGACAAGTATGTAGGTTGGTTAAATCCTTGTATGGACTAAAACAAGCACCTAGACAATGGAATTTTAAATTGACAGAGGCTCTAATACATATGCAGTTTAGACAATCTCAATATGATCATTCACTTTTTATAAAACAATCTGAACAAGGACTGGTTGTGGTATTAGTATATGTAGATGACATGCTTATAACATGAGATAATCTGAGGTTAATAGAAGAAACAAAACAGTCTTTACAAAAGGTATTCAAGATGAAGGATTTAGGAGAACTAAGGTATTTTTTAGGAATAGAGTTTGCAAGATCAAAAAAGGGGATTCTAATGCACCAAAGAAAATATACTTTAGAACTTATTTCTGAATTAGGACTAGGAGCAGCTAAACCTATTAGTACACCTATGGATTGCAACATAAAATTAACCACAAAAGAATATGATGAACATATACAAAATCAACAGAAAGCAGGAAAGAATAAATGCACATATGAAGATGGTCTAATAGAAGATATAAATGCATACCAAAGGCTAATAGGAAAACTACGGTATCTAACAATAACAAGACCTGATATAGCCTATAGTGTTCAAACACTTAGTCAATTTTTACAACAACCAAAAAGGTCACATCTTAATGCAGCACTAAGAATTGTAAGATATGTAAAGAATCAACTCGACAGGCATTTTATGTCCAAGAATAGGCGAAGCAAGAAAGCTTCATGATGCAGATTGGGCTGCTTGCCCACATACTAAAAAATCAGTTACAGGCTATATAATAAAATTTGGGGATTCTCTTATATCATGGAAGTCGAAAAACAAAGCACAATCTCTAGGAGTTCAGCTGAGTCCGAATACATGAGCCTAGCAGGTACAGTGGCTGAATTGACATGGATACTTGGTTTATTGAAAGACATTTGAAGTAACATTGAAAAACCAGTAACAATATTTTCAGACAGCAAATCAGCGATTGCGGCAAATCCTGTATTTCATGAAAGGACCAAACATATAGAGATTGATTTACACTTTGTAAGAGAAAAGATTCAAGAATGGATGGTGAGAACAGAATATATACCCACAGTGAATCAACTAGCAGATCTGCTCACAAAAGGCTTGAACAGAGTCCAATGTCAGCATCTATGCTCCAAACTTGGGCTACTGAACATCTTTTCAGCTCCTTCCAGCAGCCAGCTTGAGGGGGAGTGTTAAAGAGGTTAGAAGAAGTTAAAACAAAACTGATTAGAAGCAGTTACAATCTATCAAGAAGTCAAGAAGAAGTTGAAGACCCTTGAAGAGGAGCCTATAGACTTAACCACTATAAATACCCATTTGTATAATTGTATTGAGTAAGTTTTGAAGACTATGAAATTCTGGTAGCTTTCTCTCTCTCTCTAAAACTTTTCATCTTCTTCTTTTGCATTATCGAGAAGACTGTTCCCTCGAGCCCATCGCCTCTTCTTCTCTCTTGTTTATGCCGTCTTCTCGTTTACGCCGCCTTCAAATTTCCCTCAATGAATCAACAAGAACATGCTTGTGTTATTTTTTCAATTACCTAAAATTAACTTAGAAATGTGACTTACATTATCGTCTTAGGAAAGTAATCGAACGTAAAGCCTCGTTTATATTATTAAGAGTTGACCAAGGAGCGTATATGCATTGCACTCTTCTCACAATTTTGAGTTAAAAATGGAGTCAAGGAGGATAACTCCACACGAGACTCTTTTGGAGGATTTATTCATACTAAACACATGGCCTAAATACAATTAATTATTAAATGTCAAAGAGCTTAACCACACATATGACTTTCAATTACATTATCAAACATTTTTTTTTTAATTTAATAACCAAATGAAATGCTAGCAGTTAAATAAAATTTAATACTAAATGTCTTTGGAGAATACTTTGTTTGTATTAAAATCTCTTTTTGACCACATTACATGCTTAATGCTAGGGATCGAATAAATTCTTTACCCTAACACCCATGAAAATTATAACATAAATATTATTAATGTCAATTTAAGAAAATATCATCATGTTTCTTTCATGAAACAGAGAGGCGAGAGCAACAAATCAGATCCACAAAACTGATATTTTAAAGAAAATTTACCTGGCATAACTAACTATTAGTACATAATTATATTTAGTAGCTATATTTTATATTAATTACATCCTATAGCTAAAAGTATTATATTAAATATAATTAATAGTGAAACACGGTAAAAATCAAAACCAAACCGCAACATTCAACGGTTTCCCAAACACACCCATATTCAAACCAATTTGTCTCTCATTCAATATCAATCTTCTCCCATTTTTTCTCCATTTTCCTTATGCACGATCCTCACACAATCAATTCCTCCTATATCGTTGCAGTGCATTAGTAGGTGAGTTATTGGGTAGTTTAAGTTCTTTTACATTGTATTTCTTTCATATCTTCTTCACTTTATCGTATTTTAATCCATAATTTTATGCCATTGTTAAGGTTTTAACCGGAAAGAGCTTAGAATTGCGTTTTAATGTAGGACCGAAGTAGTCCAATTAGAGTTACTAGAGGTATACCCAATTTTGACTATACTTCTTCTTTTGATTTGTGTATCACTCAAGACGATGGCGAAATCGCATGCTCTACTGCAAAAATGTCTGTTGAGAATACTATTAAGATGCGCTAGACTCAGACGTCGCAAAATCTGGCAAGCGAAAGGAGATTATTCAAACTTCAAACTCTATCTAAGTCCAAAGCCTCAGTATCAAATAAAAAAATGGAGAACAGTCGTTCATGCCGCTTCAGCGAGTAAGCTTAAAAATATTGATGTGCATGCATCGGGTAGCGAGCCTAAAGATGATGCCGCGGAAGAACCTCTGAAACCAGTGCCGATGAAATCACAAGTACTATAATTTTGTCACTCGGATGAATACAATATATTTGTGTATTTTTGTTTTGGGAAAACTAGGCCAGAAAGCCTAGATTCAAGTTCTATAATTTTGAATTTTTTTAAACAGTAAATATTGTTTATCATCGTAATTAGTCTTCAATTTGATACCGTGTATCATTCATGTTACACCCCGTAGTTCTTCGTGCGATAAAACACATAGTTAGTCAATTTGGGCTCCAGCAACCCGAGATCCTTATTGAGGGCCACGTACGACATATATGAGTATTATTGAGGTATACGGAAGGTTGGAATTCAGTTGGATTAAAAGAAGTACATCTTGACAAAAGTTTGATAAAAATAAGGCGATAAATTAAGCATTCTGCCCCACGAAAGTCGATTCACTTCGCGGATCAGGAAACAGATCCGACTTTCATTTTCCTCCCCCTACTGCCCCAATATGCATTGGGTTCTACGCCAACAGAAGGGGTTATGCGATGCAGAACCAGCCGCACATCAGAAGTGGTGGAGGCTTCTATTTAAAACCAAGGACGATGACCTTCTCATTTCATCTCCAATTTGACCTAAACATTTCCCAAACACTCTAGAAGACCTCCTTAGGGTTATTAGGTTATTAAGGAGTCATCCCACATTAATTCAAAGGCAAATATTCCATAGATCATTAATAGAAAGCTTGGAATTTTTCTTGGAAGCAAGATGGAGTAAGGATCCTCTTGATGCTTGGAAATAAGTTTATGGTGCATCTCTTGGCTGATTTAAGGTAAGCTATTGGTGCTATTGATAGTGTTAAGCTTCTCATAGCTTTGTTGAGATTATGAATAAAAGAAACTTGTGATAGTTGAGTTAAAACTCCATGAAAGAACTTTTATGAACCTTGGTTGTTCCTTGAGTTAACTTGGAGCTTGAATTGAAGGTTATGGTGTTAGAAGTTATGGATTATGTATGGTGATATTGTGGTTGTTGATATTGTTGTGTTGTTGTTGTTATAGTGCTATTGATATGGTGTTGAAGAGGAATATATAGCATGGATGGTAGCCATGAACATGATAGCTAGAGGAGGATGCACTCTAGGTGCTCGTTGAATTGTTCTAGCAAACCGATTCTTAGTTGTCGATTGTATCTTAATCCAAAAAACTTTATATTGTGTAGATAATCACTCATAAAGCATCTGAGGGTTCGTGAGACGTGGTTAACTAAGTGGCGCATGTATGTAAGGCTATCACATTCTTTCAGAAGCATGAAATCCAAAGTGTTTATCGTTTTCAAAAGAAACGTCGAAAGATTCATTCTATTTGTGTATTGTTATCCCTTATCGGGAGTTGCTTCTTGTTAATATTTTACTCATAATCATTGTTGGTTGGTTGCTTGTCCACAATATCATAAGCCTCCAAAAAGAAGTGTCCAAATAGTTAATCGTCGAGTCGACCAAGAGTCATTTCAAAGTAAAGTCAAAGAGTTCTAAGTTCCAAATACGCCTTAAATGCCATTGCTATCACAATACAGTATCCACACCACCGAACCTATGCCGGTGGGAAGTTATATATATATATATATATATATATATATATATATATATATATATATATATATATATATACACACACATGATGAATTGTTATTTACTGATCTCATCTTTTACGAAATCGATCTTCTTTGACTGTACAAGAATATGTGGAGCTCAACATGACTAGAAGCATTGGAGAACGCTCGTTTGCTGATATTATTACCAATATTCGATACTGGGTCATTCATAGTATTACTATAACTTCCCTATTCATTACGAGTTGATTATTTGTCAGCACCGATTTAGCTTATTATGTGTTTGGAATTACTCGGACAAATGAGTATTTTACAGAGAGCCGATAAGGAATTCCATTAATAACTGGCTATTTTGATCCTTTGGAACAACTCGATGAATTTAATAGATCATTTTAGGAGGCCCTAATGACTATAGATTGAACATATCTAATTTTTACAGTATGATGATTGGTTGTTCATGGCCTAGATGTACCTACTGTCTTTTTTGGGATCAATATCAGCAATGCAGTTCATCCAACGATAAACATAAGCTACAAACAATTAAACCTGAATGAACAAAATGTTGAATTGAATTGTACCGGTCTCTACTGGGGGTTATTACACATTTTTGTACTTGCTGTTTTATTTTCCAATTATTTCTTCAATTAAGAAAACGAAAGAGAATAAATAAGATTCTCTTAGCTCATTCGAAAGGATCTCATAATTTAATTATCCATGACTGTTTATGTCTCTAGCATGACCAATTGATGAATTCTGGAGGGAAGTGGGGTAAATGTCCAATACTACCGGAAGGATTCCACTTTGGATAATAGGTATTGTAGTTGGTATTCTTGTAATCGGTTTAATAAGTGTTTTCTTTTATGGTTCATATTCCGGATTGGGTTCATCCATGTGGTAATAGAATAAATTGAGTTGTCAATATGAAAGTGTAAGAACTCAACGGGATTCCCTTCTTTGTTTGTTTGATTCGAAGGGGAAGGGCCCCGCTGAGTTCTTAAGAGTCATAATATTTTTTCGTCTAAATGATAAAATGGATTTATTTTTCTTTTCAAAAACTCCATTTTTATCATTTTTCTGATCATGTTTTTGAAAAATTCACTTCATTGATTTATTCAGATCACCTCTTCTTTTTGTATGATAGTATCTATCGATACTTTTTTTCAAAGTTGGAAGAAAGAAGGAATCATCAATTTTTTGGTTGCTATAATATATTAGATATTGTGCAAATCCTTTATATACTAATCTAATGTAGAACCTTACTCTATTTCTTTTTTATTGTTTTCATATTTCATCATCAAATTTTGTATAAGATAAGTTGATTGAAAAAGTTTTATCTAATTAACAAAATTTCCTTTTTTTGTTTTTTTGTCCACCACTTCGTATATTTTGCGTAAAGGGGGTGGGGTAAGGTAATGGGTTTCTGATACATATGGAAAAATCGAAACCAAGATTAGGAATTTTTAACAAACAGAATCAAGAATCATTACTCTTTCATTTTGACACAAGAAAAAAAGATTTTTCTACACTCCTTTCTTGTGTTGAAGACAAATAATCCTTCCTAGATTTTTTTGTTCCCCGCATTTATCCCCCGCTTCCTTATGTCTGGTATTTAGATAAATTTGACTTTCTTTCTATTTAGATAAATTTGACTTTCTTTCTATTTAGAATAGAAAACTATTAATACATCTTATGGCAGTGAAATATGTCAATAGTAACATAGTCACACTACTCTAATTAAAAAAACGAAATCAAAATAATGAAAGTTAAATACTCTTCTTCAAATTCTACGTTACATACTATTTTTCTACGAGATGCTGGGAATCCCTTGTACCACATAGTATGTAGATTTTGAATAAGAGTATAAATAAGACAAATGAGTTTTAAGAATTTCAGTTTTTATCATAAATAATCGCCAACAAAATTTTGGTTCTTTTTATGAACTTGATATCGATAAATATGCGAATATAAAAATTCGTTTCGGCCAATTGAACATTCTCGAACTATTTCTTTTTAAGAACCAAAAAGATTTGTGCCAAAATGACAGATGCGAAGAAGAACAAAAGTTCATCAAACATATGCATCAAACTATAAGGCATCAAAGATGTACTCATACTGAACACAGGACAATATGTTTATGAGCCTCTAAGAATACATAGCCATCAGAAGTTGGGACAGGGCGCCGACCTACCTATCGTCACTTGTATATACATATGCATAATGACACATGCAGGTAAGTCCAAAGAAGCGGACCTCACCAAACAGCCGCTAAATTCGGAGACCTACTGGATAGCCATCAACCTATCTATCTAGACCTGCAGCCTGACATGCATTATCCACAAAATAAACACGTCGTACGCATAATGTACTGAGTATGTAAGGCCGGAAAGCATGTAAATAAATGACATAATACGAGAGAGGGGGTATAGAAATCAACAAAGGTCGTTGAGGGCATACAACTTACATAACCATGAATATATGCATGTAAGTAAAATAGGGCCACTCTATGGGGCCATCGTATAGTATCATATCAAATCTCTCTATGGGGTGAGCTCATAATAAATTGTCCGGCCATATAGAACACGGTGGTATCTACCCAACTGATCAGTGGTGTGCACATATAAGTGTCTGCCCGACTAACTATAGCGCGGCGTGATGTGATAAAATAGATACATATATATAATGCATGTTGGACCCATGAAATGACATTCTGAGCCTTTTGGAGCAACTTAAGATCGGTAACCTCCGACGTTATTAGAGCTAATTCGTCATCATGAACCTTATAAGAATCAGGAAATACCAACATTATATGATAATATGAGAATAAAAAGAATCAACATCATCATCAATAGTTCCATAAGAAACTAACATGATAACATAAATGGAAGGTTTGAACATTGAACAAGCAATAAAAAATAAAACCTGAATTACAACCCTGGAATAACTCAGATAACATAAAGGAAAACAAAACAAACTACCAAAACTCCCAATTGTTGAGTTGGACATCAGGGCGAATGAATTGCACATCCGCATTACTGGGACCTTCTCCAATTTCAACCATATTATCTTCAATAAACAGATACTGGAAACGCCCAATCAATTCTGAATCCACATCTAACCCTGGCGTGGGAGAACTGGTGGTACTATTTTTGACAAAAGACTTGTAGATCGGTGGCATAGGCTTGGTAAGTGGTCAGGATTCCCTCTTCCGCTTCTTAGCCCTCTTTCAGTCTTAAAATGCTGGGCTGAACCCCAAACCAAATGGACCAGGACTCTCTTTTACACTGGATAAGCCCTGCCTTGCAAAGATGCCTCAAACTCTTTCCTAATTCAAAATCATGCTTCAACATTTCATTTACTATCATCTAAGAGACAATTATGGTCTCGGAATGGGATTCCCCCTCGACGATTTTCTCAGCAACCACTACCTCAAAAACTTGATAAACCAGTGCTTCGTCAGCATTATCAACCTCAACAAAAGAATTGGTGGAGTCTTTATAGATGGACAAATCCCCCTCACCATGAACAATCACCTCTTTCTTGTCATACTCAAACTTGATCATTTGATGTAATGTAGATGGGACAGCCCCAGCCATATGTACTCGTAGTCTTCCCAACAACATATTATAAGAGGCCTGGATGTTCAAAACTTGAAACCCCACGGTGAAATCAACTGTTCATATTGTTAGTACTAGCCCTATCTCGCCAATGGCATATGTTTTTTCTCCATCAAAAGCTCTAACACACACATTGTTGGGTCGGATTCTTTCGGTGCTGACATTCAGCTTTTGCAAAGTTGGCAGAGGACAAATGTTCGCGCCATAGCCCCCATCGATCAAAACTCGAGTAACATAGGAATACTCATATTTGACAGTAATGTGAAGGCTTCGATTGTGTCATGTACCTTCCACGGGAAATTCATCATCTGAAAAAGTGATCCTGTTTACCTCAAAGATTCTCTCAGCAATTTTCTCCAATTGATTCATCGTAAATTCGTGAGGGACATGAGCTTCATTCATAATCTTCATCAAAGTCTTGTGATGTTCATCCGAATGAATTAACAAGGACAATAGGGAGATCTGAGCAGGGGTTTTCTTCAATTGCTCCACCATAGAATAGTCATGTAGTTTCATCTTCTTCAAAAACTCTTCAGCTTCTTCAGTCACTGATTTCAATGCAAGTTTTTTTTTGGTTAAACATGCAAGCTTTTCTGAAGAAAGGTAAAAACTAAATGGAATTAACTTGCACTTGGTTTTTGCCTACAATGTTATTATACTACTCCCTCCGTCTCAATTTATGTGTCACCATTTGACTTGACACGTATTTTAAGAAAAAATTAAGACTTTTAAAATGTGTTTTTCAAAGCAAGTCTTGTATAAATGTGTAGCTGCAAATTATCTCATAAAGTAAAATTATTTCTAAATATAGAAATGTGACATTCTTTTTTTAATAGACCAAAAAATAAATGATGTCACATAAATTGGAATAGAGGGAGTACTATTTAAGAGAAGGGGCCTAAAATAGTCCATTATCTTTGGTCTTGTACTCAAAATCATCCATATTCTTTTATTTGGAGCACTAAATAGTACACAATGTTTACTAAATCAGTGCACTTTTAGTCATTCTCCAAACTTTGCGTTAAATTTTAACAGAGATGAAAATGGAGTCACGTGCCCATCATGTAAGATATTTTCCCAACAAAACCCAGCGTTCATCTCCACAAAAAACTAATCACTAGTCCTAATTGACCAAAGAAAAAGAAAGAGCAAAAAGAGTTCTTGCGAGGAATTGATGATTTAAACCTTTGTTGATAAGTTGATTTTGCAATACATCTACAAAGGTTTTAATTACTTGAGAGTCCAACACAAAAGAAAAGCCTTCTTTTAAATTGAATCTTTGCTAGCTAAGGGAAACAGATCTTTAGTTGGACTGGTAATCCTTTGACAGTAGAAACAAGCATGCGTGAGTATTGGCTTAGAATCAATTAGGGGTGGCCAGTGAGCCGGGATGGGTCGGGGCGGGTTTGGAGGGATCGAGGCGGGACGGGGAGGGGGACGGGATCGAACTGGGGCCGGACTAGAGGGCCGGGTCCGAGCGGGAGGAGACCAAGTCCCGTCCCGGTTCCGGTCCCGTTGGATAGGGGGTCGGGGCGGGGCGGGGCAGATTTTTTTTTTGCACTTAATTAAAAAAAATAACATATATATAAACAACTCAATAATTGAAGAGATTAATAAAAACATGTGTCTCTTATATTATTTAATAGAAATATGATTTTTTTTCCGAATACAATATACATATACAATTGTCAAAATTACAACTTTGTAATGTCGTTCAAAAGTTGCAAATGACGTAGTAAAATTGCAATTAAAGAAATTACATTTTCAAAAAAAACTGTTTTATTTTCCTTATAATTTCATATGGTTCTTCGGTTGGAATTGGTATTTCTTGATCAAATTACTCCACGTCGCTACTCATACCTTCAGATAAGATGTCGTTGTAGTTTTCGTCTTCTTCGTTGATCTCCAATTGACCACACCTTCTCCGCTTTGCTCATATCCAATCTCTGAATACTACTGCAATCTCCAAACTGTCTCCGGCTAATGAGTGTCTGTGCTCTTCTATTTGAAATCTCCCGGCGAAAAAAGCGCTTTCAGACGCTGTTGATGACGCTTAAATGTTCAAAACATCTCGGGCCATTATTGAAAGTGTCATAAATGTCTTCTCATTCTCCCTCCAGTATTTCAGCAAGTCTTCTTGTCCTTCTTCATTGACAACTTCTTGGTACGGTAAAACACTCTGCAAAATAAAAACATCAAACTCGCTAATTTGGTTAGTAGTGTTAGCATCGCATGTAAGAGATTGGAATAATTTTCCTTAGGAATTTCTTTCATTAATCACAATATATATAGTTGTACAAATGTGATTCCTTACTCGAGAGGTTGAAAATTAAAACTTTGTTCGATGGATGATCCTCAAACTAGTTGTCAACTTCACTCCCAAATGAATAAATAAAATTGAATATTTAGTAGACAATGTAGACTTGTAGAGAAATTGATTGAAAGATTATAGAAATTGTAGGAAGATTTGTGAGAAAGATGAAGAGAAAATGAAGTATTTATAGTTGAAAAATTGGGTTAGAGTGTAAATATAATAACTTAGGGGTTAAAAATAAATATTAAGGGGGGTAGGGGGGTTGGGGAGGGGGAGGCAAAAAATGATCGTTGCACAATAGCCAAAATGTAAAATGATCGTTGGTGGAACGACTATTTTTTGCAAATGGGGGGTTTCAGGCGGGATCGGGTCGGGCTAGAGGGATTGGGGCGGGCCGGGACCGAGCGGGACGAGGCCATGTCCCGTCCCGGGTTCGAGTCCTGGTACCGTAAATTATTATTATTTTTTAAAACAGGGTCGGGTCAGGATCGGAGCGTGACCGGGTCGTCCCGACCCACTGGCCATGCCTAGAAACAATTAGTTAGGGTATAGAAAAAGCCTACTTTCGTGACTACCTAGCATGTTTGACCAAGCTTCACAAAACAACTTATTTTAAAACGTATTTTTCTTAAAGTGTTTTTGATGAGAAACAATTTGTATTTGACCAATTAATTTTAAAACACTTTTGAGCAACAATTAGTGTTTGGCCAATCGTTTAAAAAGTGTTTTTAGAAAAAGTACTTCCGGAAAAAGCTACTTTTTTAGCTTTTGAAAAACCGCTTCTGCTACTCTCCAAAAGCACCTATTTTCTCCCCAAAAGCTTGGCCAAACACTTTAATTTTTTAAAATATGCACTTGGCGAAAAATAAGCTTGGTCAAAAAGGCTACGTCCCAAGAGCTCAACAACATGAATGACTCGGGAATGAATACTACTAGTCCACCGCATCCGATGTGGAGCATGGTTCAGTTAGTTGAAAATCATGAGAGAAATCTTGATCCATCATCTCAGGAAGAGATTTTGTTATTGCTAACATAACAAGGAAAATGATATACAGGTAATGTAGGCGTTGTCAAGAAGAATGAGTTTCATGGAACATTTAACTTATGGTGACAAAAAAGTATGGTAATTAGAAATGATGACAAGTTTAACCAACCAAGGTCAAACTTGTCTTTAAAATGTGATTAACTAAAATGAGGACTGAATTATAATTTTTAAAACTTACAATCTTTTACAAAATACACAAAAGCCCATACACATTATAAAATGAACTACTTGTTCATTTTATTTCAAAAAAAAAGAGCGGGCCTTTTTCCTTTGCTGCTCGTCGACCACCATTTTTGCTGTACCACCATTGTTGCTGCTCGTTCCTCTCTCTCCATTGATGCTGCTGCTCATTTCTCTCTCTCTCCATTGTTGTTGTTTCTCTATTCATTCTCAGGCAAAAGTTAGGGTTTTGAAATTAGAGTGTGAATATGATGATTTTGGTTAGAGAAGATGAAGAAGAGCATGATTTTTTCTTGAATGTTGTTTGTTTTGTTGTAGTTTCGTGTATTAAGTTAGGGTTTTAAAATTTTCACTTGGTTCAAAAATTAGGGTTTTGAAATTAGAATGTGAAAATGATGATTTTTTGTTAGAGAAGATGAAGAAGAACATGAATTTTTCTTGAATGTTGTTTGTTTTGTTGTAGTTTCGTGTATTTGTTGCACTTGTTGGGGTTTGTGAGTGTAAATAATGGTTGTGAAATTATGATTTTTGGTGTTGTTTTTGTTCTTCTTCTCCTTGTTGGAACAAGTTTTTAATATGTTGCAACAGATGGTTCAGTTGTTGAAGAAATTGCAACAACTAACCCATCTGTTGCAACAAGTTTGTAATCTGTTGCAACAGATGAGTCAGTTATTGCAACAACTGAACCAATTTGTTGCAACAGATTGAGTCAATTGCTGCAACAACTGAACCATCTGTTGTAACAGATTACAAACTTGTTGCAACAGATGGGTTAGTTGTTGCAATTTCTTCAACAATTGAAGAAATTGCAACAACTAACCCATCTGTTGCAACAAGTTTGTAATCTGTTACAACAGATGGTTCAGTTGTTGCAGCAATTGACTCAATCTGTTGCAACAGATGAGTCAGTTGTTGCAACAACTGAACCATCTGTTGCAACAACTGAACCAATTTGTTGCAACAGATGGTTCAGTTGTTGACTGAACCAATTTGTTGCAACAGATGGTTCAGTTGTTGCAACAACTGACTCATCTGTTGCAACAGATTACAAACTTGTTGCAACAGATAGGTTAGTTGTTGCAATTTCTTCAACAACTAATCCATCTGTGTAAAAAATAAAGCTTGGGATCAAAGTGTTAAAAATAAAACTTGAGGACAAAGTGTAAAAAATAAAGTTTGTGATCAAAGTGTAAAAAATAAAGTTTGTGATCAAAGTGTTAAAAATAAAAATTGAAGGCAAAGTGTAAAAAATAAAGCTTGGGGTCAAAGTGTTAAAAATAAAACTTGAAGCCAAAGTGTAAAAAATAAAGTTTGGAGTCAAAGTGTTGAAAATATAACTTTATGGTGAGTCAAAACTCTCTAATCACTAATCCAAAGTTTATCACTCCTACTCAATTAAAAAAAACTAAAGTTACCCCAACTCAATTTTAAAACATATTTGTCACCTATAATTAAAAGGCCGAGTTTCATCCCTTTGCTGCTTAGGTGATCGTCACCGTTAAAATTTAATGACTAAAAGCTCACCCACTTTAATAAACATTGTGTACTATTAGGGGATGTTTGATAGCTGGTTAGAAGTAAGTTATTCATATATTAAAATTCTGTTCAAGTAATATTGTATTCGGTAGCTAGTTATGGGATGAGTTATTCATGTATAAAATTAGTACGATGATTGATTTACAATTTAGAAATTTGCATAACTAATACATGTATAAGTTATGAGAAAATCTATGTATTATTTTATGCAGGCAAAAGATGGAATAAGTAATACATAAATAATTAAACCCTGCATAACTAATCCGGCATAAAATAATACATAAATTCTCTCATAACTAATTCATGTACTATTAATACTTGCATAACTTTAACCAACTACCAAACGATCCCTGATCCAAGTAAAAGAACATGGATGATTGAGTTCAAGCCCAAAGATAATGGACTATTTTAGGCCTTTTCTCAACTTACCAATATTGAACAAATAAATCTCTGTAACTTTGAAATTATACAGTCCGTATCCCCCAAGTTTTTCTTCCATCACTTCTGTTTTGTTTTTCCATCACTTGCGTTTGGTTACAAATGTTCTTAAAACCAAACAAATACTCCCCCCTTCCCAATAATTAGTTATGAGAAAATAGTTGTTAGTCCACCAAACAAATTTTGCCCCTATTTCATGAAAATTCCTACCAATATGCACAGATATAAACCATATGTTTTTTTAAACATGTTGCATAATCCTATTTCATAACCAGAAGGTAGTAACACAACATATATCAAAAAAGAGAAGCACTTGCCTTCTGTCAGTAACTGCCTATCTAACTAGCAGCTCAGCAGTGTTGACTGTTGACTTATAAAGGGCAAATTGTATTTCAGCTCTAGGCTCCAGCACGGGCTAAAAACTACATTTGAAAACGAATATTTGAATCAAAATTTGCTTTATATAATGCACCACGCCGTATATTCGATAATATTAAACCAAATCAAATATATCTCCGGGGACTATGATGGTGCATGAAAACCTCTTCTTGCTTTAGGCCCCTCGTGCATGTTTAAGACGGTGTTCGGCAGAGTTGCTTTTCATCATGAACCACCGGATGCCTCAGCTTGCTTTTTCTCCCTTTGTTTCTCCCGCTTTTTCTTGTTTTTCAATGCATTCTTACTCAGCTCCCTATATTCATGTGAAATACGGAATAGACTTACAGAACAGTCGATAGTCTGAACATTCAAAATATTTTGAGAAAATTTAAAAAGTATGAAGATGTATCTCGAAGCTTACCCTGAAGAACTTCCTCCAAATAACTGTCAAAATAAAACAGATGCTTATTATCAGCACATTAGTTGTACAAACTAAAGGGGGAAAAGTCAGACAAAACTGAAAATAACGCATGGATGAACTTTTATACGAATTATGACATTCTGAAAGTAGCTAGTAAACCATCACGTTGTTACCATGTTGCAATGACAGTTATACGAATTATGACATTCTGAAAGTAGCTAGTAAACCATCACGTTGTTACCATGTTGCAATGACAGTTATACGAATTATGACATTCTGAAAGTAGCTAGTAAACCATCACGTTGTTACCATGTTGCAATGACAGTTATACGAATTATGACATTCTGAAAGTAGCTAGTAAACCATCACGTCGTTACCATGTTGCATGTTTATCATCAGTGTTTCATTTAAAGGTAACGATATCCTAATGCAGTTTTTAACTTCTTTTTTCCTCAAAAGTTCTGCCTTGGGATTAACTTTTGATTAAAACATTTATAGAGAAAATCTAGAGGTGGCAACTTAACCCATGAAAGCATAACCCGCCTAACCCGTTCAAGTTTGGGGGTTATTGACCCGCCCATTTGTTAGTTCAACTCATTTCAACTCATTTCAACTCATCAAAATTTGGTTGATATCTAGCCCAAATTGATCCATGAGAAACCTATCAAAATATGTTCAAAAGATTGTTTTTTTATTTTTTATTTTAGATATATATTTTTTATTTGATATGTTATATATAGTCATAATAAGGAAAAATAATAATTTATAAGGTACTAAAAATTATAAAAAAGAAAACAAATAAGGCAATTAAAGCTTAGTAAGAATTGGGCGAGTTGGGTTTTGATCCGCTTGTTAGCCCATTTCAACCCAACCCATTTCATTCCAAGTAACATTTGAGCGGGTCAATAACCCGCTCATTTATTAACTCAACCCATTTTGATCCGCTCAAATTCAGCACAACCCGCCCATTTTCCACCCTTAAGAAAATCTATATTACTCTTTGTGAATTCCTACTTCTAAGTTCTTTTATCCATATCCTGAAAAGAACAGTCTTGTTAATAAAAGCGGACTTTTCAGTGAGCGAGAACATAGTTGAAAAGTTCAGGATTATCTTGCCAGGGCAAAAAGAAGAGGAAAGAACAAGCAAGAAGTGCAAAAATTCTAATATTTGACAAGCCATTCAGCCCCACCAATGAGTACCATCTACTTTTACTTAATTAGTGAAATATGAGTTGCGATTAGATTCACAAATTGTACATTTTCTCTCCGAAACCATAGACTTTCTAACCTCACCTTTGTCATCTAAGTTTCCTTTTTTTCCCACAAACAGTTATATACTTGCTATTGCAGTCATTTATCTATTCTCTCTATATCTCAAGAATACTCTTATACCCAGAAACCAACCATCAGACAGTCCATCATCAAAGCCATTAATAGACGAAGTAAGCCCCCAAGAGAACCTTCATCTGCTCTTTCATACCTCTGGTCCAAAATGCAAGAACTCCTTTCCTTATATTTAATACATGAAAATCCAAACTTATGCCACATCAGTTTTAGGTTCACAGGTTGTCAAAAACCTATTTTGCCAAGCAGAGGATCGATGCAAACAAGTCTAATACCGGACAGATCTAAATAGAGGGATTTTAGAGCTTATACTTTTGTTGGGTGCATGACGGAGTATATGAGAGCAAGCAACAAACAAACAAACAAAGACAGAACAAAACAATGAAACCAAAAAAATACAGAAGCCAGAAACAAAGAACTAGGGTTAACAAGACTCACGAGAGGTCGAATTGCAGTTTTATGGATCACAAAAGAAGCAAATACAAAAAATGAGGGGCAATCTAATGCTGACACGATTGAGCAGTAGTACGTTGAGTATTAAGGCATCTTAACTGTGCTAAGGCAGAGGTTTCTCAAGAAATGAGTTGTTAATCATGAATGAACAGTACTTAAGCCTATCACTTCTCTAAAGTAATCAAGAATGAACAGTACTTGAAGTACCAAATTTAGCTTTAATTTTCCAGGAAAATATGAAAGAAAATAAGGAAAGATAAAAATTCCATGTAATCACTTCTAGAATACTTAAGCCTATCACTTCTCTACAGATTGATTGCAATCAAACTAAACCGTATGAAATTACAGGACTGTGTGTCTTAAAGGAGCTAGAAACAGGATTCACACAGAAAAGGTAGAGCAAAGCCTCTTCATTCAAAAATTAAACATGCATTTTGGACTGCCTTTTAACTTTCTACTTATTCTTTACCATCCATAAAATGCCTCAAAATTGACATGGCATAAACCATTATGAGGATAATGTTAATTCCAAAGAGGGAGTTTATGAGGTAAATGTTACTAGTCAAATTGTGGGGGGAGAATATCTAGACGGACCTTCTCAAAAAAAGAATATCTTGACAATAGCGAAAACATGAAAAAACACCTTTACTTTTCTGAAACCTTGCTATATAATAATATTACAGGAGTTTTTATAAGGGAACCAATTTCGTAATTCTTTTTTTTAATAGGTAGCCATTTGTATATATTAAAAGAAAACTCAGCACCAAAAGGTGTTGGTCAGTGCTATAATTACAATCTCAGATTCATGAGAGCAAAAGTAGGGGGAGACTATGAACAAACAAACCAAGTGTTGCCTATCAGATTTATCAAATCCCCTATATCTCCTGTAAAAATTTGTTTACACCAAAAATAGAAAAGACTAAAGACAGTTCATCTTAATCTTCTGTAGGGGGCTGCTCTTGTTTTCAAATTTTCTAGAGTTTCTCTCCTTCCAGACTATCCACCATATGCAAGCTGGGATGGTTTGCCACCAGTCTTCGTCTCCATTTCTATTACCAATCTCTTTCCAGTTAGTGAGCAAATCAAAAGTAGTTCTAGGCATGATCCAATTGATTCCCAAAATAAAAAAGAACATGTGCCATAGATTTGTTGTTATCTTGCAATGGATGAACAGATGATCAATACTCTCTCCGTCCATACCACAAAGAAGGCATCTTGAGCAAATTTGGTGACCTCTTCTTTGTAAATTATCCTGTGTTAGGCATTCTTTCTTGGCTACCAGCCAGACGAAAAAGGACACCTTAGGGGGGATTAGTCTTCCAATTGAGTTTCCAGGGCCAGACCACAGGTAGAGAGGTTATGTGGTTGAGATTCCAGTAGGCACTTTTGACCGTGAAGGTGCCCTTACTACTAAGTGTCCGCTTAAGCTTGTCTGGTGAATAGAGGTACCAACAAAATTGTTCTGCGTACCATAGACCCTTGTGGTCCGGCCCTTCCCCGGACCCGCGCATAGCGGGAGCTTAGTGTACCGGGCTGCCCTTTTTATGTAGAAAAGCTACGACTCTGTCAATTTCCCAGTCCAAGACTCTTCTGAAAATTAAGTTCCAGCCTTGTTGGGTCCAAACTTGATTGACAGTAGCTTCCTTTTGGGAACTGAAGGAATAGAGGTCAGGATACAAGTCTTTTAATGTATCATGGTCAATCCAGAGGTCTTTTCCCCATTGCCCACCAAAATGTTGATATGGTGTAACGACTCGTCCGGTTGTTTTTAGCTAAAGACCCTTATTTTCCTATTTTACCCTTCCCGTAGTCTCTGATTGGGGTTTGTGATGCGCGGGGATGATTTGCACGGATCCCACGGTCCATTTATATGAGTTTCAGACGAAAAACCCAAACGAGGAACCTTAGAGTTGGATAGTTTGACTCTAGGTTGACTTTTGAGGATATGGGTTCGTTTCCGAGTTCTGTTGTTTCCGGTAGTTCCGGAGGGTCATTTATGACTTAGTCGAGTCATTGGTTCGCTTCCCGAAACAATCAGATGTATTTTGTGGCTTTAATATTTTGTTATTTTGGGAGATTCTTTAGAAATGTGTGTCTTAGCACGGTTAAATGGGAAATCCGATGTCGCGAGTGAGTTCGTAGCATTGTTTACCTTAGGAGAGCATGTCTGGGTCTCAGGAGTATTTCGGGTGTTTGGTGCAAGTTTGAGTTGCTTTTATAGTTGTTGGTGTCTGGTGTCCGCCCCAGCGGGTGGACTGTCTGCTCCTGCGTGTCTGCCTCTACGAAGGTTGGCTCACATAAGTGGATTTTTATTACGCATGGGCGAATGCGCCTCTGCGGGACTTGTCCGCTTCTGCGCTGAGGCAAGGTGTCAAGTGGCATCGCCTCAGCGATCTCTTTCTTCCGAGGGAGAGAGACCGCGCCAGCGGAATCGCTGAATCAAGAAACCTAATATATTCTCTAGGTCGAATTACTTTTCCAAAAATAACTTTCCTCGAACCTGGAGCTGCCAGAAGCGAATTTCTAAAGATTTGGAGTAAATTCTTCATTTAAGGTAAGGTTCTTCACTCTTGGTGGTTATATATCATGTTTCAAGTCTTTAATGAATGTATGTGAATAGGGGAAGATAAGTTGTAGTTTTCATATGAGATTAAAAGAGGTTGAACCTTTGATTTAAGGGTGTTTATGGATTAGTTTACTTAAATATTGTGAATTAGTATTGGAATATGATAGAAGATCTTGTTATAGCATTTAATTTGATTATAGAAACCCTTTTTTATTTGGAGAAAATTCTAGGGTTTATGATTTGGGTCTTTTCTTAAATTGAGCAATTGAAGGTCTAAATGAGCTTAGGTTTCTAATTAACTTAAGGATATGATTACTTAGTATGTGTTTATGCTTTTTGAGTAATAAAATTTAAGTCTTGATGACATGGGCCCGGGGTTGGTCGTGGAAGTCTTGATTTGTTTAAGGACTAAGTCCTTGTATTATGTGTAAGCTTTATATTTTTTTTGGTCAAAATGTGTAAGCTTTATAATAATGAATAGTATATCTGTGTTAGACTTCGATAAGTGGTTGGTAGAACACCAATTTCACCACCTAAAATAGCATTCAGCAGCTCCATGTTTGGCACTTCATTAATGGGGTTCAAAAAACTTTTTCTCCCATTGATATGCAAGCCAGAAAATCCTTCAAATAGCACCAAAATTATCCTTAAGATTTTAAGTTGTTCTTCTGCATCACAAAATATGAGGGTATCATCTGCATATTGTAGATGAGTAATCTCCAAATTCTCCCTACCAGCTCTTGCAACATCAAAACCTCTCATCTAACCATTGAGATTTGCAGTTTTAACCATTTTGTTGAGCCCCTCCATATCTATCAGAAACATAAAAGGTGACAGTGGGTCTCCTTGCCTGAGTCCTCTTTGAGTTCTGAAAAAACCTGCTCTCAACAATAGAAATCCCTGCAGTTCAGCCACCCGGGGGTAATTCACTCTGGTCTAGGGAACGCCGATCAGAGAAAGCACTCCTATACTGTCTGGTGTTGATTCGGCAATACATACATAATAGCGTCAACCAAAGACCGGAGCATCTTAGCAGACACTGGAGAGAAGTCCCATTCTTGATAAGAAGAAATGATGGAGAAAAGAAAAAAGACCCCTCATCGCCCTAATGCTTAATCTCTTGGACTTTGTTCTTGGACAACAAACAACTAGGCAACAGCTAGCAACAACTTGCCTTATAATAGTAGTTGGGTGAGGGGACTTCCGCCGGCGCCGCCCCTAGAGAAGCGGCAACTAGCGATGCCGGCCCTATATCACTGAAGCCACTCCTCGAAGTCAGGATCAGAGACCCATCTTTCTTCGTACCCCCTTTCATCCTTGCCTTTATCAGTACTGAAAAACTTATTGTTGAGATACAATGTCTGATCCAGTGTATCCACTTTTTCCCAAAACCCATACACTCCAATAACTTCAGGAGATATCCCCAATTAACATGATCATATGCTTTCTCAATATCAAGTTTTTTCTTCTGCTTCATTCTAGAATCTACTGCTTCATTGGCTATTAAGACAACATCCATGATTTGCCTTCCTTTGATGAAGGCCATTTGTTGAGAAGAAGGCGATCTGTTAAGAATCTACCAGTTTATCCATCACTCTTTTCAATCTCTCAGTGAGTACTTTAGAGAAGATCTTGTAAATGCTGCCAATCAAACTAATTGGCCTGAAATCCCTCAACTTTTTAGCCCCTTTCTCCCTCAACTTTTAGCCCCTTTCTTCTTTGGTATAAGAGCTACGAATGTGGCATTGAAACTTCTTTCAAACATTTCCTGTTCATGAAAATTATGAAATGCATTCATTATATCCTGCTTCACCACCTCCCAACATTTGATGAAGAATCCCATGGTGAAACCATCTGGACCAGGTGTTTTATCAGCTGCACATAATTTTAAACATTTCAGTACTTCACTTTCCTCAAAGTTTCCTTACAGTGACTCTTTCTCCTCCTCTGTCAATATTGGGCAGTTAGTGAAAAGACAGGTAGGCCTCCGTTGTGTTGTCTCTGAATATATTTTCTGATAGAAACCAACAATTTCTCCTTCAATCATGTCCGGATCTTGTGTTATTTCCCCTTGAATAAGCAATTTTTCAATATTGTTGCTATGAAGCACGGACACTTCATTTAGGGTGAGGTGTCCGTGCCGGACACCTCACCGGACACGAAACGCCCCGGACACGCTTCGGACACGTGTCCGGGACGTTTCCCAGCAAAAAAAAAAAAAAAAAATCGGACACCGGGACACGCTGGGGACACGCGGGGGACACGGCAGGGGGGACACGGCAGGGACTTTTTTTTTTTTTTTTTTATAGAAAAAGTTTAGTTTTAATTTTATTTGATTTATTTTAAGTAAATTTATATTTATTTGATTTATTTTAGTCTTGGGACATATTTATGTATTAGTTTATGGACTATGGTCTTATAAATTATGTATTGAATATTTGATTGATTGTCAATTTGTTATGAATGTTTCTTTTTAATTTGGTACATATTTAATTTGGTATTTTGGTTATTTGGTATATAACAAATTTGAATTAAATTTATAATTTATTTATGAATGTGAAGCTTTAATAATATTAATTTTAGTATTTTATATATTATATTATATTATATATATATATATAAATATTTTTTAATTTATTTTTACAGCCGTGTCCCTGCCGTGTCGTGTCCCCTATTTTTCAAAATTGCCGTTTCCGCGTGTCCGTGTCCGTGTCCTATCGGACACCTCTCGCGTGTCCGTGCTACATAGTATTGTTGTATCTTTTATGTGCATTTGCCATCTTGTGAAAGAACTTTGTATTTCTATCACCCTCTTTTAACCATAGAGATCTTGATTTTTGTCTCCATGATATCTCTTCATTTTTAATCAATTCCTCATACTCCATCATCAATGTTGCCTTTCTAACAGTCTCATCTTCTGTCATCCTCCTTTCTTCAAGAAAGGCATCTAGTTCTGCCATCTTGCTCAACAGAGATCTCTTTTGAGAACCCAAGTTTACTTGCTCACTTCTGCTCCACTCCTTTAGCTTAATTTTAAGAGCTTTTAGCTTGGCAGCTGGTATGAAATCAGGTCTTCCCCTGAAATTACTAGCATTCCACCATTCCTTGACTCTGTCTGAGGAGCCTTCAGTACCTAACCACCAGTTTTCAAATTTGAAATAATTCTTTTTTCTGTTCCATGATCCACCTTGTAAAGCCAATGGAGTATGAAGTGATACTAATCTCTGTAGAGGGACTTGTTTCAAGTTGTTGAAACTGTCATCCCACTCTTCAGAAATCGGTATCCTGTCAATTCTAGATGCTATTTCTTGATTGTCCCCTTTAAACCAAGTGAACTTGGCATCCTCTAACTGAAGATCAACTAGCTTCATGTCTTCAATAAGGTCTGAAAATTCCTTCATTCCCCTTGTTCTTCTGGTACGATTCCTTTTTTCTGAAATGAACCTAGTGACATTAAAATCCCCACATATAGCCCAAGGTCCATCCATCAATCCCCGACTGAGCCAATCTCCTCCCATACTAGCCTTCTTTCAATGTAACTGTTAGGTGCATAAACCCCTGTAATATGACAAGAAAAATTCTGGCAGGTCAATGTATATGCACCTACTTCCAGAATCTCTCCCTTCCAGCTTCTACTATCCCACATCATCATTATCCCTCCTCTTGTTCCACTAGCCTCCAAACAAGCAAATCTAACTCATCTACCTCCCCATATCTGCATTACTAGCCCTGATATTTCCCCCTCTAACTTTGTTTCCTGGATACAAATTATATCAGCATTCCAATCTATCACCAAACTTAACTATCCTTCTTTTGTCCCTGTCATTCAAACCTATTACTAGCCCTGATATTTCCCCCTCTAACTTTGTTTCCTGGATACAAATTATATTAGTATTCCAATCTATCACCAAACTTTTAACCATCCTTCTTCTGTCCCTGTCATTCAAACCCCTTCTAAAGTAGGCCTTGGTTCTGATGCTTAAGATTTTTAATAGCCAGGCCCCCTGCTTTTTGCTAAGAGTAACAGTGTCCCAATTAACCAAGTTAGAACTTTTCTTTTCTTTGTGGCCTTGCCAAAGGAAATCCCTCCTTAACTTGCCGATTCTATCGTCCACACTCCCAGGAATTGGAAATAGGGCCATCATGTAGGTGGGGAGTGTATCCATAACAGAACTGATCAAAGTCAATCTGCCTCCAATGGACAGATATTGAGTCTTCCATCTTGCAAGCTTCTTTTCACATCTTTCAATCACATCATTCCAGATTTCCGTAGCCTTTCTTTTGGCCCCCAATGGCATTCCCAGGTATTTTGTGGGTAAAGTCCCCAGTTGACAGCCCAAGTTCCCAGCCAGAATGCGGATATCAACTACATTATTTACAGGGAATATGAAGCTCTTATTCTAGTTGACATGAAGGCCTGAGAGGGCTTCAAAAATAGTAAGGATTGCTCTTAAGAGCCTGATTTGACTGACTTCGGCATCACAGAAAACTAAAGAGTCGTCTGTATATAGCAGATGAGTGAATTCCATATTGTCAGAAACATTATTTGTGATGCCAAAACCTGTTATCCATCTGTTAGTGTTGGCAACGTTGAGCATATGATTAAAACCTTCCATAGCAAGAACAAAGAGGAAAGGGGACATTGGGTCACCCTGTCTTAAGCCTCTGTGGGAAGGAAAGAAACCTTCAGGGGTCCCATTTATCAGGAGAGAAAATTTAACAGTAGAGATACAAATTGTATCCAATTGATCCATTTCAAACCAAAGCCCATATCTCTGAGTATTTTTAAAAGGAAGGGCCAATTGACATGATCAATAGCCTTATCAATGTCAAGTTTACAAAGGATCACAGGTCTCTCTTCTTTGCTTCTAGAATCCACAAGTTCATTAGCTAATAGTGTTGCATCCATGATCTGTCTGCTTTTTATGAAAGCCATTTGATGTCCATCAGTGAGTTTTCCCATAACTGTCTTTAATCTTTCAGTGATAAGCTTAGAAATAATCTTGTAAACTCCTCCAATTAGGCTTATGGGTCTGAAACCCTTCAGCTCCTCTGCCCCGTGTTTCTTAGGGATTAGAGCTACGAAAGTGGCATTGAGTGATCTCTCAAAGAACTCATTTTGGTGAAAGTTGTGTATGGTCAGCATGATGTCATCTTTGAGAACCCATATTGAAACCATCAGGGCCTGGAGCCTTGTCAATTGCACATTGATTGATAATTCGTGTCACCTCAGTTTCAGAGAAAGGTCTGAAGCCAATGTTGCTCCTCTTGAGTGATCTTGCGACAACTCACATAGTCAAAAGTAGGTCTCATGTCTTAGGTTCAGTGTAGAGGTTCTTATAGAACTCCACCATGGCCTTCTTAATGTCTTTCAGGGTCTGAGACCTCTTCACCTCTGATCATTAACTTGTCGATAGTGTTGTATTTTTTGTAGGCTGTTGTCATTCGTTGAAAGAAACTAGTATTTTTATCCCCTTGCTGTAACCACTGGATTCGGGATTTTTGTTTCCAGCAAGATTCTTCATTCGTGGCTAATTCTTCTAGTTCCACCAAAACAGTTGCCCTGGTCATCATTTCTTCTTCGGTTAGTTCTCTGGCATCTTGAAAGGAGTCCAGATCAGCCAGCTCATTGAGTAAGCTATTTTTCTTGTTGACAAGTTCACTAAAGTTGGTCTTACTCCAATCTTTGAGTTTCTTTTTAAGCAGGTGAAGCTTTTTTCTGAGAATGTGGTCGAGGAGGCCCTCCACTTCAAAACTTAACCACCATTGTTGAATTAATTAAAGAAATCCCTCCACCCCAAGCCACCAGTTTTCAAACTTGAAGTTTTATGATTTTCTTTTATCCCAATTGCCACATTCAAATATTATAGGTGTGGTCAGAGATTGCCCTTGGAAGGATCCTTTGTCTTATGCTTCTGAAGGATTCCTCCCATTCTGTAGAGTTAAGGAATCTGGATGCACTGTTGTCATTAACACCTCCTAACCATGTGAATCTGCCACCACTTAAGGGTGGATATTATAGTTGCTGTATAAAAGGTTAGTTTACTTCACAAAGATAATGGCCGTGCAGAAACCCCACTAGTGAATAATTCATCATATTTGAAATCTACCATATAATTTAGATAATGTAGATTAGACATTGTAATGGCACTCATAACGTCAATGTTCTCCAATGGAAAATGAAAAGTAAAAAACTGCCCCAGGCATGACGTTCAAAACGCTGAAGTATTTTGTTTAAGAATGTTGTCAAATGCAACATATTTCATAGAGAATTTTCAGATTGAATAGCAACCATGGTAAGGTATAAGTATTTGCTAAAGATAAAACAGCTCAGTGTGTTATCAGTGAACACATCTTGACTTGTCAAAAGAAAAAAGTTAATAAGTACTCAATAAAGTATCCCTTCCATACCTCTGCTTGAACTGCAGCAGCAACCTTGGCATGAGGTGGACGATAAGCAGCAGGTTTTGCTGCATGAGGATTGACAGGTGTAGCTTTCAGAACGGCCTGAGTAGCTTTTGGAACGGCCTGGGTAGCTTTTGATCCTTTCCCTGGAAAGACATTTTGGTTTTCAGCTCCCATTAATATAAGTAAATGGGCATTACATCAAACTTTGTTACAGGATTTAAACAGGAGGAACCTGGCGCTTTAGCTTCATCTATTTTCACCGAGCCAACTGCCTTCACAAGGTCTTCAACAGCACCAAATTTTTCAACTGACTCTGGCTTCCAATCAACCTGTCAAAGAAGTGAACAAAGAAGTAAGTAGGCAGAGCAAATTGGCTTGTGACCAGAAAAGATAAAAAAATAAGAAAGACTATTAACCTGATACAATCTATCAAACATCTTCTTGAAGTACAACGATCCATTGTGGTGAAAGATTTTAACCCTTCAAAAATATGAAAATGAGCATTAATAAAGTTTCCAAATACATCTACTTGAACCTGGTAGTACACTTTCTCTCGTTCCAACAAAGGCAAACATTAAGCATGATCACTATTCACTAGCTTCTCATACATTTAGAATCGCTGAAGGCTTTTCAACAAGATTATATGTTCATGCAATTACATTAGGGCCAATCAACGGATCCAACTTTTAGTAAGGAAGATAGATGATAATTGCTATAAAATTGATACTCCCTCCGTCCCAATTTAAGTGTCTTACTTTCCTTTTTGGTTTGTCCCAAAAAGAGTGTCTCTTTCTATATTTAGTAAGTTTTGGCAAGTTTGAGACCACAAGATTTAAAGGACCCCACACATCTTTAATTAAAGACCACAAGATTCAAAAGTCTTCCTTTGTTTCTTAAACTCCGTGCCTAGTCAAACTAAGACACTTAAATTGGGACGGAGGGAGTATTAAACCTGCAGGTGGATTAACATCAGCATGGAAACATTGACAACCAGATTCAAGATTTAAAATATTACTCCCTCCGGTCCAAAAAGAGACCACTTAGCCATTTGCACACCCCTTAAGAAAATACTAACTCCTAGAAAAAAAGGTAATTTGACTAAACTACCCCTAATTAAAATAAGTATTAGAATTTGGTCACTTAAAAAGGGCAAATCAAGAAAAAATAAGGTTAATTCTTTCTATTCTTTCTTGATTTGATAAGTGGACACTCTTTTTGAATCAAACGAAAAAGGCTAAGTGGACACTCTTTTTGAACCGGAGCGAGTATTAAAACAATAGATTGAAAGAAGTCAAGTGGTCTAGCAAGTCATCAAGATATACAAATATATTATAAAATGAAGACAAATGCACTAACTGACTAACTGTGATACATTAAATTGTCTTATAATTGCAAGCTACAAACTGATATTTTGTACATTAGACCCTTTAGCAAAGCACATTTTACGCAACAACAGATCAACAAAACATATGCATACCCATTATCAACTTGAAGGCGTGGAGCTGTTGTGGCAGTCATGAAGTACCGACCATCAGGAGACCATTCACTTGTCACTGACAATTCAGCCTTTGTAGTTCCAAGCTGCTTCTTTTCCTTGTAGTCCCAGAATGCCTGAAATCATAACTAATAACTTAAGAGCTATGCTAAATAAGCAGAAAAAATTTGAATTCAAGATCACATGCAAACATCACTTTATGAATCAACTAAGATTTAATAGAAATTTTCTACGCCTCCAGGTACACATGGCAATAGTCTTTTAATTTATTCAAATAACTATAGCATAAATGAAGTTCAAAGTGCAGGCAGGCTGCACTTGCCAAAAGATGAGGCTAGTTATACCTCTAGAGCAGACCTTTGGTGGGCAGTTAGGGCAATGAAGGTCATCAACCTAGGTCATGGACTTCATGATAACCCACAAAATCAGGAAGAAGTAAAAAGCAATCTAATATCTACTTCAAGTTATTGTGTTCTAATTGGAGGCAATCTAATATTCTGAAAAAGTAAAAAAGCAAGATGTCATGGCTAGATCAAGAGCAGAAGTGGAGTATCGAGCTATGGCATTGGCTACGTGTGAGCTTATATGGTTGAGAAAATTTCTCCGAGAATTGAAGATGGGAGGAGTTGAACCAATGTAATTAATTTGTGACAACCAAGCTGCACTACATATCGCTTCTAATGTCGTATTTCATGAAAGAACAAAGCACATTGAGATAGATTGTCACTTCATCCGAGAGAAGATTGAGTTTGGATACGTCGCCACGAGTTTTGTCAACTCAAAAGATCAACTATATTTTTACAAAAACATTAGAGGATTTAGAATTGACTATATTTGTGGCAAGCTAGGAGCATATGACTTATACGCTCCAGCTTGAGGGGGAGTGTTAAAATATGCTAAAGCAGATATGGGAATATCTTGTTAAAATATGCTAAAGCAGATATGGAAATATCCTCAAATCCCCATAATTAGGCAAATCCCCAAAATCAGGCAATTAGAATATTATGTAATGATTGTGTAATATTCCTTTTGCTTTCTTTCCTTATTTATATTCCATGTAACAACTATTTAATCCCAAGAGCTTGAGGGAATAATCAAGCTATGAATTCCCAAATTATGTACTCTTCTCCCTCTAATTTCTCACTTAGCATAATTAAGAGTTTGGCACACCTTTAGTAACCGATCAATTTGTGTTCTATTCAGCACTTAAATCTAAGTATTCTACTTCCGCGATAATATTTTATGTGACATTCATCCCTTTTTAGTCTATCTCGAAAAGATTGACACCTTTCCATATTTGGAAGTATTCAACTTTAACATCCCTAGATGACTCTTATTCACATGACTTGTTGTAGCGCCACTTGATAGAAAACTGACTTTTTATTAGAAGAAATAAAGATAGAGGAGACACGTTGAACTCCTTCCATCTCTCATTTAATTGTTGGTAGTAAGGGCAACTTTGGTACTTTATTTTTTATATTTAACCTATTTGTCAAAAGTCTTCTTTTTTTATAAGTAATAGCAAGCCATAATATTTGAAACTGATATAAGAGTTATGGACATTTCTGACTTCTCAGTAGGATAATCATCTAAATATGCTTACCATGTCTCCTGGTAAGTTACCAAAGCCTGCCAAACATATAACTGTAGAACAAGGATTAAGGCAAGCAAAAGCAGTAACTGCAAATTGTGGAAATAAACTAGCAGGCTGAACGAGCCCTTATATGGGTTTTTTTTCAATGACCAACTAGAACCAATGATGACAAATTAGAAAAATAATGTCTTTACTAAGTAAAGGATACAGTTCCCCAACGGATTCCATCTGATAGTGTTGTATGGGCCTGTTCCAAGCTCAAGTAGAGGATTGCACTTCTTGTCAAACACCGTGGCCATAGCAGGCATAACTAAGTGATTTAAGGAATAGCCGCAACATCCAGAAAATATATGAAACAATGGATTCAAGAGAAAATATAGGAATACTAGCTGCATAATTTATTTATTTTTTTAACGGAGGCGTCGAGGCTATGCTGCGCACTTTATTATTACTTCTGAAACAACATGCATACCAAGTAACTCTACCCACCAAGGGTTAGGCAGATGGGAAGAATTCACCTAGTATCATTTCTACTAGGATTTGTTGGTTTCCAAGGTTATCATTGTAGCCCTTTGACCACTTTACCACCCCTTTGGAGGCAGATACTAGCTGCAAATTAATCTTAAATAAATCCACTCAAGGGGGGAAATAAAAACTCGTTTGATAGGACTAAACTTAGATCCTATCAATCAACAGAGCATATATTTGTTGAGTATATAAAATCCAAATGATCTAATGCACTTAATCTTGGACCTCCGCTGTAGTAAAGAACAAAAAGAATATGCATGCTAGCTGTCCTCCACCATTTAACAGTTATCTCACTTTTTTGTGCATTTCTCTTAACTGAGAAAGAAGGTTTAAGAGGAATAATTAAAGAAAAGCTGGAACACCAGGAACCACGAATGAGAGAATAATGGAAAAACCAAGCTCTAAGCTTTGGCAACTAGTCATAAGTGTACATATATTAAACTTTTACCTTGTTTAGAAAAAAGTTGCATCCAATTTCAAACTTTGAAACATTTCTTACAATATTCTTGTCTTCAACTTGTACGTTTTTCATGAAGAGTGTGTTATATTTACATGGACTCTTTTCACACTCTTCTTTTTTTCCTTTTCACTAAGGTTTTCTTTTCATTTCTTGCTAACAATTGCACAAGCCTTGAGATTGGGGTTTATTAAAGGATACATCCATACACAACTGCAAATTCTTTACCCGAATAGGACCATTGAACATCATGAATAGGGCCTTCTTTACCTGCAACATACCAATGATTACTAATTTGCAAATTCACTCATTCAACAGATTACTTTTGCTGAAGACTAAGAAAATGAGAAAACATACGGAGAGGCACAAGCCCTTTATGGGTCCCATCAGTAGTCAAGTAGTTCAGTTTTGTTTCTCCATAGTAGCTCTGGTTTGTTTTATCAACATCTGATTGGACCACCACTAGGAGACCTGTAGAACCAGAGTTCCAGCTCAGTTGCACAGTTGAGCACCGGAAGAAGCTACATCGAGCAACAGCTTGACTTTGTAAGTCCTTTTCACAAGCATATATCTGAACACTGGCTGGCATTCCCTGCATAAATTAATTTCCAAAAGGTTAATTGGGAACCCTGAGAACTGGCAGCACAAGCACAGGAAGAATTTTGTGTTGTGTGGTAATCTGATTGCACAAAAGTGATGAAACTAAGTTAGTATTTTAGTCTTCGATTACTCCTGCCCTCTTATATTGGTTTTTGGATATTACTATGCCAAAAAGAATTCCAAAATATTCAGGCAATTACTTAGATTCACTTAGTTGACTACTCTCCTGTAGCTTCTCCACAGATTTCACTACAACAAACATGATGTACTGTGCTGTCCAGAAACGCAACTATTTAAAACCAGTAAGACAACTCATGAAAATCCTAAAGCCTCAAACTGTAACTTTTATTACATTAAGGAGCTGTTTGGACAACTTCTAGAAAACGTCTAATGAACTTCAGTGAGACTTAGAGGGCATAGTTGTGTCAAGTTGTCTTAACAACAAGTGAAATATGGATTGGTTACAGAGTCAGAAAGCATATCGAAATGCACATTTATCGATCAAGAGGAATAACACATGAATGTTTTAAATGATAATTAATGAGTATCTAACAATTTTGTCCTAAACTGCAAAATAGACCTTGGATTCTGGAACAAATGCAGCCACATACGATCCAGGGGCCTTAGAAAGCTCAAATGCAGCAACCCCAGGAACTCGAAGCCGATTAATGAATCCTTTAGAGAAATCCTTAGGATCCAAAAATTGGATCTCATTCGTTGCCAATCGACATGCAACACTTTCATCAGAGCTGAAACGTACTGAAGGCCTGAAGAAAGCAAGAGTTCAAATAAATAAAATACTACAAAATTATGAGCATCAATTCCCACATTGACAGCCAAAGCACAAGAAAGATTACCATGTAACTTTAGTCATATTTTTCTGGAAGAGTTGGTAAACAGATTCACCATTTTCTATCTTCCACAAGCCTACGTTCTTATGCTGAGGAGATGAACATTTCTGGAAGGTCTGAAGATAAATCCCACAAGGAGAGATGACAGCTGCAAGAACGTTTGGGACATCAAAGGACCTAATCTCTCTCAAGGTTTTGCAATCAAAGATGCTTATTACGGAGTCTGATTTTGTAACCATAAGTTTGGACCCATCATCACTGAACTTTGCACCAGTACAAAGAATCTTATTCAGCTTGACATCAGGTTCACCGCTCTGGAAAGGAGGTCCATTCCAAATAAAAAATCCCTCTGGTTCTCTTAATAAAATCTCCAACAAGGGGGAAGGCTCTACAACCGCCATCCTATAGGGTCAAATATATAATCAACATTAGCCCATTCATCAAACAACCAGTACCATAATGAACATCAGTCACATTAGCAGAAGTTGAAAATAAGAGTTTGTATATGCAATATAGGATGTTATTTTACTTTCCTCCAATAGTTTTGGCTTCATGTGGTATGGAAGAAAGTACTTCCCGTGAAAAATATTTCACTATGAGAAAGTGTTTGGTGCGCATAAACGTATGTGAGATATAGTAATGCTACAAGGTGTAGGATAGGATGAAGATCACAATGTATAGTGTTAAATGTTTGAAATAATGTATTAGGATGTGTTCGGCATGGAGGAAAATATTTTCAATTTTTTCACGTTCGGTTGATCAAAATTTTTGGAAACATTTTCTCTAGAAAAACACGTTTTTAATAATGAGGAAAATGACTTCCAGAGTGGAAGTAGGGGGAAAATAGTTCCACAAGTGGCATTCCGTATTGATTGTATCCTCCCACACTCCAAATACCTTAGTTTCACCCCACCCCTGTAGCCCCCATTCCCACCATCCCACACCCCCTACCCCACTCCCACTCCCACCCCCACCCCGTAGTATTTGTCTAGATTATGGGTGTGTTCGGTATGGTGGAAAACAACAACAACATACCAAATCCCACAAAGTGGGGTATGGAGGAAAACAATTTTTCCGACTTTCTTATGTTCGGTTGGTTAATATTTCTGACAAATTCCTTAATAATAAGGAAAATAACTTCACTAGTGGAAGCAGGGAAAAGAAGTTCCACAAGTGGCATTCCACATTGATTTTGTCTTCCCATACTCCAACACCTCATCTTCACCCCACCCACTGCAGCCCCCATCCCACACCCCACCCCCACCTTCCATAGTATTTGTCTTAGATTATATACACCTACTTTTAGGATAATATTTTTAGCTTACATACCAAACATAAGAAAATAAGTAAGAAACCCACTTATTTTACTGAAAAATATTTTCCAAGAAATCATGTTCATCATAACAAACACACCCTTAGTCTTGATTAAAAGTTTAAAACAAATGAAATAGAGTAAAAGATGGGTATCTGCAGAAGGAAATGACTTCCACCTTTTTCCTTTGAAGAAAACATTTTCCACAACTCATGATAACAAAACACTAAAAAATGATTTTCTCAAGGAAAACATGAAATAACCCTCCCATCATTTGAAATCAAGGGTGTGTTTGGTATGGAAGAAAACATTTTTTCCAATTTTCCCATGTTAGGTTAGCCAAAATTCTTGAAAAACATTTTCTCTAGAAAAACAAGCATCTCTTAATGGAAGTCGGGAAAACAAGGTACATAAATGACATTCCAAGTTCATTGTCTCCTCCCCACCCACCCAACGCTCCCAAGCCCCACCCTTTGATCATCCCACCCCCGAACCCCCACCCCATCCCACCCCATAGTATTTTGCAAGATTACATACAAATGACCTTGGGATAGTATTTTTCCTTACCAAACACCAGAAAATAAGTAAAACTCATTTGTTTTCCATGAAACTTTTCCTTCATACCAAACACATCCCAAATGTTGAAACTAAAACAAAACATTGATGGAGAAAGTATCAATTACAGTATACAAACCCAAATTTTTGATAAAGGTGACAGCCCTTATTAAAGTTTGGGTCTTTAATATTGTAACAGTAGTCTCTAGTGGATTAACATAATGTGACCTATTAAAGGAACATTTTTGACACACATAGAAAACAAAGAGAAGCCAATTGTATTTGTTACGGAAACATGATTTCACTTTCTCCACTTGAGTTTAAACAATCAATGAGCTGTATATTACCGGGTACAACAACAACAATAAAAACATACCCAGTAAAAATCCCACCACGTAGTGTTTGTGAAGGGTAGAGTGTACACAGACCTTAACTTAACTTGGGGTCTGTGAGCGTAAGTAGGACTAAGATCAACTATCTCCTACCCTTCAACCCTAACATGTGTACTCCACAACCTCTATCTAATATCATGTGTAATCGAGTGAAAATCTCAACAACAATCAAATTTTGGGTATGTTGTGCTGTAAATGTGCATTGGGGTTTGCATAACAATTGGGAAAAGATGAAATAAACTTACCAGAAAAATATATTTGAGACGTCTTGCTAAACTAGTCTTTTGCTCACTCAACTATGAGAGGGAGAACTCAAGAGTCTACGGCCTGTGGGGTTACTTTTGCATTTTGGGCTCGGTTATGTGAGGCTTAGCTTAAACACCCTAGGGTGTAAGGATTGCTGCTTAATTATTCTTACACAAATTATGTGTAAGTGTTTATTAATCCTCGTAATTTCTTAATAAATAAATTATATTTAATAGTTTATTTACCTATACAAATATAAAGGTTGAGGATAAATTAAATAATAAGTTATAATATTACATATTTACTATTTGAGAAAATTGTGAGTTAGAATATCATTTAATAATTTTAAAAAAAAATATAAACGAATTTTATATTTTTACTTGTCATTATGTTTTTGTCTTATTTCAAATTATCATATTTTATTATTTTGTTATTTAAAAATAATTTATTTAATGATATTTTAATTATAATATAATAAAATTTAATGATTATTTCTTTTTGAGGGGTAAATTAAGAAGTTGTGATTATTTTCTTGTTTGAAAGCTAAGATTTAAAGTTGATTAGCATATCATAATAGTTTTTATATCATTGCATTACTTGTGAAATAATGTTAGAAATTTTGTTTTCTATGAGTTTTTTAATTATATTTTAACTTTTTATTAATTATTAATATATATTTTTATAATTTTTATGTTATTATACTATTCTACTACATTATAAATTAAAAAAAATTATAAAATCCAAACATGACTTATGCCTCACCTCGTGCTGGATAAAATGTTTCGCCTCATTCCCTTGCCTTTTAAAATATTTGATAAGACTTAAGAGAGGACGAACTCCCCCCTAAAAAGGAGAACATGGAAATTACTTATTGGGGATACTAAATATTTCACAAAAGGCATTGTAGACTGCGATTAGGGTGTTCACGGTCGAGCAATCGGGCAACCGAATGGACGAGCAGGAATCGAAATTTTTCGGATCGAGGCCGGGCCGAATATTCCTGGTCCTGCCTGAATCGGAAAATTCGGTCGGTCGGTTTTGACCTATTGACCTGTATTTTTTTAAATGCAATTTTTAATTCTAATATGTTATATTACTAATTTTACATTATCAATGCTTCTTTACCAAACTAATGTTACTATTTTACATAATTACATTATCTATGGCCTATGGTTCTTTACAAAACTAATTTTACTAATTTACATTATCATTGCTAATAAATGAATTAAAAGATCAAAACTTTAACATTGTATAATTTTACTAATTCACATTATCTAGAGTTCTAGACAAGTGCATGGTGCGGCCGGCAAGCAGCGAAAGCCGAGGCGAAGCGGCCAAGTGCGAGGCTTACGGCGACAACCAACAACCGGCAAAGAACGGCAAAGAAATCAGCGGCAAGGCCAGGCGGCGATCGGCCGGCAAAGACGGCAAAGCGGCAAAGAGCTGGCGGCGATCGAAGCCCGGCAGCCAGTCGGCGAAGCGGCAATGGCGTGGCGAAGCGGCAAGCAGCGGCAAGAAGCGGCAGCCAAGCGGCCAAGCGACCAGCGGCAGCCAAAGAAGCGGCAAAGAGGCGTGGCGTGAGCGGCCAGCGTGAGCGACCCGGCAAGCGGCGGGGAAGCCAGTGACAAAGACGGCAAGCGGCCGTGCGGCCAGCCCGTGGAGACAAGTAAAGCGGCCAGACACAACAAACAAAGAACTAGACTAACCGACTAGTAGCGAATCGGCCAATCGGCCACGGCGAGTCCACAAAAATGACTTCATCATCCATATCATCACATTGCACATCTAGACATAGCAATAAAGAAAAAAGATAGATAAATAATGTCAACCATTAGAATTCATGCATGTTTTAAAAAATAATTAGAAGAGTTATAATAATAACATTACCTTTTTCAATTTTCTCCAAATCTTTCAAATTTTCTTCAACATCTACAATCGACACTCTCTTTGCTCTAAGCCAATCTTGTGTGCAAATTAGAGCTTGAACCATCTTTAAAAAAATTACAACATAATACATTAAAGTTACATTAGAATAGAGTTATAAGTTGAAATGAATAAATTTTAAAATAAAGAGGCATTACCTTAGGAGTCAAAGAACTCCGAAATGGATCTAGATGACGACCACCCGCACTAAAAGCAGATTCCGATGCAACGGTGGATAATGGGATGGCTAGTATGTCACGTGTCATGCGTGAAAGAATCGGATAACGATGTCCATTACTACTCCACCAAGATAATGCATCCATTTCTTCTTCCTCCGCCCATAGTTGTTCATTTATATACCTATCCAACTCACTAATCACATATCCACTTGACCCCTTTAATCTTTTTGCTCTATCTTTTAAATTTTTCATGTATTCGTCACACCCTTCTATATTGCCATCCAAATCAATTGACATAGGATCTACATTTAGCACACTTGGAGGAAAACAAGAAGAATACAACAATCTATATTCATCAAATAATTTGTAAGTGAACTCTTTCACTTCATTGGAAAGTTTCATTCCCTTTTCTTTTCCATATATATCGGTTAGAGTCAATTCAAAAACTAACATCTTAGAGTGAGGATCAAGAATAGAGGCAACATAAATAAACATATTCATTTTCTCCACATTCCCCCAATATTTGTCAAACTTTTTTCTCATTGCAATTGCCATATTTTGGAAATCCGAATCCAAACTTTTTTGCCATTTATTCAACATGTCATACATTGTGGCAATCTCAAATAAACCTTTATTACTTGTCACATAAAGTGAACCAGAGATACGACGAGTCAAAGTATAAAATCCCTTCAAAAAGTGAACCAACATCTCTACTTTTTTCCAATCATCGCATTGAGGAGGCCTTTCATTGTCCTTCAAATCCACTCCACATGGAAGAGATATCCCACTAAAAACACGCTGAAATTTCAAAGCCGTATCCAACATGGTGTATGTTGAGTTCCAACGAGTGGGGACATCAAAAGACAACAAACACTTGCTGTCTATATTAGTTTTTTGCACAAGTTCTTTGAATCTAACTATTCTTGCGGGTGAATTCTTAACATACTTCACAGCATTTCTAACTCTATCAATGCACACACCATGCTCTTTAATGCCGTCCCACACAATAAGATTGATGATATGAGCAATGCATCTAATATGAATATATTTTCCATCACTAATGCAACCAGTTCTTTGAACCATTCTTCTTAAGTGTGCACAAGCAACATCATTAGAGCTAGCATTATCAACTGTGACGGTAAATAATTTATCCTCAATGCCCCAATATTCTAAGCACGCCTCAATCGCTTTCCAATGGCCTCACCTTTATGACTAGATATTGGACAAAAATTAATTATCTTTTTATTTAATTTCCAATCATTATCAATGAAGTGAGCCGTGAGACACATATAGTTAATCCTTTGAATTGATGTCCAAGTATCAGTGGTCACAGAAATTATTTGACAACTCTTAAACATCTCTTTCAACTTTTCTTTTTCGCTATAAAAAAGTTGCAAACAATCACGAGCAATGGTAACACGAGATGGAATGATAAAACTAGGTACGACTTGCATTAAGTGTTTAAAGCCAGGTTTTTCCACATGTTTAAATGGAAGCTCATCAACAATGATCATATGAACTAGAGCTTCCTTCACATCTTTTAAGTTAACAATCCCATACTTTAATTTCCCAGTCCCAGTATCACTTTCTTTCTCAAAAGATAATTCAGATTGTTTTCTTTTACCCTTATCTTTATTTGCAGGAACACCAAGACATTTTTCCGAATGATTTTTAACATTTTTTGCACCATTAACATTTGAATCAGCAGCAAAAGTTTTATCACAGAACTTACATTCAGCTCGTAGTTTCTCATCCTCAATGTAGTCGATGTAATAGTCCCAATAAGCGGTTTTTCTCTTAGTTTTTGTTCTAAACTGATATAATCTTCCCTCTTTTAACTTCTTATCCGGAGGTAAGGACTTGCGCAATTGCTCAATCTCCGCTTCCGATAGTGTTTGTATAGTTTCCGAAGAATAGCTAGATTCCCTTTTGGATTGAGAGCTTTCCATCTACAATAAACATGAACAATATATGTGATGTGAGGATCAAATTATCCATTTCAATAGCCAAATAGACACAACATTCAGATTCGACAAAGGATTAGAGCTTTCTATTACTGTCATATACATACTGAGCCACAAGTTTCAGAATTTCATATTCAGAATTTCAGATTCGACATACCAACAGACAACAGTGACTAATACATATTCAGAATTTCAGATTCGACAAAGGATTAGAGCTTTCTATTACTGTCATATACATACTGAGCCACAAGTTTCAGAATTTCATATTCAGAATTTCAGATTCGACATACCAACAGTGACTAATACATATTCAGAATTTCAGATTCGACAAAAATACACTGTATTCGGATTCGACGAAAATACACTGCATTCATATTCGACAAAAATAAATATCAAGGCTACACTTGCAGCATGTGCATGTCTACACAGATAATGACTACATTAATTAATAACATCAAATCACACAAATAGAGTAAAATAATTAAGCTTACATTACAAGAATAAGAGTCCGTTGTGGCGGGACAATGACCGGAGTCAGATGGTCGATCAGGTGGTGACGAGTGACGACTGACACAGCAGGGAAGAGTCGGGGGTGGCGCACTGGCGGTGAGTGACACAGCAGGGCAGGGTATGGTCGACGGGAGAGATGGGATGTCAAGATGTGCAGGGGAGGGTGTGGAGGATTAGTGGCAGACTGGTGGAGTGGCGGTAATGGAGGAAATAGCGATGTGAAGAAGAGAAGAGTAAGACAGTGAAGAAATGAGGAAATAGGGTTAAGGGCAACCGGTTAAGGGCTTTGTGAATTGTGAATAAACTATTAGAATTTAGGAATTAGGAGGGCAACCGGTTAAGGGCTTAAGGCCTTCAATGAAATAACATCAATAAATAACTTTGGGTTAATGAGAATTATTAAAATTTTAAAAATATCATCGATTCCGCCCATTCGTGTCCGGGAAAATTCCGGTTTTACGGATCGAAAACCGAATCCTTCATTTTGAAGGACCGACCAGGAATCTGTGTCCGGTCCGGCCCATTCCGGCCCGGTTCGATCCGGCTCCGGCCGGTCTGCTTTGTACACCCTACCGCAGAACTAAAAAGGGAAAAGAAAAATATCAGTCGTAAAATTGTACGTGTGTTTAATTTTAGGGAAGGGGTTAAATATACCCTTCTAGCTATTTTATTAGTCAATTTTATCTTCCGTTAATATACCTTTGTCGTCTACAAATTTATACGCGTACCCCTATTTGATGAAAAATTCCAAATTAAATTAAATTATCCGATTTTTAAAAATTATACATCCATGATCTGTCCCGACCCAGCCCTGATTTCATCTTCTTCTCAAGAAGAATGCTCAAATATCTGATCCAATCTCCTTCAAATTCCCAATTAAATGAGCTCAAATTTGAGATGCAACTTCCTCAAAATTTGAGCTCATTTGGTAAAGAATTAAAGGAGATTGGATCAAAAAAAATTGAGCATTCTTCTTGGAGATGAAGATGAACCGGGTCTAGATCGGAACGGGTCATGAATTGGGTAATTTTTTAGAATTGGGTAATTTATTTTGATTTAGGATTTTTCATCCAAATATGGGTATGGGTATAAACTTTATAGACAATATGAGTATATTTATTCACAATCACTAACGAAAGATAAAGTTAACTAATAAAACAAAACAAGGGGGTATATTTGACCATTTTTTCTTAATTTTAACTTAACCTCATGGGAATGGACGTCCGAATATTAAAATGTTGTAGATTTGAAATGCTTTTTCTAACTGAATGATTAAAGTTTTATTTATTTTTGTTTTTATTTTATTAAAATTAAAATATTTGAATATATATACATATATGAGTATTAAAATTGTTATACTAATATCACTATCATCCACCAAAATTATCAGTCTTGCCACCAATTACCAATATCACTAGTCACTGACATCAATAGCTACTATCCACAAAATCTGATTAGCCAACAACATCTTCAATCGACACACACAACGATCATCGTTAACCGTCACAACTATCAATCGCCATAAAAACTTTACATTTTATTAGATTTTATATTTATTATGTTTTAAAAAAGTTATCAAACCAAATAATCAATTCAAATGCAGATATATAAGAGTGTCTGAATACAATTGTAAAACAATCAATCAAATTTTAATGTACAAACATATCAAAAAATAAAATTTAAATAATTAAACAGTAAGAATCTCAAGTATTTTATCTTCTTAGTGGTAGCTTAAATGCAATTCTCTCACGCATATTGCTTATTAAGGGATCTTGAATTGTCCAGTTAGGCCATTTGTTTTACCTAATATTTATTCATTTTGTGTCCTTCTTCAAATATCACTTCATGCAAATCAAATCCATTAAATAAATCATCATTTAACGTACCTTCCGAAATTACTAACGATAAAATATGTAATAACTACATCTCTTTAAACATTAATAGAATATGGTGCCTTTTTGTTTGATATTGAAAATCTTGCTTTCCGAACTTGATAAGCATGTCCAATGACATTTATAAGTTGTGCATGATAAAAGTATATGTATGTCTTAGAGACAATCAGTATTAGAATAAAATATATTTTATACATATTCGTATTTATATTAATGATGATTAATATTATGACATTTACATTTGTTGAATTATTAGTTGATTGTTTATAATATTCTATAAGTGCATCCCTAGAGTTTATGTCACGACCCGAACCCGGGCCCGTGACTGGTGCCTTACCCCGGGCACCCTAGTGATACAACATCAGAGAAAAACCAGCGGAAATAAAAACTTAAACATACAATTAGATATGGATCAAGATAAAAGAAAATAGGCCAACCAAAACGGTTGCCTTTCTGCATATATATATATATATCGACATTTGAACAGTTACAATCCTTACAACCCTGCCCACAACAAAGCATGCACTTCTAAGATTTTTACAACAACTATGACGGACAGTGGCCCCGCCATACCCCGAATGTACAAGAACTCTGCACTGTGGTAACATACCAAAAGATAAGCCTCCAAGGAACGAGCTTCCCAATACGTTGAAATGTGATCCTATAAGCGGGGATCGACAACCGATGTACCTCTACTGCGGCATTGAACGCAGCCTCAAGGAGGTCGATAAGACAGTACCAAGTATGTGAAACTGAAAATACTGTAAATGAAATCATAATAGTCTATATAAAGCAAGAGACATGTATGATAACCAAAATACAGTACACACATATAAACAGTTATATCAAGTCAAGGACTCACGTCATCCAAGTCATTACTCAATATATAACTATGGGTCTCACGCCCACAACATCAATCATGCCCGTGGAATACCTTCCTCACTGCCGGCAGTCTATGATATGATAACACCAAGAAGTACACCTGAACATCAGGTCCCACCTGTGTCATAAAAAGACCGTACGGGAAATAATCATAACATGAAGCTGACACGCGGCAAGTGCGATAACCTATACCCGATCCACCTGCGTCACGTAGCTGACGGGGGCAAGTAAACAGGCTATGCACCAGATCACAACCGTAAGTCACGAAGCTTCATCCAAACACTGACTCGCGAAGCTGACATGTGGCAAGTGCAATAGCCTCCACCAGATCCTCCCAGCGCCACGCAGATGACGGGGGCAAGTAACCAGGCTAAGCACCAGATCACAATCGTAAGTCACGATACTTCGCCGCGAAGCTGACACGTTGCAAGTGCAATAACCTATACCAGATCCACCTGCGTCACGTAGCTGACGGGGGCAAGTAAACAGGCTACGCACCCGATCACAACCGTAAGTCACGATACTTCGCCATAAATAACCATAATGGTCACATGCCCACGTAATCCATCATCTGTAGACATGCCCATGTAACAATAATAATGGAAGATACGTGGAATCTTCCACACCGCAGACGCCCAAGTAAGTTCTCAATAAGTCAACCGGCCCTGCATCGAGAGACGCGGTAGTATAGAAACACATTTTTTGCACAACAAAGGCTATCACAACAAGCATAGGCAAGTTACACAATAACAAGCATAGGCTAGTTATACACAACTCAAGGTACTTTCATTTTATGTCAAAGTCCGGTTTTAACTCCTAAAGTACTACGTCGTTAAATTCCTTTTAGAGATCCATTTCTTTTACAAAGGTCACCCGATACCCGTAGTATAAAAAATAGAGTGACTAACATTGTTAAGTAAACCAAAACACTTCCCTTTGTAAATCAAGTAACAACATTTTTTTCCAAACGTTCAAGTTTGCCTAATTTCAAATGCTCAAGTTTCTCATTTTCGAAAAGGTTTCGTAGTTCATAGTTTTAATCCTTTAAAACAATTTGAGAAACATATGCCTTATGAGTGAGTAGGTTATTCTTGTTCATAACAATCTTATTAAAGCAGTCATGATCTAGGAAATGTAATATCATTTTGTCTCATCTTAGCTTCTATGCAGATGGAGGTTTCTACTGGTTTTAATAATACTTTATTAGTCAATACATTTCCCTTTATTAGCGCTGCTGTGGTTTGTTCGATACTTATTCTGATTTCCGAAATCAGTAAAACATTATTCCTTTTTAACAACCAAGTACTCATTACTCACGAATGAGGTTTCACACAAACATTCATATTAATTCAATTAAGTCAAGTCTCTTATCTTAAGGTCAAGTCTCTTAACTTCTAAAATCAGTAAACCATTTTCTTTACCTCTCTTAAGACGTTATACCTAACTTCCCATAAAGCTAGTATAACTCTTATGTTTTCAAAACCAAGTATTAATCTTCTTTCAAAAAAGGTTTCTTAATTCTTTTGAAATACTTCAAGATCTTTTATAATTCAGGCTTAAGTCAAAAGACATTGCCGTAAAGCTACGTTCCGTTAACACACGTACGTCTACCGTACTATATATATATTCTTTTAAAATATCATGCTCAAGAGGATAGGAAGAATCACATACCTCGCGACGATTATCGACTATTAGCAAAACGCTCCACGGCTATAACCCGGCTAGCCTTGTCCACTTTCCAAGTAGTACATGTTACTCGCAGAACAGTCAACCAATAAAGGTTATAAGTCTCATCAGAATACAAATTCTATGTAAGTAGCTTTAATCTTCTACTTTAATATTCTTCGATGTGATTTCATTCAAGTCTTTTCTCAGAATATCCTTCTATTACAGTTCAATTCTCTTCTATGAATCTTATATTCATTTCCAATAATACTACAGTATGTAATTTCCAATTACAATAGAAGGATAGGATTATTTACCTCGGTAAGCCCCAAAATTATCCAAGTTTAAAGTCGATCCTGAGCAAGGTTTAGCTCCTACTCTGTGCGCTCCAATTCGCTCCAAGAAACCCTTAGAAGTTCTACACAACTTCTACTTAGTACTCCAACCAATTATGGAGATTTTTCCATAGGTTTTCGTTTAGTGGCTAAAGGAAAGTATAGTAGTATTTTCCTGCTTTTCAGATAGAGGTACTGGAAATACTACAAAGGTTTTGGGCTAGAGTATTTTGGCATTCCAACAATACTTGGAGAAGTATTTCTCTACCAAGGGAAGGGTATTTTTACGAGAACAACTTTAGGTAGGAGGGGGGGTATGTTCTCGGCTAGAACACTACAAAGGGAGAGGGGTTTCGGCCAAGGGCCTTTTCAAGGGGGAGGGGGGTGGCTTTGGACGAGAACCACACTCAAAGGAGGAGAGGGTTTTCAAGACTTAGAAAGATTTGAGGGATGAAGAAAACCTTCAAGCAAGGGGGGTATTTATAGGACCACCAATGGTCAAGATCAAGCCAAGTGGTAGGCAAGTGTGAGGTAGATTAAGCCACGTTGTGTGGGTCCCACTTACTCATCAACTACAAAAATATCCTACCTAATCCTGACCAAGGAAAAGGCAAGAAAACGCCAAGAATGACCTTGAAATCGTCCACTGGAGGTGACAAGTGTCACCCTCTCGTTGGTCCAAAATATTTCCGCCTCCTAAAAATCCGCAAAAATTATAAACGACATAGCCGTATTTTTCCCTTCGCAAAGTCCGAAAACGCTTCGCCGAAAACGACTCTTTCGCTAGTCAGGTACAAATTTCAACCTTGCCTACCTTAAGGCTTAAACTTCGTGACGCACGCCTTCACGCATATACCCTAAATACGAGGTATAACATTCTCCTCCTTAGAAACATTCGCCCGAATGTTCCTTCTCAAGACCGATAACGATCAAGTTCCTCATAGCTTAACCAGCTTGCAAACGCCGCACATGGTCACGTATCAACACGCGCGCAAATACTTAAATCCAAGCCAACGAGGAATCACCTCGACGATGCAAAACAAGACTAACTCTCGCTCGTCCAAAGGATACTCCTTCGCATATCATTTCACAAAAATGATTACTTCCATCTTTCTAAGACAAGTTCACTTATTTCCTTTCTCGCCATACCCTTCTCGAACACTCGAACTCTTCCTAGTACACGCATTCACACTTCACCAACGCTTCATTGTTAAACTGGAGTCACCGCTCCAAAATTGGTCATCTTACTAGCTTCACTTTCCTCTAAGGCCATTCCCGCCTTCACGAACCGATTCGTCGAACGATCCACGAATTCATACGATGGTTACCTAAACTGGGCCTAGCACCTCATGATCCTACCACCGTGACCACCTCGAATCGACCTAACCCCAAACCGCACGGTCGACCCGCAACATGGCCCCAACCCGACCCACTTAACGCATCAAGCTCTTGTTCCCGATCCGAACAATCTTACCTATACAAAGTCATGAAAGCTATCACTTCCATTTTACACCACCCAAGGAATTTTCCCATAATTACTCCACGATACTTATACATTCGACAAAGATCACCCGCAAAATTTTGTACTCAAGACTACTTTACATCTAAGGTCTCAATCAGAATATTCTAAGGTTCATCATAACATCAATACATACAAATCTCTGTAGGTTAAGGATATACCAAAATGGCGGCAAGGACCGCTAAATCGGGAAATTCCACCGCGACTTCTACCGTGACTCGCCGTGTATGAACATCCCGCCTAATGGAATGAAGAACCCGCAATCGATCTAAGAATCGGCTATCCCACCCAACCCCGCCTGACAATCTTCGCTAACGTGGCCAAAGGGCCCCAGCATAGCAATCTCCCAAACTAAGACGACATTTACATTCCTTTACCACAACGGCCACACCGAGATACGGTGGCTCATCCGCGAGCACTTCTACTCTCAAAATCGAAACTGGAGCCCGAATATTCCTCGAATATTCAAACGCTCGACGACGCTGGGGACCACTGCATCGGCGGAGGCGCATAATCGCTCACACTGAGGCGTCCGCTCGAAAGTCACCAAAGGACCTCGCTATTCGCCTCTTCTCGCCGATCTCATCCACGATCTCTCCTCACATCCAAGTGCATAAGCTCAGATACGTGTCCACGCCAACAAGAGCTACACCCGAACAACTCTCTAGGTAATCATCGAGCCTCAGAATATATCGGTGCACTCGATCCTCCATACTAGCTACTAACGCGGGACGCATCGCCAATGAGTCGAACTTCACATTGTACTTCCCGAACTTCATGACGCCTGCCGCAACAAAAAATCAATTTTCGAGCCCTTCTCATCCGCGAGCAATGTGCAAGAAATGCATCCGTGCAAGATGCATATACCAAATGCACGAAAGCGTATAGTCAGAACTTCGACTACCGATGCCTCCGACGACCCGGATCAATTTCACGATCCGTCAGAATCGCTTGATGAACTCCTCGCGATCATCCTCGTGCCTCGACCCATAAAGCGTACAACTCGAAAACCGTAGCCTCAAACTATCCGGACTGTAAGAACCATCAGGTGACCACTGGTGCTCAGATCGCGCCCACATTTATCTCAAGTCCTGCCACAACTCGCAATCGCCAATAACTCTCAACTCCTGTAACCCATCTCTCCTGCATCGCGCTGAGGCTCGGTATCTGCGTCTCAGAGATCGCCGCTTTACTCGCAGCCTCTTCACGCTTTTTGCCTTCGCCCGGCCGTTTTACGCGAGGCATAATCGTAAAACGAAATACGCCGAGGGTCCAACTTATCACACCTCTAAGGCACGATCTCGTAACGAGAAGAATGGAAACTAATCCTAAATGTCCTGCAGCCTCCTCGATTATAGACGTGTGCACAACACATCGATAATCAAGACTCTGTACACGGTTCAGACACTTTCCGAGGACTAATCGCTCGATACCACTTTTGTCACGACCAACCTGCCCGTGCCTTTGCTACCCCGCACCCTAGTGATACAACATCGAGAAAAACCAATAAATAAAACTTAAACATACAATTAGATATGGATCAAGATAAAGAAAATAGGCCAACCAAAACGGTTGCCTTCTCGCATATATATATATATATATATCGACATTTGAATAGCCATAATCCTTACAACCCCGCCACAACAAAGGTTACTGCACTTAAGATTTTTACAACAACTATGACGACAGGCCCCGCCATACCCCGAATGTACAAGAACCTGCTGCACTGTGGTAACATACCAAAAGATAAGCCTCCGAAGGAACGAGCTTCCCAATACGCTGAAATGTGATCCTATGTCGGATCGACCGATGTACTCTACCGCAGATTGAACGCAGCCCCAAGGAGGTCAAGATAACAGGTACCAAGTATGTGAAACTGAAAATACTGTAAATGAAATCATAATAGTCTATATAAAGCAGGAGACATGTATGATAACCAAACTACAGTACACACATATAAACAGTTATATCAAGTCAGGGACTCACGCCCTCCAAGTCATTACTCAATATATAACTATGGGTCTCACGCCCACAACATCAATCATGCCCGTGGAATACCTTCCTCACTGCCGGCAGTCTATGATATGATAACACCAAGAAGTACACCTGAACATCAGGTCCCACTTGTGTCATAAAAAAGACAAGACGGAAATAATCATAACACGGTCGACACGCGGCAAGTGCGATAACCTATACCCGATCCACCGGCCACGAATACGGGGCAAGTAAACAGCATGCACCAGATCACAACCGTAAGTCACGGCTTCATCCAAACACCGACTCGCTGGCGACACGCGGCAAGTGCAATAGCCTCCACCAGATCCTCCCACGCCACGCAGACGACGGGGCAAGAACTGTGCTAAGCACCGATCACAACCGTAAGTCACGATACTTCGCCGGTCGACACGCGGCAAGTGCAATAACCTATACCAGATCCACTGCGCCACGAAATGACGGGGCAAGTAAACAGCACGACCGATCACAACCGTAAGTCACAATACTTCGCCATAAATAACCATAATGGTCACATGCCCACGTAATCCATCATCGCAGACATGCCCATGTAACAATAATAATGGAAGCATACCCGTGGAATCTTCCACACCGCAGACGCCCAAGTAAGTTCTCAATAAGTCAACCTACTCCATCGAGAGACGCGGTAGTATAGAAACACAATTCTTGCACAACAAAGGCTATCACAACAAGCATAGGCAAGTTACACAACAACAAGCATAGGCAAGTTATACACAACTCAAGGTACTTTCATTTTATGTCAAAGTCCGGGTTTTAACCCTAAAGTACTACGTACATTAAATTCCTTTTAGAGATCCATTTCTTTTACAAAGGTCACCCGATACCCGTAGTATAAAAAATAGAGTGACTAACATTGTTAAGTAAACTGTTATACCCCGTATTTCCAGAGTATGTACGCGAGGGCATACGTACAAAAGTTTAGCCTTAAGGTTAGGCATTGGACGAAAAATGTTTGTGCACAACTCACTTAAAGAATTGTTTTTCGACGAAACGTTTTACAAAGCTTGCGTAGGGAAAATTCCGGCTATGTCATTTATAATTTTTGCGGATTTTTCCGAGAGACGAAATATTTTGGACTAACGGGAGGGTGACACTTGTCACCCTCATTGGACGGCAAAGTGAGGCATTGTTGGCACGTTTTTTGTGCCTTGCACAAAGTCAATGAGTTGGTAGGATATTTGTGTAGTAGATGGATAAGGACACTTGCCTAAATCTCCACCTTACACTTGCCTTGCACTTGGCATCATCTTGGCCATTGGTTGGCCATTTCTTGACCTATAAATACCCCCCTTAAGATGAAGAGTTCTTCATCCACAAATCAATTTCCAAGTCTTGAAAAATCCTCCTCTCTTGTAGTGTTTTCGCCCAAACACTCTCCCCTTGTGAAGGCCCTTGGCCGAAACCCCCCTCTAGCCTAGTAAGTCCTAGCCGAAACCTACCCCCCTCCCTTGGTAGAAATGTTGTCTTCCAAGTATAGTTACTATTCCTAAATACCCTAGCCCAAATCCCTTAGTACTTAGTGGAAGTTGTGAAGAACTTCTAAGGGTTTCGAGCTATCTGAGCGTACAAATTAGGAGCTAAACCTTGCTCAGGATCGACTTTTAACTCGGATAATTTTGGGCTTATCGAGGTAAATAATCTTATCCTTATTTTGTATTAGAGAATACATACTGTAGAAGTATAGGAATAAGTATAAAATACTTAGAAGGATATTAAAGAATAGAATTGAACTGTTATCACAGGTAGGCGGTATAAAAGAAGAATAATTGAACTGTATTACATAGATCGCTTTCACGAGACTTGAGTAGCTTGACTGTAGGGAAGTGCTGCCCAAATTTCCGTAGAATAGAGAACCCTCTCGCTTAGAATCGCATGCATAGTCTGACGCTGAGACGATTTGACTATTATAGTCGATTCTCTTCGCGACATATTCGACTTCGGGTGGTTTTCGCCGAAAAGGTATGTGATTCTTCCTATACTCTTGAGCATGATATTTTAAAATATATATATAGTACGGTAGACGTACGTGTGTTAACTGAGTAATAATTACGGCAATGTCTTTTGACTTAAGCCCTGAATAATAATTACGCAATGTCTTTGACTTAATCCCGAATAATACAGATCTTAAAAAGTCTTTCAAAAGAATTATAAATCAGTTTTGAAAGAAGGAGAATATTTGTTTTTAAACAAGAAGCTTAAGAGTTATACTAGCTTTATGGGAAGTTAAGTATAACGACTTAAGAATGATAAAAGGAACATTTACTTATGTGTTTATAAAAACTTATATTGATTTCCGGAAAGTATAACAAAATGGTTTGATAAGTAGACATGATATGATGCTATGTGTGTTAGTGTCTTGTAACGCTTGTATAAGAGGTATTCTTGTTGGCTTATGTTGTTTAACGATAAGTGTTATGTTAGTATTATATCACTCACCTCTTGACATAATACCGGTTGTTGCCCTCCGACGCGGTATTGCTCAGCGATGCGTGTGACTATGATTCGAGAATACCTACGCGGTCCCGGGGCGTATGCGAGCTACGAGTTCCGTTAGCGCGCCTTTGTGGTCATGCGGTCTATGTGGCCACGCGAATACGAGTCCAGGCGATGCCGAGGAGAGCTACCTCGACGCGGGGATACCACGCGCTACGTGAGGGCCTATGCGATCGCGGAGTCCATGTTTAGGCATGCATAATGATACTATGGGCGATTGGCCTTGCTTCGATCATTCACATCATATAAAAGACCTGTTACAGTTTACCTATTGTTGCTCTTTTTTATGATGTGGCACTATGTATGCGATTACTTGGTTGTTTCATACATAATTGTAAAATTGGTTTTAAAATGATATGATTTCATTTAAGTACTTTACGCTTTCACATACTTGGTACTGTTATCGACTCTCCGGGCCGCGTTCATGCCGCAGGTAAGGGCAAGCAGGTGCTAGATCCACATCCTTAGGATCTCTTTGCTTTGGTGTCAGGAGCTCCATCTTCTCCGGAGGCTCGACTTTTGGATATGATCTCCCTGTTGTTGTATATAGTTTTGTACATTCAGGGTATGGCGGGGCCCTGTCCCGCCATAGTTGTTATCTTCTTAGAGGTCTGTAGTCCTATTGTACAGTTAGGATGTAACTGCAAAACTATGTTTATATATATATGCCGAAAGGAGACATTTTCTCACATAAAACTGTGTCTCATTTTACAACTGTTTCATGTCTTGTTTTTATATTCCGCTGATTACTCTGATGAATGACTACTTGGGTGCCCGGGTAAGGCACCAGTCACGGGCCCCGGAACGGGTCGTGACATAAACCAAAACACTTCCCTTTGTAAATCAAGTAACAACATTATTTTCCAAACGTTCAAGTTTGCCTAATTTCAAATGCTCAAGTTTCTCATTTTCGAAAAGGTTTCGTAGTTCATAGTTTTAATCCTTTAAAACAATTTGAGAAACATATGCCTTATGAGTGAGTAGGTTATTCTTGTTCATAACAATCTTATTAAAGCAGTCATGATCTAGGAAATGTAATATCATTTTGTCTCATCTTAGCTTCTATGCAGATGGAGGTTTCTACTGGTTTTAATAATACTTTATTAGTCAATACATTTCCCTTTATTAGCGATGCTGTGGTTTGTTCGATACTTATTCTGATTTCCGAAATCAGTAAAACATTATTCCTTTTTAACAACCAAGTACTCATTACTCACGAATGAGGTTTCACACAAACATTCATATTAATTCAATTAAGTCAAGTCTCTTATCTTAAGGTCAAGTCTCTTAACTTCTAAAATCAGTAAACCATTTTCTTTACCTCTCTTAAGACGTTATACCTAACTTCCCATAAAGCTAGTATAACTCTTATATTTTCAAAACCAAGTATTACTCTTCTTTCAAAAAAGGTTTCTTAATTCTTTTGAAATACTTCAAGATCTTTTATTATTCAGGCTTAAGTCAAAAGACATTGCCGTAAAGCTACGTTCCATTAACACACGTACGTCTACCGTACTATATATATATTCTTTTAAAATATCATGCTCAAGAGGATAGGAAGAATCACATACCTCGCGACGATTATCGACTATTAGCAAAACGCTCCACGGCTATAACCCGGCTAGCCTTGTCCACCTTCCAAGTAGTACATGCTACTCGCAATACCAACCAATAAAGGTTATAAGTCTACATCAGAATACATCTATGTAAATACTTTAATCTTCTACTTTAATATTCTTCTGATGTGATTTCAGTTCAAGTCTTTTCTGTAATATCCTTCTATTACAGTTCAATTCTCTTCTATGAATCTTATATTCATTTCCAATAATACTACAGTATGTAATTTCCAATTACAATAGAAGGATAGGATTATTTACCTCGGTAAGCCCAATAATATCCTAGATAAAGTCGCTCCTGAGCAAGGTTTAGCTCCTACTCCGTGCGCTCCAATTCGCTCCAAGAAACCCTTAGAAGTTCTACACAACTTCTACTTAGTACTCCAACCAATTATGGAGATTTTTCCATGTGGTTTCGTTTAGTGGCTAAAGGAAAGTATAGTAGTATTTTCCGGCTTTTCAGATAGAGGTACTTGGAAATACTACAAAGGTTTTGGGCTAGAGTATTTTGGCATTCCAACAATACTTGAGAAGTATTTCTACCAAGGAAGGGTATTTTACGAGAACAACTTTAGGTAGGGGTATGTTCTCGCTAGAACACTACAAAGGGAGAGGGTTTCGCCAAGGCCTTTCAAGGGAGGGGTGGCTTTGGACGAGAACCACACTCAAAGGAGGAGAGGGTTTTCAAGACTTAGAAAGATTTGAGGGATGAAGAAAACCTTCAAGCAAGGGGGGTATTTATAGGACCACCAATGGTCAAGATCAAGCCAAGTGGTAGGCAAGTGTAAGGTGTAGATTAAGCCATGTGTTGTGTGGGTTCCACCTACTCATCAACTACAAAAATATCCTACCTAATCCTTGACCAAGGAAAAGGCAAGAAAAACGCCAAGAATGGCCCTTGAAATCGTCCACTTGAGGGTGACAAGTGTCACCCTCTCGTTGGTCCAAAATATTTCCGCTCTCGGAAAAATCTGCAAAAATTATAAATGACATAGCCGTATTTTTCCCTTCGCAAAGTCCGGAAAACGTTTCGTCGAAAAATGACTCTTTTCGCTAGTTGTGTACAAATTTCGAACCTTGCCTACCTTAAGGCTTAAACTTTCGTACGTACGTCTTCACGTACATACTCCGGAAATACGGGGTATAACAGTTTACGTGGTTATTAATAATGTGATAGATTAATATAATAACGTAAACTCTTAAACTGCCTCGACTAATAATCATCGAAAATGGGATATCGATGATATGTGATACGTCGACATGTGGTCTACATCATATCCTTAGGGGATGTAGTATGTCTCACTTGCTACGAGTTATGGCAACTCGTGATGGACGCATGGATACTTGTTGAAATATTGGTATACCCTGTTGATGCACTTTTGTTGTATATGTCTAAAGTGTCATCGGCGTGTGGGAGATAGTAATCCTTAGACATGAGGTCGATACCACCTTTATAGGTTGAGACGCGACTTGTTTTGGGTACATTGCGAAGTAGATTAAAGGTGGTAGTTTAGCCGATCGGCGTGTGGGAGATAGTAATCCTTAGACATGAGGTCGATACCACCTTTATAGGTTGAGACGCGACTTGTTTTGGGTACATTGCGAAGTAGATTAAAGGTGGTAGTTGAGCCAAGATTAGGATTCATTCCTCGAATGTATATTCGAGAGAACACTCAGATTCTCATATGGTATTAGGTTGACTAAGTCGTTGGCCAACGCAATGGACATGTCTTTGATATGGTCATGTTGTCAACTAATATAGATGAGGTTTAATGATCAAGCCATTTGGCAGACACTTGACAAATCCTAAGCTTGATTGAGTGTGTCGTGAATGAAAAGATTTTATCTTCCCACATAGAGGTTCAGTTCACAGGTTACGTGTAACTATACTTTACATATTGAGTTCGTCTTCCGGCAGTCTAGGAGTTCCGTGTAGACCCTAATGTTATTAGTGTCGATATGTAAAGGCCTGAAGGTAACACTAAGTCAAGCGTTCTGTCAATTCAAGGATGTAATTAAAAAGAGATTATATGTTCGGTTGATGATCGGGACATTAGAAGGAAATGAAAAATAAGGCAGAAAATGGAACAGGGCCGCGACGCCAAAGGCTCAGGGCCGCGACGCCACTTACTCAGCTCTGCGGCGCTAAGTATCTAGTGGGTCTGAGAATGACCCATCTGCTGAGGTTTTTTGGGCCTGGCCCATTTGGGTGAACCCTAGCTCATTTTCAGCTATAAATAAGAGGGTTCACCCTCACATTTCTTCACCCCAAAACCAAGAGAGTATTCTCTTCTAAAGCTCTGCTGGAATTCCTAGCATTCCAAGAGTTAGAAATTACATCAAAGTTTTCAGAACTTACAAATTGAGGAACATTTGCGTGCACACCATCGGCGTACACAAAATCTTGAAGATTCTGAGATTGCTATAAAATGTAAGTCTTCGTTCGAAGTATTACATTTTACTTTGTGATTTACATTATATAATCATACTACAATTTGACCACAATGTCGGGTTTGAAATATAAATTTTCAAATTCCGCTGCGTGTACGAACCTGACAAATAAAGCCTACAGCGGTATCATAGCCCGGGCTATTTTGTGTGATTATATGATGAATATTAATGATAATATGGGTTAGGATTTGTTTAGATCTAATTTTTATGTCGTTAAGAAGTTTTAAAATCCTAAATCTTTAGAACGCATTGTCCTAGTAACCGGATCTGTTAAAATAATGATGTAATCGAGGAAGTCATTCTGATCTAACTCTTCTAAGTTAATATGTGTTATCCAGTTCTTTTAGAACATGGTGCATTGAAACGAAGAACGAGAAGGAATTGGATGATGGTCGATGAACGTGTTGTTTGATGGTGAAGGTGATACGAGGATAGATCTAAAAATCTGACCCTAAACGAGTTTTGGGGCTTCGGATTTTCGATATTTGCATTTCTGGAGTTGAGGCGTTGCGGCTCCACGATGGAGCGCCGCGGCGCTGCCCAGATGACTCCAGAGGCGCCGCGACTCTGTTCTAGAGCGTCGCGGCGCTGTTCATCCAGAAATCTTAAAATAAATTTTCGGACTTACTGCCTCGAGCGCGCCACACTGCTAGGCTACTGCACGACGAGAATTCGTAGAACTGGTCTCGATTCGAGCGGCTACACGATTTAACATTTTTCCGTTTCGTTTCACGCCTTGAGGCACGCGGTACACTGTTAGTGGTCGCACAGAGACAGTAATTTAAAAAAAAATCCAAACCAGAAATTGAAGTTTGTAATATTCAGATTCTGATTCTGAAGTTTCAAAAATGACAGAATCTGAAAATATAAATTTTTAATTGGACAGATTTGGTCCTTTTCGGGCAGATCTGTAATTAAATAAAGTTTTTGAAACTAGATTTTAAGTTCTGAAAATTACAAACAGGTTCCTGAAAATATTTTTTTAGAGTTAAAATTGTACTTTTTGAATTTAATAGGGTTCAAATTGAACTTTTAAATTCTTGAGAGACTAAATTGTAAATATTAAAAGTTTGCAGAATTTCTGAAAATTAGAATTTTAAAATCAGAAAATGTTTAGGGACTGTTTAGCATAGACATAGATTTTAGTGTTTAGACAAATAGACTCATGATTATCATTAATGGTATATTATTGTATAATATACAAATGTACTAAGTGTTTTGAATGTGAATCATTTAAATTATTAGCATAGCGTCCGCAATTATTGTCTAGGTAGGCGGCGCTCAATAATTGTTTACTTTAAATGACACAATAATTGTTTGGGTAGGTAGCGCCCAATAGTTGATTAAAATCATCTTATATCATGCCTATTGAGTTGATGGTTGTCCATCTAAATGTGTTTAGAAATTGCATGATAGGATGTCATATGATGTATGACATGTTTGTTGATCTTGGTTGAAATTCCCAAAAACTAATAATGTTCCCCAAACATTAAATACAAATCTAATTAAAACGTGTCGTCCATTATAATTGTTAGGGTGCAAAATCCTTTTCGGCGATATGAGTATTTATGTCAAAGTATTTACTCTAAGTCTACGATGACTCAGGCCCTTTCATAGATGTGTTAAAGTAAAAGTAGATGATAAACTTTTGTTGGTATTTACACCAAAGTATTTTCTCGCAAATGCCCAATTTACTTAGGTGCTTAAATGCAGTCGCGTAATGGGGTTGACTTGTTTAGAAGAATCTTGGCGCCAAAGTGGCGGACTAATCTAAAGACGCAGGATTAAAATGAAAGATATTTAATCAAACCAAGAGTTGTAAATAAGCTTTGAAATTGGCTGAGGACCTACCAAAATGTGCTATTGAAATTATCAGCCAAAGCAAACGCGGATATAGCATATGTTTGGATCTTGGCTCATTATGACCTATAATGATTTTAGGTCTGTATTCTACCTTGGGGTCGTAGAAGTATGCAAAATAGTGGGAGTTAATTGAACAAAAGGTCATGTTAAATTAGCTCATAAATGAATGTGTATAATAAGGAGAATGAATTTTGATTGCATTTTCCTGTCTATCTATATCTTCAGATCTTCAGAATGTCAAATTTCTCATTAAAAATGTTGATGGAATCAAACAGACTGACTGGACCCAATTATATCGATTGACTCGGAATGTTAGGATTGTCCTGATACAAGAGAAAATTGAGTATGTATTGGACAGAGTATTCCCTACAGTACCTACCGAAAACTCTGTCGAGTATGCCACATTTGATAAAGTTACTTATGAGAAGTATTATGATGACGCAAACTCGGCACAATGTTTGATATTATCTTTCATGTCACCGGAATTACAGAGATAACATGAGCACATGGGTCCCAATGAAATGTTAGAACATTTAAAGAGTCTCTATGACTCTCAGTCTCAAACCATAGAGTATGAGTTGCTTATAGAGCTCTTTAAATGTAGACTCAATGAAGGGGGTCAGGTGTCTCCACATGTGCTGAAAATGATTGGGTTGATCGAAAGGTTGGCCTCCATTGAAATAAAGTTTCACGACAAAGTTGCTTCCACCCTTATCCTGCATTCACTTCCACGATCGCTTGAGAGTTTCATCATAAACTATAATATGAATGGAACTAAAGCGAAATTGTCGGAGTTGCACAATATGTTGAAGACCTTCGAATCTTCGATCTCCAAGAGCAAACAGGAATGAGAATCATTTATAGACATTCCGAGGACTGACTGCTCCATCATTTATAGATATTCCGAGGAATGAGAATCATTTATAGACTCGATCTCCAAGAGCAGTCAATTCGTGCTCCATTTCCAACGCGCAGGTCCACCTCTCGAGGCCCGACCTTCCTGATATCAGTTAACCCCTGCATATTTGTACAGGAATGAGAATCATTTATAGATAGATTTATTTCGTCAGAGATATTCCGGCGATCGATCGCTCGATACCACTCACACGCCCGAACCTCGCTCAGGATCGTGCCCTACCAGGCACCCTTCTACCTAACTGACACAAGTAAACTGCGGAATTTAAATAACACCTTTTTTTTTTTAAACCAACGTTCGTGCAATGGCAAAGCCGACAAGGGTGTCATATAATATACATAATCAAAAGACACTACACTGTACATGAGTCCAATCCCACATATGAATACAGACCTCTAAGAGTTATACTGAACTATGACGGGACAAGGCCCCATTGCTACCATAATCGTACAAAAGCATGCTTCAAGAGTATATACCAAAAAGATAAACTCCTGAACAGATGGAGCTATCCAAAAACTCTGAGCATGGTCCTACACCTGCAGATCACCAAACTGCGTACCTAGACCTGCGGCATGAACGCAGCCCCCCGAAGGAGGTCAGTACGAAGAATGTACCAAGTATGTGAAACTGAAAATACTGTAATGAAATCATATCAGTGTATACAAAACATGAGACATGTATGATAGCCAAACTACAGTATACAATACATAAGCAGTCATATCAAGTCAGGGACGCATGCCCTCAAAGTCACAACTCAAATATAGCTACGGGTCTCACGCCCATAATATCAACCATGCACGTGGAATTCTTCCTCACTGCCGGCAGTCCATGATATAATATAACATCGATACACATACATGAACACCAAGTCCCACATGTGTTCTAAAATCAGACGGGCAGTAGGAAAAGCGAACCACGGATCCGGCTGCGTCATAAAGCGGCGGCAAGTACGAAAGCTAACTACCAGATCCAGCCTGCGTCAACAACTGACCGGGGCAAGTGCGAAAGCTAACTACCAGTCCAGCCTGTCGTCACGAGATATGATCGGGGCAAGTGCGAAAGCTATCTACCGGAGCCTACCGTACCAAACTGTGCTATAGAACTGACGGGGACAAGTACGAAAGCTATCTACCAGTCCATCCTGCGTCAGCCACCGACGGGGGCAAGTACGAAGGCTATCTACCAGTCCATCCTGCGTCACTAAACCTCATGGAGGGCTAGTCCATGGAATAACAATATACAACATGGTCGCATGCCCCGGAATCCCACATCGGATAAGCATGTCCATGGGGTAATACAAACAAATCTGGGAATCTAACCCGCCTCCTGGTCGCATGCCCCGAAATCCCACATCGTATAAGCATGTCCAAGGATCAATCATAATGGAAGCATACCCGTGGAATCCCACATCACCGTCGGTACGTCCAAGTAAACTTACAACAAGACAGCCGGCCCTCCAACCGAGAGTCGCGGCAGCGTAAAAATATAATACTTGCACTCAAAGGCTATCACCAGCACACATAGGCAAGTTCATAAAATCTTTAGACTTTCATTTTATAAACTCCAGGCACTTACGTTTTATATAAAATCCGGGATTTTAACCCTAAGTACTACGTACTTCCATTCTTTTCAAAAGACTCATTTTTATATAAAACCCTAAGATACTAACACCTGTAGTATCAAGACATGTCTATTTTTCAAACTAAGTTACTACATCTTTAGAAATTCATTTCAAGACTTGAAATGAAGTAACTTCTAATTTCACAACCTAGGCAACTCGTGCCTATAAATCAAAATGGACTACTCTTTTAACCTTTCATAAAGTCGTTATAACTAACTTCCCATAAAGTCGTTATAATTCTTTATGTATTAGACAAATTCATTCTTTTTATAACCAAGAGACTTATACTTGTAGAACCAAGTATCATATACTTTCAAATCAAGTTTCTTAACTTTCGAAATACTTCAAGCCTCTTAACTTCAGAAATTAAGTTACATAACTTTCAAATGCTTCAAGTCTCTTAACTTTAGAAATCAAGTTACATAACTTTCAAAATGCTTCAAGTCTCTTAACTTTAGAAATCAAGTTACATAACTTTCAAAATGCTTCAAGTCTCTTAACTTTAGAAATCAAGTAGCTTCTACTTTTAAATCTCAAGTAACTTACACTTTTAAAACAAGTTACTTCTCTTTAAATCATGTCATTTCTCCTCTTTTAAATCAGTTAAGTAAATCACTCCTTTGACTCCCCTAAAGTCATTATAACAACCCTTAGGTTTTGGAACTAAGACACTAGCAAAACGATTTGGAAACCACTTCATTTTCAAGACTCATGTACTACAAGTAAAATACTTTCACTTTTGAAAATCCAAACTTCATTAAGGGAATGGATTATAACAACTTCCAATTTAACATCCAAAGTATAATCAAGGAAATATATAGAACAACTTCTATATTAAGCAATCCAAGTACAACAAGGAAGTATATAGAACAACTTCTATATTAGGCAATCCAAGTACAATCAAGGAATGCATCATTTAAGGAGTAGGACTTACTTTCTTTATCATAAGGAATCATGCTAGAAGAAGAGGAGACGGTTCACATACCTTTTCGGCTTAATCCACAAGCTAAGTCGAATACGCCGCACGTAGAAGTGTCAACCTATAATGGTCACAACATGACTATCAATTTCTAGCTTCTAACGTAGAATAATACTAAGTATACGGTCTCTTATTCTACGGAAAATCGGGCAGCACCTCCTTTGTTTCTACATACTTTGCCACCTTTTTCAAGGCCGGATTCAATAACCAAACATGCCACATTTAAGGCTCAACATACCAACCAATAAAAGGGGATTACACGCCTTACAATACATGTAAAATTCTGCCCCACAATTCATATGAAGTAGTTTAATATCCAAGCCATTCTCGGCCAACATATACAACAACACTAAGTCCTTTCCAATTCTTTTTCAATCCAAGTTCTTAGGTCTAACATGTTATATAGTCATAGACAACTTCAAAAACTACAATTTCCTTCTTTATATAATATGTGACGACTTAAACTAATAATCAAAATTGAATTGTAATCTTAAGGGCTAAACATGCTAGTTTCGGATTAGGGTTCCAATATCCATAACACTTATCAACTTCATAATATATACATCTCATGCTTGCTAATATCCATAGCTACAACAATAAGTAATCTTAATTACTAAAACGACAAGAATTGTTACCTTTATAAGCCCTTATAAATCCAAAATTCAAAGTCGCTTCTTAGAATTTCTTAGCTCCTTTCCTTTACGCTCCAATCCGTTATTTGAAGCCTTTAGAAGTTCACAACCAACTTCTCTTCCATTTCCAATCAAAACCTATGAAAATGTCTTAGGTTTTCGCCTTGCGACTAACGTGAAAACGCCGTTCCTCCGAGATATTTCTATTGAGATATCCTTACAAAACCCTTAGGGACCTTGGGTTAAAGTCTTGTGAATAATGGATCAAAACTACAAAAAATTTGTGTGGGAAAAATGGTGAACCCGAGAGTTATCTTAAAGAATACAAGGTTCTCTAATTTTTTCTAAGTGTGGAAGACCTTGTCTTGCTACTTGTGTGGTATATAAAACACAATGGAGGGCTTAGATTGCAACACTTGAGTGGCTAGGATGAAGAACACTTGGATAATTAGCCAAGTGGACAAGTTGACAAGTCAACAATCTCAAGCTTGAAGACTTATTCATCTTCAATGGTCAATGACCATTTTAACCTTGCAATTTCGTGCAAGACCATGTGGGGGGAGGTGTCACGTGTCGCCCTCTCATTCGTCCATAAAATTTTGTAACCCTCGTGGGCCCCGCAAAACGTAAAATTCCTCGGGTGGTCGCCACGTGACCAAATCCATAAAAATAAATTTCCATAATGTTAATAAGTTCCATATTCTTCAAATAATGCATTTTGAGAATCTAATTCTCCTCAACGAACATTTTTCCTTTCCGACGTTCGGAAGATTTTCCGTCGGAAAAACAATTCTTTCTTTCGTACCAATTTTCAAGTCTTGATTCCTTACATACATTCTCTTATACATGTCCTGGACTTATGGGGTGTAACATTCTTCCCCCCTTAGAAACATTCATCCCCGAATGTTCTTAGTCGGTTTTCAAGCTATACAAACTCCGGCATAATCTCTTTACTATGCCTATCAATCAATACTCCACAAGACCAACGATGCCACACATGGCCACCACATAACATACGTAAACATATCAATGGACCTTCCATCCGCGGTCCCTTCTCACAAAACTCGAAGGTTACTGTCTTATAAAAAACAAGATCTTTAGAGGTTACTTTCTTTTTCCCCGCATAAAGGGATGGCCCTGTCGTATTCTAAGTCATGGGACTAACACTACCTGAATCCTTCAGTCGGACTCCTACTCAGCTAACTGATGTGTTCCCCCGTGTTACTCCCCTTTCTTTGCCTCACTTAGTCACCAACTAGTTGGGACATGAACCTATAATTTGCCTAGCTTAGTTTACCAACCGGTGTAAACTCTAACACTAGTATCATCTCAAACACGAGCACCTATGGACAGTGTTACTTAACCTAAGGTGTGTGTATCATCATAAATAACCTTCACTCATGGCCTAAAAGGAATTTTCTCTACGCACCTTCATTACTTATAACTATAATCACTATAGTTCTTTTAACCTTTGTTCCTTCCTTTTCTTATTTGTCATACTTTCTCGTACTTTTAAACTTATTTAGTACACGCACAAAATCTCAAATATTGTTTCTGTTCTCCAATCCTTGGAGTTACTATCCCAACTTGGCCATTATGCTACTTGAAATTCCGCTAAGGCTCTTCTCGGCCCTTACGACCTGGTTCCGGTGGAACGCGTCCACACACTCGTACAACGATTAACTAGACTTGGGCCTTGCATCCTCGTGACCCTATCACCTAGCGGGACCATATCCAACTGACATCACCCCATTCCATACTATCGGTTGACCCGAAATGAGTCCATAACCCGACCCATCGTCATACTTAACTTCTCATTCTTAGTCTGAAATAAATCTCTCTTATCTCAAGGTACTTCTTACCCTATCCCCCTATTCACTAGAGGTTCGTCACATAGGCCGAAGTATTTCTATTGTACATCCTTCCCTATCGGTCTTACACTGTTATGGGGTAATTACAACTTGTGAACCCTATACAACTATAGTCTCAGTTCACTTTATCATTCTTGTCAACATTCTTCACTTTTCACTTTACTAATTAAAGTATCCCTACCTCTGGGGGTACTGTCACTTTACAACTACTAGCAATAAAGGGAAAACATATACGCTAGGGCAAAATCTGAATCTAACAATGCACGTATGATTCAAAAGAATCGAAATATACCTGTAACCTCATGCGATGTTGCCTCCTGATCCTGCCCAGTAGCCACGTCATCTATGCGGTTCGAAGGACCGCCAGAACTATAAACTACACCCTGACCTCTACCACGACTGGCTGACATCTGAACACCCTGCCCTAGGGGTCGCACAGCTGTGGAGAAAAGGGAACCAACCATCGGCCTCATAGGCTGAGCCACCTCACCGGTGCTCATTCTAAAAGGACATACCCTCAGTATATGGCCCGGACGGCCACAATAAAAACAAACACCTGTGCCATAATGGCATTTCCCCAAGTGACGCTTACTACAACGGAAACACTGAGGAATAAGTGGCCTCGACTGAGAAAATCCTCTGCTCCTCTGAGAACTTCGAACCCTGGAGCTCGGACCGGCTCCTAAATACCTTGTGGGGTCCAATCTCTCACCTGTGCTCTGCGGGGTATGTATTGGGTAGGCTGGGACGAATATCTCACTCGCTGCTGAGGCTGCTCGTCCAAAAATTCACCGGGATAACTAACCGGTCTAGACCTCTTACGCTGATCTCCGCGTTGGCCCTCTTCCCTCAGTACACACCTGCATCGCGAATAACTTCCTAGTGAATCAGAGCACCGCTTATCTTGGTCAATAACATAATCGTTTCCTTATGACCCTATAGTCTTCTCTAATCGAAACTGGAGGCTGCAGTCTTTGGAGCCTCAAAACCTGGCGCAGAAGAACTTGCCGACTGCGGCATAACATCCATTATACCCTGGGCATGAGCCTTATCAACTCTCTCCGATGGTAGCTCGCTCTTGATTTGCCCTTCAGGCATCGTTTCCTCCTCGAGGCATAGTTGTAACACAAAAATACGCGGATAGGAATTATCTTACTAACACAAACTCATGCACGATCTCAAAGTGAGAAGAATAGAAACCAACTCCTAAATGTCCGTAGCCTCGCGTTTATGGGTGTGGCGCGCAACACCGATAATCAAGACTCTACTAGACACGGTGCGTAGATATTCGAGGGATCGCTCGATACCACTCTGTCACGCCCGAACCTCGGGCGTGGATCGGTGCCTACACAGGCACCTTCTACCTAATCGACACAAGTAAATCTGCGAATTTAAATAACACATTTTTTTAAACCAACGTCGTGCAAGCGGCAAAGCCGATTTGCCATATAATATACATAATCAAAAGACACTACATACATGAGTCCAATCCTACATATGAATACGGACCTCTAAGAGTTATCTATGAACTATGACGGACAAGGCCGTCGTACCCATCTTGTACAAAAGCACATCAAGGGACTATACCAAAAGATAAACTCACGAGCAGATGGAGCTATCCAAAACTACGGCGGTCCTACACTGCAGATCACCAAAGCTGCATTACCTAGACTGCGGCGTGAACGCAGCCCGAAGGAGGTCGATGCGAAGAATGTACCAAGTATGTGGCGAAAATCAGAATGAAATCATAACAGTCTATACAAAACAGGAGACATGTATGATAGCCAAACTACAGTATACAATACATAAGCAGTCATATCAAGTCAGGGACGCATGCCCCCAAAGTCACAACTCAAATATAGCTACGGGTCTCACGCCCATAATAACAACCATGCCCGTGGAATCCTTCCTCACTGCCGGCAGTTGATGCGCGTAATATGCACACACTTTTAAACGCAAGTGCACGTTATCGTATCAAGTAGTATAGTCTTAGATAAGACCGAATATCGTCCTCTAGGATTAGGGTCCAAGTACCAGTTATCTATTTTCTAGTATCTATTTGGTGAATTAATAATTGATTGGGTTGTTTAGAACTAAGAATTATGAAAGCTATTTTAAATATATAGATTTACTTCAGATGTGATGAGAATAGGACTTCTATGTATCCTTACTATCCGCTTATGCTACTTACTAATGCATTACTTATGGTATTCTTCTTTTGGAGAAAGCAGGTTTACGAAATCGTTTTATACTCCCGTTAGGGTTATATAAACACTAAACCCCAGTATTGTTCCTTACCTAACTTTCGCTGATAAGGGTAACTCTATAGGAGGATTAAGAACAAAAACCTAGTTGACCGTCACGCACAATGCGCAAAATTAGGGTTGTTAAGCCTCTCATCAACGCTACAAATCTAATTGAGGTATTTTCATCCCCAATTCAAGATCGTCACCCAACTTACAGCATATTCACAATCCCCCCTTTTCAGAATCTGATTAGAAATCATATAGTGATAACTAGTTGTCAATTAGCTACCAAGAATTCAACTCAATTATTGGATAGATCTCTCAATAAGAACAATGACCATAAGCATGCATTAATTTATAACATAAGGTTCAAGAAATTCAACATAGAAAGCCCTATAAGAGAATTAGTTCCTAGCCATGAATATGACAAGAACTAATTCAAAGTTCATCATGCAAAAACTGAATTAAAGAAAAGAAAAAAGAAAGAAATTACTAATGTTTAGGTCTCCAATCTCCTAGCAAGAAAATCTTGTGTTGTCAAGAAAGGGGAACCCTCAAAAACTGCCTAGGGTTCTCCTTATATAGGTTTAAAATGCCTCCCTTCTTTTCCCTGCAGGCCTGGCCCAAAAATCCGTCAAAAGACCTAATTTTTCCGCGTCGGCGCCGCGGCCCTGCAGATAGGCGCCGCGGCGCCGGAAGTTCTGCTTTCCGTCGGATGTTTTGGCGCGCGCTCGATATCTGGCTGCGAGCGCGCGGCCACTGCAATTCTGTAGCCTCTCGGATGTTGGCGCCGCGGCCCTGTTGCTTTATGCGGCGCGCGGCCGCTGGTTCTTCTGCGACCTCTTCGAATAGTGGCGTCGCGGCCTGCAGGCTGCGGGGCGCCGCTGGTCGATTTCACCTCATTCGCCACTTTCTCTGTTTCGGCTGCACTCCTCTTTTGCCTTTTTTCGCCTTTTCGCCATTTGGTCATTATAACCACTTTGACTCAATAGAAAGAAAAACTATCCTAATACAACACTTTATATGTGCAAAACGGGACAAAAGACTAATTAAACTGACTCAAAAGGTGTATATAAAATGCACCGATCAAATACCCCCAAACTTAACCTTTGCTCGCCCTCGAGCAAAGATAAAAAGAAAGACTCAATAAATAAGAAAATAAACAGACTCCCTGCCATTGATCACTTTTGCTGCATGAATGTTAACTAGAAAAACATGAAGGTTAGCAGAATAATATGCAGGAACATATAGCATGGAATTTCAACACATTGAGCTAGATATTTCGCAAACTCATACTTATCATGCTTAAATGGAAGTCAATATACTCAAGTATGCATATAAATTCAAAAATTCCTATGGCATGCTTACTTGCTATTCTCCACTAATTCTGGACATACATAAAAGAGATCTTGTGACTTTAAGGGTTGTAATGTAGGCTTAGGTAGGGGTTGGTAAAGATAGGCATTTAGGCTCATTTTTCTGTACCATAAGCTCTTTGGCTTTTCAATTTTTCCCTTTTTCTTTTGTTGATTCTTTCCTTCACTTCAATTCTATCCTTCCCCTCTTTTGTTTTGGGAGAGTGAAGTATACAATAATGACAAGCACCCCCAAACTTAGGCTTTTGCCTATTTCTTATTACTTTTGTATTGGGGTGCAACAGACTTTATTCACTCTTTTTGTTTTCTTTTTAACACAATGTACTCCACTGTTTCATATTTTCACTTATGGTACACTTTGTGGGAATATAGGGTGTCAAAGAAGAAGTTTCAAATTTAGGCTCAATGGGGCTAACTAGTGATATTTTTACAGTACGGGATAGAAAAGAATGGTAAGAATTGGCTATCAAAGAAATGCCTGAGTCATCTCCCTAACATGCATATCCTAACTATTTCGCCTCAAATAGCAAGCAATCATAACACATAAGCATTTATCATTTAGCATACATAACTCAAGCAAGAGACTCAAATAGATGATTACGTGAGTTTTTGGCATATCTAACCTAAGTGTTTAGATAGTTGCTTCAATTCCTTTACATTATTCCACCTTACTTCACTAGGTGTTTCTAGCAACTACAGCATACATGATCTTTGACAGGCAATTATGACTCAAAAAGAAAATATTTTTGGTGACTCAAAATAAACATAAAACAAATAAAAAGAATTAAATAAAACATAACATGACACACAAATAAAACACCCCCAAACTTAAATCACACATTGTCCCCAATGTGTGCAAGACTCAAAGACAGTAAAAGAAAATAAGACACTTACAAACTTTGGTTAAAATGGTGGTGGTGGCGGTGGATAATGCATCGACCATTGGTTGAACAGGGAACTCAACTCGTCATCTTTTTGGTGCGGCTTCTTTGCCTCGCCTCACTTCTTGTTGCCGCAACTCCCTGTCCCTGTCTCAACTCATTTTGTCCTTGTAACAATGTGCGAAGTGTTGCATCATCATCCTGCAGTTCGAGCACTTGCTCCATCATTGCTGAGGTTACATTTACGTGGTTGGTGGTGGCTAGGTCTGTCTCATATCGAGCCCTATTTGTGCTCATCTTCATCCATGGCGGCCTCTGCTGCTGCTCCTGCTGCTGGTGGTGGTGCTCTCGTCACTTTGGGGGCTGGGTGCAGGAAAGAGTGCACTATCCCATGTGACACCGCGTTGGTTTCTCTCATGAGTGTCGTGGGTAGGATTGGGACGCATTTATGCTGCACAAATTTGGGATAAGTGAGCCATGTCCCAACCCACCTGTTGTCACCATCCTGCTGATTTCTTCAATGCTCTGCACTATTTCTTTCCCAACATCAATTTGCAGCCCCCTCATAATTCCATAAATCAACTTAATCGCCTTTCCGCACTCGTGAAGTGCGTGGATGGAATCACGCGCACCGACAAAATCTGACCAAGCCTTGTTGCCTTGTTAGTGCACCGGTAGCTCTGGACCCATTTCTTCCTATCTCAAAAGCGACCGCAGGTAGCTTATCGTGTTTCTGGCGCATTCGATCGATGTGCTTGGTGCTTCTAGACCATGTTCTAAAGTGATTCCAATCACTTCCTTCTTCAACATCAACTGTCTTGAGATCTGTATTTATCGCGGTTGCTGTTACAGGCATATATTGTCCCCTTACGAAGCACCCCCTTTCGATTCTCTCTGGAAAGTTGGCATAGAATTCACGTACCATTTTTGTATTCACTGGTACTATCTTCTCAGGATTTACAAATCCCTTCCACCCCCTTAGCTCAATCATAGCCCGGATGGGCTCATAAACGTCTTCCTCCCCATATGATCCCCTTTGGTAATCCATTCCCCTTTCTGGAATTACGGGCCTAGTATCAAGTCTTTTGTATCTTTGGTAGGCCTGGTAGCTCACAAATCTATTTTCATCATATTGTGGGGTTGGGGTGGATGTGGATCCTCTTCTCTTTCTGGTGGCCATTTTTAAACAAAATCTGCAGCTTCTAATTTTTGTGGCACAATGTCTCCTACACACCCAACAACTAACAACGACAACACCCCCAAACTTCAACAATGCCCACAACCTCTTTTTCTACTCTTTTCTCCAACTTCACAATCACTTTTCAGCACCCAAACTATTCCAACTACAATACTCTTCCCAACTACTACCTCCTATGACTTCAGTAAAAGGATTCAAGAACAAAGATAGGGATTACCTTTTGATGAGAAGATTCAAGCTTGTTCTTGTTTCAATTGGTGGGTTGAGGCTATGGAATGGAGCTTTGTTGTTTGAGATAGTTGGGGGTTTTTGGGAATTTAAGAGTTTAGGTTGTGGTTGGGTTGGATTTGTGGAGGATTTGTGGGAGAGTTTCTGAAATTTCGTGGGTTTTTGGAGAGGGAAGGTTAGGTTTTTGAAGTTGGAATTGGGGAAAATCTGATTTTTGGGCGTTTTAAGTTTCTGGATTCCATTCTGGCCGCGCCATGCTTTGGCGCGGCTAATCATCTGCGCTCGCCCGGGACTTTATGCGCGGCCATTCTGGCGCCGCGACATAATCTTGAGACCTTTTCGATATTTGTGCGCGCCGCTCATGCGCGCGCGGCTCTTAACTTCAGTCGTGTTCAGCTCTTTTGGGCGCGGCCTATTCTTGGCGGCGCTACCCGCTTTGAAATCCTTGCTTTTCTTGATTTATTTCCTGACTGTCAATCACGGCTCAAACACAAGACTCAAGACCGTGAGATTGTTCTAGACAAAATAAAATAAACTAAAGACGAAATTAAAATAACATAATTGAAAACGTTGGGTTGCCTCCCAACGTATCTTTACGTCTTTTAGCGGACGCAATTAACCTTTCTGAGTGCCCATTGGATACTTCTGCGAACTGCTTGCAATCCACAGATTTATTGCTATAGGTCTCAATTTCCCTATAACTATTTGTTCAAACAGGGGCCTTAAACATACAAGTATCCCCCAAGCACACAAGATGAGTTTGTCTTTTAGGCTTCTTATTTTGTAGGAACCCGTGAAATTCTCTACATCCCTTGACTCTGGGGGTTTCCCTTGATGGTATGCAATTCCTAATTGGGAGTCATTCGTGATAGCTGGTGGTGTTTCTTCTGTGATAGGTGCATGAAAAAGAATTTCCACAGAATCCAAGAAGGTGAATAATTGGATTTCTGCAATCTTTTCCTTCTCTACACCAACTATCTCACCAAATTCCTCAATAGTTGGGTGTGATTCAGGCTCCTCAACTTGCTGTTCGCTGTTGAATATGATCGCGAGTTCTGCTATTTGCGTTTCCAACTTCTTTATACCCAACCTCATTTCGTCCATGTCGAGCTTGGGACCTCGTGAGGCCCGAGTAGAGTTTCTCGTAATTCCTCCCTCTTCCTCTATGGTTGGAGCTCGATCATATTGACAGTAGTAATCCATATCTTCAGGATCCCTGAGATGCATCAAAACCAACAAAGAATCACGGCACCCTTGTTTTCACACAATAAATACATAAAACAAACAAAATTAAAAAAAACTATACATAAAACCAAATTAGAAATTAAAAATAGATAAATTTGATATTGAACTAATGCCTAATCCCCGGCAACGGCGCCAAAAACTTGATGCGCGTAATATGCACACACTTTTAAACGCAAGTGCACGTTATCGTATCAAGTAGTATAGTCTTAGATAAGACCGAATATCGTCCTCTAGGATTAGGGTCCAAGTACCAGTTATCTATTTTCTAGTATCTATTTGGTGAATTAATAATTGATTGGGTTGTTTAGAACTAAGAATTATAAAAGCTATTTTAAATATATAGATTTACTTCAGATGTGATGAGAATAGGGCTTCTATGTATCCTTACTATCCGCTTATGCTACTTACTAATGCATTACTTATGGTATTCTTCTTTTGGAGAAAGCGGGTTTCTGAAATCGTTTTATACTCCCGTTAGGGTTATATAAACACTCAACCCCTGATTGTTCCTTACCTAACTTTCACGATAAGGGTAACTCTATAGGAGGATTAAGAACAAAAACCTAGTTGACACGCACAATGCGCAAAATTAGGGTTGTTAAGCCTCTCATCAACGCTACAAATCTAATTGAGGTATTTTCATCCCCAATTCAAGATCGTCTACCCAACTTACAACATATTCACAATCCCCCCTTTTCAGAATCTGATTAGAAATCATATAGTGATAACTAGTTGTCAATTAGCTACCAAGAATTCAACTCAATTATTGGATAGATCTCTCAATAAGAACAATGACCATAAGCATGCATTAATTTATAACATAAGGTTCAAGAAATTCAACATAGAAAGCCTTATAAGAGAATTAGTTCCTAGCCATGAATATGACAAGAACTAATTCAAAGTTCATCATGCAAAACTGAATTAAAGAAAAGAAAAAGAAAGAAATTACTAATGTTTAGGTCTCAATCTCTAGCAAGAAAATCTTGTGTTGTCAAGAAAGGGAACCTCAAAACCGCCTAGGGTTCTCCTTATATAGGTTTAAAATGCCTCCTTCTTTTCCCTCGCAGCTGGCCCAAAATCAGTCAAAAGACCTAATTTTTCGCGTCGCGCGCGCCTGCAGATAAGCGCCAGGCGCCGGAAGTTCTGCTTTCCGTCGGATGTTTTGGCGCCGCGATATCTGGCTGTGCGAGGCGCGCGGCCTGTTTCTTCTGCGACCTCTGAATAGTGGCGCCTGCGCTCGCTGTCGCAGGAGGCCTTGGTCGTCGTGATTTCCTCATTCGCCACTTTCTCTGCTTCGCTGCACTCTCTTTTGCCCTTTTTTCGCTCCTTTTCCGCCATTTGGCCATTTTAACCACTTTGACTCAATAGAAAGAAAAACTATCCTAATACAACACTTTATATGTGCAAAACGGGACAAAAGACTAATTAAACTGACTCAAAAGGTGTATATAAAATGCACCGATCAGCAGTCCATGATATAATATAACATCGATACACATACATGAACACCAAGTCCCACATGTGTTCTAAAACATGTACGGGCCAAGTAGGAAAACGAACCACCAGATCCAGCCTGCATCATAAAACTGACCGGGGCAAGTACGAAAGCTAACTATCAGATCCAGCCTGCGTCAACAACTGACCGGGGCAAGTACGAAAGCTAACTACCAGGACAGCCTGTCTTCACGAGATATGATCGGGGCAAGTGTGAAAGCTATCTACCGGAGCCTACCGTACCAAACTGTGCTATAGAACTGACGGGGGCAATTACGAAAGCTATCTACCAGTCCATCTTGCGTCAGCTACCGACGGGGGCAAGTACGAAGGCTATCTACCAGTCCATGGAATAACAATATCCAACATGGTCGCATGCCCCGGAATCCCATATCGGATAAGCATGTCCATGGGGTAATACAAACAAATTCGGGAATCTAACCCGCCTCCTGGTCGCATGCCCCAGAATCCCACATCGTATAAGCATGTCCAAGGATCAATCATAATGGAAGCATACTCGTGGAATCCCACATCACCGTCGGTACGTCCAATTAAACTTACAACAAGACAGTCGGCCCTCCAACCGAGAGTCGCGGCAGCGTAATAATATAATATTTGCACTCAAAGGCTATCACCAGCACACATAGACAAGTTCATAAAATCTTTAGACTTTCATTTTATAAACTCCAGGAACTTACGTTTTATATAAAATTCGGGATTTTAACCCTAAGTACTACGTACTTCCATTCTTTTCAAAAGACTCATTTTTATATAAAACCCTAAGATACTAACACCGTAGTATCAAGGCATGTCTATTTTTCAAACTAAGTTACTACATCTTTATAAATTCATTTCAAGACTTGAAATGAAGTAACTTCTAATTTCACAACCTAGGCAATTCGTGCCTATAAATCAAAATGGACTACTCTTTTAACCTTTCATAAAGCCGTTATAACTAACTTTCCATAAAGCCGTTATAATTCTTTATGTATTAGACAAATTCATTCTTTTTATAACCAAGAGACTTATACTTGTAGAACCAAGTATCATATACTTTCAAATCAAGTTTCTTAACTTTCAAAATACTTCAAGCCTCTTAACTTTAGAAATCAAGTTACATAACTTTCAAAATGCTTCAAGTCTCTTAACTTTAGAAATCAAGTTACATAACTTTCAAAATGCTTCAAGTTTCTTAACTTTAGAAATCAAGTAGCTTCTACTTTTAAATCTCAAGTAACTTACACTTTTAAAACAAGTTACTTCTCTTTAAATCATGTCATTTCTCCTCTTTTAAATCAGTTAAGTAAATCACTCCTTTGACTCCCCTAAAGTCATTATAACAACCCTTAGGTTTTGGAACTAAGACACTAGCAAAAAGATTTGGAAACCACTTCCTTTTCAAGACTCTATGTACTACAAGTAAAATACTTTCACTTTTGAAAATCCAAACTTCATTAAGGGAATGGATTATAACAACTTCCAATTTAACATCCAAAGTACAATCAAGGAAATATATAGAACAACTTCTATATTAAGCAATCCAAGTACAACAAGGAAGTATATAGAACAACTTCTATATTAGGCAATCCAAGTACAATCAAGGAGTGAATCATTTAAGGAGTAGGACTTACTTTCTTTATCATAAGGAATCATGCTAGAAGAAGAGGAGACGGTTCACATACCTTTTCGGCTTAATCCACAAGCTAAGTCGAATACGCCGCACGTAGAAGTGTCAACCTATAATGGTCACAACATGACTATCAATTTCTAGCTTCTAACGTAGAATAATACTAAGTATACGGTCTCTTATTCTACGGAAAATCGGGCAACACCTCCTTTGTTTCTACATACTTTGCCACCTTTTTCAAGGCTGAATTCAATAACCAAACATGCCACATTTAAGGCTCAACATACCAACCAATCAAAGGGGATTACACGCCTTACAATACGTGTAAAATTCTGCCCCACAATTCATACGAAGTAGTTTAATATCCAAGCCATTCTCGGCCAACATATACAACAACACTAAGTCCTTTACAATTTTTTTCAATCCAAGTTCTTAGGTCTAACAAGTTATATAGTCATAGACAACTTCAAAAACTACTATTTCCTTCTTTATATAACATGTGACGACTTAAACTAATAATCAAAATTGAATTGTAATCTTAAGGGCTAAACATGCTAGTTTCGGATTAGGGTTCCAATATCCATAACACTTATCAACTTCATAATATATATATCTCATGCTTGCTAATATCCATAGCTACAACAATAAGTAATCTTAATTACTAAAACGACAAGAATTGTTACCTTTATAAGCCCTTATAAATCCAAAATTCAAAGTCGCTTCTTAGAATTTCTTAGCTCCTTTCCTTTACGCTCCAATCCGTTATTTGAAGCCTTTAGAAGTTCACAACCAACTTCTCTTCCATTTCCAATCAAAACCTATGAAAATGCCTTAGGTTTTCGCCTTGCGACTAACGTGAAAACGCCGTTCCTCTGAGATCTTTCTATTGATATATCCTTACAAAACCCTTAGGGACCTTGGGTTAAAGTCTTGTGAATAATGGATCAAAACTACAAAAATTTTGTGTGGGAAAAATGGTGAACCCGAGAGCTATCTTGAAGAATACAAGGTTCTCTAATTTTTTCTAAGTGTGGAAGACCTTGTGTTGCTACTAGTGTGGTATATAAAACACAATGGAGGGCTTAGATTGCAACACTTGAGTGGCTAGGATGAAGAACACTTGGATAATTAGCCAAGTGGACAAGTTGACAAGTCAACAATCTCAAGCTTGAAGACTTATTCATCTTCAATGGTCAATGACCATTTTAACCTTGCAATTTCGTGCAAGACCATGTGGGGGAGGTGCCACGTGTCGCCCTCTCATTCGTCCATAAAATTCCGTAACCCTCGTGGGCCCCGTAAAACGTAAAATTCCTCGGGTGGGCCCTACGTGACCAAATCCGTAAAAATAAATTTCGATAATGTTAATAAGTTCCATATTCTTCAAATAATGCATTTTGAGAATCTAATTCTCCTCAACGAACATTTTTCCTTTCCGACGTTCGGAATATTTTCCGTCGGAAAAACAATTCTTTCTTTCGTACCAATTTTCAAGTCTTGATTCCTTACGTACATTCTCTTATACATGTCCTGGACTTACGGGGTGTAACAACAACACAGGATTGGAGACAGCTTTGGTTCAAGTTTCTTTTCTTTTCTTTGTTTTTAATTCAGTTTATGTTGGTTTGTATTAATTCTTGACATGCCGATGTTTATGAGCTAAACACTCTATTAGGGCTTTTCTTATGAATCACTTGAAACATTTATTTATGAATTAATGCAGTAGTTTGATTTCTTTTTCACTTGATTAAGATTTAGTCAATATTTGGTATGAATGTTTGATAATTAATTGATCAGCAGTTATCATAACCTATATGATTTCGAATAAAAAACCGAAAGAAGAGATTTGGATATGTTGTAATTGACTAGACATAGGTTAAAACCGCGGACGAAAGTACCCCGATACTTGTGTGGCATTATAGGTTACTATTTTTAATCCTCCTATGTGGTAAATCCTATCATAGAAATATAGAAGGGTTCTGCACTGGGGTTGAGTGATTATATGTCCTAACCGAAATATAAGACAGTTTAGTTAGCCGCTATCTTAACGTAGAATAAGAAGTCTTTCTAGTTGCATTAAGTATTGAATAGAGTGAATAGTAGAGGATTTTGGAAGCCTTAATTCCTTCATAACTGATTTAAACCAAAGTATTACCATAATTAGTTTATTTTCTGCAATTACTTAGCCTTAGTTATTAGATAAAAATACAAATCAATTAACGTTCACCAAATAAAAACCATAGCTTAGATAATCGGTACTTGATAACCAGTCTCTGTGGATGATATTCGGTCTTACAGACTATATTACTTGTGACAATGCGTACGTTTGCGTGAGCAGTCGAAATATCGCTAACAAGTTTTTGGCGCCGTTGCCGGGGACTGGCATACTTTCAATATCGAATTATCTATTCTTATTTTTAATTTGGGTTGTATATATATGGTCATGTTATTTTATTTCTAATTTGGTTGCTCCACGAACAAGTTTCTAACTTGTTATGCGAGCATCTTTTTATCACTTTTTGTTGTTTTTCTTATTTTGTACGTAAAGTTAAAAAAAACATGGACTACTACTACTACTATCTGGGGAAGTGGAATCATCAACAACAGCCTAACCCACAGGTTCCACAGGAAGATCAAAATGAGTTGCAGGCAGTACAGCTAGGCCGTGAACAACCTACCATCGTACTGTAAAACTTGGATAGGTTCGATCTATAGTCATTAGGGCCTCCTAAAACGATCTACTAAATTCATTGAGTTGTTCTAAAGGATCAAAACGGCCAGTTATTAATGGAATTCCTTGTCGGCTCTATGTAAAATACTCGTTTAGCCGAGGGCTTCCAAACACATCAAGCTAAACCGGTGGAGAACAGCGAAGCAACGAGACTTACGTGATAGGTGTGAAGCCACTTGACCGCAGGGAAATGGGCTGAAAGCTGCTCTAACGAATGTGAGAGGGGCGAAGCTGCTTGACTTTATTCTGTAAGGAGAGGGGCGAATTCTTGCTCATAAAACACTTCCAAGGGGCGAGCCCGGTGAACAATGTTCCACTGATTAGGCGAGGACATGATTCGAACCTGCAATCTTCAGGTCATGAGCCTGATGACTCAAATAGGTAAATTGGTTTGGAAAGATGGGGGAAAACATCCATCATCCCCTTTTACTTATAGTTAGGATCTCGATTAGCCTCTTCGATTGTTGTTAAGAGACTAAAGAGCCTTCTATTCTCAAAAGCTGATGAAATAGGAGTTGGCTCTCTGATATTATTCTTATTGAAAGTACCCCCCTCTTATTGTCCAGGTTTCTAAAAATAGATAAAGAGTTTTTTACAGATTATCGAAAGATTCGTTCGAATTCGACCCAACATGAATTTTTAGCTAAAATGGTTTTTCGGGCGAAAGCCATTTTCCTGTTAAGGAAAGGAGCTGAAAAAAGGAGAAGCGTTCCAAGCTATTTTTTCTTGCTAAGGAAAGAAGCTGAAAAAAGGAGAGGCGTTCCAAGCTACTTGCACTTTCTTGACTATAAAGAAAGAAGAAGAACAGCTACGCTTCAGGCTCACCAAGTGTCAGACTCAGTTTATGGCTGAGACAAGCGTGTCCATCAAAAATTTGGAGACACAAATAGGGCAGTTGATGGATATGGTGATCAATGTACCACAAGAAAATCTGCCTAGCGACACAATTGTGGGGGGTGATAAGCAGAATGAGGAACCTGAACCACACTAAGCTGTTGAGGAATTGAGAAAGGTGGTTGTTGTAGAGAAATAAGGGGTTAGTGGAATCCAATTTTTCACTTTTTTGGATTCCTTGGAGTTCTTTTTTGCCGAACCCATTGCAGAAGAAACACCACCAGATGTCTTTGCTGACCCCCAACCAGAAGGTTCATACGCCCAAGGGAACCCCCAAAAGTCTAGCGATCCATGGAGTTTCACTATTCCCTGCACTTTAGAAAATTTTGAATGCAAGCAAATATGAGGCGATTTGGGGGCAAGCATAAAAATACTACCCTTTTCTATGTTCTATAGAAATGGTGTAGGAAAAGTGAGACCTGCAACAATGACTGTGCGGATTGCAAGCAGTTCGCAGAAGGATTCAATGGGCACTAGTAAAGGTTAACTGCGTCCGGCTAAAAGACGTTAAAGACATCGCTTGTTGGGAGGCAACCCAATATTTATTAATTATGTTATTTCAATTCTTGTTTTAGTTATTTTATGTTATCTTGAACAGTCTCACGGTATTGGGTGTTGTCTTATGTGTTGATAATAGGTGGATTATGGAAAAGGATCAAACACGCTGGAAAAGGGCCACGGCGCTGCAACTTCAGAAAGCCATGATGCCATGCAATTTCCAGAATTTCTCATCCCAGACCTCCGTTATAACCGCTGTGTTGTGTCAGTAAGTTGTCTCTTAGTCTTTACACCTTGGGGACAATGCGTCGATTAAATTTGGGGGGTGGGGGTGTGTCTTATTTTGTTTTATTGTTTTGTGTTTGAGTCTTTTGATTTATCTTTATGTGGTTTTGAGTCATAATTTTTTTATGGATCACGCATGTTGTAGTTGCTAAAGACATTGAGTGGATAAAGTGGGATAATATAATGAAATTAAAAGCGACAATTTGTGTGCTTAAGTTAGATATGCCAAAAATTCATGACATTTAATTATTTGAGATATTTGTGCTTAGCCTATGTGTGTCGATTATGGAAAGAAAGGTTGCAAATGTCTAGAAAATTTGTTTGTTTGTTATTTGAGGCGAAATAGTTAAGATGTACATGTTTAGGGAAATAATTCAGGCATTTCTTTGATAGCCCTTCTGACCATTTATTACCTACCCTGACATAAATTGTATCCTTAGTCAGCTCCGTTGAGCCTAAAATAATATATTTGTTTGACACCCTATGATTTCATGTTTGTGCCATAAGTAATAACAAAGTGTTGAAAAAGAGAATGAAAATTTGATGCACCCCAATGAAAAATATGTAAAAGTCTAAGTTTGGGGGTTATTATTATTTATAACGTGTCTCATTCTCTCAAAAGAAAGAAGGGAGAAAGTGGGTATGGAACTAAAAAGAAAACCAAAAGAAGGAAAGAAGTTGAATGAAAAATGCTTATGGTACGTAATTGATCCTAAATGCCTACTTTTATCTACCCCAGCCCAAGCCTACATTACAACCCTTAAAAGTCCTGATGATCTTTAAATGTGTATGTCTATGATTAGTGGAGAATAGCAAGTAAACAGGTCTATAGCATTTTGGAAAAGATGGAATGAAATTGACGTGCATAGGTTAGGTGTTTGTATTTCCATTGACCATGATCTAAGTGAATTTGCGAAATATCTAATTTGAAATTCTAGATTGCTGATTATTCATGCTATATATGTTCTAACATATTATTCCATCTTTCATCCATGATTTTGAAGAAGCATTGCTATAGCTACTTGATCCATTTCATAGTGTCTTTGTTTTTGTTTTTGTTTAGTGCTTTACTCGAGGGCGAGTAAAGGTTAAGTTTGAGAGTATTTGTTTAGGTGTATTTTCTGTACACCTTTTGTGTCATTTTTAGTTAGTATTTTCCCATTTTTCGTTCAGAAATGCAAGATCCTCCTGCACAGACCTTGGGAGCAAGTGTACCAGTTGCACCTCCTCCCATTCAGGAAAGACATGAAAATGATATTCCTGAAAGCTCTAATGTTGGTGGATCAACCAACACACAAGAACCTTCTCACAATCAGAACATACCTGGAACTGAACTGCAATACACTCAACTCCGTAGGTCTACTAGAACTTATCGTCCTCCGGAAAGACTAAATTTACTTGTGGAAACACAAAATGAGTTAGATATTCCCGATGATGATGAGCCTACAACCTACATCGAAGCAATGCTAGACATTGATTCGAAGAGATGGCAAGAAGCCATGAAATTCGAGATGGAATCTATGTATATCAATCAAGTGTGGAGCTTGCTTGATTTGCCAAATGAGGTTAAACCCATAGGATGCAAATGGGTCTTCAAGAAGAAGATTGATGCATTTGGCAAGATTCATACTTATAAGGCTAGACTAGTGGCTAAAGGTTTTAATCAGCGTCCTGGTGTGGATTATGATGAAACTTTTTCTCATGTTGCTATGATTAAGTCTATTCGGATTTTGCTTGCGATAGCTGCACATTATGACTATGACATTTGGCATATGGACGTCAAAACTGCATTCCTCAATGGTAATCTAATTGAGGAAGTGTATATGAAACAACCCGAGGGTTTTTCATCTGAGTCCAGACCAAATATTATGTGCAAGCTACAGAAGTCCATTTATGGACTTAAGCAAGCCTCTAGGAGTTGGAATATTTGCTTTTTCAAGTATATCAAATCTTTTGATTTCGTCAGAAGAAAAGAGGATCCTTGTGTTTATATCAAACACAATGATAAGGGTATTGTCTTCATTATTATATATGTTGATGACATATTGATAATGGAAGACAATAAGACTCTCATGCAGTCAGTTAAGGAATGGTTGTCCAAAACCTTCATGATGAAGGATTTAGGTGAAGCCTGCTATATTTTGGGAATCAGTATCTATAGAGATAGACCTAATAGATTTTTGGGGCTGTCACAGTCAATCTATATAGACAAAGTTCTTAGACGTTTTTCCATGGAGAATTCCAAGAAAGGCGGTCTTCCAATGGGTCAAGGCATCAAGTTATCTAATAAGGTTGCCCTTTTAGTGCTGTAGAATTTGAGCGCATGAAGAGGATCTCATATGCTTCGTCTATACGATCAATTATGTATGTCATGACCTGTACTAGGCCAGATGTGGCCTTTGCACTTAGTATGACTTGCAAGTTCCAGTAGAATTCTGGTGAGGAACACTGAAAGGCAGACAAAAGTATTCTTAAGTATCTCAGACGTACTAAAGATTACTTCTTAGACTATGGTGGAGATAATAAGCTAGTTGCCATTGGGTATACTGATGCTAGTTTCCAGACATATGTTGATGATTTCAAATCTCAGTCTGGTTACACGTTCATTTTCAATGGAGGAGCAGTGAGCTAGAAGAGTTCCAAACAAGCTACAACTGCTGATTCGACTACAGAAGCTGAGTACATTGCTGGATCGGAAGCTTCTAAAAAAGCTGTCACGATTTCTGAGTTCCTAAAGAAGCTAAGGGTTGTTCCGAGTGCTAGTTGTCCAATAACTATTTATTGTGGCAACACTGGTGCGATTGCACAGGCAAATGAGCCAAGATCAACAAACAGAAACAAACATGTACCATGGAAGTACCACATTCTCAGAGAGATGGTGGAAGCTGAAGATATTAGATTATATTATGTTTCCACAGACAATAATCTAGCATACCCATTTACTGAACTATTAAGTTTGGTTAAGCATAATGGTCATTTTGAGAACATGAGTATTAGATATGTTGGTGATTGGCTCTAGGCTAAGTGGAAGATTGAAAGTATATGTATGTCCTAGAGACAATCAGTATTATGACAAAATATACTTTATACACATTCGTATTTATATTAATGTTGATTAATATTATGGGATTTGCATTTGTTGAATTATTAGTTGATTGTTTATAATATTCTATAAGTGCATCCCTAGAGTTTACGTGGTTATTAATAATGTGAGAGATTAATATAATAACGTAAACTCTTAAACTGCCTCGACTAATGATCATCGAAAATGGGATATCGATGATATGCGATACGTCGACATGTGGTCTGCATCATATCCTTAGGGGATGTAGTATGTCTCACTTGCTACGAGTTATGATAACTCATGATGGATGCATGGATACTTTTTGAAATATTGGTATACCCTGCTGATGCACTTTTGTTGTATATGTCTAAAGTGTCATCGGCGTGTGGGAGATAGTATCCTTAGACTTGAGGTCGATACCACCTTGTTTACGGAGTAATGTACTTTGATCATGTCCTAAGCTCAAATGTCTTATAGGTTGAGATGCGACTTGTTTTGGGTACATTGCGAAGTAGATTAAAGGTGGTAGTTGAACCAAGATTAGGATTCATTCCTCGAATGTATATTCGAGAGAACACTCAGATTCTCATGTGATATTAGGTTGACTAAGTCGTTGGCCAACACAATGGACATGTCTTTGATATGGTCCTGTTGTCAACTAATATAGATGAGGTATAATGATCAACTCATTTGGATAGACACTTGACAAATCCTAAGCTTGATTGAGTGTGTCGTGAATGAAAGAATTTTATCTTTTCACATAGAGGTTCAGTTCACAGGTTACGTGTAACTATACTTTACATATTGAGTTCGTCTTTCGGCGCAGTCTAGGAGTTTCGTGTAGACCCTTATGTTATTAGTGTAGATATGTAAAGACCTGAAGGGTAACAATAAGTCAAGTGTTCCGTCGATTCAATGATGAAATTAGAAAGAGATTATATGTTCGGTTAATGATCGAGACATTAGAAGGAAATGGAAAATAAGACAGAAGTTGGAACAGGGCCGCGACGCCAAAGGCTCAAGGCCGTTGCGCTAGAGTGCGTCAGCGCCGCGACGCCACTTACTCAGCGCCGTGGTGCTAAGTGTCCAGTGGGTCCGAGAATGACCCATATGCTGAGGTTTTCTGGGCCTGGCCCATTTCGGTGAACCCTAGCTCATTTTCAGCTATAAATAAGAGGGTTCACCCTCACATTTATTCACCCCAAAACCAAGAGAGTATTCTCTTCTAAAGCTCTGCTGGAATTCCTAACATTCCAAGAGTTAGAAATTATATCAAAGTTTTCAGAACTTGCAAATCGATGAACATTTGCGTGCACACCCTCGGCGTACACAAAAGTTTGAAGATTTCGAGATTGCTATAAAATGTAAGAATTCGTTCGAAGTATTACATTTTACTTTGTGCTTTACATTATATAATTATACTACAGTTTGACCGTCATGTCGGGTTTGAAACATAAATTTTCAAATTTCGCTGCGTGTACGAATCCGACAAAAAAAACCCTACACATGAGTATGCTTAAATATCACTACTACATTTTTGACCTAATGCGACGCCTCTTTGAAGGCTAATGTGTCACGACCCGAACCCGGGCCCGTGACTGGTGCCTTACCCCGGGCACCCTAGTGATACAACATCAGAGTAATCAGCGGAATATAAAACAAGACATAAAATAATATGAATGAGAAACAGTTTAACTGAGAAGGATTGCCCTTCGGAATATATACAAAAACATGAATCCGAACAGTTAACATCCCTTTTACAAACTCTGCCCACAACAGTACTACAGACCTCTAAGAATGATATGACAACAATGGCGGGACAGGGCCCCGCCATACCCCTGAATGTAAGTATCTACAACGACAGGGGACTATACCACTGATAAGCCTCCGGAGAAACGGAGCTTCCCAAACGCCGAATCGTGACTCCTAAGAGCGAGGATCAACATCGTGTACTCTACTGCGGCATGAACGCAGCCCGGGCGAGGTCAAGACAATGTATACCAAGTATGTGAAATCAAAATATCAGAATGAAATCATAGTAGTCTATATAAAGCAGGAGACATGTATGATAACCAAACTACAGTTCACAATAAATAAGCAGTCATGTCAAGTCAGGGACTCACGCCCTCCAAGTCATCACTCAAATACAACTATGGGTCTCACGCCCACAACATCAATCATGCCCGTGGAATACCTTCCTCACCGCTTAGCCTATGATATAAAAGCACCAAGGAATACACATGTACACGGGTCCCACGTGTCATAATAAAACCGTGACGGTAAGTACGAAGGCATAGCCGACTACTAAAACTCACGCATCAACAAGGTCATAAATCGTATCATGAGATCTGTCTAGACCGCCACATGATCGGCCGCCACTCGCTCGCAGATCTAATGTGCGCGTCTAGTCCCGAACTTCCCGCACTCGCATAGGCCACTCACATAGCCCGCGTGAGGTATTCTCGCGTCGAGGGTAGCTACTCCCGCAACGCCCCGACTCGCACCGCGTGGCCACATAGATCGCATGACCACAAAGGCCGCACACTAACACGGAACTCGTAGCTCGCATAGGCCCCCGACCCGCGTGAGGTAGTCTCGAATCATGGTCCCATCACCGAGCTATACCCCGTCGGAGGCGCCTAACCCCGGTATCATGTCAAGAGGTGAGTGATATAATACTAACATAACAGCTTATCGTTAAACAACATAAGCACAACAAGGGAAACCCCTTTACACAACCATCACAAGACACTAACACACGTAGCATCCTAACATGTTTAATTATCAAATCAACAAGAAAGTATTACAAGGCTATCACAAACCAACACAATCAAGTTACTCACACAAGGTACTTTCTACTTAATGTTAACAAGTTCGGGTTTTTATCCCCAAAGTACTTCATACATTAACTCTTTAAAAGATCCGTTTCTTTTACAAAAGTCACACAATACCCGTAGTATATAAAAATAGAGTGACTATCTTTTTAAGTAGATCAAAACACTTCCCTTTGTAAAATCAAGTAACAACATTATTTTCCAAACGTTCAAGTTTGCCTAATTTCAAATGCTTCAAGTTCCTCATTTTCGAAAGGTTTCGCAGTTCATAGTTTTTAATCACTCAATGATATAATTCTCCTTTAAAACAATTTGAGAAACATATGCCTTATATGTGAGTAGGTTATTCTTGTTCATAACAATCTTATTAAAGCAGCCATGATCTAGGAAATGTAATATCATTTTGTCTCATCTTAGCTTCTATGCAGATGGAGGTTTCTACTGGTTTTAATAATACTTTATTAGTCAGTACATTTCCCTTTATTAGCGCTGCTGTGGTTTGTTCGATACTTATTCTGATTTCCGACATCAGTAAAACATCATTCCTTTTTAAAAACCAAAATACTCATTATTCACGAATGAGGTTTCACACTTTTTAACAAAATTCATATTAATTTAATTAAGTCAAGTCTCTTATCTTTTAAGATCAAGTCTCTTAACTTCTAGAATCAATAAATCATTCCTTTTATCTCTCTTAAGCCGTTATACCTAACTTCCCATAAAGCTAGTATAACTCTTAAGCTTTTAAAACCAAGTATTACTCTTCTTTCAAAAAGGTTTCTTAATTCTCTTGAAATACTTCAAGATTCTTATTATTCAGGCTTAAGTCAAAAGACATTGCCGTAAAACTACGTTCAGTTAACACACGACGCTCACCGTACTATATATATATTCCTTAAAATATCATGCTCAAGAGGATAGGAAGAATCACATACCTCGCGACGATTATCGACTATTAGCAAGACGCTCCACAGCTATAACCCGGCTAGCCTTGTCCACCTTTCAAGTAGAACATGCTACTCGCAGAACTTCAACCTATAAAGGTTATACAAGTCTACTGTAAATACAGTCCTATGTAAGTACAGTTCAATTCCCTTCTTATATACCTTCCTGGTATATAACTTATACTTAATTCTTATACTTCAATAGTATGTAAACTCAATTACAATAGGGAGACAAGATATTTACCTCGATAAGCCCATAATTATCCAAGTTTAAATGTCGATCCTGAGCAACGTTTAGCTCCTACTCTGGGCGCTCCAACCCGCTCCAAACAACCCTTAGAAGTTCTACGCAACTTCTTCTTAACACTTCAACCGACTATGAAGATTTTCCTTAGGGTTTCGTTGTGAGACAAAAAGGACATAAGGTAGTATTTCCGGGCTCTACGTATAGAGGTAACTTTGGAATACTACAAGGTATAAGGCTAAGGTATTTTGGTATAGTAACGATACTTGGAGAGTATTTTCTACCAAAGGGGGAGGGGTATTTTACGAGAACAACTCTCAAGAGAGGGGTACTCTCGGCCAGGGCCTCACAGGGGAGGGGTGCTCTTTGGACGAGAACACTACACTAAGGGGAGATATCTCTCGGCCAAGGGGGCCTCACGAAAGGGGGAGGGGAGCTCTCAAGACTTGGAAAACATTTTTGGATGAAGAAGTCTTCACAAAGGGGGGGGGGGGGTATTTATAGGAAAACCAATGGCCAAGATCAAGCCAAGTGGGGGGCAAGTGGAGGGCCAAGATTTGCCCAAGTGCCCCCTAGCCCTACTCCACAATTCCCTCACAAACATTGACCCATGTTTTAGGCACAAAACATGGGAGGAAAACGTGCACCTCTCGGCCACACAACCGTCCACTTTGAGGGTGACAAGTGTCACCCTCCCGTTGGTCCAAAATATTTCATCTCTCGGAAAAATCCGCAAAAATTATAAATGACATAGCCGGAATTTTCCCTTCGCAAAGTTTGTAAAACGTTTCGTCGGAAAACAATTCAAATCGGGGGTTGTGAACAAAATTTCGACCCTTGCCTACTTTAAGGCTCAAACTTTTCTACGTACGCCCACACGTACATATTCTAAAAATACGGGGTATAACATTCTCCCCTCCTTAGAAACATTCGTCCCGAATGTTCCTTCTAAGCCTCAAAACACACATGCGCCAGTATAGTATTCACTGCTATACTTACGAAAACAACCACGCCACGCCTGGCCATAAAATAACACATGCGCAAATACTTAATCCAAGTCCACGAGGAATCACCTCCATTATTACAAAAGCTCCCACCCGAGGTCTAAAATATACTCCCTTCGCACCTTCACTTTACAAAAGAAATGATCACATCTATGTTCTCAACACATGCTCGCTTCTTCCCTTACTCGTCAGACTTTCTCGTGACACTCGAACTCTTTCTCATAACTTACTACATTTTCGCCATCGTCAGCTTTCCTAAATTTCGGGGTTACTATCTCCAACTTGGTCATCATTAACTGGGAACACTCTGGATGGATCTCCGATACTTTCCTGAACATAACAACACGAAAGACCGGACGTACTGCCTCCTAAGTCGGACGGCCAATGCTAACATATAGGCAATCTGGCCTATTCTTCACATGATCTGAAAAGGCCCAAAGTAACTCGGGCTAAGTTTCCTCTGTTTTCCAAAACTCGTCATACCCTTTCCGGGGTGGTACCTTCAAGAAGACCCACCGTCAACCTGAACTCCAACGTCGTCGCAGATCATACGTACGACTTCTGTTGACTCTGAGCTGTCAAAACCTCTTCTGGATAAGCTTCACCCTATCCACATCCTGCCGAAACAAGTATGAACCAACTATCTGAACCTTGCCTACATCGAATCAATCGACCGGCAATTTACACTTCCGCCCCTACAAGGCTTCATAAGGCAATATCCAAATACTGAAATGGTAGCTAAAAACACTCCATCAACAGGAGGCAACAATCCTCACAGCTACCCCCGAAATCCAAACACTGGCCCGAGGGTGAATGCAATACTGAGACTCACCTGAGTTCCTAACTCTACCTGGTAAAACCTCCAGAAAAGAAATAGCCGTAACCTGGGCTCCACTGCCTGTCATAAGGTGAAAGTAGGCACCTCGTGCAGCCTTACAACCTTCCTGATATAATCATCTCGCATAACCCTCTGCCGAGTAAACGTTCTTGACTGAAAGACAAGATGGGCTGACCTCATCGGCCCGACTACTAGTCGAACGCATCCACGAACTCGTACGATGGTTAACTTAAACTTGGGCCTAACACCCTCGTGACCCTACCACCTGGCGGGACCACCCCGAACTGACCCCACCACAAAACAGGCCGCGGGTTGACCCGCAATCGGTCCGCAACCCGACCCGCTATCGCGCCAAACACTTGCTCCCCGATCCGGAACAATCTCACTAATCAAGTCACGAAAACCTAGTGGTCTTCTTAGCTCAACTACCCTCTTTCATTTCATACTACTCAGGGACTTATTGCACAAATATATCTCACGTGCACTATGCACTCCGATAAGGGTCAAACACATAAAAATACATCTTTTACTCAAGATGGCCTCGCCTCTAAGGTCCCTACGTATAAAACTCTAAGGCTCATACTTCCTTATCCCCAAACTTACCCTTCTCACTAACCGTGATTTCTAATCACAATTAACACTGGGGAAAAACTGAATCGTGTGAACTCCGTGTATCACGTGCACGGAGCTTTGACCAACTCCTGCATACCCCGAACGTCCTGCACCCTGTGGAGGACCACTCTGCACAGGTGGATGTGCATATCTAATCTGCTTCTGAGGCGGTTTGCCTCGAAAGTTACCAAAGGACCCTGCTGTTCTGGCCCTCTTTTGCCGTCCTTGATTAATCCGTCGATCCCTACGTTTATCGGTCTGTTGCGCATAAGCCCGTACGCAGGCCATGCTCAAGCCTGACTGAAGAGCTACTCTTGCACAACCCTCTTTTAGATAGTCATCATGACACGTGAAAAATCGATACATAACATACTCTCTGGTTGCTAACTCCCTAGCTAGTAACATGATCGTCTCTTTTGCAATCTAAACTTTCTGCTACTGAAGGTTTAAATATCATGGCATGGAGCTGCTGCCGTGTGCTAGATTTTCTTTGGGTCGCGGCGTCGCGAACTCCCGAATGAAGCACCACCTCAGTGATGATTGGGCACGTGCCAGCAACCCGCATACTCTGCTCGCGACTCGCCGGCTGCCCCATGGGCGGGTTGCCTTACGCGAGGCATAGCGGTAAGGAAATAAATACGTTAGAGGTCCAACTTATAACACGACTCTAAGCACGATCTCGAGTGAGAAGAATGGAAACAATCCTAAATATCCTATAGCCTCACGATTATTGGTGTGGTGCACACACCGATAATCAAGACTACTAGATCTGGTGCGTAGACACTTTCCAGGATTAATCGCTCGATACCACTTTTGTCACGACCGAACCGGGCGTGGTCGTGCCTACCGGGCACCTAGTGATACAACATCAGAGTAATCAGCAGAATATAAAACAAGACATAAAATAATATGAATGAGAAACAGTTTAACTGAGAAGGATTGCCCTTCGGCATATATACAAAAACATGAATCCGAACAGTTAACATCCCTTTTACAAACTCGCCCTACAGCATTACTCTGCACCTCTAAGAATGATATGACAACAATGGCGGGACGGGGCCCGCCATACCACCTGAATGTAGTATCTACAATGACGGGGACTAGACCACTGATAAGCCTCGAGAAACGGAGCTTCCCAAACGCAATCAGTGACCACTAAGGCGAGGATCAACATGGTGTACCTCTACTGCGGCATGACGCGGCCCGAGGAGGTCGATACAACAGTACCAAGTATGTGGCCCGAAAATCAGTAAATGAAATCATAGTAGTCTATATAAAGCGGGAGACATGTATGATAACCAAACTACGATTCCTGATAAATAAGCGATCATGTCAAGTCAGGGACTCACGCCCTCCCAGTCATCACTCAAATACACCTAGGGGTCTCACGCCCACAACCGCAATCATGCCCGTGGAAGACCTTCCCGCCACTGGCGATCTATGATATAAAAGCACCAAGGAATACACATGAACACGGGTCCACTGTGTCATAATAAAACCGTCACGGTAAGTGCGAAGGCATAGCCGACTACTAAAACCACAGTACCAACAAGGTCATAAAGCGTATCATGAGATCTGTCTGAATCGCCACATGATCGGGCCGCCACTCGCCGCGAGATCTAATGTGCGGCGTCTAGTCCTGGAACTTCCGCGACTCGCATAGGCCACTCGCATAGGCGTGTATGAGGTATTCCTCGCGTCGAGGGTAGCTACTCCCGCAACGTCCTGGACTCGCGATGCAGCGTGGCGCATAGAACGCGTGACCACAAAGGCCGCACACTAACACGGAACTCGTAGCTCGCATAGGCCCCTGGACCCGCGTGAGGTAGTCTCGAATCATGGTCCTGCATCGCTGAGCTATACCCGCGTCGGAGGCGACAACCCCGGTATCATGTCAAGAGGTGAGTGATATAATACTAACATAACGAACATCGTTAAACAACATAAGCACAACAAGGGAAACCCCTTTACACAACCATCACAAGACACTAACACACATAGCATCCTAACATGTTTAATTATCAAATCAACAAGAAAGTATTACAAGGCTATCACAAACCAACACAATCAAGTTACTCACACAAGGTACTTTCTACTTAATGTTAACAAGTTCGGGTTTTTATCCCCAAAGTACTTCATACATTAACTCTTTAAAAGATCCGTTTCTTTTACAAAAGTCACACAATACCCGTAGTATATAAAAATAGAGTGACTATCTTTTTAAGTAGATCAAAACACTTCCCTTTGTAAAATCAAGTAACAACATTATTTTCCAAACGTTCAAGTTTGCCTAATTTCAAATGCTTCAAGTTCCTCATTTTCGAAAGGTTTCGTAGTTCATAGTTTTTAATCACTCAATGATATAATTCTCCTTTAAAACAATTTGAGAAACATATGTCTTATATGTGAGTAGGTTATTCTTGTTCATAACAATCTTATTAAAGCAGCCATGATCTAGGAAATGTAATATCATTTTGTCTCATCTTAGTTTCTATGCAGATGGAGGTTTCTACTGGTTTTAATAATACTTTATTAGTCAGTACATTTCCACTTTATTAAGCTACGTGGTTTGTTCGATACTTATTCTGATTTCCGACATCAGTAAAACATCATTCCTTTTTAAAAACCAAAATACTCATTACTCACGAATGAGGTTTCACACTTTTTAACAAAATTCATATTAATTTAATTAAGTCAAGTCTCTTATCTTTTAAGATCAAGTCTCTTAACTTCTAGAATCAATAAATCATTCCTTTTATCTCTCTTAAGCCGTTATACCTAACTTCCCATAAAGCTAGTATAACTCTTAAGCTTTTAAAACCAAGTATTACTCTTCTTTCAAAAAGGTTTCTTAATTCTCTTGAAATACTTCAAGATTCTTATTATTCAGGCTTAAGTCAAAAGACATTGCCGTAAAACTACGTTCGATTAACACACGTCGTCTACCGTACTATATATATATTCCTTAAAATATCATGCTCAAGAGGATAGGAAGAATCACATACCTCGCGACGATTATCGACTATTAGCAAGACGCTCACATTTATAACCTACTAGCCTTGTCCACCTTTCAAGTAGAACATGCTACTCGCGAACTTCAACCTATAAAGGTTATACAAGTCTCATCAGTAAATACATCCTATGTAAGTACAGTTCGATTCCTTCTTATATACCTTCCGGTATATAACTTATACTTAATTCTTATACTTGATAGTATGTAAACTCAATTACAATAGGAGACAATATATTTACCTCGATAAGCCCATAATTATCCAAGTTTAAATGTCGATCTGAGCAACGTTTAGCTCTACTGCAGGCGCTCAACCCGCTCCAAACAACCCTTAGAAGTTCTACGCAACTTTTTCTTAACACTTCAACCGACTATGAAGATTTTCCTTAGGGTTTCGTTGTGAGACAAAAAGGACATAAGGTAGTATTTCCGGGCTCTATGTATAGAGGTAACTTTGGAATACTACAAGGTATAAGGCTAAGGTATTTTGGTATAATGCGATACTTGGAGTATTTTCTACCAAAGGGGAGGGTATTTTACGAGAACAACTCTCGAGAGGGGTACTCTCGGCCAAGGGGCCTCACAAAGGGGGAGGGGTGCTCTTTGGACGAGAACACTACACTAAGGGGGGGGAGATATCTCTCGGCCAAGGGGGCCTCACGAAAGGGGGAGGGGTGCTCTCAAGACTTGGAAAACATTTTTGGATGAAGAAGTCTTCACAAAGGGGGGGTATTTATAGGAAAACCAATGGCGAGATCAAGCCAGTGGGGGCAAGTGGAGGGCAAGATTTGCCCAGTGCCCTAGCCTACTCCACAATTCCCTCACAAACATTGACCCGTGTTTTAGGCACAAAACATGGGAGGAAAACGCTGCCTCACCGGCCACAACCGTCCACTTTGAGGGTGACAAGTGTCACCCTCCCGTTGGTCCAAAATATTTCTTCTCTTGGAAAAATCCGCAAAAATTATAAATGACATAGCCGGAATTTTCCCTTCGCAAAGTTTGTAAAACGTTTCGTCGGAAAACAATTCAAATCGGGGGTTGTGAACAAAATTTCGACCCTTGCCTACTTTAAGGCTCAAACTTTTCTACGTACGCCCACACGTACATACTCTGAAAATACGGGGTATAACATAATGAAATGCCTTATGTAGTACCGTTGCATTAGATATGGATAATGCGACGGGTTCAAGTGTAACAAATTAGAAAATTAGGTCAATGCAACGGTAGTTTGTGGTCGTCGCATTAGACAATCTAATGCGATGGTTCAAATAGTCTAATGCAACACCAAAAAACAACTGTCGCATTAGCCTATGTATTGCAACGGCTGGCACTGGCTAATGCAACGGTCCCTTAATTTTTTTATTTTCCATGTGAAATCCCATTTTTAAACGCCATTCCCTTCTCTCTCAAATCAGGCGATTTAGGCGATTTTTACCTGAAATCGCGAAATCGGCCAGATGGCCATTCTGGCCATTGGAAGGTCTCCACCGGTGATCGACCATCAACCTTCAACATCGACGACACCCCCTCATACCCCCAAACCAACAATCGTCAGTTTCTACACCTGAAAAATTGAATTCCGACAATAACATCACTTCCGACTAACATCAAGCCTCCACCGGAGGTCGTCTGACAACCATCAACAACGGCGACATAACCACCATACTTCCTCACTAACGATTTTCCATCTTTAATCCCAAAAAACCAAAACGCGATTTCGAACCCTAATTATGAAATTCTCCCAATCCAACAAGAAACAGTCGTGAAGGAGATTGGACAATCCTCTACTGAGGTTGTCCAACAAAACCCCAATGTGGGATACTCCAATTTGTTTAAGTCATTGTCCAATTGCGGTCCCTAACATTTTGCAACCATACACTTTTAATATCCCCAATCGATTTCAGTGTTTTAATATACCCAATCGATTACAACCATACACTCCCCCGCATCTCGTCGTCGCATCTCCTACCACACCTCGCTGTCGCCTTACCCTTCCCCACTGCTCGTCGTTGCCCTTTTCCACTCGTCGTCGCATCCACTTCGTCGAACTGCTCTTCCCTCTTCTCCAAAATTAGATTATGTTTTATCGTCGTTTTACCTTCCCCTTTCATGTTTTACCGTTGTTAATTCAAGGTTATATTATTGTGAGTGTGATTGAGCATGGAGTGAAGAAATATTTAGGTAGTAATAATCTCATTTAAATGGATTTTATGAATGCTTATGGTTAATTATGTATGGTTTGGACTAAATATTGATTCAGTGCGAGGTTAGGATGACATGTGACTTGCTTGATTCCCACCATTGGTTTAGTTTATGTTATGCCTTTCACATGCTTGCCTTAGTTAAATTTAGCTTAGTATGAGATTGATAGGTATGTTGACATTTAACCTTGCATTGTGTGCTTATGTTGTGAGTGTGATTGAGCATGGAGTGAAGAAATATTTACACACTATATATTAGCTTTATGGTAAATGCTATTAGTTTCTTGAATTTGCCACTAATGAGAAGTCATGTTAAGTCAAAAATAGAGAATGTTGTGGAAAAAGAAGAGGAAATTTCTTTACTAGATTTGCTACATTGCTTCAAGAAATAAAGATTCCCCCTTGGAGAATTCAAGAAAAAAGAGAGATTTATTTGAAATATCAGATATTTGGCAATTTTTATGGAACAGATCAAAAGGAAGTGAAAATAACAGCAAAGTTAAAAATTCTTCCGCAATGATAACTTTGAGTTTCAGTGGAGAAAAAACAAAGAGTTCCCATATGGTATGCTATTTTTTTTTCCTTTAGTCCTCATTTTCCATTAGAATTTAACATTTTTCTTGATTCAGTGACTTTATTTTTCATCTTATTCGCATTGAAATATACTCGAAAAATTCTGATCTTTGTTCTGCAGGTTGGTGTTATGGAGTTGTTGGACACTTGAAATCTTGTAGTGGCAGCAAGTTGAATTGTCATTGTCATGCCAGTGGTAAGTTGTATAACTTTGAAGTATACTTGTCGAATTCCAAAAGGAAAGACGATAAATTCAATATTTCTTTGAAGTATATAGTTTCGTTGTGATAAAAATTCATATGGAGTGGTAAAATTTAGGTGTAGTTTATGGTAATTCTTCCATCATAAGTAGCTCCGGAACTATAATTGCATATCTTGTTTATTTCTTTTTTGTCATTCTATGCATGATTAGGGCCGTCGCATTGGTTATGCACCTAATGCGATGGTTAAATAGGGCCGTTGCATTACGTGCATATCTAATGCGACAGCTGTACAAGACCGTCACATTAGGTCGATTAGCCGTTGCATTAGACCTAATGCAACGCCATCGGATGCAACGACTCCTTGTCGTTGCATTAGGTCTAATGCAACGACAAAAGGACCCTATTGCGACGATTTTGAGGCTCCGCATTAGGCTAGAAATGTAGTAGTGTATATGTAACATGTATTCTATTATAATCTCCTAATCAATATCAATTATTACGGCATGATGCTAGAAATTTTCAAGTGTTGTATAGGGTCCTTCATTCTATGGCTTTGTGCGAGGAAAAGATTACGGACGAATGATAGAATCACTTATATGGACATTGATAGAAGGTGCTCCCTTTGTGGCTGTTCTGATGAGTCAATAGCTCACATATTCTTCAGCTGCACGATCAGTAGTTATCTCTGGTCACGGGTAAAGACATGGCTTGGTATCAGGAGGGCTATGACCACCATCGATAGCGCTTTGAAATATATCAAGAAAGAGGGGCATGTCACTGGTTGGCAAGCTAAAGCTAAGCGGGTTGGCCTGACCACCACCGTCTACCACATTTGGACTGAGAGGAACAAGATTATCTTTGACGGGTCGAGACTCGATAGAGAAGCTACTCTCTTTAGGATCAAGACCAGCGTCTAAAAAATTTTGTTCACATTATACCCCCTTTTCCTGGACAGATTTGTATCTCTAGCCACAAACTAGGAAATGGATGACTGGTTAGAACTGCGGCCTCGTCGAAACGCCTTTTGCAAATCTCTTGACTACCCAACTTGTGGGATCAGCTGGAGTCTCCCGACCACCCGGAATGTGGGATTGGCGGGAGTCCTTTATGCTTTGTACCTCATGACTTCCCGACATGTGGGCAAGCATGTAATAGTATGTGGTCTGGATAGTAGGTATGTCACGACCCTACCTGGGCACCCCTTACAGGTAAACATCAGAGAATAGTAGCGGAACATACATACAACTTAAAAAGTACAAGTCATGAAATTTCAACAGGCTAGCCGATAAGGCCACCTTCCAAAAATATACACATAACCCCATAAAGCAGTTACCTCTTTTTTTTTCTTTTACAACCCAATCCACAAGATATGACTACAGACCTCTAAGAAATTTGGACATAACAACTGTAACGGGACAGGGCCCCGCCATACCCATGAATGTACAAAAATCTACAACCTCAGGGAACTGTACCAAAATACAAAGCCTCCGAAATAATAGAGATTCCCAACCAGCTGAACAGTGATCCTAAGAATGAGAATCAACAAGCTATGTACCTCAACTCGCAAAGATGAACGCATTTCAAGGAGGTCGATTGAAATATGTACCAAGTATGTAAAACTGAAAGTACTGTAATGAAATCATAGTAGTCTAAAATAAAGCTGGAGACATGTATGATAACCAAAATAACAGTACACTGTGTCTTGCCGAAGTGAAAGTAATGAAAGTCAGTTTTACCTTTTAAGGACTATTTCAACACATGAACAATAGTCACACCAGGGCTATGGACACAAGCCCTCAAATATCATCACACAATCCAGTAAGGGTCTCAAGCCCACAAATATCAAAGCGTGCCCGTGGAATCCCCCATCACAACCGACAACCGTAAGTGTAGAATATAACCATGTGACGCGCCCGTGGCATCCTACCTCACTGTCGGCGTACACATATGCAATATATATATATATATCTCATGCCCGTGGAATCCCCCATCACTGCCGACAACCGTAAGTGTAAAATATATCTATGTGACGCGTCCGTGTCATCCTACCTCACTGTCGGCGTACACATATGCAATATATATATATATATCTCATGCCCGTGGAATCCCTCATCTCGGGTACATGACTTCATGGAGAGCTAATCCATGGGGTAATAATCGTATATAACATGCCCGTGGAATCCCTTATCTCGGGTACATGTCTTCATGGGGAGCTAGTCCATGAAGTAATAGTACATAACATGGTCGCATGCCCCGGAATCCCTCATCGTATAAGCATGGCCATGGGGTAATAATAGCATCCGGGAATTTAACCCGCATCCTGGTCGCATGCCCCGGAATCTCTCATCGTATAAGCATGTCCAAGGATCAATCGCAATGGAAGCATACCCGTGAAATCCTCCGTCACTGTCAGTACGTCCAAGTAAATTCACAACAAGACAGCCGACCCTCCAACTGAGAGTCACGACAGCGTAAAAATATAATACTTACACTCAAAGGCTATCACAAACAAGCATAGGCAAGTTCATAAAATCTTTAGACTTTCATTATCATACAAAAATGAATCTCATTTTATAAACTCAAGGCACCTTCGTATTACATAAAAATCCGGGAATTTAACCCAAAGTACTACGTACTTTCATTCTTTTCAAAAGACTCTTTTTCATATAAAACCCCAAGATACTAACACCCGCAGTATCAAGGCATGTCTATTTTTCAAATTAAGTTACTAAACCTTTAGAAATTCATTTCAAGACTTTGAAACCAAGTAACTTCCAATTTCACAACCTAGGCAACTCATGCCTATCAATCAAAATAGACAACTCTCTTAACCTTCCATAAAGCCGTTATAACTAACTTCCCATAAAGCCGTTATAACTCTTTATGGTTTAGACAAATTCATTCTTTTTATAACCAATAGACTTATACTTTCAAATCAAGTTGCATAACTTTCAAAATACTTCAAGTCTCTTATCTTTAGAAATCAAGTTTCTTAACTTTAGAAATCAAGTCTCTTATCTTTAGAATATCAATAAATCAATACTTTCCAAATCAAGTATTCTATACTTTTAAATCAAGTTATTCATTCCTTTAAGAATCAAGTCTCATAACTTGAAAAATAAAGTCTCTTAACCTTTTAAGAATTCAAGGTTCATAGTCTTAAAACTTCATAACGTAAACTCTTTAAATTAAGTAACATATACTTTTATGCGTTGTGAATAGGTTATACTCGTTTATAACGATCTTATTAAAGCATCCATGATCTAGAAAATGTAATACAATTTTGTCTTATCTTAGCTTCTATGCAGATGGAGAATTCTACTCATTTTAATATAAATGATTGTAGATACATTTTCTTTTATTAACGCTGCAATGGCTTGTTCGATACTTATTCTCATTTGTGCAGTAAATTAGCAAAGTCAACTCGACTCCAAATACTTCCTAACGACTCTTACCAACATCCCCCATAAGACTTGGTAAGAACTTAGGATAACTTAGACATAAATTTTACATAGAGTAAATCAACATACGTACCTCTTAACTTCTAAGAGTAGAAGGAATCATGAAATAAAGTATATTCCATACATAGAATCATGCCAAAAGAAGGAAGAGGTTCACATACCTCGCGACGATTATCGACAAGTAGCAAAATGCTCCAAAGTACTTCAACCTTGATAGTTATTCCATCCTTTAAGTAGAATACGCTATAGATAGTACTTCAACCTATAATAACCATAACACGCCTATCAACTTCTAGCTTTCAACGTAGAATATTTTTAAGTATAAAGACTCTTATTCTACGGAAAATCGGACAACACTTCCTTTGCTTCTACGTACTTTTCCACCTTTATCAAGGCCCGAAAATCAATAACCAAACGCCACATTTAAGGCCCAACAATTCAGCAATACAAAGGGGATTACACGCCTAATAGGATGTGTAAAATTCTGCCCCACAATCAATATAAAATTGTCCAATATTTCCAAGCCAAATTCGGCTACCATTGTCACAACAATTATCAATTTCCTTTCAATTACCTTTTCAATCCAAGTTGTTATTCCAACATGTTATATACATAATAACAATTACAACAACTATAAATCCTTTCTTCCTTAACATGCGACGATTGTAAATATCGACCAAATTGATTACAACATTAATGGCTAACTTGTCCATTTTCGGTTTTAACATGTCGACATGATCCAAATCTTTTCAAGCTTCATTCTATATATCAAATGCTAATTTCTTAACTACTATAACACGTAATCTTCAATTACATTAAGAAGATGAAATTTTTTACCTCAATAAGCCCTAATAATGTCCAAGCGTAAAAGTCGATCCTTAGCAACTTTTAGCTCCTCTTCTTATGTTCCAATCCGCTCCAAGCACTCCTTAGAAGCTCATGAAGAACTCCTCTTCAAGTTCCATCTTCAAAGTTGAAGAACACCTTAGATTTTCGCCTTGCGACTAACGTGAAAACGTAATTTTTCTGGGATATTTCTATTGAGATATCCTTACAATACCCTTAGGAACCTTGTTTTAAAGTATTGAGATTATTGAACCACAAACGAAATTTTTTCTTGTTCAATCATGCACAAATCCGAGAGCACTTTCAACAAGAACAATAAGTTCTTGATTTTTCTCTAAGTGTAAGACTTGTCTTGCACTAGTGTAGTATATATACTACAATGAAGGGTCTAGATTAAAATATTTGGATTGGCTAAAATGTGGTAAATTATCTCAAGCTAAGTTGACCCCCTTTCAAGCCCATGTGGAGGGTGACACGTGTCGCCCTCCCGTTGGTCTAAAATATTTCGTTTCCCAAAATTTCCATAATTGGCCAAAATATCGAAAACTTCATGGGCCCTACAAAAACATAAAAATTTTCGGATGGGCCCCACGTGTCCAACTCTGAAAATAAAATTCCATAATTCTGATAAATTCTAAAAGTCTTAAATAACAAATTCGGAAACCCAATTCTCACTAACGAACAATTTTTCTTCCCGAGGCTCGAAATCATTTTTCGTAGGAAAAAGCAATCATTCTTTCGTTTCAAACTTAAAGTCGTATCTTCTCACGCACATTCTCTTAAACACATGTCCTGGAATTACGGGGTGTAACAAGGTACTATGGCGATTACTCCCTGCGGCATAACGTGATGAGGGTGGGTCTTTACCCATGTATGAATAGGTACTCTTTCCTTGACCATGAGTTTGTCTCATTTGGGTTTACCATGACAAGGGTTTAAGGAGGCTCACGGCTGCAACCTTATGCTCTACATAAGGGAATTGCCATAGTATAGGACAATGCATCTTTTTTTTATTAGCTTGGGCACTCACGACTACCCGGCTTGTGGGCTAGCTTGAGCACTCACGACTACCCGGCTTGTGGGCTAGCTTGAGCTTTTGTTACTGACGAGCCTAAATCTTATGTTGACTTGCCTAGCAGGGACGCACTAGATTTACATCGTCTTTATGCCGTGGGCACGCCTACAAAACATGTACATTCAGATGATTATTAATACGCATTTACCTTTTCATAAAAAACAATTGTTGATTGGTTGGAATAACAATGTACTAATATTTCATTAAGTGCAACTATTGTTGTGTGTGTGTGAAAAATTATGAAGAAAATTTATATTTTATGTTCTATATAATAGTAAAAATAATACCTTAAAAGTTTCCATAACCTTAAAAGTTAAATCTTTATTTCTTTGAACACTCTTACTTTACATCAATTGTTATGTCAATACAAAATAATTAATCATAATATTTGATCCTCATTATCCATGACTAATGACTAATCTGTTTAAACAAAAAGAAAGTATAATGAATGTCCTATAGTAAACATGATATGACATGTCCTGTTGCAGATAATTCAAGTGTTGTTTCTTATTCTGCACCAGATTTATAAAACTGATCGTCTTCTGGGATAAAATCCAAAGAAAGATTATTGACTTTCCATCAAAGGTTAACTATTATTATCCAAGACCCACTCCAATCGATGTCTTAGTGGAATAATCAACATTCAAGTCTGATGTTGCGTCCTATACCGGCACAGACTTGAATGTTGATTCTTCCACTAAGACATCGATTGGAGTGGCTCTTGGATAATAATAGTTATCCCGAGAAGATTTGGGATTCCTTTAAATGGTATCAGAGTCATGCTATTAATGAGTATTCATAGACAATATTTCTTTTAAAAATGAATATTTTTAAAAATTATAAGCATACTATAAAAAATGCTAGAGCGGAAGAATATGAACTTTCACAGCAGCTTGATGCTTTAAACAAATGGACTATTCCATCTGTTTCAACAAAAGAAATTTATAATTTCGATATTTTTGAAAATCTTCAAAATCGTCATGTTATAAAGACGATAGAAGAATCTGTCCAAATGGATAATCAAGAAAAAACTATATAGTTATTTTATGATAATGATATCGAAAGATATCAAAAATTGCATTACAGACTTTTACATATAGGATAAATACAAATTGCTTTTAAACCTTTAACCTTAGAAGGTTTGCCTGAAAGCTTTATGATGGTCCTAAGAGATGTCAAAAATTTAAACTGGAAACAATCTCTTATGAGTGTTATGCAGTCAAGTTTAGCCTATGACCCAGTATATATTAATGTCAGACCAAACCTTACTTTATCTTTGTCTGATCCAAATATATTGCATGCTTTAACTTTATATGTAAAAGCAATCAGAGTCTGTCAATCGAATTTTAGAAAATATGTGTGATAATACCCACCGAAAGTGCAAAAGATCACGAATTTGAGTTTCTTGGCTTAGAAATGCAATAATACGCGATGTCGACCATAAATAAGTAATGGGTGTTGATCACCAGTCTGTTTTTGATGGATCAGATGAATTTTAGGCCAATCAGAGATCGTCGATCGAATTCTAGAAAATCCGTGTGCTAATATCCACTGAAAATATAAAAAATCATGAAGTTTTGAGTTTCTTGGCTTAGAAATGTAATAATGAGCTACGTCGACCATGATGAAGTTATGGGTGACGATCACAAACCTGTTTTTCTTAGCTTACTATGCGTTTAGCAAGTGCATAATTGGTTTTTTTTACGTACTATGCATTTATAAAATGCATAATACGTTTTTCTACGTAGTATGCATTTAACAAGTGCATAATAGGTTTATCTACGTACTATGCATTTATCAAGTGTATAGTAAGAGTTTCTACGTACTATGCCTTTAGCAAGTACATAATAGGTTTTTTTACGTATTATGCATTTAACAAGTGCATAATAAGTATTTTTTACGTACTATGCATTTAGCAAGTACATAATAGAGTTTTTACGTACTATGCATTTATCAAGTGCATAATATGTTTTTCTACATACTATGTATTTAGCAAGTTCATAATAAGTTTTAGGCCAATCAGAGACCGTCGACCAGATGCTAGAAAATTTGTGTGCTAATACCCACCAAAAGTGTAAAAAATCACGAATTTGAGTTCATAGGCTTAAAAATACAATAAAATTCGACATCGACCATGACAAAGTAATGGGTGTCGATTACAAGACTGTTTTTGATGAACCGTGTGAATTTTAGGCCAATCAGAGACCGTCGATCGGATTTTTCCACGTTCTATGCATTTAGCAAGTGCATAATAGATTTTTTTACCTATGCATTTAGCAAGTGCATAATAGATTTTTTCATATACTATGCATTTAGCAAGAGCATAATAGATTTTTCTACGTACTATGCATTTACCAAATGCATTATAAAATTTTCTATGTATTATGCATTTAGTAAGTGCATAATCGATTTTTCCACGTTCTATGCATTTAGCAAGCTCATAATATATTTTTTACATACTATGCATTTAGCAAGTACATAATAAATTTTTCATATACTATGCATTTAGCAGGAGCATAATAAAATTTTCTACGTACTATGCATTTACCGAGTGCATTATATATTTTTGCATGTACTATGCATTTAGTAAACGCATAATCGATTTTTCCACGTTCTATGCAAATAACAAGTGCATAATAGATTTTTTCATGTACTATGGATTTAGCAAGTGCATAATTGATCTTTTCACGTACTATGCATTACCAAGTGCATAATACATTTTTCCACGTACTATGCATTTAGCAAGTGCATAATAGATTTTTTATGTACTATGCATTTAGCAAGAGCATTATAGATTATTCTACGTACTATGCATTTACCAAATGCATTATAGATTTTTTCATGTACTATGCATTTAGTAAGTGTATAATCGACTTTTCCACGTTCTATGCATTTAACAAGTGTATAATAGATTTTTTACGTACTATGCATTTAGCAAGTGCATAATAGATTTTTTCACGTACTATGCATTTTGCAAGTGCATAATAGATTTTTTCACGTACTATGCATTTAACAAGTGCATAATAGATTTTTACATCTACTATGCATTGAGCAAGTGCATAATAGATTTTTCCACTTACTATGAATTTAGCAAGTGCATAATAGATTTTTTCACGTACTATGCATTTAGCAAGTACATAATAGATTTTTCCATGTACTATGAATTTAGCAAGTGCATAATAGATTTTTTTCACGTACTATGCATTTACCAAGAGCATAATAGATTTTTCCACGTACTGTGCATTTAGCAAGTGCATAATAGATTTTTTCATGTACTATGCATTTAGCAAGAGCATAATAGATTTTTTTTACATACTATGCATTTACCAAGTGCATTATAGATTTTTCCATGTACTATGATTTTAGTAAGTGCATAATCGATTTTTCCATGTACTATGCTTTTAGTAAGTGCATAATCGATTTTTCCACGTTATATGCATTTAACAAGTGCATACTAGATTTTTTCACGTTCTATGCATTTAGCAAGTGCATAATAGATTTTTCTACGTATTATGCATTTACCAAGTGCATTATAGATTTTTCCATGTACTATGCATTTAGTAAGTGCATAATCTATTTTTTTACGTACTATGCATTTAGAAAGTGCATAATAGATTTTTTCCACTTACTATGCATTTAGCAAGTGCATAATAGACTTTTCCACGTTATATGCATTTAACAAGTGCATAATTGATTTTTTTTACGTACTATGCATTTAGCAAGTGCATAATAAATTTTTCCATTTACTATGCATTTAGCAAGTACATAATAGATTTTTCCACGTACTATGAATTTACAAGTGCATAATAGATTTTTTCGCGTACTATGCATTTACCAAGTGTATAATAGATTTTTCTACGTACTATGCATTTAGCAAGTGCATAATATATTTTTTCATGTACTATGCATTTAGCAAGAGTATAATAGATTTTTCTACGTACTATGCATTTATCAAGTGCATTATAGATTTTTCCATGTATTATGCATTTAGTAAGTGCATAATCAATTTTTCCACGTTTTATGCATTTAGTGTCACGACCCAATTCACAAGTCGTGATGGCACCTATCCTATTCCCCCGAGTAGGCGAACCACGTTCTCATTAACAAGTTAAATAAGCGGAAAATAAAAGAAAAAGAAGCTACCAAGTCTCAAATACGAAATTCCCCAAAATCTGGTCAAAAGGGTAACAAGAGCACTAACAAGTCTGAAAAATAGAAGTCTGAAAGAATGTCCGAAGGCTACACACTGTCTGTCAATAACCAACGAAAAATGGAAATAACTAAGAAGCCCGGGGACACAGACGACAAAGTAGCTCACCCTGAATGACTAGAAGATGTCCACCTCGCGAATCAGTCACGGGACGTAAAACTAGAACCTGGATCGTACTCTGCACTCAACAAAAGTGCAACAAGAGTAGTATCAGTATAACACTAGTACCGATATGCATCATAGGTCGACAGTAATTAAATAACGCATGGAGAGTTGAAATTAACAAGTAGCACATAGAACAAACATGTATGGTTACGTATCCTATACAAGTCAAAATATAAGAAATTATGAAATCAACCAAGACAGATATAAGTTTACCAAATGAGCAGTTAAAACTAAGAGTAGATGGAAGCAATACATTACAATAGTCACTTCTCCCTCACTCCACTCTCGTATACACATGCTAAGGCAGTGCCTTCAAGCCATGACCCATGGGGGACCCGCGAAGTCCATATACCACTCGTGCTCTCCGGCTAGAACCTCGGAGGATATCAATCAATCGCAATCTCTGGCAAAGACCTCAGAGTTGCTCAATCACTCTCAATCTCCGGCAAAGACCTCAGAGTTGCTCAATCACTTCCCTCACCAACGTCACAAAAATAATATGAAAAGCATGTCAAACATGATATCAGTCTCAACACATATCACAAATAGATAATCGACAAGTACAAGTCATGTCACTGTCCTATGTTCAATTAGCAACATTTCAATTCCTTTATTTCCATATGATATGTAAGCTAGTATACGACAGAGATACAATCAAATGGTAGTCACACAAAGTAACACACAATCGACGAACCCCTTTGGCTCGCGGTCCTGTGGACATTCTATCAGGCTATCCCTGTCACTTTCTACAACTACATACAATTCTCTAATCAGAGTCTTACTAAAGTAAACCATAACCTACCTCAATGCCTAGCGGGTGCCACGAATAATCAAACCAATGTCTTCCCCTTGCGTGGAGCCTCTGAACGCTTAAAATCTAGAAAATATGCGAACTACGTTATAATACGAATCTAAGGACACCCATATTGCTATATTTATATTAACAATATTTTTACCATTTCAATTGTATGACTAAACCATTACACATATAAAAATATTAGCATAACTTCAGGAAATTCAAATAGCATTCCTTTCTTTCAACTTTCTCGTATCTTCCGCTTGTAAAAGATATAACATTAAATTCGTAACTCCAAATCAGGTGTTTATTGTACCACATCGAAGGCAACACTAGGATCTATTATTATACCGAATCCCATATGACAGTACTTAATGTAGTTGGTGAAAATTTACGAAGGAAACAACCCTATGAAATCTGTGTCGCCAGAATTTTTGCAAAATATGGCAGAAACTTTAAACAGTTATAACTTTCAAACCAAGTCGGATTTATCTCCGTAAATCTAAAACTGACGGAACAGAGCAACCTACAACTCTTATTCAGCACATACTCTTATATTCCTTACGGATTTGTACAACTTTCACGTTTTACATGCTGCTCGTCTGGATTTCTGTAAAATAAGGCAGAAACTTTAAACGGTCATAACTTTCAAACCATATGTCGGATTTATCTCCGTAAGGTCTCAAACTGACGGGAACAGATCAATCTACAACTTTTATTCAGCTCATATTTTTATATTCTTTACGGATTTGTACCATTTTCACGTTTATTCAGCTCAAGTCTCTCTTATTCAAGTGGATTGTGGAAATTTCTGTGTAATGACTTCTTGAATTTGATTTCATTCTACAACACACTGTTATAAGAAATATGAATAGATTAATGATGCGCGAAAAGATGCACACACTTTACGCAAGTGCACGTTATCGTGACAAGTAATATAGTCTTGGTAAGACCGAATATCGTCCACAAGGATTAGTATTCAAGTACCAATTATCTACCTTTTGGTATCTATTTGGTAACCGATGTTTGATTTTGTTGTTTATAACTAACAATTGTAAATACTAATTAACTATTTGTTTACTTCAGTAGTGGTGGAAATAGGGCTTCCATGTCTCCTCAACTATCCGCTTATATTACTTATTAATGCAATGAATTATGGTTCTTCTTCTTTTGGAGCTAGCAGGTTTACTAAATCGTTTTATACTCCCGTTAAGGCTATATAAACACTCAACCCCAGTATCGCTCCTTTCTACCTTTCGGTGATAAGGATGACTCTATAGGAGAATTAAGACCAAAAACCTAGTTAACCGTCACGCGCCATGCGTAAAATTAGGTGTTTAAACCTCTAATTAACGCTACATAAGTAATTGAGGTATTTTCATCCCCAATCCAAAATATGTCTACCCAACTTACAGCATATTCACAACCTCCTCCTTTCGAAGTTTGATTAGAAATCATATAAATAATGATAATTAGTGATCAATTAATTACCAAGCATTCAAAGCAATTATTGGGTAAATCTCAACAATAAGAAGATAACCATAAACATGCATCAATTCATAATATAAGGTTCAAGTGATTTAACATGGAAAACCCTATAATAGAATTAGTTCCTAGCCATTGACATGACAAGAACTAATTCAATATCTAACATGAAAACTGAAAGTAAAGAAAGAAAGAAAAGAAAATTACTAAATTAAGGTCTCCAATCTTCAATCCAAGAATCTTGTGTTTGTGCGAAAGGAACCCTTGAAAAGCGCCTAGGGTTCTCCTTTTATAGGCTCAAAACGCATCAAACTTTTCCTTCTGGCCCGAAATTCGTCTAAAACCGATTTTCCGCGTCGGCGCCCGGCTCGCTATCGGCGCGGTGCGGAACCTGCGATGTTTACGATGGTTTGGCGCGCGACCACTCTGGTCTAGAGGCGCCCGTGCCACTGCAACTCTGCGCTTACGGATATTGGGCGCTGGACTGTCTGCGGGAGGCGCGCGGCGTACCTCTGCCTCGTTCGCCACTTTCTCGTCTTTTAAGCTCCGGAACCTCCGTTTTTGCCCTCTTTTCGCTTCTTTTCCTCCATTGGGCCATTTTAACCAACTTGACTCAAAAGAAAGAAAATCTATCCTAATACAACACTTATTTGTACAAAAAGGGACAAAAGACTAACTAAAAACGACTCAAAAAGTGTATATAAAATACACCGATCAAATACCCCCAAACTTAACATTTGCTCGCCCTCGAGCAAAGATAAAAAGAAAGAAATAAAGACTCAAGAAAAAGAAAAATAAACAGACTCAATGACATTGATCACTTTTGCTGCATTGGTGTTACTTTAGAAAAACATGAAGATTAGCAGAATAATATGCATGAACATATAACATGAAATTTTAGCACACTAAACACATTAAGCTAGATATTTCACAAACTCATTTTTATCATGCTTAATGGAAATCACATACTGAATCATGCTTGTAAAATTCAAAAATCCTATGGCATTTTCACTTTCTATTCTCCACTAATCATGGATATGCATCTAAGAGATCTTCAGGACTTTTAAGGGTTGTAATGTAGGCTTAGGCATGGGTAGGTAAAAATAGGCATTTAGGCTCATTTTTGTGTACCATAAGCTCTTTAGTTTTTTACTTTTTCCCTTTTTCTTCACTTCAAATCTATCTTTCCCCTCTTTTGTTTTGGGAGAGTGAAGTGTATTATAATAACAAGCACCCCCAAACTTAGGCTTTTGCCTATTTCTTATTACTTTTTTTTATTGGGGTACATCACTTTTGTTCACTCTTTTTGTCTCTTTTTTAACACCAACAATTTATTCCAACTATTTCACATTTCTACTTATGGCACAATTGTGGGAATGTAGGGTGTCAAATAAAAGGTTCAATTTTTAGGCTCAATGGGGCTGACTAGGGATATTTTTAAAGTCAGGGATAGAAAAGAGTGGTAAGAATTGGCTAACAAAGAAATGCCTGAGTCATCTCTCCTAACATGCATATCCTAACTATTTCGTCTCAAATAGCAAGCAATCATAACACATAGGTTTTTAATCATTTATCATGCACAATTCAAGCAAGAAACTTCAAATAGACAGATTTTGTGAGTTTTTGGCATATCTAACCTAAGTGTTTAGATAGTTGCTTCTAATTCCATTACATTATTCCACCTTACTTCACTAGGTGTTTCTAGTAACTACAACATACATGATCTTTTGACAGACAATTATGACTCAAAAGAAAAAAAAATATTTTGTGACTCAAAGAATACACAAAAACAACAAAAAGACTTAAACATACTATAACAATAAGACACAAATAAAACACCCCCCCAAACTTAAATCACACATTTTCCCCAATGTGTGTAGACTCAAAGACAATAAAAGAAAACAAGACACTTACAAACTTGGTTAAAATGGTGGCGGTGGTGGTTGATAATGCATTGAATTCCGTGAGGGGGGGGAGAACTCTGGATTTTTGATTTGGCGGCGGGCGCCGGATTAGGCGTCTTTCAAAATTTAGATTTTTCCGTTGTGGCGCGGCGGCTGCAAATTGTGGCGGCGCCAATTCTGCGTTCTTACGAATTTTACTGCTTGGCCTCGCGATTTTACTGAAATCCTTGGCCTTCTTGATTTCGCCTTCCAAGTTCTTGGCTTACACTGTCAACATAACACAACATTACCTCGTGAGATCGTTTCTAAATAAAGACTAATTGCATTAAAATAAATAAATCAAATACCTTGGGTTGCCTCCCAGTAAGCGGCGTCTTTAACGTCTTTTAGCCGGACGCAAGTTCCTTATTATTCTAGGGTGTGAGAGGTTACTAAGTTCATGTATTCCATTTCATTGATCAGATAGGGTTTTAACCTCTGTCCGTTTACCTTGAAGGAAGCTCTCTCTCTCCCTTTTATTTCAATTGCACCATATGGGAATACTCTTACCACCGTGTATGGTCCTGTCCAACGTGATTTTAACTTGCCTGGAAATAATTTCAACCTTGAGTTGAATAACAACACTTGTTGTCCTTTTTGGAAGTCTTTCGGTATCAACCTCTTGTCGTGCCATACTTTCGTTCGTTCCTTGTAGATCTTTGCATTCTCATAGGCATTGTGCCTGAATTCATCCAACTCGCTCAGCTGTAGTAGCCTCCTCTGTCCTGCTGCCTTGGCGTCCATGTTTAACTTCTTCATTGCCCAATACGCTCTGTGTTCCAACTCTACTGGCAAATGACATGCTTTACCAAAAACTAACTTATAAGGTGACATACCAATTGGTGTTTTGAATGTTGTTCGGTATGCCCACATCCAGTTTGATAGACCAGTCCTTCCTTGAGCCGTTCACCGTCTTTTCTAATATGCTCTTCACTTCCCTATTTGACACTTCTGCTTGCCCATTCGCTTGAGGGTGGTAGGCAGTTGTGGTGCGGTGGTAGACTCCATATCGGGAAAGCAATGAATTCAGCTGCTTGTTGCAAAAATGACTTCGCCGTCGCGATGATGGCTCTGAGTCTTGAACCTTGTGAAAATATTCTTTTGAAGGAATTTTTGAACAGTCTTACTGTCGTTTTCTTTTGTGGCTACTGCTTCTACCCATTTGGACACATAGTCCACCGCCAGAAGGATATATTGATTTCCAAAGGATGGCGGGAATGGTCCCATGAAATCGATTCCCCACACATCAAATAGTTCCACTTCCAATATCCCTTGCGAAGACATTTCGTTTCGTCTTGAAATGTTCCATGTTCTCTGACAACTATCACATCTCTTCACAAAGGCATGGGCATCCTTAAAAAGTGTTGGCCAATAGAATCCGTTTTGCAGTACCTTTGCCGTTGTTCTTGATGCCCCAAAGTGTCCACCACATGATAGGGTGTGTGATGAGTGAGAACAGTGCATCTCCTCCTCTGGTATACATCGCCTGATGACTTGATCGGCACAGTGTTTGTATAACATAGGATCCTCCCAATAGTAGTGCTTTACTTCGGAGTAGAACCTCTTCACTTGCTGTCTTGTCAATCCTGGGGGTATTACCTTAGCTGCAAGAAAGTTAACAAAATCAGCGTACCAAGGTAAATTAAAATTCGCACTTACTTGAAACAGTTGTTCATCTGGAAAATGATCATTTATTTGCACATCCTTGGTGTTCTGGCTTTCTGTGTTCTCCAGTCTTGACAAGTGGTCTGCAACTGAATTCTCTGTCCCTTTCTTGTCACGAATTTCCACGTCGAATTCTTGTAGTAGCAAGACCCATCGAATGAGGCGAGGTTTTGCATCCTTCTTTGTCATCAAGTACTTTATGGCAGAATGGTCAGTGTATACTATCACCTTATTTCCAATCAAGTATGGCCTGAATTTCTCAAATGCATATACTATTGCTAGTAGTTCCTTTTCGGTAGTTGCGTAATTTAACTGTGCGTCATTTAGAGTTTTACTATCATAGTAAATGGATCTAAATATCTTGTCGATTCTTTATCCAAGCACTGCTCCCACTGCATAATCTCTCGCATCGCACATCAGTTCAAATGGGAGCTCCCAGTTTGGTGCAATGACTATGGGTGCTGAAATAAGCTTCTCCTTGAGCGTCTGAAAAGCGGATAAGCATTCCTTATTGAAGTCGAAGGCAACCCCTGTCATTAGCAATGTGGAAAGAGGTTTTGAAACCTTTGAAAAATCCTTGATGAATCTTCTATAGAAACCTGCATGCCCAAGGAAACTTCTGACCCCTTTTGTTGATACTGGAGGTGGGAGATTTTCGATTACTGAAATCTTTGCTTTGTCTACCTCAATGCCTTGGTTTGATATTTTGTGTCCCAGAACAATTCCTTCTGTTACCATGAAATGACACTTCTCCCAGTTTAGCACAAGGTTAGATTCTTCACACCGGCTTAACACTGCTTCCAAGTGCCTCAAACATTCATCGAATGATGCTCCAAAGACCGAAAAATCATCCATAAAGATCTCTATGGTCCTCTCTACCATGTCTGAGAAAATTGCCATCATACACCTCTGAAAGGTTGCAGGTGCATTGCAAAGTCCAAATGGCATCCTTCTGAATGCAAATGTACCAAACGGGCAAGTGAATGTTGTCTTTTCCTGATCTTCTGGTGCTATTGCAATCTGGTGATACCCTGAGTACCCATCCAAAAAGCAGTAGTAGTTGTGCCCTGCAAGTCTATCCAACATTTGATCTAGAAATGGCAACGGGAAATAGTCTTTTCTGGTTGCCTTGTTCAACTTGCGATAGTCAATGCAGATTCTCCATCCGGTAACTGTTCTAGAAGGAATGAGTTCGTCCCTTTCGTTGGTCACCACTGTTATTCCACCCTTTTTGGGCACTACTTGTACTGGACTTACCTATGTGCTGTCAGATATAGGGTAAATTACTCCTGCATCGAGCCATTTCAGGATTTCCTTTCTGACTACCTCTTTCATGTTTGGGTTTAGTCGCCTTTGAGCCTCGATGGATGGTCTGCTCTCCTCATCTAGACGGATCTTATGCATTACCGTTGATGGACTTATCCCTTTTATATCTGCTAACGTCCATCCAATGGCACGCTTGTGATCCCTCAATACTCTTAGCAGTTTATCAATCTCTTCGGTGGATAGGTGGCGTGAAATGATCACTGGTAAGGTTTTCTCTTCACCTAGGTATTGGTATTGTAAATGATTGGGTAGGATTTTTAACTCTAACTCTGGAGCCTTCTCTGTGGATGGTAATGATCTTTCTGGCATCTGCCCAAGCTCTTCATACTTTCTCTTATCCCATTTCTCATAAACATTCATCCAATTTGCATACTCCATCAGACTTGGATCATTTCTACTATCATCATCCCATTTGGTCAGTACTTCTTCAAGCGTATCATCATGTCCGAACTCCTTGGCTGACACTACATCTTCGATAAGATCAATGGCTGAGCAGTTATCATTGGCATCTGAAAAAGTTGCTGCCCGAAAAATATTGAAAATCACCTCTTCTTCATCTACCCGAAGCTTCAACTCCCCTTTGTGAACATCAATGAGAGCCTGTCCTGTGGCTAAGAAGGGTCTGCCAAGTATGATGGGGATTCCGTCGTTATCTTTTATGTCTAAGATAACGAAGTCAGCGGGAAAGATGAACTTGTCCACCTTCACTAATATATCTTCGATGACTCCTCTAGGATGAACTATAGAGCGGTCAGCTAACTGCAAAGTGATGTTTGTAGATTTGACTTCTCCCATTCCCAGTTTGCATAAAACTAGATAAGGCATCAGATTTATGCCTGCCCCCAAGTCGCACAATGCTTTCTGACATTCAAACTTTCCAATGGTGCATGGGATGGTGAAGCTCTCTGGATCTTGTAGCTTCTGAGGTAGTTTTCTCTGTAGGATGGCACTACATTCCTCAGTCAACACCACTGTTTCGTAGTCCTCTATCCTTCTTTTTTTGCTAAGAACATCCTTCATGAACTTTACGTAGCTCGGCATCTGCTCTAATGCTTCAGCAAACGGGATATTGAGTTGCAATTGTTTGAGAATTTCCACAAATCTAGAGAATTGCTTGTCAAGAGCACATGTTTTTAACCTCTGGGGATATGGTACCTTCGGCAGAGTGCGTTCGCTCACGAACCTGAAACTTCTGGCCGGGCTCTGGGCACGCGGCCGCTTCTCCTGCCGCGCGACGCCAAACTCGCCACTGTCTCGGAATCTTGGGCGCGTGCGCTCATCGTAGCGGCGGCCAGCTCTTCTTGCTGCGAACTTTCTATCTCCCCATGATTCGACATTCTTCATGTCAATCGCCTGACATTGTGCTTTCATATTGCCTTCCCCAGGTGCAGATTGCTTTTATTGCGTTTCGCTGTTCAACATGATTGCGAGTTCTCCTATTTGCGTTTCCAACTTCTTCATGGCCATTCTCGTTTCGTCCATGAACTGATTTTGATACCTAGTGAAACTGAGTATGGCTTCTCGTAACTCCTCCCACTCTTCCTCTATGGTTGAAGCTCTATCATATTGACAGTAGAAATCCATGTCTTCAGAATCCCTGAGATGAATCAAAACTAACAACGAATCACGGCACACTTGTTTTCACAAAAAAAAAAGAAATAAAATAAATAATTTAAAGAAAATAATAAAACAATAATAAAAACCAAATTAGAAATTAAAAACAGATAAAATTGATATTGAACTATGCCTAATCCCCAGCAACGGCGCCAAAAACTTGATGCGCGAAAAGATGCACACACTTTAACGCAAGTGCACGTTATCGTGACAAGTAATATAGTCTTGGTAAGACCGAATATCGTCCACAAGGATTAGTGTTCAAGTACCAATTATCTACCTTTTGGTATCTATTTGGTAACCGATGTTTGATTTTGTTGTTTATAACTAACAATTGTAAATACTAATTAACTATTTGTTTACTTCAGTAGTGATGGAAATAGGGCTTCCATGTCTCCTCAACTATCCGCTTATATTACTTATTAATGCAATGAATTATGGTTCTTCTTTTTGGAGCTAGCGGGTTTACTAAATCGTTTTATACTCCGTTAAGGCTATATAAACACTCAACCCAGTGACGCTCCTTTCTACCTTTCGGTGATAAGGATGACTCTATAGGAGGATTAAGACCAAAAACCTAGTTAGCGATCACGCGCCCGTGCGTAAAATTAGGTGTTTAAACCTCATTAACGCTACATAAGTAATTGAGGTATTTTCATCCCCAATCCAAAATATGTCTACCCAACTTACAGCATATTCACAACCTCCTCCTTTCGAAGTTTGATTAGAAATCATATAAATAATGATAATTAGTGATCAATTAATTACCAAGCATTCAAAGCAATTATTGGGTAAATCTCAACAATAAGAAGATAACCATAAACATGCATCAATTCATAATATAAGGTTCAAGTGATTTAACATGGAAAGCCCTATAATAGAATTAGTTCCTAGCCATTGACATGACAAGAACTAATTCAATATCTAACATGAAAACTGAAAGTAAAGAAAGAAAGAAAAGAAAATTACTAAATTAAGGTCTCCAATCTTCAATCCAAGAATCTTGTGTTTGTGCAAGAAAGGGAACCCTTGAAAACTGCCTAGGGTTCTCCTTTTATAGGCTCAAAACCGCCTCAAACTTTTCCTTCAGGCCTGGCCCAGAAATTCGTCTAAAAACCTGATTTTCCCGCGTCGGCGCCGCGGCCCTGCTATCGGCGCCGCGGTCTGCGGAACCTGCGATGTTTACGATGGTTTGGCCGCGACCACTCTGTCTGGCATGCGCGGCGCTGCAACTTCTGCGGCCTTCTGGATATTGGGCGCCGGGGCGCCTGGACCTGTCTGCAGGAGGCGCCGCGGCGCTGGCCCGTACCTCTGCCTCGTTCGCCACTTTCTCGTCTTTTAAGCTCTGGAACCTCCGTTTTTGCCCTCTTTTCGCTTCTTTTCCGCCATTGGGCCATTTTAACCAACTTGACTCAAAAGAAAGAAAATCTATCCTAATACGACACTTATTTGTACAAAAAGGGACAAAAGACTAACTAAAAACGACTCAAAAAGTGTATATAAAATACACCGATCAATTAACCCAACCATAGAATCTAACCTGAACTTAATAGAGCACTTCCCCCTCGTCTAGTTGATAGGTTTTCTTTTTCTTTTCTTCCTTCCTCATTTTTCTTCTCTTTCTCGCTGTTGCTGTGTTGTGTTACTCCTTCCTCCCTCTTTTCTTTTCTTTCTTCTCCTACTTTCTTTCTTGCTGCTGCAGCGTTGCGTCGCCCCCCGGTTGCGTTTTCTCCTCTAACCTAGTTGCTGGAGTTTTCTTTTTTTTTCTTCTTTTCCTTGGCTGCTTGTCCTGTCCCCCTCCCCCTTTATTTTCCTAATTAACGTGCAAACAAAGGGGTTGTGGGCTTGGCCCACTCACTAACTCACTAGTTATCATTTACGTATCTTAATTCTATTTCACACATCTTAATCTAGGACATTCTAAAAATGGTTGATCTGCAAATATGCAAGGGAGTTTAACTTCTTGACCTTCTAGTCATTCAATCTAGGTTATGAACAACGGTTAGAGGGTTAACCATGTTAGTCCTTTCGACCCATGTTATGTCACCCATTTTTCACTATGAGTATGACATGTCCCTGAAGGTTTGATAATTGATACATCACGAGAATATGTTGTACATTATTTACAAATTAGATGAATTTAAATTACATTTCACAATTTTGAAGAATTTTCCTTTGATTCATGCACTAATTGTATATTAAAACTCCTATAATTTAATACTCTATAGTCTCATACTACTTTCGTAGTTTTAAAGTGCTAAACGACCAACAGGTCGTTACATTAGATACCAATCAAACCATCGCTCGTCCCCGAACGACAAGTTAGGGGTGGTGGAAAAGAGGTACATGAACTGTTAAACAACTAAGGATATTTACTCCACATAACCGCCTCGGTCTCCCAAGTATCATACCCCATGAACGTGACCACACAAGACCTATAGACTCGATCTACTAATACCGAATCCCCGATCGAAGTAGAGACACAAATAGGTACATCAAGCATATCACAAAGCATATCCAAACCCGTAGAGAACTAGGTGGACACATAAGAGAAAGTAGAACCTGAATCAATAAGACAGAAGCTGATCAGTGACAACTCGAAATAATACATGTGATAACCGCATCAGAGGCCTCGGCCTATGGTCTACCCGAAAAAGCATAGAAATAGGCACGTCCACCCTCGAACTGTGTGCCTCCACGACTACCATGGACTGCCTAAGATCCTCCTCCTCTAGCTGGCAGTACTGGAGGCCTAGATGTCTGAACTATGGAACCCTGCCTGGATCTAGAACACTCTCTCGCGTAATGCCCTATCTCACCACACTCAAAATATGATCCTTTAGCCATAGGCTGCTGATCTGTCATAAAAGAACCAGAATACCCTCCACGACTTGAAGGTCGAGAGTAAGACCCTCGGGAAGTCTGCTTAGCATTGTGCCCGCTATAACCTGAAGAACCACTTGCTGAAGCCTGTAGTGATGACTGGATGGGGCGGCTGTAGGGATGATGACGAACCTTGTCAGGGTGTCCCCCACTTCTAATAGGATCTCTGAAACTGTCAAATCCACGAGCTACATTGATTCACAATTTTTTTGAACCGTATGCATCAAAAGGTGCATGTACGGTTCCTAAGGGATACAATTTTACCCTAATCAACCGACTTTATCGAGAAAGATTACTTTTATTAGACCAAGGGATTAATAGCGAGATTTCGAATTAACTTATTGGTCTTATGGTATATCTCAGTAACGAGGATGAGACCAAAGAGCTATATTTGTTTATAAACTCTCATGGGGGCTGGGTAATACCTGGGATCGCTATTTATGATACTATGCAATTTGTGCGACCAGATGTCCATACAGTATATATGGGATTAGCCGCTTCAATGGGATCTTTTATCCTGGTCGGAACGAAGTCTTAAACTATGGACCGAGACTACACTAAGGAACAAGGAAGCTTGACTGAGAAAAGAAGTCAAGGAATGAAGCTGCTTCTCTAATAGCTCCGTTGAATAGGCGGGCGAAGGTTTTTTGAAAAAGTGTTTTTTGTATTGTAAATGCATATTTTGGAGCTTGACCAATCCCAATGAGGGAAGTAGTGAAAGAGAAGCGGAAGGGACATCTTGAACTCAGGGGGAGAGACCTTAATGACAACAAAAGAAGTGCGTGCATTTCCAGATCAAAGAAGCCCTTGAACTCACCTCCATTCAACAAAGAAATTTCACACATGAACTCTCATCGGGATTGGACTCTTTTCGTGACCGCTTTTGCGGCTTAGATGAATCTTCTATCCAGATCTGATTTCGACCCGTCTTCCAAGACACCTTCAACCAACCGTAGAGATCAGGGGTGAGATATCAAAGTCGACCTCCTTGTCAGGTCAGATAGATGACTGGCATATAGAAATGCTTAAAACATCATTCTTTGAATAAGTACCAGCTCATCTTTGATGCCGTTAAGAAAGAGTTGATAAAGTCACCCACCCTAACGACACCCATACCCGGTAAGCCACTCATTTTGTACCTATCAGCAAGTCGTCACCCCCCTACGTGCCCAACCTATCTCTGACTCAACCCTCCTGGCATGCTCTACTTTTGACTGGAATGAGGCCCCAAAAGCCTCCAACTGCAAGGTCGCCAGTCGGAGTGGAAGTTCCAAACCCTTCACAAATCTCCTCACTCTCTCAGCCTCTATGGGAAGTAATGTCATTGCATAGCGAGACAACGCGAGAAATCTGGTCTCATACTCCGCAACCGACCTACCCCGCTGCTCCAATGTGGAAAATACATCCTTCCTATTTTCTCTCAGAGTACGAGGGACATACTTCTCCAGGAACACCTGGTAGAACTGGGTCCAGGCCAAAGGTGGCGATCCGACTGGTAGACACTCTATGTATGATCTCCACTACTGCTTGGCATCTCCAACTAACTGAAAAGAAACATAATTGATCCCGTGAAACTCCACTATACCCATCTTATGAAGCATCTCATGGCAGCTAATAATAAACTCATATTCATTTTCCCTGGGAGTACCATAGAACCAAGGAGGAGTCATTTTGGTAAACCCCTCAAACAATTTCCGCTCCTCAGTGGTCAACACTGGCCCATCCATAGGCCTTAGAACAAAACGGTATTTGGAGTATCATGTCTGAGGAGCCCATGCTGGCCGTGATACCCTCGGTGTCCAAAATCCTGGAGCAACCACAACATCGGGAGTCTGACCTCCCACTCTAGTCTGCGAGCTATCCGGAGCAACTGAAAGCATGCCCGCCTGAGCCAAACTGTCAAAGTACCCCAACACCCGAAACACAGCCTCCTGAAAGTCAGGAGTAGCAGCGACCCCAGGTTGTGCCTCAGCACCTCTAATCTCCTCCACCGGAATGTTCAATAGATTCGAACACGCGACCTCTCACTTACTAATGACTTTTGAAGGAACCTTCAACCGCTAGGCTAAAACTCTCACTATGACTGGCGACCTTACAGTTGGAGGCTTCTAGGGCCTCATTCTAGTTAGTAGTAGAGCATGCCAAGAGGGTTGAGTCAGAGATGGTCCTGGCACGTAGGGGGGTGGCGACAAGACAACTCGTAGATTTGACAGTTTCAGAGATCCTATTAGAAGTGGGGGACACCATGACAAGGTTCATCATGATCCCTACAACCGCCCCATCCAGTCATCACTACAGGCTTCAGCAGGTGGTTCTTCAGGTTATAGCGGGCACAATGCTGAGCAGACTTCCTGAAGGTCTTACTCTCGACGCCCGGTAGTGGAGGGTATTCAGTTCTTCTATGACGATCGACCTATGGCTAAAGGAGCATGTTTTGAGTGTGGTGAGATTGGGCATTACACGAGGGAGTGTTCTAGATCGAGCGAGGTTCGAGTTCAGACATCTAGCCTCCAAAGACTACCGATTAGAGGAGGATCTCGGCGATCGTAGTGATCGTGAGGCACACTGCGGTCGAGGTGGACGTGCCCATTTCTATGCTTTTCCGGGTAGACCATAGGCCGAGGCCTCTGACGCGGTTATCACATGTATTATTTCGGGTTGTCACCGATCAACTTCTTTCTTATTGATTCAGGTTCTACTTTCTCTTATGTGTCCACCTAGTTCTCTACGGGTTTGGATATGTTTTGTGATATGCTTGATGTACCTATTCGTGTCTCTACTTCGATAGGGGATTTGGTGTTAGTAGATCGAGTTTATAGGTCTTGTGTGGTCACGTTCATGGGGTATGATACTTGGGAGACCGAGGCGGTTATGTGGAGTAGATATCCTTAGTTGTTCAATAGTTCAGGTACCTCTTTTCCTCCACTCCTAACTTGTCGTTCGGGGACGAGCGATGGTTTGATTGGTATCTAATGTAATGTCCCGTTTGTCGTTTAGCACTTTAAAACTACGAAAGTAGTATGAGACTATAGGGTATTAAATTATAGGAGTTTTAATATACAATTGGTGCATGAATCAAAGGAAAAAATTTCAAAATTGTGAAATGTAATTTAAATTCATCTAATTTGTAAATAGTGTACAACATAATCTCGTGAAGTATCAATTATCAAACCTTCAGGGACATGTCATACTCATAGTGAAAAATGGGTGACATAACATGGGTCAAAAGGACTAACATGGTTAACCCTCTGCATATTTGCAGAGGTAGATGAATATGTCAACCATTTTTAGAATGTCCTAGATTAAGATGTGTGAAATAGAATTAAGATACGTTAATGATAACTAGTGAGTGAGTGAGTGGGCCAAGCCCACAACCCCTTTGTTTGCACGTTAATTAGGAAAAATAAAGGGGAGGGGACAAGCAGCCAAGGAAAAGAAGAAAAAAAAAAGAGAAAACCCTAGCAACTAGGTTAGATGAGAAAACGCAGCAGCAACCAGAGGGGGACGTAACGCTGCAGCAGCGAGAAAGAAAAGAGGAGAAGAAAGAAAAGTCGGAGGAAGGAGTAACGCAACGCAACAACAGCGAGAAAGAGAAGAAGAAGGAGGAAGGAAGAAAAGAAAAAGAAAACCTAGCCACTAGACGAGAAGGAAATGCTCTATTAAGTTCAGGTTATATTCTATGGTTGAGTTAATCTATTCATGATTCTTATAACAGTGTGTTGTAGAATGAAATCAAAATTCAAGAAGTCATTACACGACAATTTCCACAATCCACTTGAATAAGAGAGACTTGAGGGATGTAACATGGCATAATGATTACAGCAGCATATTAAATGTGAAAACTGTATAAATCCGTAAAGAATATAAAAATATAGGCTGAATCAAAGTTGTAGATTGCTCTGTTCCTGTCAGTTTGAGACCTTACGGAGATAAATCCGACTTATACTTATGGTTTGAAAGTTATGACCGTTTAAAGTTTCTGCCTTATTTTTTACAGAAATCCAGACGAGCATCATGTAAAACGTGAAAATTATACAAATCCGTAAGGAATATAAGAGTATCTGCTGAATAAGAGTTGTAGGTTGCTCTGTTCCCGTCAGTTTGAGATCTTACGGAGATAAATCCGATTTGGTTTGAAAGTTATAACTGTTTAAAGTTTCTGCCATATTTTGCAAAAATTCTGGCGACACAGATTTCATAGGGTTGTTTCCTTCGTAAATTTTCACCAACTACATTAAGTACTGTCATATGGGATTCGGTATAATAATAGATCCCAGTGTTTCCTTCGATGTGGTACAATAAACACCTGATTTGGAGTTACGAATTTAATGTTATATTTTTTACAAGCGGGAGATACAAGAAAGTTGAAAGAAATGAATGTTATTTGAATTTTTTGAAGTTATGCTAATATTTTTATATGTGTAAGGGTTTAGTCATACAATTGAAATGGTAAAAATATTGTTAATATAAATATAGCAATATGGGTGTCCTTAGATTCGTATTATAACGTAGTTCGCATATTTTCTAGATTTTAAGCGTTCAGAGGCTCCACGCAAGGGGAAGACATTAGTTTGATTATTCGTGGCACCCGCTAGGCATTGAGGTAGGTTATGGTTTACTTTAGTAAGACTCTGATTAGAGAATTGTATGTAGTTGTAGAAAGTGACAGGGATAGCCTGATAGAATGTCCACAGGACCGCGAGCCAAAGGGGTTCGTCGATTGTGTGTTACTTTGTGTGACTACCATTTGATTGTATCTCTGTCGTATACTAGCTTACGTATCATGTGGAAATAAAGGAATTGAAATGTTGCTAATTGAACATAGGACAGTGACATGACTTGTACTTGTCGATTATCTATTTGTGATATGTGTTGAGACTGATATCATGTTTGACATGCTTTTCATATTATTTTTGTGATGTTGGTGAGGGAAGTGATTGAGCAACTCTGAGGTCTTTGCCGAAGATTGAGAGTGATTGAGCAACTCCGAGGTCTTTGCCAGAGATTGCGATTGATTGATAGCCTCCGAGGTTCTAGCCGGAGAGCACGAGTGGTATATGGACTTCGCGGGTCCCCCATGGGTCATGGCTTGAAGGCACTGCCTTAGCATGTGTATACGAGAGTGGAGTGAGGGAGAAGTGACTATTGTAATGCATTGCTTCCATCTACTCTTAGTTTTAACTGCTCATTTGGTAAACTTATATCTGTCTTGGTTGATTTCATAATTTCTTATATTTTGACTTGTATAGGATACGTAACCATACATGTTTGTTCTATGTGCTACTTGTTAGTTTCAACTCTCCTTGCGTTATCTAATCACTGTCGGCCTATGATGCTTACGGTACTAGTGTTGTACTGATACTACTCTTGCTGCACTTTTGTTGAGTGCAGAGTACGATCCAGGTTCCAGTTCTACGTCCCGTGGCTGATTCACGATGTGGACATCTTCTAGTCATTCATGGTGAGCTACTTGGTCGTATGTGACCCCTAAAGGGCTTCTTAGTTATTTCCATTTTTCGTTGGTTATTGACAGACAGTATGTAGCCTTCGGGCATTCTTTCAGACTTCTATTTTTCAGATCTGTTAGTGCTCTTGTACCCTTTTGACCAGATTTTGGGGAATTTCGTATTTGAGACATGGTAGTTTTTTTTTTTCCGCTTATTTAACTTGTTAATGAAAACGTGGTTCGCCTATTTGGGGGAATAGGGTAGGTGACATTACGACTTGTGAATTGGGTCGTGACATTTAGCAAGTGCATAATAGATTTTTTTACGTACTATGCATGTAGCAAGTACATAATAGATTTTTCCACTTATTATGCATTTAGAAAGTGCATAATAGATTTTTTCACGTACTATGCATTTACCAAGTGCATAATAGATTTTTCCACGTACTTTGCATTTAGCTAGTGCATAATATATTTTTTCATGTACTATGCATTTAGTAAGTGCATAATCGATTTTTTCACGTTCTATGCATTTAGCAAGTGCATAATAGATTTTTTACGTACTATGTATTTAGCAAGTGCATAATAGTTTTTTACACTTACTATGTATTTAGCAAGTGCATAATAGATTCTTCCACGTATTATGCATTTAGCAAGTGCATAATAAATTTTTTCATGTACTATGCATTTAGCAAGAGCATAATAGATTTTTCTACGTACTATGCATTTACCAAGTGCATTATAGATTTTTCCATGTACTATGCATTTAGTAAGTGCATAATCGATTTTTCCACGTTCTAGGCATTTAGCAAGTGCATAATAATTTTTTTTTACATACTATGCATTTAGCAAGTGCATGATAGATTTTTTCATAGACTATGCATTTACCAGGAGCACAATAAAATTTTCTACGTACTATGCATTTACCAAGTGCATTATATATTTTTGCATGTACTATGCATTTAGTAAGTGCATAATCTATTTTTTCACGTTCTATGCATTTAGCAAGTGCATAATATATTTTTTCACATACTATGCATTTAACAAGTGCATAATATATTTTTTCACGTTGGAAGAAATATTTCATGACAACAAGCACACTCGTGCTGTGTACTTGGAGGAATAATTTAACACCACAGGTCTTGAATATTTCTCCAACATGACTAATTACTGCAAACAGTTAAAACTTGTGGCGGATCAACTATCCAACGTTGGCACGCCTGTCTCGGAAACTAAAATGGTGTTACCATTAATTATAGGCCTTCCGAAAGGCGAATATGATATTTTGGCCACTATGATTCAATAGGCGAATCCGTTACCTAGTTTTAACAAAGCCCGCTCGCAGTTATTGCTCGAAGAAACTCATCGTGCTAAGGAGGAAGAGCACAATCAGAAGGTGTTAGCTGTCGAAACGCAATCTTAAAATCAAAATCCCGGAGGCCAAACCCCGCCGGAAAGTTCCCAACCGCGACGACATGGGTGGAAGGGGCTGCGGCGGCAGAGGCGGTCATGGGCGTGGGAAGGGCCGCGACCAGAAGCACCAGCCGCAACAGCCACAACCCAACTATCTTATGTAGTTTATCTCACAACTCTTTGGCAGTGCCAACAGTGCAATACACCGTGTAAAGAGGATCGGACAAACAATTCAGGATATAAATCCAACAAAGAAAATCACTATGACTCCAAGCATCTAAAGTCATCTTCAGACCATTAATGACATGGATATCTTGGCCCTCTCCCGCCGTTTCATTAGGCTGAGGGTCCACTTTATCTCCAACTTTTGGAGGATCTTCGGTTAGGAAATGAGACATTCTCATAACCGTTAGGAAGAACATCATATTTTGCTGCCATCTTTTGAAATTTATACCCATGAATTTCTTTGGGCATTCATGGTGAAACCCAGCGGGTGGTGGAACTGGAGCGTTCCCATTAGCAGTGGAAAAGGCGTTGTGAGCGCCTTGAGAAGAAGTGTGGTTGGCACTAGTTGTGCCTTGAGCAGTGACGGATGTTTCAATGTGGAATTGATCTCCTCCAGTCATCTTGTTGTTGCTAACAACGAATATTATCTTAAGATTGTGAGTTACAATTGTGGTTACAAGAAAATGGAAAAGTAAGCAACAACAAATTTGATTAGGAAATCTGGAGATATGGACAAAGAAAATGGTTTGCTGAGTCGATTGATATTCAATCTGTCCTTAAGATAATATTGCTCCGTATAAATTCTTTAACGGCTATTGACAACTTGTCTCCTAAGATAAAACAACAACAAACAATTTAGCAAAGGATAACTCAAGTGTTTACTAAAAAGAAGAACATTTGAGTGTATGAAAGAGAGCAAGAGTGGAAGAAGTATTCAGATTTTCAAGTGTGTTCTTCAAATGAGCTTTGAGTCTCAATTTATAGTGTGTAGAAGATGACTTCTCAACTAGCCCAGTTATGGCCTTCAATAGCCATGTAATGACACTAATTGAGGGGAGTAATTCAGCCAAATAATGGTTGAATTCAAGTGCCAAATCGTGGAGAAGTAATTCTCCAAGACCAGCCCAATAGTCACAAATTCTTGATCTTCCATCGAACTCACTTCCTGTCAGGCGCCGCGGCTCTTCCTGGAGGCCCCGTGGCGCCAAACTTCCAGTAGCTCACAGTCGCACACTGCCCAACTAGTGCAGCGGCGCTGGCTGGAGGCGCCGCGATGCTCTGACGCCGCAGCTCCGACGGTGTTGCGCCACGACCCTTCACGGCTCCGCAGCGCTTTCCGACTCGTTTCATTTTTTACACATCGTACACTTCTTCCTTCATTTACCAACGTGAAACACTTGTCGTTTGGCCAACAACCGTCTATCAATTCATGTCTCAATCATTTTGTATACGTATCAATATCTCTTTCACTAAGGAAATTTACGATCCTTGGTAGTTGGTACTACGTGTGCACGTGTGTGAAAATGATGTTTCTGACGTGTCGGGCCTCAATTATTCGAGTCATAACTAATAGGATTAACATTAGTTCACGTTAATAAATTTTCAACTGAAATTATCACATTCTTGTTCTAATTTTATTAGTTTATAACATTGTGAACAATGTTGCGCTTATTTTTAGATGATTTATTAGTCAATATGGTACCATTTTATTTACAAGGCTATGAAAAAGTCACAATCTTTTGCAATTGTGACTGCTGTATATTATGGACAATTGCTGATACTGTTTTGTCATTGTCAAAAGTGTTGAGCGATCACCACAGAAGATTTGCTAAATATTAATGTTATATTACAATATTTGGAAACAAGGAAGTGTTTTTTTTCTCTTTTAAGTAGTGGAATAAATTTCAATATATATAACTGGTATATTCAAGATAATTACGTACTAGTACTTTGTTTTCTTAAAATTAAAAGGAAACCATGTTTTTTAGTACTTTCTTTCATTTCCATTAATGTAAATCTCTAATCTAGTTAAATTTATCGGGATTACAAACAAAATGTTAAGCTAATCAGTTATATTGAAAAAAAAAACAGATTTTAAACCTGTAATTATATAACCCAAAAATAACTTTAAAATTAGACATGAACCGTTTGATATATAGGTTTTCCAGTTTTGGTAAGGATATAATTTTGGAAATTTAATTATGTGGGATTGAGTTTTTCTCGTTTTTAGTGACTTAAACGCGTGGGCCCCACATGTCGGAAACAACATTTTTTCACACATGACTAATCTACTAAATGAGTAGATGATATTAGTGTCAATTATCGTCAAATTTCGTTAAGAAATGAAAGAGATATTGGTACATAAAGTAAGGTGTTTGAGACATGAATAGATGGATTGTTTTTGCCAAATAAACAAATCTCCCACATAGGTAGAAGATGGAAGGATTGAGCGCTATATAAACTCTAGTTTTGAATAAGAGTTTGGGACCCCAAGGGGTAACCCATATGTTAAGAAGAGGGAGGACCTAGGTGAGCTTGGGTTCGGGACTAAGACCCACACGTGCGCCGCCACCCGCCCGTCCAGTCCGGCTCGGGCTGTGGGATGTCTTCCGGAATTTCCTTTTGGTCCCTGAAATATCTCTTATTTACATTTTGGACCTGAAAGTTTCGGAGATAACCAAACGTTGCAACTAATCTGAAACATTGCTAGTCAGAAACGCCCTCCTCTTTCCTATAAATTAAACCCTTTTGTTCAGTTCTAAAAGACGAGTTTAAAAGAGTATACATAAACACACACATATCCTCTCCTCTTCAGCAGTCTATTCTATATTTATTTTCTTCACTAGAATCAACCTTACTTGCTTTGTATTGTTGATTGTTGTCGTTTTATTTTGGGAGACTATTTTTCATTACCGTAAAAACATATATACTGGACAATTTTGTCTTAAAGATAGAGAGCCACCTCTCGACTCAACTTTTGTTCTGTTAACCTTTCTGACACTATTAATACCTACAGTTTAAAATAAAATTGTCTAAGTGTTCAAAGATGAATTCGTCAACCATTACCAATGGTTCTGCTGTTGTTGTTCAAGGAAATGTTGTTGTCTCTTCTCATGCTAGTTTCCAAGCGAACGTCCAGAAAAGTTTCTGGCTACCAATTTCAAGAGATAACAACAAAAGATGTTCAATCTTACTATGTTGACCTGTCACGCTTTCTGACAGAAGATCCTCCATCTGGTGGGGAGGCAATAGACACTCAGTCTAACACAACGACTAAAGTGGGCGATATTCAGGTCACAAATGTCCTGAAGTTAACACTGGATGTTTGGAATCATAGTGATTTCATGTGCAAAAACTGCATTCTGAACGGTCTGTCGGATATACTATATACTGTGTATTGCATCGTGAAGATGACAAAAGAGTTGTGGGAAAAACTCAAGAAAAAGTACAGCGCACATGATGCGGGTACTAAGAACTTCATCGTTAGAAAGTTTCTGAAATTTCAAATGGTGGATGGTAAAACAGTGATGTCCCAAAGCCAGGAGTTTCAAATGATTCTTCATCATATGGATTCAGAAGGAATGAAGCCAAATGAGCAGTTTTTGGTTGCGTCTTTAATTGAGAAATTGCCTCCCTCATGGAACGAGTTCATGAGTTATCTCAAACTAAAGACAAAAGAAATGGTGTTTGAAGACCTTATCATCAAACTGCAACTACATGAGGCCAATAAAAATGCTATATCTAAGGGAAAGCAGCCAATGGAGGTAATGACGAATCTGGTTGATTCGAAGGGAAACGCTAACAAAAAGCGCAAGTACCAGGGAGACGGCAAAAGCCAACCTATGGAGAAGTTTAAAGGAAACTGCCATCACTGTGGAAATCCCAGCCATATGATCAAAGAGTAACGCAAACTGAAGCGAGAGAAACAAAAAAGACCAAGAACAAAGGCAAGGCCAAGGCCAAGGCTAACGTTGTACAAGATGAGGGTGATCCTTCAAACCTTGAAAACATGATTGTGGATTTCTCGGATGTAGTGATGGAGGCAAATCTGGAGGAGAATCCAAGGTAACAGTGTATAGATACGGGTGCAACCCGTCACATCTGTTCTGATAAGAGTGCACTCTCCTCTTACGCCCCAATCACAGGCAAAAAGTTGTTCATGGGCAACGACGCTACCTCTGAAGTTCAAGGGGTTGGAAAGGTTGTCCTCAAAATGACTTCAGGCAAAAGAGCTTACTCTGAAGGAAGTGATGCACGTCCCTGACATTCGCAAGAACTTGGTTTCAGGGCCACTGTTGGTCAAGGCTGGCTTTAGACTAGTTTTTGAGTCCAACAAATTTATAATAACTAAGAATTTTATATTTGTAGGAAGGGGATTCACGTGTGACAACCTCTTCAAAATGAATATTATGTCTGTAATCCGTTCATCTAATGAAATAAAGTCTTCTACCTACTTGATTGAGTCATCTAATTTATGACATCATAGATTATGACACGTTAACTATAAATCCATTCAAAAGTTAGTAAAACTGGAATTGTTGCCTTCCTTCGACATAAACCCTCAACATAACTGTGAGGTGTGCGTAGAGGTAAAATTACCCAAATCATATTTCCATTCAGTCGAAAGAAACACCTCTCATCTAGAACTTATTCACACCGGCATATGTGATTTAAAGTTTGTGCAAACTAGAAGGGGGAACAAGTACTTTGTGACTTTCATTTATGATAATACAAGGTATTGTTATGTTTATTTGTTGAAAATCAAAGATGAAGCATTTGAAACATTTAAATGTTACAAAACAGAAGTTGAAAATCAACTAAACCTACGGATCAAGAAAATTTGTAGTGATAGAGGTGGAGAATACGTAAAACTGTTTGAAGAATATTGTGCTCAATTCGACATTATTCATCAAACGACCGCTCCTCACTTGCCTCAGTCTAACGTTATTGTCGAGCGCAAAAATCATACGTTAAAGGAAATAATGAATGATTTACTTATCAATTTCGGTTTAGCCCAAAGCATGTGTGGTGAAGCGATTCTTACCGCTAATACACTTATCAATAGAGTCCCGCATAAACGTAAGGATAAAACTCCATATGAATCATGGAAAAGAAAGAAACTCACTTACAAATATTTGAAAGTATGAGGTTGTTTGGCAAAGGTCGAAGTACCAAAACCAAAACAGATCAAAATTAGACTTAAGACTATATATCGCATATTCATCGGATATGAAAATAACAGTAGTGCTTATCACTTCTTAGTGTATAAGTTAGTGATACCTGATATCCATGAGGGTATGGTCATGGAATCAAGGAATGTTGAATTCTTTGAACAGATCTTTCCTCGAAAGAAAAAAGAAATAATTTCGCGCAAATAGAATTATGAACAAAATGCTTAAAATCAACAAGACTCGAGAGTTTCTGATTATCCGAAACTAGACGTTTCAGATCTACATGACTCAGAAGTTACTGACTATCCAGAACTTAATATTCCAGATCTACAAAACTTAGGGGTTCCAGAGGTTGAACCAAGACGGAGCAAAATTGTTACACCCCGTAAGTCTAGGACATGTATAAGAGAAAGTACGTAAGGAACACAAGACTTGGAAATTAGTGCGAAAGGAAGAATTGTCTTTCCGACAGAAAATCTTCCGAGCGTCGGAAAGGAAAAATGTTCGTTGTTGAGAATTGGATTCTCAAAATACATTATTGGGAGAGTATGGAACTTATTAACATTATGGAAATTTATTTTTACGGATTTGGTCACGTGGGGCCCACCCGAGGAATTTTACGTTTTGCGGGGCCCACGAGGGTTACAGAATTTTATGGACGAATGAGAGGGCGACACGTGGCACCCCACATATGGTCTTGGACGATTTTGGTAAGGGTAAAATGGTCATTGACCATCAAGGAAGATAAGTCTTCAAAGCTTGAGATTGTTGACCAAGTCAACTTGTCCACTTGGCTTAACATTAATTGTCCTTCATCCTAGCCCACAAGTGTATTAATCTAAGTCATCCAATGTGTTATATAAGCATACTACTAGTGCAAGACAAGGTCTTCCACACTTAGAAAAATTTCACAACACCTTGTTCTTCAATTGTGCTCTCGGGTTCAAGGTCAAGTCCACACAAAAATTTTGTAGTTTTGATCCATTATTCACAAGACTTTAACCCAAGGTCCCTAAGTATATTGTAAGGATATCTCAATAGAAAGATTGCGGAAAAACGACGTTTTCACGTTAGTCGCAAGGCGAAAACCTAAGTAGTTTTCCTAGTTTTGGATTGAAAATAGAAGAGAAGTTGGTTGTGAACTTCTAAAGGCTTCAAATAGCGGATTGGAGCGTAAAGGAAAGGAGCTAAGAATTGCTAAGGCGCGACTTTGAATCTTGGAAATTTTAAGGGCTTATAAAGGTATAAATCTTGTCGTTTTAGCAATTAAAGTTTACTTTTTGTTGTAGCTATGGATATTAGCAAGCATGAGGTATATGTTATGAAGTTTGATAAGTATATTGGCTATTGGAACTCTAATCCGAAAACTAGAATGTTTAGCCTTAAGATTACAATTCAAGTTGATTATTAGTTTAAGTCGTCGCATGTTGTATAAAGAAGGAAATTATAGTTGTTGAAGTTGTTTATGACTATATAACATGTTAGACCTTAGAACTTGGAATTGGAAAAGAATTTGGAAAGGACTTGTGTTGTTGTATTAAGTTAGCCGAGAATGGCTTGGATTTTAAACTACTTGGTATGAATTGTGGGGCGGAATTTTACACGTATTGTAAGGCGTGTAATCCCCTTTGGTTGGTTGTTGTGTTGAGCCTTAAATGTGGCATGTTTGGTTATTGTATTCGGCCTTGAAAAAGGTGGCAAAGTATGTAGAAACAAAGGAAGTCTTTGCCGATTTTCCGTAGAATAAGATCAGTATACTTAGTATTATTCTACGTTAGAGACTAGAAGTTGATAGTCATGTTGTGACCATTATAGGTTGACACTTCTACGTGCGGCGTATTCGGCTTAGCTTGTGGATTTAGCCGAAAAGATATGTGAGCTATCTCCTCTTTTAGCCTGATTCCTTAAGATAAAGAAAGTATGTCTTACTCCTTAAATGATCCATTCCTTGGTTGTACTTGGATTGCCTAATATAGAATTTGTTCTATATACTTCCTTGATTGTACTTTGATGTTCTAATTGTAAGTTGTTATAATCCATTTCCTTAGTGAAGTTTGGATTCTCAAAAGTGAAGGTATTTTACTTAAAGTACATAGAGTCTTGAAAAGGAAGTGGTTTCCAAATCTTTTGGCTAGTGCCTTAGTTCCAAAACCTAAAGGTCATTATAATGACTTTAGGGGAGTCAAAGGAGTGATTCACTTAATTGATTTAAAAGAGGAGAAATGACATGATTTAAAGAGATGTAACTTGATTTGAAAGTTAGTGATACTTGGTTTTAAAGTATAAGTCTCTTGGTTATTAAAGGAATGGATATGTCTAAAACCATAAAGGGTTATAACAGCTTTATGGGAAGTTGGTTATAACGGCTTTATGGAAGGTTAAGAAAGTTGTCTATTTTGATTATTAGGCATAAGTTGCCTAGATTGTGAAAATTTGAAGTTACTTGATTTCAAGCTTTGAAATGAGTTTCTAAAAGTGTAGTAACTTACTTTGAAGAATAGACACACCTTGATACTACGGGTGTTAGTATCTTGGGTTTTACATAAAAAGGAGTCTTTTGAAAAGAATGTACGTACGTAATACTTTGGCTTGTTTAATTGAGAATTATTCTATGTGTGCCTTGATAAGTACGTTGGCTTGTTTAATTGAGAATTATTCTATAAGTGCCTTGAGTTTATAAAATGAAAGTCTAAAGATTTTATGAACTTGCCTATGTGTGCTGGTGATAGCTTTTGAGTGCAAGTATTATGTTTTATTACGTTGCCGCGACTCGGTTGGAGAATTGGTTTGTCTTGTTGTAAGTTTACTTAGACGTCAAGCGGTGATGTGGGATTCCACGGGTATGCTTCCATTATTTGTATTACTCGCGACATGCTTTATCGATGTGGGATTCCAGGGCATGTGACCGGAGGCGGGTTAGATTCGGTTGTTTGTATTACCCGTAGTCATGCTTATACGATGTGGGATTAGGCGTGCGACCACGAGGATATTGCTATTCCATGGATTCGCCTCCATGAGATTTAGTGGCAGATGGATCGGTAGTTAGCTTTAGTACTTGCCCGTCGATTGATAGCCGCAGTGAATCTGTAGTTGGCTTTCGCATTGCCCCGTCACTCTATCACACGCTTTTATCTGGTAGGCTCCATTAGATAGCTTGTGCACTTGCCCGGTCATATCTCGTGGCAACGAGTTGGATCTCGTAGTTAGATTTCGTACTTGCCCCGTCGATTGTTAGCCGAGTTGATCTGGTAGTTGGCTTTTACTTGCCCCGTCGGTTTATAATCTGAGTTGGATCCGTGGTTCGTTTTCCTACTTGGCGTCTGATTTTTAGGACACAGTGGGACTTGGTGTTCATGTATGCCTATTGGTGTTATATTATATCATGGATCGCGGTGAGAAGGATTCCACGCATGATTGATATTGTGGGCGTGAGACCCATGGTTATATTTTAGTAATGACTTTGAGGCGTCGTCACGACTTGATATGATCGCTTGTTTATTATATCGTAGGTTGGCTATCATACATGTCTCCTGTTTTGTATAGACTGTTATGATTTAATTACAGTATTTTCAGTTTCACATACTTGGTACATTCTTCAGTCTTGACCTCGCGAAGTGCGTTCATCTTGCCGTATGTTTAGGTACGCTGTTTGGTGATCTGCAGGTGTAGGACCCTGCTCAGAGTTTTTGGATAGCTCCTTCTGTTCGGGAGTTTATCCTTTTGGTATAAGTTCTTTCGATGCAGGCTTTATGCGATTATGGGTACGGCGGGGCCTTGTCCCGTCATAGTTCAGTATAACTCTTAGAGGTCTGTATTCATATGTGGGATTGGACTCATGTACGGAGTAGTGTCTTTTGTTTATGTATATTTTATGGCAGCCTTTTCGGCTTTGCCCTTGCACGTACGTTGGTTTAAAAAAATAAAATAATGAGGTGTTATTTAAATTCCGTAGTTTACTTGTGTCTGTTAGGTAGAAGGGTGCCCAGGTAGGGCACTAGTCACGGGCCCGGGGTTCGGGGCGTGACAGAGTGGTATCAGAGCAGTCAGTCCTCGGAATGTCTACAGACCGTGTCTAGTAGAGTCTTGATTATCGGTGTGTTGTGCGCCACACCCATAAACAGGAGGCTACAAGACATTTAGGAGTTGGTTTCTATTCTTCTCACTCTAAGATCGTGGCATAGAGCTGTGTTGGTAAGATAATTCCTCTCTGACGTGATTTTGTGTTACAGTTAAGCCTCGAGGAGAACAGCGCCGAAGGGCAAAAGAGTAGCAGGAGCTACTAGTCAGACTCAGAGAGTTGATAGGGCTTATGCCCAGGGTATACCGGATGTTGTGCCGCAGTCGGCGAGTTCTTCTGCGCCAGGTTTTGAGACCCCAACACCAGAGCCTCCAGTTTCTCAGTTAGGAGAAGACTATAGGGTCATGAGGGAAGCAGTTATGTTATTGACCAAGATAGCGGTGCTACAGTTTCATCAGCAGGAGGTTATTCGGCCAGTACAGACAGGTGTACAGAGGGTAGAGGGCCAACGCGGAGATCAGCGTAAGAGGGCTAGACCGGTTGGTTATCCCGGTGAGTTTTTGGACGAGCAGCCTCAACAACGAGTGAGATATTCGTCCCAGCCTACCCAGTACATACCCCCGCAGTCCACAGGTGGGAGGTTTGACCCCACAAGGTATTTAAGAGCTGGTCCGAGCTCCAGGGTTCGAAGTTCTCAGAGGAGCAGAGGATTTTCTCAGTCGAGGCCACATATTCCTCAGTGTTTCCAATGTGGTAAGCGTCATTCGGGGAAATGCCGTTATGGCACAGGTGTTTGTTTTTATTGTGGCCGTCCGGGCCATATTCTGAGGGTATGTCCTTTTAGAAGAAACCGGTGAGTGGCTCGGCTATGAGGCCGATTGTTGGTTCCCTTTCCTCGCGATTGTCGTCCCCAGTCGAGTGTTCGGATATCGGCCCGATCGTGGTAGAGTCGAGTGGAGTTTATAGTTCGCGGTCCTTCAAACCGCATAGATGACGTGACTCTTGGGCAGATCGTGAGGCGACATCGCATGGGTTCTGGTATATGTCGATTCTTTTGAATCATACGTGCATTGTTAGATTCAGATTTTGCCCTAGCGTATATGTTTTCCCTGTGTTGCTAGCAGTTGTAAGTGATAGTACCCCCAGAGGTAGGAATACTTTGATTAGTAAAGTGAAAAGTTAAGAATGTTGACAAGAATGATAAGTGAACTGAGACTATAGTTGTGTAGAGTTCACAAGTTGTAATTACCAAATGTGATGTAAGGCCAGATAGGGAAGGATGTCTGATAGAAATACTTTGGCTTATGTGACGAACCTCTAGTGAATAGGGGGATAGGGTGAGAAGTACCTTGAGATAAGAGAAAGATTTATTTCAGACTAAGAATGCGAAGTTAAATGTGACGATGGGTCGGGTTATAGACTCATTTCGGGTCAACCGATAGTATGGAATCGGGTGATGTCAGTTGGTAATGGTCCCGCTATGTGATAGGGTCACGAGGATGCAAGGCACAAGTCTAGTTGATCGTTGTACGAGTTCGTGGATGTGTTCCACCGGAACCAGGTCGTAAGGGTCGAGAAGAGCCTTAGCGGAAATTCAAGTAGTATATGGCAAAGTTTGGTTAGTAACTTCAAAGATTGGGGAACAGAAACAATATTGAGATTTTGTACGTATGTTAGGTGGTGGCCATGTGTGGCATCGTTGGTCTTGTGCAGTTTTGATTGATAGGCATAGTATAGAGTTTATGCCGGAGTTTGTATAGCTTGGCAACCGACTAAGAACATTCGGAGACGAATGTTTCTAAGGGGGGAAGAATGTTATACCCCGTAAGTCCAGGACATGTATAAGAGAAAGTACGTAAGGAACACAAGACTTGGAAATTAGTGCGAAAGGAAGAATTGTCTTTCCGACAGAAAATCTTCCGAGCGTCGGAAAGGAAAAATGTTCGTTGTTGAGAATTGGATTCTCAAAATGCATTATTGGGAGAGTATGGAACTTATTAACATTATGGAAATTTATTTTTACGGATTTGGTCACGTGGGGCCCACCCGAGGAATTTTACGTTTTGCGGGGCCCACGAGGGTTATGGAATTTTATGGACGAATGAGAGGGCGACACATGGCACCCCCACATATGGTCTTGGACGATTTTGGTAAGGGTAAAATGGTCATTGACCATCAAGGAAGATAAGTCTTCAAAGCTTGAGATTGTTGACCAAGTCAACTTGTCCACTTGGCTTAACATTAATTGTCCTTCATCCTAACCCACAAGTGTATTAATCTAAGCCATCCAATGTGTTATATAAGCATACTACTAGTGCAAGACAAGGTCTTCCACACTTAGAAAAATTTCACAACACCTTGTTCTTCAATTGTGCTCACGGGTTCAAGGTCAAGTCCACATAAAAATTTTGTAGTTTTGATCCATTATTCACAAGACTTTAACCCAAGGTCCCTAAGTATATTGTAAGGATATCTCAATAGAAAGATTGCGGAAAAACGACGTTTTCACGTTAGTCGCAAGGCGAAAATCTAAGTAGTTTTCCTAGTATTGGATTGAAAATGGAAGAGAAGTTGGTTGTGAACTTCTAAAGGCTTCAAATAGCGGATTGGAGCGTAAAGGAAATGAGCTAAGAATTGCTAAGGCGCGACTTTGAATCTTGGAAATTTTAAGGGCTTATAAAGGTATAAATCTTGTCGTTTTAGCAATTAAAGTTTACTTTTTGTTGTAGCTATGGATATTAGCAAGCATGAGGTATATGTTATGAAGTTTGATAAGTATATTGGCTATTGGAACCCTAATCCGAAAACTAGCATGTTTAGCCTTAAGATTACAATTCAAGTTGATTATTAGTTTAAGTCGTCGCATGTTGTATAAAGAAGGAAATTGTAGTTGTTGAAGTTGTTTATGACTATATAACATGTTAGACCTTAGAACTTGGAATTGGAAAAGAATTTGGAAAGGACTTGTGTTGTTGTATTAAGTTAGCCGAGAATGGCTTGGATTTTAAACTACTTGGTATGAATTGTGGGGCGGAATTTTACACGTATCGTAAGGCGTGTAATCCCCTTTGATTGGTTGTTGTGTTGAGACTTAAATGTGGCATGTTTGGTTATTGTATTCGGCCTTGAAAAAGGTGGCAAAGTATGTAGAAACAAAGGAAGTGATGCCCGATTTTCCGTAGAATAAGAGACCGTATACTTAGTATTATTCTACGTTAGAGACTAGAAGTTGATAGTCATGTTGTGACCATTATAGGTTGACACTTCTACGTGCGGCGTATTCGGCTTAGCTTGTGGATTTAGCCGAAAAGATATGTGAGCTATCTCCTCTTCTAGCATGATTCCTTAAGATAAAGAAAGTATGTCTTACTCCTTAAATGATCCATTCCTTGGTTGTACTTGGATTGCCTAATATAGAATTTGTTCTATATACTTCCTTGATTGTACTTTGATGTTCTAATTGTAAGTTGTTATAATCCATTTCCTTAGTGAAGTTTGGATTCTCAAAAGTGAAGGTATTTTACTTAAAGTACGTAGAGTCTTGAAAAGGAAGTGGTTTCCAAATCTTTTGGCTAGTGCCTTAGTTCCAAAACCTAAAGGTCATATAATGACTTTAGGGAAGTCAAAGGAGTGATTCACTTAATTGATTTAAAAGAGGAGAAATGACATGATTTAAAGAGATGTAACTTGATTTGAAAGTTAGTGATACTTGGTTTTAAAGTATAAGTCTCTTGGTTATTAAAAGAATGGATATGTCTAAAACCATAAAGGGTTATAACGGCTTTATGGGAAGTTGGTTATAACGGCTTTATGGAAGGTTAAGAAAATTGTCTATTTTGATTATTAGGCATAAGTTGCCTAGATTGTGAAAATTTGAAGTTACTTGATTTCAAGCTTTGAAATGAGTTTCTAAAAGTGTAGTAACTTACTTTGAAAAATAGACACACCTTGATACTAGGGGTGTTAGTATCTTGGGGTTTTACATAAAAATGAGTCTTTTGAAAGAGATATGCGTCGTAGTACTTTGGTTTGTTTAATTGAGAATTATTCTATGTGTGCCTTGATAAGTACTTTGGCTTATTTAATTGAGAATTATTCTATAAGTGCCTTGAGTTTATAAAATGAAAGTCTAAAGATTTTATGAACTTGCCTATGTGTGCTGGTGATAGCTTTTGAGTGCAAGTATTATGTTTTATTACGTTGCCGCGACTCTCGGTTGGAGGGTCGGCTGTCTTGTTGTAAGTTTACTTGGGCGTCTGAAGCGGTGATGTGGGATTCCACGGGTATGCTTCCATTATTTGTATTACTCATGGCGTGCTTATACGATGTGGGATTAAGGCATGTGACCGAGGCGGGTTAGATTCGGTTGTTTGTATTACCCCATGGTCATGCTTATACGATGTGGGATTCCGGGGCATGCGACCACGAGGGATAGTGTTATTCCATGGATTCGCCCTCCATGAGATTTAGTGACGCATGATGGATCTGGTAGTTAGCTTTCGTACTTGCCCGTCGATTGATAGCCTTGGTGGATCCGTAGTTGGCTTCGTACTTGCCGTCGGCTATCACGATTTGGTACGTAGGCTCGGTAGATAACTTGCGACTTGCCCGGTCATATCTCGTGGCAACGAGTTGAATCTGGTAGTTAGCTTTCGTACTTGCCCCGTCGATTGTTAGCCGCAGTTGAATCTCGTAGTTGGCTTCGTACTTGCCCCGTCGAGTTTATAATCTGAGTTGGATCCGGTGGTTCGTTTTCCTACTTGGCGTCTGATTTTAGGACACAGTGGGACTTGGTGTTCATGTATGCCTATTGGTGTTATATTATATCATGGGCTGGCGGTGAGAAGGATTCCACGGGCATGATTGATATTGTGGGCGTGAGACCCATGGTTATATTTAGTAATGACTTTGAGGCATCGTCCACGACTTGATATGATTGCTTGTGTATTGTGTCTGTAGGTTGGCTATCATACATGTCTCTGTTTTGTATAAATTTATGATTTCATTCTGATGTTTCGATTTCACATACTTGGTACATTCTTCTTGACCTCGCTTGAAGTGCGTTCATCTGCATGAGTTTAGGTCTGTTGTTTGGTGATCTGCAGTGTAGGACCTGCTCGAGTTTTGGATAGCTCCTTACGTTGGGAGTTTATCCTTTTGGTATAAGTTCTTTCGATCATGCTTTTATGCGATTATGGTAGATGCGGGGCCTTGTCGTCATAGTTCAGTATAACTCTTAGAGGTCTGTATTCATATGTGGGATTGGACTCATGTACGGAGTAGTGTCTTTTGTTTATGTATATTATATGGCAGCCTTGTCGGCTTTGCCCTTGCACGTACGTTGGTTTAAAAAAATAAAAATAATGAGGTGTTATTTAAATTCCGCAGTTTACTTGTGTCTGTTAGGTAGAAGGGTGCCCAGGTAGGGCACCATTCACGGGCCCGGGGTTCGGGGCGTGACAAAAATGGATAAAAAGGACAAAACATTTGGTCCATATTTTCTAACCTATATGGTTGAAAATGAATCGAGGACAATTAAAGAAGCATTGTCAACTCCAGAAGCACCATTTTTGGAAATAAGCTATAGAAAATGAAATAGATTCCATCATGCAAAATCATACTTAGGAAATGGTTGATCTTTCTCCGGGAAGCAAACCTTTGGGTTGTAAGTGGATACTCAAAAGAAAGTACAAAGCAAATGGAATATTGACAAGTATAAGGCCAGATTAGTAGTCACAGACAAAAGGAAGGCCTCGATTACTTCGACACATACTCCCATGTGTCTAGATTAACGTCCATAAGGGTATTCATAGCTATTGCAGCTTTGCGTGACCTTGAGATACATCAAATGGATGTTAAGACAATCTTCCTAAACGGAGAGTTGAAAGAGGAAATATACATGGAACAACCTGAGGGGTATGTGCTTCCAGGACAAGAAAAGAAAGTATGTCGACAGCCCCGAAACAATGGCATGAAAAGTTTGATAATAATTTATTATCAAAAGATTTCTTCATAAATGAATGTGATAAATGTATCTATATAAAAGGGAACTTTGACTCATTTGTCATGATATGCCTTTACGTAGATGACATGCTCATCACCGGATGTAGTCTAACCTTGATCTTGGAAATCATGAATATGTTAAAATAATATTCGACATGAAAGATATGGGTATAGCAGATGTAATCTTAGGAATTAAGATTTCTAAGACATCTGACGGGCTGGTCTTATCTCAATCTCATTACATTGAAGATGTTTTGAGGAAATTTGATGTATTTTACAGTTCTCCTATGAAGTCACCAATGGATATGAATCATAGATTAATAATTGTGGTGCACCCGTATCCCAAGAGTGATATGCGCAGGTCATTGATTGTTTAATGTACATTACAAACTGCACCTGACCCAATATTACTTATCTAGTCAATAAGTTGGCTAGGTTTACTCGTAATCTTGGAATTGATCACTGAAAGGCGTTAAATCAGATACTACGATAATTTGAAATATTTGTTGACTTACAGATTATATTATTCTAGATATTCAGCCATATTGGAATGATATAGTGATGCAAACTGGATATCAGACATAAAGAACATCAAATCCACCAGTGGGTATGTTTTTACAATTAGTGATGGAGTTGTGTCTTGGAAGTCCTCTAAGCAAATATGCATCGCCCGATCCACGATGAAATCAGAGTTTATTGTTTTGGATAAAGCAGGAGAAGAAGCAAAATGACTTCACGACTTCTTAGAGTATATCCCTTGTTGGGATAAAGTCGTACCTTTGGGGAATGGGCTTAACGAATGTCTTGAATGGACATAACTCCCCTTGTTGGGATAACCATGGCCACAACGGACAAAACTATAAGAAGAAATGAATAAGGGAGTTATTGTGTTGATATCATTGTCTTGGTTTACACTAAATATTGACGGTTCAAGACATCACGTTCACCGCGCAGTAAGTCAATCCGATGGTAATCGACTAAGGAAGGTTCAAAGCCGAAAGCTACCTTTCCTAATACAATATCTTTTCGCTAAAAAATTGATGAACTTTGGCATCTCGTGTGCACCAATTCTCTTTCAAGAGGGGATTGTTGGAAATTTAACTATGTGAGATTGAGTTTTCACTTTTTTTAGTTACTTAAACACATGGGCCTCGCATAACGAAAACATCATTTCTTCACACATACCTAATCTACTAAATGAGTAGATGATATTAGTGCTAAGTATCATCAAATTTTGTTAAGAAATGAAGGAGATATTGGTACACAAAGTAAGGTGTTTGAGATATGAATAGATGGATTGTTTTGGACAAATAAACAAATATCTCACATTGGTAGAAGATGGAAGGATTAAGCACTATATAAACTCTAGTTTTGAATAAGGGTTTGGGACCCTAAGGGGTAACCCATGTGTTAAGAAGATGGAGGACCTAGGTGAGTTTGGGTTCAGGGCTAAGCCCCACAATCGCGCCGCCGCCACCCACCCGTCCGGTCCAGCTCAGGCTCGAGTCGCGGACTGCGGGCCGGAATTTTCCTTTTGATCACTGCAATATTTCTTATTTACATTTTGGACCTGAAAATTTCGAAGATAACCAAACGTTGTAACTAATCTGAAACGTTGCAACTAATATGACTTCAACAGTCAGAAACGTCATCCTCTTTCATATAAATGAAACCCTTCAGTTCAGTTCTAAAACACGAGTTTAAAAGAGTATATAGAAACACACACATATCCTCTCCTCTTCAGCAGTCTATTCTATATTTATTTTCTTCGCTAGAATCAACCTTATTTGCTTTGTATTGTTGATTGTTGTTGTTTTATCTTGAGAAACTATTGTCCATTACCGTAAAAACATATATACGGGACAATTTTATCTTAAAGACAAAGAGTCACATCTCGACTCATCTTTTGTTCTGTTTAACTTTTCTGACACTATTAATACCTACATATAATTTGTCAGTGAAATAAATTAGTAGGATTTAAATAAGTATACAATAATAGGGTAAACAAATTACACTCTCGATAATTTAACTCTTATCATTGTTCAATTTAATCTCATGAAGTAAAAATCTGTCAGTATACGACAAATTTGATTTGGTATATACCAAATAATCAAAACAAAATTAAACAAACTGAAGTTATTGAATCGAATAAATTGAAGTCGAAAGAAAAAAAACAAAAGCTAATTAGATTTAATCAACCCTTTGATTGTGTGTGTAGAAAAAGAGAACAGTCTAGCCAAACAAGCACTTACGTAAAAGGGCAATAACGGAATTTCAGGCTCATTTGTTACTCTGTCAACACTCAACATAGGCGAATTGGCCAAACTAGAAAACTTTCAAACCTGTGAACTCTTCTGAATTTCTTATGTTGTTCCCATATCACCCTTCAAAATCAAATCCCCATCTATCCCTCTTTCCCAAGCATCAAAAACACAGACGCAATAGGGGCTTTTTTGGAATTCGAGACATTGTTACATGCACGACCTTTACCTGTATACTTGTTCAACACGTTCCTCTTAGTCCTACTACATGAATTTCAATTCAACAAGTAGTACTACTATTATCTATTCAAAGTTAAAGAAAAGACACCTCATTCAAATTGCTATAAATACCAAAGCCCCATGCATAATGTTCTCCATTCACATTCATTAGCAAAAACTAGAGTACATAGAGAGAAAAGGAGAGAAATCATTCTTCTGTAGTTCTGCTCCAATCTCTGATTTATTCGAGGATGACTTGTCAAAGAATAATTACTTTGTTGATGATTTTTGTCAACTTTGTTGCTATAACGAGTACTCAAAACAATGTAGAGGCTGCTAGAGTATTGTCACAAGATTTTTCTGGGTAAATTCATCTCGCAACATTTATATCGACGGCAAAGAGCAACTTGGCATTTTTGCTTGAGAGGCTACCTTCAGGACCTAGCCCTAGAGGACCTGGTCATTAAGCCAAGGAAGTAATATAAGAAGTTTTCTAAATGGGCTGAAAGGAGTAGATAGCACAGCTTATAAACATTTTTTTTTTAATTTTGACTAGATAGAAAATACAACATATGGGATATTTGATTGTTATGTACCTCATTTTATTGATTCATTTTTCTATTCTGTAAATGATCAATTGAATGATGTTCTTGTAAGATTCAACTGTCACTGAATGGAAATATTCCTTCTTTTTATATGGTTTACCAATAGTTTTAAATGGCGTGCGGCACACCGCGGCGAGGAACTGTCGCCTTGTCATAGAGGCACGGCGAGCAGTGCGGCGTCCGCCTTTTGGATTGCGATGCTATTTACTTGAATAATAGTATTATAATGAAATATATAATAAAATAAAAATATTATAAAGACTAATTTGCTATAAATAGTTAAGCACTTCAATTGTCATAAAATTTAGTCTTACAAACAATATAAGATGCAAATAACATTTTTTTAACCATCCAATTACAATTCAAGTTTCAACTTAACAAATACATCAATAGTCTTCATCATACGGAGAGTTATCTCCTCCCACATTTTGTTCATTTATGTCCTATAAAGGAATCATTTCTTCTTCTGAATCCTCATCAACAAGCATTCTCTTTTTTGAACAGGCAACTGAAGAACGGACAACTAAAGAAGAAGGATTTTGAGATCTAAGATCGTAGTCCAGTTCATCCGTCTCATCTGCTCCAACATCAATCCCTACCAAATCAACATCATCATCTTCATTATCAATTACAACACTAGTATCAGACGATGTCTTTTCCGGTTCACCATTCAACCACTCATTGGCACCATCAATATCACTCAAAGAAATCGGATCAATTTGGCCACGTAAATGATATCGTCGCTTTAAATCCCTATTGTACTTGATATACACCAAATCATTCAAGCGACGTTGAGCAAGTCTATTCCTCTTTTTGCTATGAACCTATCACAATTAATAAAAAAATTAACAAGTATACTTTATAAAATAAAAACCAACATATTTATCAATTATTCTTACTTACATGTTCAAAGAAGCTCCGGTTTCTTTCACATCCAGATGAACTACAAACAAGACTTAGTACTCGTATGACAAACTTTTGCAAGTTAGGTGACTTTGCATCATAGTTCACCCACCATTCAACTAAGATATTTAATTTATTATCAATAACAAAAGTAAATAATATGATAAAATACAATAATGAATTAAATGCAATAGTATATATTACCTGGTGCCATTGTTGCTCGATGTCTAACAGCTATGGGGATTCCAAAAGTATCTTCTGCATTTCTATATGCATTTAACTCATCTATAATCTTATCTTGGATATCCATGTCCAAGATCATCTTTGTAATGCATTTTTGAAAACCGCTTATAATTTCATCTTAAAGGTGCGCCATTGCGACCCCTCGCCACAGACCAAAAGACGAGAATGGCGACGTCATCGGGAAACTATCGCCTTGACACATCTAATGGAGTTACGTGGTCGCCTCGCCTCGCCAAATCGACATGGTGACAAGGCGCACACCTTTTAAAACTGTGGGTTTATCTCACTTTCTTGTGATAGTTATATATTTATACGGCACCACCGACCACCGATCTGCCGTCTGCCGACCACCGGCAACCAGGTACACTATCTTTAGCACTGTTGTTCTCTGTTTTCTCTTTCTTCTCTTTTTTCCACTGTGGTTGTATCGTCGTCGGTGACTACCATCACTGACCGACGACGCTGCAACGCCCGTCGACCACAGGCGACCAGGTACGGTGCTTGTTCCTCTCTCTTTCTCTTTCTTCTATTTCTCTTTTTCTAATTGTCTGCCATCACTGGCGGCCGAAGTTGTACCGTCGCTGGTGACTATCAGCCGTAAGTTTTTGGTGGCCTCCGACGATGAAGAGGACCTGGTTTCTTCGGGTTCTCATGCTCAAAATAGAAAATCCTACAGTGGGTTTCGGGCATGTTTACAAAGCTACGCAAGTTTCCGGCTAAGTTCCAGCGGTGAACAGTAAGTTTCGGCGGTGAACAAGAATTTCCCGACAGAAGACAAATATTTGCATAGCTGAACAATGATTTTTGGGTGATGAGCAGGTTAGATTCACCTAGAATTGGTACCTCCAGGTGACCGTATTCATTTTTTTCCCTTACCTTCGTAGTTACATTTTGCCGGCTTTGCTGTATTGTATATTTACTTTACATTTTTGCCATTACTAGTCTTCTCTTTAGCTATATCAGTCATATCGTAGTGGCTAGACTCGCATCTAAATTCTTGTTAATTTGTGTTTTTCTCATTGATTTGGATGTTTCGCATTGATTTCTGCTTGTCTTAGGGTAAATAACTGATTAGTCTATAGTTGCTTTAGTGGCTCTGACGACTGATGATAGACTAGGGTCATGTTCTCGGTTGGGGAAGGGATGAGGGTTAGGGGGTAAACGGGGTAGGGTCGATGCTAGGTTAAGAATAGGGTCTTGAAACATTGAGAATTTGATAGGGAATTCCATAAAGCTAGTTAAGATTCTTAAGAGGATCAACTTAGCATGTGTCTAGGAGACCAGATGAGTAAGACTTAAGGCTAAGGAGGTGGGCGGGTATAAGTTATGGTTCTCTGGTAGGTCGGGGTATAGGAATGTGGTAGGCATTTTGGTAGACAACGATCTTAGGGAAAAGGTAGTAGAGGTTAGGAAGGTCAATGATAGTACGATGACGATTAAATGGTAGTTGCAGGGTCCACTTTGAACATTATTAGTGCTTACGCACCGCAGACGGGCTTGGCCGAGGAGGAGAAGAGGTTTTTTTTGGGAGGATTTGGATGAAGTGGTGGCAGGTGTACCACCCACTGAGAAGTTATTTATGTGATGGGACTTAAATGGACATATCAGATCACTTCCAGAGGGCTACGATGACGTGTATGGAGGCTTTGGCATCAGGGGCAGGAACAAGAGTGGCTTCTCACTTTTAGAGTTCGTTATAGCTTTTGGGTTGGTGATAACCAATTTGAAGTTCTTGAAGAAGGAGGAGCACTTGGTGACTTTTCGTAGTTCGGTAGCTAAGACTCAGATAGACATTTTGCTCCTTAGGAAGGTTGACAATAGTCTTTGTAAAGACTGCAAGGTTATTCCAGACGAGTGTTTTACAACCCGACATAAGCTTTTGGTGATAGATTTAGAGATAATATGGAGAAGAAGAGAAGGGTTGTGCATGACAAGTTTTTTATCTAATGGGGAGGTTTGACCATGGCTAGTGCAAATGATATGTGGGAAAGGTTGACGGCCAAAGGGGCATGAGGGAGTAGTGGGGACGTGAAAAGTATGTGGGACAAAACGGCCAGTTGCATTCGGGAGGTGGCTAGAGAAGTGTTACGGGTCTCGTGGGGTAGCCGTGGTGGACATCGACTGGTAAAGTTCAAGAGAAGGTGGATGTGAATAAAGTGGCTGAGAAATTGGTAGAAAGAAATGATGAGATGGAGAAGTTGACAAATAGAGAACTGTATAAGATGGCGAGGAATGAGGCAAAGTTGGCGGTCATGGCGAAAACGGTGGCTTTTAAACGCCTATACATGGAATTAGAGGAAAATAAGGGAATAAGAAGTTGTACAGACTAGCCAATATGAGAGGGTCCGTGACTTAGATTACGTGAGGTGCATCAAGGACGAGGACGGAAAAGTACTCTGGAGGACGCGCATATTAGGCAGAGGTGCCAGTCTTACTTCCATAAACTCTTGAATGAAAAAGGAGATTGATACATTGTGCTTGGAGATCTGGAGCAATCTGGTAGGTACCGAGACTTTAGATATTGTAGAAGCATCAAGATTGAGGAGTTAAGGGTGTTGTTTTCAAGATATACGGGGGATGAGCAACCGGGCCGAATGAGATCCAGTTGAATTTTAGAAGAGCATATGCAGGGCATGCTTGAAGTGGCTGACTAAGTTATTGAACGTCATTTTTAAGACGGAGAGAATGTCTGAAGAATGGAGGTAGAGTACAATGGTTCCTTTGTATAAGAACAAAGGTGATATCCAGAGTTGTAATAACTATAAGGGTATCAAGCTACTGAGCCACACTATGAAAGTTTGAGAAAGGGTCGTGGAGATGAGGGTGAAAAGAGGTGTGTCTATTTCTGAGAACCAGTTTGAATTCATGTCGGGGCGTTCGACTACATAAAACATTCATCTTATTAGGAGATTGGTGGAGTTGTATAGGGAGAGGAAGAGAGACTTACATATGGTTTTGATAGACCTCAAGAAGGCATACGATAAAGTCCCTAGAGAGGTTCTTTGGAGATGTTTGGAGGCTAAAGGTGTACATGTGGCATACACTATGGCACTTAAGGATATGTATGATGGATCCAAAACTAGGGTACAGACAATGGAAGGAGATGTTGATGGGGCATCAGGGATCAGCTGTTAGCATATTCTTATTTGGCTTGGTGATGGATGGACTGACGTGACATATCTAATAGGAGGTGTCATGTTGTATATTATTCGCAGACGACATAGTCCTGATTGATGAAACTCGCAGCGGGGTGAACGCTAAGCTAGAGGTTTGGAGACAATCTCTGGAATCTAAAGGGTTCAGGCTGAGGAGGACCAAGACAAAATACTTAGAGTGCAAGTTCAACAACGGGAGCGACTGTGATACAGGCGTGGAGGTAAGGCTTGAGAATCAGGTACTTCTAAAGAAAAGAAGCTTCAAGTACCTCGGGTCTATCATCCAATGAAATGCAGAGATTGATGACGATGTCGCACATCGTATTGGGGTAAGGTGGATAAAATATAGGCTTGTATCTAGAGTCTTGTGAAACAAAAAAGTGCCACTAAAACTGAAAGGTAAGTTTTATAGGGTGGTGGTTAGACAGACTATGTTGTATGGGGCAGAGTGTTGGTCAGTCAGTCAAGATGTCGCACACCCAAAGGATGGCAGTGGCGGAGATGAGGATGTTCAGATGGATGTTTGGGCATACGAGGAGGTACATGATTAGAAATGATTATATTCGGGACAGAGTGAGAGTCGCCTCAGTAGAAGACAAAATGTGGAAAGCAAGGTTGAGATGGTTTGGACATGTGCGGAGGAGAGACACAAATGTCCCAGTGCGGAGGTGTGAGAGGTTGTCTATGGACGAGTTTAGAAGGAGTAGAGGTAGGCCGAAGAAATATTGGGGAGAGGTAATTAGATGGGATATGGAGCGAGCGTAACTTACTGAAGACATGACCTTAGATAGAGGGTTGTGGAGGACACAGATTAGGGTAAAAGGGTAGTATGTCGTCGAGCGTAGTCCTACTTATACTTACAAACTGATAGTTGTGGTGTTATTACTGTAGGCATGCTTAGCATATCATCCGAATAAACGTAGCTTTGCTTTATAGTATTCTCTAGTTTTATTTCTTCTGTTATGCGTTCTTTAATGCACTTGGTTTATCTCATTTATATGTGTTAGTTACTGCTTCTCTTTTAGGATGCGATATCATGGCGTGTTCGCGTTTGCTATCAACATTTTCTTACTGCTTACTGCTTTAATTTTTTGACTGGGTCTGATTGTTTGTTGCTTTGCTTGTCCTGAGCCGAGGGTCTCTCGAAAACACCCTCTCTACCTACCAAGGTAGAAGTAAGGCATGCGTTCATTCTACCCTCCCCAAACCCCACATTGTGGAATTTCACTAGGTATGTTATTGTCGTTGTTGGTAGTGGTGGTGGTGTGTTTGGTTGGAAGGAAAATGCATTCCACGAAAATTATTTTCTTGATAAATATTTTTCTAGAAATAAGTTGTTTTTCTTACTTATTTTTTTTATGTTTGGTAGGTAAATTAAAAATATAATCCCAAAAATATTTGTAAATAATCTAGGCAACCAATATTGAGGTGGAGATGAGGACTATGGAGGTGGGGGTAGGGGTAGGACGTTGGAAGGAGGAGAGGAGACAATTAGTGTGTAACATTACTTGTGAAACTTGTCTTCCCTAATTCCATTAAGGAATTCATTTTTCTTATTTTTAAGAAGCTTATTTTTCTAGGATAAATATTTTTCAAATTTTTTGACCAACACTACTAGAAATAAATGAGTTTTCCATCGATATTCAGTGGAAAATTTGTGCTATAAAATATTATTTTTCCACCACATTCCAACCGAACCAGCTCACTGGAAAATCACTGAAAAAACGCGTGATGGAAAACAGGTTTTCATTCAAACACTGGAAAAAATTCTATTTTTTTCGTGTGTTCACACTACTATTTAAGTTTTTCCACCAACATTCAGTGAAAATAATCACTGAACATTTTTCAGTGAGAAAATAGTAATTTTCTAGTAGTGTAATCAAAAAATATTTTCCTTCCTACCAAATCAGCTACTGATAAAAAAATGGATAACCGATGCTGACTAAAGCTTGAATTCATGCCTGGAATTATTTCACTGAATGAATTTTATATAAGTACTATAATGAATTTTGGTGTCTTGTTCTATCCTAAACAATTTAATTTTTTGGAGGCTACTTATAGAGAGAATTAGCATATTGCTTCTCTTTTTACACGTTTTTCCTATGGCCAATTTTCCAATTTTCATATTCTTAGATGACTTTACAACTACTAAATGTAAGAATTGAGTAATAGGTGGAGAAATAAGTTGGCCCTTCAATGTAAAGTTAATTGGCACTTTGCGCAAGGAAATGCATGAATATAGTAATTTACCGTTTGAAGGGAGAAAGTGACCATACAAAAATCTCTTGTATTTTATTTTCAGATCTCTTAGGTATAAAAGTGAATATTTCTTGTAAAAAAGCATAAAATTTAAAATAGATTTATAAATGGTTACAAAATCAATTCTCATTTCCCTTAGAGACAAGATGACAATTCAAGGAGATAGAAAAATGCAATACTATATGAAGTTTTTTTTTTACGAAGGAACGCGATCGCTTCTTCTTTCAGTGCGCAGAGTGGAACCGGTGTATGCAATAGCGCGCAAACCACGTCAACGATTACACTTGGCAAACCATGTGTGGCAACCAAAGAAGGTTTATGCAGGATCGAACTCGTGGCCTTGCGGTCTTCTTCTGTGAAACTCTTCTGCATTGCGGTCTATATGAAGTTATGAACATACAATATCCGACTCAATGAACTACATCGACTGCTAGTTACGGGGTATGTCATGGTCCTCGTAATTGCAAATTTAATTTACCAAAAGGGCTCAAAATCGAGTGGATTTACGGCTAAAGGAAAAAAGTAAAGCTATAAAGGAACATAGTAAAGGTAAAAAGATCCCCAGTGAAGTACTGGTAGATCTGCCAACACAGGCTTGATCCATGAGGGTCGTACCACACAAAGCCGAATTTATGATTTAAAGTATATGAGTTTAACTTTTTAAGATTCTTAATTTGAATTCATTGTGTTTTAAAAGTTTTGAGTTCATGTCTACTATCTATTGCATTTTTAATAAATTTTTACACAAATTTATGCTCCGCTTAAAAAATCAGGGGTTCAGTTGAACCCCCACCTATCATGTTACATCTGCCACTGACCACCCAATCTTTTTTTTTTTTTGTTGACGAAGGAACCCGCAGCCGCTACTCTTTCGAGTGCGCCGAGTAAACCCGGATGGACGCAAAGCGTCGGTAGAAACCACGCCACCATGTAAACCACACTTGGCAACTGACCACCCAATCTAACTCTATAGTTGGGAGGTGAAGTGCATAGTCCATGCGAGAACACTACAAATTTATGCTCCGCGTCAAAAATAAGGAGTTTAGCTGAATCCCCACCTATCATGTTACATCTGCCACTGACCACCCGATCTAACTCGATAGTTGGGAGGTGAAGTGCATAGTCCATGCGAGGACATCATTTACGAACATAAGTAAAGTTTATAGTTCTTTATAAATTTACCAGTACCAAAATAAACTTTTTGAAGTTTTTGACTTGTCAAAGTCTAACTTCAAATTTGTATGTCTGAAATTTGAACTTCAGACGTAAATATTAATTTCATGTGTAGAATTGTATTAATCTCTCTTGAGGAGTCTTTCTCATTAATACAAAATATATATAGGTGTACAATGTGGAATCCTTATACAACAGGGATCCTAGTTCTACCATAATTACATAACACTAAATATGATAAATATAATGTAGTACATGTTGCGATATTTCTAGATGCTTACGCAAGTGTACGTATCGTTCAAGTAATAAAGATTTGTAAGACCGAGTTTATCGTCCACATAGACTGATTTGTCAAGTACCGGTTATCTATTCTATGATATCTATTTGGTTGACGTTCTTTGGTTTTAGAATTATACTAAGAATTATGACTAAGTGCAGAAAATAAACTAAAGATTATAATACTTTGGGTTTAAACAGTTATGAAGGAAATAGAGCTTCTAATCTCCTGATCAACTATCCACTCTTTCACGTGTTAATGCAATGCTAATGATTCTTCTTCTTATTAAGATAGCAGGTTAACTAGTCTGTCATTATATCCCGGTTAGGACATACAAGAGCTCAACCTTGTGCAGAAACCTTCTATATTTTTATGATAGATTTTACCACACATGATTAAGAACAATAACCTTAAATACTACACAAGTATCGGGGTACTTTCGTCCACGATTTTAACCTATGTCTAGACAATTACAGCATATTCAAATCTCACCTTTCAGACTTTTGATTCGAAATCATATAGGTTATGACAATTAATAACTAGTTAATTATCAAGCAATCATAACAATATTGAATAGATCTTAATATGCTGAAGAAGGAATCAATAACTATGCATTAACTATATGAAAGAGGTTCAAGAAGATTCGACGGAAAACCTACTAAAGTAATTAGCTCCTAAACATTGTCATGTCAAGAACTAAATTACAATCCAACATAAACTGAAAAAAAAATATGGGAAAAAAATAACTTGAACAAAGAGATGTCTCTAATCTTACTTTTGCCTCCTTATTTGCCTCCACAAAGTATGATATAGAATATGGTATAAGGTCAGGGTTTAGGGATTTTATAGTTGAGAAAAATCACATTTCGGACCCTAAAAACCATGTCAAATTCGGCCCAGAAATCAGATTTTCTGCCTCGGTGCCGTGGCCCTGCAGGCTGGCGCCACGGTGCTGAAACACCTGCGACGAAATCAGACAATGTAGTACTTTTGGCGCCGCGGCGCCGGCGACGTCCTTGGCCAGTTTTTCGGTTTTTCGTCATTTTTCTGTCCGGACTTCATCTGATTTCTTCTATGCTTCCCGGGACTTCCTAGGCTTCATTTCTTGGCCCTTTTAGTGTGCAATTCCATCTCAATTAAGCTCATTTCATCCTCAATTATGTACTTCCTCCTTTATGATCTTTGTGACAAAAATTGAAAGAAAAACACACCTAACACTACACTAAACGCAAAATAAAAGAGTAAAATACTAACTAAAAATGACTCAAAAGAGTGTATAAAATACACTCAACAAACACCCCAAACTTACACTTTACTCGCCCTCGAGTAAAGCACTAAACAATAAACAAAAACAAAATCAAATAAGAGACTCAATGAAATGGATCAAGTAGCTATAGCAATGCTTCTTCATAAACATAGATGAAAGTTGGGATAATATGTTAGAACGTACATAGCATGAATATTCAGCTATTTAGAATTTCAAGTTAGATATTTCGCAAATTCACTTAGATCATATTTACTGGGAATACAAACATCTAACGTATGCATGTCAATTTCATTTCATCTTTCCCAAAACGTTATATATCAGTTTACTTGCTATTCCCCACTAATCATAGGCATACATATTAAAGATCATCAGGACTTTCAAGGGTTGTAATGTAGGCTTAGGCTGGGGTAGATAAAAGTTGGCATTTAGGCTCAGTTACGTACCATAAGCATTTTCCATTCAACTCATTTTCCTTCTTTTTGACTTTCCTTTTAATCTCATACCTATTTTCTCCTCTCTTTTCTTTTTGAGAGAATGAGATACATTATAAATAACAAGCACCCCCAACTTAGGCTTTTGCATATTTTTCATTGGGGTGCATCAACTTTTCATTTCTTTTTATTTCTTTTCAACACTTCTCATTCCAATACTTTTCCATTATTACTTATGGAACAACAGATGAATCATAGGGTGTCAAACAAAGATATTATTTAGGCTCAAAGGGGCTGAATTGTGATACAATTTATGTCAGGATAGGTAATGAATGATCAGAAGGGCTATCAAAGAAATGCTTGAATCATCTCCCTAAACATGTACATCTTAACTATTTCGCCTAAAATAACAAGCAAACAGATTTTCTAGACATTTTTCAACCTTTCTTTTCATAACTGACACACATAGGCTTAAGCACAAATATCCCAAATAATTAGATGTTATGAATTTTTGACATATCTAACTTAAGCACACAAATTGTCGCTTTTAATTCCATTACATTATCCCACTTTATCCACTCAATATCGTTAGCAACTACAACATACATGATCCATAAAAATAAAAATAAAATTATGACTCAAAAACACACAAAACAACACAAAGACAAATAAAAAAGACTCAAAAACAAGCAATAAAACAAAATAAGACACCCCCAACCTTAATCGACAATAAAGGGACAACTTACAGACTCACAACGGTCATAAAGGAGGTCTGAGAGGAAAAATTCTGGAAATTGCACGGCATCTGGGCTGTCTGAAGTTTCAGTGTCGTGGCCCTGAATTTTGGCGCCACGACACTGTGCTCGATCATTGTTCTTTTCCAGCGTTTTTGATTTTCCACTCAGGGTCAGCCCCTAGTCCACCTGCCATCAAAACATAAAACAAAAGCCAAGACCGTGAGACTGTTCAAGACAAAATAAAACAACTAAAATACGAATTGAAATAACATAATTAAACCATTGGGTTGCCTCCCAAGTAGCGTTGTCTTTAACGTCTTTTAGCCGGACGCAGGTTACTTACTAAATCAAGGGGGTAGAGTGTCCCCTCCGCATATCCATTTTAGCACCATTCTCTTCTTCCTTCTTATTTTTTCTTTACAGACTAGGTGCATAAGGGTTCAATCCCTTGTTCTCATCCACAACATCGTTCACGGGTGCAGAATTCTTACCATCAAGGGCATTAGTACCCTTGGAACTTTCATGAGGAGCCTTTTTATCAACTACACCAACAACAAAACATCTATCATTGATTTGAGGTTCAGTAGGTGGCTTGAGAACTTTGAAGGTCATTTCCTCATCTTGAACTCTGAGTTTCAACTCTCCCTTCTCAACATCAATAAGTGCCCTCCCTGTGGCTAGGAATGGTCTCCCAAGGATGATGGACATATTTTCATCTTCATCCATGTCTTAAATGAGGAAATCAGAAGGAAAGATGAATTTACCCACTTGTACCAACACATCTTCAATTATTTCTTCGGGATGCACAATTGACCGATCAGCTAGCTGCAGGGTGACTGTGCTTGGTCTCGCCTCCCCAAAAACAAGTCTTCTAAACACAAAGAGGGGCATCAGGTTAACACTTGCCCCCAAATCACATAAATCCCTTTTACATGTAACATTCCCTATGGTGCAAGGTAAGGTGAAACTCCATGGATCGTTCAATTTTGGAGAAAACTTCTTCTGCAAGATAGCACTACACTCCTCTGTTAGCACCACTGTCTCATAATCTGCCAGTTTCCTTTACTTAAAAATGATGTTTTTCATGAACTTCACATATGCTGGCATTTGCTCCATGGCTTCAATGAAAGGAAGGTTAATATGCAGTTTTTTAAATACCTTCAAAAATTTCGAAAAACTGATTATCCAAAGCCTTCTTCTGCAGTCTTGAGGGTAAGGAATTTTGTATGTATACTCCCTCATCACTGCGGGTGGAGCCTTCTCTAAAATAGGGCGGTCATCAGTAACCCTCTCCTTCTCTACCTCAGTTGTCTTCTCCACATCCTTCTCATTCTCCACCACTGGTTGGGATCCAACCCGCTCTAACTGCTTCACACTTCTCAAGCTGATTGCTCAAATCGCTCCTCGGGGTTCATCATCAGACATTAGGGAGAGTCCCCTGAGGTCTGTCATTCAACTTCCCTGCCAACTGCCCCATCTGAGTCTCCAAGTTCCTAATAGAGGATCTTGTTTCTGTCATGAACTGCTTGGTCTCTGTCATAAATTGTGTCTGGGTATTGGCCAATGATGAAATTGAGGACCTAGTTTTCGCCATGAATTGAGTCTGAGAGTTGACCAAGGTCAACAGTGCTGCTTTTATGTCATCTGACTTCTCTTGTCGGTCTGGTGGGTTGTACTGTTGTGAGGATGATGCCTGAAATTGTGGTTGTTGCCCTTTTTCATTCTTCCATGAAAAATTTGGGTGATTTCTCCACCCCTGATTATATGTGTTGGAGAATGCATTGTTGTAGGGTCCTCTGAACATTTCCCACTGCCTGAACCTGCTCCATAGGTACATTATTTGGCTTCACTGCTGTACACCTATCAAAAGTATGGGGACCCCCACAGATCTCACAGCTCACTGGTGTCTGGACAACATTTATGGACATAGTACTCCGCTACATCTGCTTTGCCAAAGTGGCAACCTGCGCAGTCAATGCAGTGATAACATCCAACTCATGAACCCCAGCCATTTTCCTGTTATTCATTGCTCTCTCATTGGCCCCCTGATGGTTGTTTGTGGCCATGTCTTCTAGCAAATCGTGTGCCTCATTGGCACTCTTTCTCATGAACGTCCCTCCTGCTGCAGCATCAATAATGGTACTGTAGTGCCACACAACCCATTGTAAAATATGTAGACTAGCATCCACTTCTCAATCCCATGATGCGGGCTCCATGCATCATATAGTGATTCTCCCTCCAGCTGATAGAAATTATTCAACTCACCTCTGAGCCTTGCTGCTTTGGATGGAGGAAAGAATTTGATAAGAAATTTCTGGGCCAAGTCTTGTCATGTGGTAATGGAGTTCGCCTGTAATGAGTTCAACCAGCACTTTGCTCTATCCCTGAGTGAGAATGGGAAGAGTCTCAACCGAATGAAGTCATCAGTAACACCATTGTACTTGAAAATTGCACGTATCTCCAGGAAATTTGCTAGATGCATATGGGGATCTTCAGACGGTAATCCCCCAAACTGAACTGAGCCTTGAACCATGTGCAATATGGCTGGTTTGATTTCAAAATTATTGGCTTCAACAGCTGGAAGCCTGATGCAAGTCTGCACCTCTATAATAGTAGACATCACATAGTCCCCAAGCTCCTTTCTTCAGGGACTTGTCTTAAGACGGGCGGTAACTCATCATTCACCAAATTGTTGTTCTGCTGATTTTCCATTGCTAAAGAATCAGCAATCCTTTTGTCTTTCCTTTTCTGTCTGCACAATCTTTCAATTTTAGGATTCAAAGGGATAGGAGTGTCTGCTCCTTTCCTACTTCGCATAAACTAAATTTCCTGAAATTGATCAAAAACAACAAACAGATCACGGCAAAACGTTCTAAAATAAAAATAAAACAAAAAATAAAAACCAAATTAGAAATAAGAATAGATAATTCAATATTGGTAGTACGCCAGTCCCCGACAACCGCACCAAAAACTTGTTGCGATATTTCTATATGCTTACGCAAGTGTACGTATCGTTCAAGTAACAAAGATCTGTAGGACCGAGTTTATTATCCACAGAGACTGGTTTGTCAAGTACCGGTTATCTATTCTATGATATCTATTTGGTTGACGTTCTTTGATTTTAGAATTATACTAAGAATTATGACTAATTGTAGAAAATAAACTAAAGATTATAATACTTTGGGTTTAAAACAGTTATGAAGGAAATAGGACTTCCAATCTCCTGATCAACTATCCACTCTTTCATGTGTTAATGCAATGCTAATGATTCTTCTTCTTATTAAGATAGCAGGTTAACTAGTCTGTCATTATATCCCGGTTAGGACATACAAGAGCTCAACCTTGTGCAGAAACCTTCTATATTTTTATGATAGATTTTACCACACAGGAGGATTAAGAACAATAACCTTAAATACTACACAAGTATCGGGGTACTTTCATCCACGATTTTAACCTATGTCTAGACAATTACAGCATATTCAAATCTCACCTTTCAGACTTTTGATTTGAAATCATATAGGTTATGACAATTAATGGCTAGTTAATTATCAAGCAATCATAACAATATTGAATAAATTTTAATATGCTGAAGAAGGAATCAATAACTATGCATTAACTATATGAAAGAGTTTCAAGAAGATTCGACGGAAAACCTACTAAAGTAATTAGCTCCTAAACATTGTCATGTCAAGAACTAAATTACAATCCAACATAAACTGAAATAAAATATTGGAAAGAAAATAACTTGAACAAAGAGATGTCTCTAATCTTACTCTTGCCTCCTTCTTTGCCTCCACAAAGTATGATATAGAATATGATATAAGGTCAGGGTTTAGGGATTTTATAGTTGAGAAAAAATCACGTTTCGGACCCTGAAAACCTTGTCAAATTCGGCCCAGAAATAAAATTTTCTCCTCGGCGCCGTGGTTCGCGGAGATGGCGCGCCACTGAAACTCCCGCAACGAAATCGCATAATCGCAAGATTTTTAGCCATGCGCTGTGTCGTCCTTGGCTAGTTTTTTGGTTTTTCGTCATTTTTCTGTCCGGACTTCGTCTGATTTCTTCTATGCTTCCCGGGACTTCTTAGGCTTTATTTTTTGGCCTTTTTATTGTGCAATTCCATTTCAATTAAGCTCATTTCATCCTCGATTATGTACTTCCTCCTTTATGATCGTTGTGACAAAAAATAAAAGAAAAATATACCTAACACTACACTAAACGCAAAATAAAAGAGTAAAATACTAGCTAAAAATAACTCAAAAGAGTGTATAAAATACACTCAACAGTACACACACGTTAATACACCCCCTCAGTCGAAGCGGGAGGAGGCCGGACGCTAAGACTGGATCTGAAGTCAAGAAAAAACTGTCTAGAAAGGCCTTTCGTGAAGATGTCCGCATACTAATGATACAAGGAAGGCACATGCAACACCTTAACATGACCGAGAGCAACCTTCTCAAGCACAAAATGTATATACATCTCAATGTGCTTGGTTCGCTGATGCTGTACCAGATTATGAGATAAATATATGGCGGATATGTTATCACAATGGATCAAAGATGCCTTACGAAAAGGACACTGAAGCTCTAATAGTAGATTTTGAAGCCAACAGATCTTAGCTACAACATTTACAACACATCTATACTCTGATTCTACACCCGAACGGGATAAGGTGGCTTGCTGCTTGGCAGACCATGAGATGAGATTATCCTCAAAGAACACACAGTAGCCGTAGGTGGAGCATCGCATGTCCGGATAGTCTGCCCAATCAGCATCCGTATATGATAATAATATATTCGGTGTTGAGGGGTAGAGGTGTAATCCATAGTCAAGTGTGCCCTTAACGTATCGAATGATATGTTTGAGGGCAGTGAAATGAGGCTTCTTGAGGGCATGTATGAATAGGTATACCTGCTGAACAACATAAGCAATGTCAAACCTAATTAAGGTAAGATACTTTAGTGCACCTGCAATATTCCTGTAGAGAGTGGGAACAAATACATGATTACCATCAACAATACTAAGCTTTGATGTGGAGTCAATTGGAGTGGACATGATCTTGCAATTAGTCATCTTAGCTCTGTACACAATCTCATCTGCATACTTACGCTGGCAAAAAAAAAGTAGTATATGCTTAGTCACTGATATCCCTAAGAAATAACTTAATTTGCCCAAGTCAATCATAGCAAATTCGTTTTAAGAGTGCAATAATCTCATTTTTCAACACATCAAACAAGGCAGAAGGAACAATTTCATCCACGTATAACAACAAATATGCAATGTTACTACCTCTATGAAAGATAAATAACGAGTTATCACATTTGTTGCATACAAACTCAATCTGCATAATGTACTATGCAAAGTGATCATACCACACTCTAGGAGTCTGTTTTAAACCATATAATGACTTATGAAGATATCATACATACTGAGGGGTTGTTGGATGTATAACAGTAGGCAGCTGGTGCATGTAGACAATTTCTTTTAAATCCCCATGAAGAAATGTACTTTTAAAATCAAGATGATAAATCAGCCAATGTCTACCTATAGTAATACTCAGAATTGTGCGAATGGTAGCCGGTTTGACAACCGGACTGAATATCTCACCACAATCAATGCCCTCATGTTGATTAGTACCATTAGCCATAAGTCTAGTCTTATAGCTTTCTAAGTCACCATTGTCTATGTATTTGTGATATAAAAGCCACATGCATCGAATCACATTCACCCCCTCCGATCGAGGAACCAGATACCAAGTGTGTTGTTTTGTTAAAGCATTAAATTCCTCACATATGTCCGCATTCCAATTAGGATCTAGTTTGACTAATTTTGAGTTTTTAGGAATCGGGGAAACGGCTTGGATGGACAAGTTAAACTGGATTTTGGATTTGAAAATTTTGTGAGGCGCACGGGTTTCCATATGGTGAGTGGATGCATGGGTATTGTTGGCAATCAGGTGTGGATGTGGGTTTCGTTTATTGGTCAACGGGATGGTTTTATGTGGTGAACCGAGTTTGACGACTGGTTGGGGTGTCGGGATTGTGGAATCTGGGTGTGGCGATGGGGCGCACTAGGTAGGTCGATGTTATATGGGTTAGGGACGGTGGGGTACGAAGTCGGTGGGGGTTTGTGGAGGGGGTTCAGAGTTCTTATTACTAGATTGGTTTAGCTTGGGTTTTTGGTGATTGAGTGGGTCGCGATGTCGAATTGGCGGTGCAATGGCGATAAAATGGTCATTGGGTGATTGTACTGGTAAGATCTTTGGGTGGATACCAAAGCATATGCAGGACGGGGACCGATGAAGGCACTAAGAAGATGGGCCGATTACCGGTGGTGGTGGCAATCGACGGTGATAGTCGCAGTGAGTGGGTAAGCAGTTGAGACACCAGAGTTGGTACTGTGGCGACGACATTAAGTGGCATAAATTAGACGGGGAACTACCGGTGGTGGCAACGGCTTAAGGCAGTGACATTGACTAGGTAATGGTGGTGGTGGCGGAGGGTTGACCGCTGGTAGTGACAGCATGTCGGAATGCTTGTTGGACAAGCGGTGATGGATCTAAATCTTTGAGGAATTGGTAATCAGTGACTTTGAATTTTTGAATGATGTCAAATGGAAAACATACTCAACAAATGTGACATGGCGAGAAATTATGATTTTGTCTGTGGAGAGCTCACAGCACAAGTACCCCCTATGATTTGATGGGAAACCTACAAAGGCGCACGGAGTAGATCTGGGTGCCAATTTATGGGGGGTCGTGGATGTCAGATTAGGGTAACACAAAAAACTGAAAATTCTAAGATGGTCATAGGTAGGGATCCGACGATATATTTCGGTGGGTGTCCTATTTAGAATCGCACGGGTAGGTAAAATGTTGAGAATGTGTTCTACCATTTTTAGTGCATATACCCAAAACATATAGGGAGAAACGCATAAAAATGAGAGTATGAATCATATTATTGATGGTTCGGAGAATTCTTTCGGCTTTTCCATTTTGAGGGGAGGTGTGGGGGCACGAGAAACGAAATATCATGCCATTATCCACACATAATTTATGAAATAGGAAATTATTAAACTCACGACCATTATCACATTGAAATAATTTTATGTCTTTTTCAAATTATGTTTTGACTAGTGTACGAAACTCTACAAATTTGGAGAAGACTTGAGATTTGAATTTGAATGGATAGACCTAAAGAAAGTGAGAAAAATCATCCAAAAATACCAGATAATATTTGTGACCTAAGTTGCTAGTTATGGGAGATGTCCATAAATCAGCGTGAATAATATCAAAGGAAGAGAAAGTAGTACTCATGAAAGTCGTAAATAGTAGTCTAACGTATTTTCCTAACTAACAGGAGGAGAAACTATGAGAGAGGTTCCCTTTATTACACAAGATTAAATTCCGGTTTCTAAGAGAATAAAAATGTGAGAACCCGGATGACCAAGTCTAATATGCCACGTTGAGAGAGATATAGTTGTTAGAAAGGTGACACTAGCAACGGATGTGGATAAGAAGGAATATAGGTCCCTGTTACACCTCGTAAGTTTAAGACAATAATTAAGAACGTCATTAGGGGTTAAGATTTCCAATTTTATCGGATGTACACATATAATACGTAATAATTTTGGCAACAACGAGTGTGGCATCAGAAAAGTTCTCTAATAATAGTCGAAAATGTATATATATTCCCATTAAGGATTAGTGACATATTATAAGAATTACGACAACGAGAATACGAGGTCTTATGAGATTTTCAAGGTTTAGAAGGAAAGGGGATTTAAAACTTAATGGATACTTGAGGGATTAAGTTTAATTTTGGGACCAATGTGTATTTTTTATAAAAAAAATCAGATTTTGGATTTAAATCCCTACAACTCTTCATCTTCTTCTTCCAACAAAAAAATACCTTCACTCATTTTCTCTCATCTCTCCTTCACTATTAGGGTCGAAAATCTCCCCCAATACCTAGCAAAATTCAAGGTTTTTCTTCTTTTCTTTCTCCTCTTCTTAGGCTACATCTTCACCACGAATTTAGAAGCAAAATTTAACCCAAAACAGTGGGTATTGGGCGTGCCACTGCTGCCGTGATTGGGGCTGATAAATTCAGCGTTTTGGGGTGAATTTTTTAAGGAAAATATGTTAGAATGATGGGGTAACATTGTAGAACACATGTATGTTAATTTGAATTTGGGAAAGTGAAAGATTGGGAAAGAAATGGGGGCAAAAATCGGGACTGCCAGGGCAGTTTTTGGGTTTCATTTTTTTAGGTAAATTACTCTTCTTCTTGTAGTATAATTTGAGTTGCATGTTGTTGTAAATTGAAGAAATGAATTTGTGTAAAAATAACTTGAAAATTTGAGATTTGCATGTTCTTATTATGATGTGTAGTTACTAATTCTTGGGGACTACTTTTATGTAAGATGAATGCGATTATGTTATGGTTATTAACGTCTCTAATTACATGTTGAGAATTGAAGAAGAAACCTTGATGTTTAAAGTTATAGTTGTTATATGAAGTTGTTGGAAACTTAATTGGAGAGTATGAAATCTTGACATGTAAGTTGTAATTAGTCATATGGAAACATTGAAATAGGGAATTGGTTCCTAAGAATTAAGAAAAAGCTTTGGAATTGAAATATGTTGTTGGCCGAAAAGTTGATGGAAATGATTGAACATTATAGTGATGTATTACGGGCTGAATTAGTGTTTAAAATATAAGTTACAAACATGCATGTGTATTGATGTAGTTACTTATACATGTCTTGGAAGGATTAAAGTGTTAATTTCACATTCTTGAATTGGCGATGTCGTTAAGAGATTGGATTCCCCATGTATAATTCTAACGTAACTAAATGATTGACTAACATAGAAGTAAATGTAGTAGTTGCCTTGGTTGTTGTCTTCCATGGATATAAGAGAAGGAAGGTTATAGGATAGCGTATATGAAGTATGTTGGGCTTAACTTAATTATATCCTGGAATAATGTTGGATTATTGGTGTTGGTTGGCTTGTTGGTAAATTGTGGATATGCATATAAACAGGGGAAGTGCTGCCCAAATTTTTACAGAAATAAGAAGCCGTTATTTGAATAACTTACGTTAGAGACCGTAGAATTGACGAACGTATTGTCATTGTTATAGGTTGACATACTAGACGAGGCATGTCTTAGCATTTAGTTGATTTGCTCGCTTAAAAGGTATGTGAGACTATTCTTTCTTTGGCATGATTTTGTGAAAATCCTTTTCCCCTATTTTTGGCACGACCTTGTGAAAAACTTTCATTTGACTTGATTTTAATAAAAGTACGGCGGACGTACATGATTTTCTACAGAGTTAGTTTTAAAGGAAAATTGTTATGACAAGTGCCTATGATTTCAGTAAAAAGTGTATTATGATGATATTATCGAAAGTCAAAGATGATTTCAAATTGCATATAATTGCTCATGATATCTACTCGTGCCGAGTCCTATTACACATTCACCGAGTCTCTCACATAGAGGGCCGACACTATATAGTATGTTCCGGGTTCGAGTCCCAGCTATTATTATTATATTACTTGGATTCGAGTCCCAAGCGGGTTCAACTCCCGATTTATTATTATTCCATGGATTAACTCTCCATGATGCGAGTTCGAGTCCCATGACATTATATTATTCCATATATTTACGTGGGTTCGAGTCCCACGATATACATGCTTACTTTGGTTCGAGTCCCATAATATATACATACTTACTTGGGTTCGAGTCCCATGATATATATGTACCTAGACGGGTTCGAGTCCCGTGCTATTATATCCTGAGGATAGAAGTTCATGATTTTGGCATGACTTGCATATTTTGAAAAGGGAAAAACTGATTTTCATTACTCTCATTTGATGGAGTACAGTTACACAGTTAAGTTGAATTCTTACTTGCCTACTCTATTTACGTTGAACTGTTACGATTTCTAGTACATTATTTTCCAGTTCCACATACTTGGTACATCTATCGTACTGACCCCCTTTTTCCCGGGGGGATGCGTTCATGCCCGCAGGTTCAGGTGTTCAGATAGGTGACCCTCCAGTCTAGGATTTCTGTACATCAGTTGGAGAGCTCCTTTGTTCCGGAGCCAGCTATTTTGGTACAGACCTTTATCTTTCAGACTTATGCATATTTTGGGCACGACGGGGTCCTGTCCCGTCATATGTCAGTATTACACTCTTAGAGGTCTATAGACAGTTATGGGTTGGACGTTTGTACCTTGTTTTGGTTTTGATGTTGTTATACCCTGTGTTGGGGCGTTCCCGATTATACTTGTTGTTATCTAGTGGCAGCCTTGCCGGCTTGCTTATTTTGATTATTCTTTTGTGTACATAATGTTGGTTGGTGGCAGCCTAGTCGGCTAGCCCATTATGATTGTTGTTCTGTTGTTGATTTGGCAGCCTTGTCGGCTCGCCCATTTTAGGGAGATGTTGTAAAATCAGCGTTTTGCTGCCGAAATTTCTATAGATCTCTGTATTAGATGGATTAAGAGTGACAATTCAGTAATGACGTCCAATTAGGACGTTTAGTCGCGGCCCGTAGGATACTTGAGGGATTAAGTTTAATTTTGGGACCAATGTGTATTTTTTTTATAAAAAATTACAGATTTTGGATTTAAATCCCTACAACTCTTCATCTTCTTCTTCCAACAAAAAAAAACCCTTCAGCCCATTTTATTCCAGTCCGGACTACTTATTCAGCTGAGGACTATGCTAATTTATACATCAGGGAGATAGTGAGGCTGCATGGGGTTCCTATATCTATCATATCTGACCGAGGAGCCCAGTTCACAGCTAACTTCTGGAGATCATTTCAGAAGGGATTGAGAACGCAGGTGAGTCTCAGCACAACATTTCATCCTCAGACGGATGGGCAGGCAGAGCGTACCATACAGACACTGGAGGATATGTTGAGGTCTTGTATTATTGATTTTAGAGGTAGCTGGGATGATCACTTGCCACTTATTGAGTTTGCTTACAATAACAGCTACCACTCTAGCATTCAGATGGCCCCGTATGAGGCTTTGTGTGGAAGGAAGTGCATGTCGCCCATTGGTTGGTTTGACGTTGGTTAGACTCAGTTGATTGGTCCAGACATGGTTCAGCAGGCTGTCGACAAGGTGAAACTCATACAGGAGAGATTACTAATGACTCGAGTTGTGAAGTCATATCGCGATAATCGGCGTCGGCACTTAGAGTTTCAGATCGACGACTGGGTATTCTTGAAGGTATCACCCATGAAGGGTGTGATGAGATTTGGAAAGAGGGGGAAACTTAGCCCGAGGTATATTGGGTCTTATCGGATCATTCGCAGAGTAGGCCAAGTTGCCTATGAGTTGGACCTACCCGCAAACTTGGAAGCAGTACATCCAGTTTTTCATGTATCCATGTTGCGGAAGTGTATTGGTGACCCTTACAGAGTTTTCCTAGTGGACGATGTCCAGGTGACTGAGGAGTTGTCCTATGGGGAGAATCCCGTGGCCATATTGGATCGCCAAGTCAGGAGGCTGCGGACTAAGGATGTTGCGTCCGTCAAGGTGTTGTGGTGGAACAACAATAGAGAGGAAATGACTTGGGAGGCAGAGGACGAGATGAAGAAGAAGTATCCTCACTTATTCCCCATGCCTCCAGGTAATTCAATCTAACTTCCATAGTTGATTATAGTATTGGTGAACTGTATATGTGTGTTTATTTGTGGCCCTGTATGACATCTGTTGGGTTGCTGAATGTAGGTGGATAGACACTATTGTAAAGGAGGCTCTGCCGAAATTTCTAGAACTTGAGACTTGTTATGAACATTCGAGGACGAATGTTTCTAAGGGGGGGGGGGGGGGAGAATGTTACACCTCGTAAGTTTAAGACAATAATTAAGAACGTCATTAGGGGTTAAGGTTTCCAATTTTATCGGATGTACACATATAATACGTAATAATTTTGGCAACGACGAGTGTGGCATCGGAAAAGTTCTCTAATGATAGTCGAAAATGTATATATATTTCCATTAAGGATTAGTGACATATTATAAGAATTACGACAACAAGAATACGAGTTCTTATGAGATTTTCAAGGTTTAGAAGGAAAGGGGATTTAAAACTTAATGGATACTTGAGGGATTAAGTTTAATTTTGGGACCAATGTGTATTTTTTTATAAAAAAATTCAGATTTTGGATTTAAATCCCTACAACTCTTCATCTTTTTCTTCCAACAAAAAAAATACCTTCACTCATATTCTCTCATCTCTCCTTCACTATTAGGGTCGAAAATCTCCCCCATTACCTAGCAAAATTCAAGGTTTTTCTTCTCCTCTTCTTAGGCTACATCTTCACCACGAATTTAGAAGCAAAATTTAACCCCAGCTTGATGGGTATTAGGCGTGCCATCACGCTGAGATTGGGGCTGAGAAATTCAGCATTTTTGGGTGAATTTTTGAAGGAAAATATGTTAGAATTATGGGGTAACATTGTAGAAAACATGCATGTTAATTTGAATTTGGGAAAGTGAAAGATTGGGCAAGAAATGGGGGCAAAAATCGGGACTGTCGGGGCAGTTTTTGGGTTTCATTTTTGAGGTAAATTACTCTTCTTCTTGTAGTATAATTTGAGTTGCATGTTGTTGTAAATTGAAGAAATGAATTTGTGTAAAAACAACTTGGAAATTTGAGATTTGCATGTGCTTATTATGATGTGTAGTTACTAATTCTTGGGGACTAATTTTATGTAAGATGAATGCGATTATGTTATGGTTGTTAACGTCTCTAATTACATGTTGAGAATTGAAGAAGAAACCTTGATGTTTAAAGTTATAGTTGTTATATGAAGTTGTTGGAAACTTAATTGGAGAGTATGAAATCTTGACATGTAAGTTGTAATTAGTCATATGGAAACATTGAAATAGGAAATTGGTTCCTAAGAATTAAGAAAAAGCTTTGGAATTGAAATATGTTGTTGGCCGGAAAGTTGATGGAAATTATTGAACATTATGGTGATGTATTACGGGCCGAATTAGTGTTTAAAATATAAGTTACAAACATGCATGTGTATTGAGGTAGTTACCTATACATGTCTTGGAAGGATTAAAGTGTTAATTTCACATTCTTGAATTGACGATGTCGTTAAGAGATTGGATTGCCCCATGAATAATTCTAACGTAACTAAATGATTGACTAACATGAGAAGTAAATGTAGTAGTTGTCTTGGTTGTTGAAGTTGTTGTCTTCCATGGATATTGTCACGACCCGTTCCGGGGCCCGTGACTGGTGCCTTACCGGGGCACCCAAGTAGTCATACATCAGAGTAATCGGCGGAAATATAAAGCAAGACATGAAACAGTTTATAAAATAAGACACAGTTTATGTGAGAAAACATCGCCTTTCGGCATACATATATAAACATGGTTTAGCAGTTACATCCGACACTGTACAACATGACTACAGACCTCTAAGGAAATATACAACTATGGCGGGACAGGGCCCCGCCATACCCTGACTGTACAAAACTATCTACAACGGGGAGATCATACCCAGTAGAGCCTCGGAAAAGATGGAGCTCCGACACCAACGTAGAATCCTAGAATGTGGATCTAGCACCTTGCCACTTACTGCGGCATGAGCAGCCCCAGAAGGAGGTCGATAACAGTACTAAGTATATGAAAGCGTAAAATACTTAAATGAAACATATCATTTTAAAACGATTTTGCAAGTATGTATGAAACAACGAGAACGCGCATAGTGCCACATCACAAACAAGAGCAACAATAGGTAAACGTAATAGGTCTTTTCTAGGCTGCGAATGATTCAAGCAGGCCACTCGCGTATTATCACTCTGCAAGCCTAATCACGGACTCCGGTCGCATGGGCCACTCGCGTGGGCGCGTGAGGTATAACCCGCATCGAGGGTAGCTACTCCTCGGCGTCGCCTGGACTCGTTGTCGCATGGCCACATGACCGCGTGAGGCATAACCCGCATACTAACACGGAACTCGTAGCTCCGCATAGGCCCCACGGACCGCGTGAGGTATTCTCGAATCATGGTCCTGCACGCTGAGTCTACCGCGTCGGAGGCGACTTAACCCCGGTATCATCTCGAGGTGAGTGATAGTACACTAACATAACGACTTATCTTTAAACAACATAAGCACAACAAGAATACTCTTTTCACAAGCGTTACAAGACACTAACACACATAGCATCATATCATGTCTACTATCAAACCATCTTATTATTCTTTTCACAATTCAATATAAGTCCGTTATAAACACATAGGCAAAAGCTGTTTCTTTTATCAATCTTAAGTGGTTATACTTAACTTCCCATAAGGCTAGTATAACTCTTAAGCTTCGCTTAAAACCAATTAGTTCTCTTACATTAAAAATGATTCAAGATTCTTTTGAAATGCTTTGGATCTTTATTATTCGGGCTTAAGCCGTGAGGCATTCTGTAAGTATTATTCGGGCTTAAGCGTGAGGCATTCTGTAAGTGTTATTCGAGCTTAAGCGTGAGGCATTCTGTAAGTATTATTCGAGCTTAAGTCAAAGACATTGCCGTAGTTATATTTTAGTTAACACGTATGCGTCTGCACTATATATATTGTAAAAATATCATGCTTTAGGAAGAATCACATACCTTACCGTGAAAACCACTGTAGGAGTTGAATATGTCACGCGAGAGTCGACTATAATAGTCACAGATATCTATCAAAGACTACTCAAGGTCATTCTAAAGCAGAGGGTTCATAATTCTACGGAAAGTCGGGCAGCACTTCCCTACCGGTGAGTTATATAAGTCTCATTGTGAAAACAGTCTATGTAAATACGATTTGATTATTCTTCTTTTAAACCCTTCTACCGTGGTAGCAGTTCAATTCTATTGTGATATTCTTCTAAGTATTTAATACTTATTCTAATAGTACTACAGTAAGTATTCTGTAATTAAACAGAGTTATTGGTTTATTTTCCTCTGTAAGCCCAATAATATCCTAGAAAAAGTCGAGCCTGAGCAAGTTTTTGATCCAAAGTTGTATGCTCCAAGGAAACCTTAGAAGTTCTTCACAACTTCTAATAAGTCCTAAGGTATTTGTACTAGGGTATTTTGGGCATTATAACAATACTAGAAGACAACTTTTCTACCAAGGGAGGGTAGATCTTTGGCTAGGCTAGGGGCCTCGGCCAACTACTAGGCTAGAGGGGGGTATTCGGCCAGGGCCTTCACAAGGAGGGGAGGAGTGTTGGACGAAAAGAGCTACAAAGGGAGAGGAGAGGATTTTCAAGACTTGGAAAGATTTGTGGATGAAGAGGTGTTCATGTCTAAGGGGTTATTTTTTGGTCAAGAAGTGGCCAACCTATGGCGTTGTTTAAGCCAAGTGCAAGGCAAGTGTAGGGTGAGGATTTACTATACACAAATATCCTACCAACTCCTTGACTTGTGCACAAGGCACAAAAATCGTGCTCACCATGGCCAAATCGTCCATATGGACGATTTCATGTCCATCAATTGGAGGTGACAAGTGTCGCCCTCGTTGGTCCAAAATGTTTCGCCTCTCGGAAAAATCCGCAAAAATTAGAAATGGCATAGCGGAATTTACCCTACGAAAGTGGAAGCGTTTCGTTGGAAAACTATTCGTTTTGAGTTGTGCCCAAAAAAATCGTCAAGCCTAAACTTTAAGGCTAAACTTTTTAGACGTATTCCCTTACGTACATACTGGAAATCTGAGGTATAACATTCTCCTCGCCCGAAACATTCGTCGAATGTTCCTTCCCAAGACGATTAACGATAAGATTCTTCATAACTTAAGCGGTTTGCAAATGCCACACGCGCCCAAAACAACACTTAGGCATAAACGATAATGAAAATTTACAAGTAGGAAAGTGAATTACGGAGGTGTGGGAATAGGTGAGGATACTTACGCCTCATATCCTCGCCGGCTTCCCACGTCATCCTCACGAGCTCGTTCGCCACAAGACTTTGTGGAAGCCACGTCCTTGGTCATGACGCCTAACTCGACGATCGACTATCGCTATGGGAATCTCCTCATACGATAACCCGCCGGTCACTGGACATCGTCAATCGGGTGTACCACTAGATGGATCCGATACATCTCCTCAAAGTAGATCGTGAAAAACGGATGCAGCGCCTCGGATCGGACGACAGATCCAACTCATAGCAACCTTGCCTACCTGCGGACAATCGAAATGGCCCAATATACCTAGTGAGTTTCCCCTTCTTCCAAATCTCATCACACGCCATGGGTGACACTTTAGGAAAACCTAATCATGAACCTCGAACTCAAGATCCGACGACGATGATCTGCATCGACTTACATGCCGACTACGAGTGTCGATAGCGCTCTCGGATAAGCTTCACCTTATCCACTGACTGCTGTACCAAATCTGGTCCCACTAGCTGTCCATCGCCCACATCGAACCAACCTATAGGCGATCTGCACTTCCTCCATACAAGGCCTCATAAGGCCGTCCGAATCTTGGAGTGGTAGCTATTATTATCGCGAACTCAACTAGAGGCAAATGATCCTCCCAACTACCATCGAAGTCAATAACACGGGCTCGCGACATATCCTCGAGTGCGGATAGTGCGCTCTGCTGTCCGTCATGCGTGGATGAAATGCGATTACTCGGGCTCACTGCGTCCTAAACCCTCTGGAAGGACCTCGAAGTTAGCGTAAACGGGCTCCACATGCGATATGATCGAAGTAGGGACTCATGCGACTGACGATCTCTCGGATATAAAGTCGGCATAATCCTCGGTAGAAAAGTCGTCTGACGGGAAGAAAGTGGGCTGATTTAAATCGACCGTCGACGATAACCCATATAGAATCATGTCTCCTCCGAGTGCGAGGTAATCCCGTGATGAAGTCCATGTTGATTACCTCCCACTTCCAGTCGGGATCTCGATAAATGCGTCAGAACAAACCACCGGGCCTCGGTGCTCTACCTTCACTGCGACAACACGGGCGAGCTACGAACTCTGCAACGTCCTCTTCAAGCCATCCCACCAATACGGATCTAAGGTCGTGGTACATCTTGGTCGACCGGATGGATGAAGTAACGCGTTGTGTGCTTCCCCGAGAACTCCTGCCAAGTCACGAAACATCCGGAACACCTGATGCGCCCTCAAACCTTAGCACCCGTGGTGCTACCTCAGGACCGCCCTCACGAAGAGGCGTATCACGATATCGAATCAAAGGCTGGATCCTCGGCGTTGCCTCTTCACCTCGCCGGCGATGGAAGACTCGGCAACCTCACGAACTCTAACCCTGCTATCGGAATCAATCAAGCGGACACCAAGGCTCGCTAATCGATGCAAATCACGAACCATGTCCCTCCTCTCTGCTGCACATCGATAGGCTCCCATCGACCTACGACTAAGAGCATCCGCCCTGACATTGGCCTTCCCGGGTGGTACGGGATATCAACATCGTAATCCTTAAGCAACTCTAACCAGTCTGCATCGTAAGTTCGACTCCTCTGGTGAAGATATCTTTGGAGGCTCTTGTGGTGCGTATAAATATCCACGTGAACCCCATACAAATAGTGCCTCGGATCTTCAAAGCGTGAATCACGGTACGACTCCAAATCATGGGTGGGGTAGTTCCTCTCGTGTTTCTTGGTGTCGGGATGTATGCTATAACCTGCCATGCTGCATCAACACATCCCAACCCGATGCACGACGCATCACAATACGACATAACCATCCGGACCCTCGGAAGAGTAAGAAGCGGGCGGTCGTCGATCTCTTTCAAGAATCGAAACCACGCTCACAAGCATCATCCGGCTGAAACTTGGCGCCACGAGTCGGCTAGTCAATGTGCGAGATAGAAGCAAACTTCTACGAACGCCCGATAATATCTGCAAGGCCCGTAAAGCTGCGAACCTCGCCGGAGTAGTAGGTCTAGGCCAAGTCTGGCTGCGCCGATCTTGGCGTATCAACTCGAATGTCATCCGCCCGACAATATGCCCAGCGCCATCAAGTCAACAAAACTCACATTTGGAAAACTTGGCGTACAATCTGCTGGTCTGGAGAAGCGTCGGCCATCGCCAAATGCTCCGCATGCTCCTGCTCTGGCGAGAATAAACCAAGATATCATCAATGAACACTATCACAAGCGTGTCAAAAATGGTTTGAACACTCGGTTCATCAAATCCATGAATCTGGCGGAGCATTGGTCAACCCAAAAGACATGACCACGAACTCATAATGCGTCTGCGGGTCGAATGCGATCTGGGACATCCACCTCTCGACTGCTTTGATGATAGCCCGATCGCGGATCAATCTTGGAGAAACATCTCGCACCTCGCTGGTCGAACAAATCATCAATCACAGGAAGGGGTATCGTTCTTAATGGTCACCTTGTTGGTGCTCATAATCAACACACATGCGCGGCGTCGTCCTTCTTCACGAACAATCTGGCGCTCCCGGGGAGAAACACTAGGCTGATGAAGCCGCTTCTCGGCCAAATCTCTAAGCCGATCCTTGACTCTCTCAACTCGGCGGGTGCCGTTACGTATGGCGGAATGGAAATAGGCGAGTGTGCAATATGTCAATACAAAACTCAATCTCCTCTCGGGAGGATACGGAGGTCATCAGGAAACACGTGCGGGAACTCGTGACTCTTCGGGCCCGAAAATCTGGTACGCGACGGTATCAAACACCGAACGAGATGGTAGATATACCCCATTCGCACCGTCTTCCTAGCCTTGAGGTAGGAAATAAACCTACCACCGGCGATATCGTGCTCCCATAAACAATGGCTCCTGAAGGCGGAACCGTACTACTCTCTCTCTGCGGTCTACATTGGCGTAGCAAGAAGCTAGCCAATCCATCCCATAATCACGTCGAAGTCAATCATCTCGACTCTATCAAGTCGGCTGGGGTCGACGGCGTAAATAGTCACGGGACAAGCTCTATATACGCCGAGCTACCACGAATCACCCATTGGCGTAGCTACCTCGAAAGGGTCTATGGATTCGGGCTCTATCCTATCCTACTAGCAACAAGGGAGATATATGGGGCCAGTAGAACCGGATCTATCAGGCATAAACATCAAACCAGGCCCGATAAGGTACATGGCGACATCGGTGAGGCCTCACGATCTGTCGGTGGACAAAGCATAAATGCGGTTCGAGGACGCTAGGCGGACGAGCCACGACCTCTGCGCGACCTGCGACCCGTGAGCACCACGCCCTCGGGGCGAGTAAGCTGTAGGAGATGATGAGCGGCAGCGAGAACACGAAGGTGAGCCTACCGCGTGCCCCGGTCGGACGGTCCTCGCCAAAGTGACCTGCGGCCTGGCGTAACAAGCTCCAAAAGTAGTACCACACTTCCGTAATGGGATCTGCGTCGGCCACCGGGGTGGTCGATCGGCGATACCTCTGCTACTACGGGCGTCAAGCCACAGGGCCACAGTGCGCCTCGAAAACTCTGGTGTCTTGAGGGCGGTGCGAGTGCTCTGGTGGGCGTGGTGCGAATCTAGGCTAGCTTTGAGGCGCCGCCCACGATAACCACGGAAGACCCTCCCGTCACGGCGCCCTGCTGCTGTCATCGACTCGTCGACCTCTGCGCTCGCCGCATCCAAGGCGTGAGCTGCGTGCGGGTAATGTCCATACCGGTGGAGAGAAACCCCGCATGACTTCGGCCATATAGTCGTCTAGCCGGTGACATAGCGGTGTACCTATCCTCCATATCTGCTACCAATCTTTGGGACATATCGAGCGATGAATCAAAATCGACATTGTACTCCACGGCGGTCGTCCTCTGCGCCTCGATGGTAAAAATCTATCGGCCGCGCCTCGCCATCTGTGGAGGCAAGAAGTGATTGAGAAAGCCTCGAGAACTCATCCCAGTAGGCGGGGCGCGTGCTCTCCCGGGATAACTCATGAATCAAACCAATCGGCTGCGGTATCACGCGGCCGATCACGGCAGGTCACGGACTCTGTCTCTGAGGCCTTGATCACCTCATCATCCTCTGAAGGCGACGGATGAACTCCTGCGGATCATCCTCCGGCCTCGACCCGAAAAACTACGGCGGGCTCTGACTCAAGAAATCTCGACCTCAAACTATACGCCTCGGGTGTACCACGGTGCGGCCGACTGGAGGCTGGAATTGGCCGCCGCGTCGGCCTCTCCTCGTGTCGGGCCTGACTTTGCCAAAAGGCGGGCCGTCTCCTTGTACCCTAACTCCTCCGCCCGGTGTGGGACGGGAGGTGTGGGTGCTTGTGGTCTCTTTGAAATTTTGGCGGCGTCATAGAACTTCGCCGTCTGCGGTATAGGCGGGCACGAGCCCTCGTGACTCTGGGTGTCTGCTAGCGACTCCTCGCTGCCTTGCCCTTACGGGCGGGTTGCCTTACGTGGAGGCATAAGCATTACGGGGAAAGGAATACGTTAGAGGGTCGACCTATAACGACTCTAAGCACGATCTCGGAATGAGAAGAATGGAAACCAATCCTAAATATCCTATAGCCTCACGATTATTGGTGTGGTGCACAACATACCGATAATCAAGACTACTAGATCTGATGCGTAGACACTTTCAGGATTAAGCGCTCGATACCACTTTTGTCACGACCGATTCGGGGCGTGGTAGTGCCTTAGGGGCACCCAGTAGTCATACATCAGTGTCGGCGGAAATATAAAGCAAGACATGAAACGATTTATAAAATAAGACCACGGTTATGTGAGAAAACATCGCCTTCGGCATATATATAAACATGGTTTAGCGATTACATCAAACCTTTGTACAACATTGACTACAGACCTCTGAAATATACAACTATGGCGGGACGGGGCCGCCATACCTGATCAGACAAAACTATCTACAACGGAGATCATACCCAAAGTAGAGCCTCGGAAAAGATGGAGCTCAGGCCCAACGTAGAGATCCTAAGAATGTGGATCTAGCACTGCTTGCCCGCCTGCGGCATGAGCGGCCCCCGAAGGAGTCGATCTACAACAGTACTAAGTATATGAAAGCGTAAAATACTTAAATGAAACATATCATTTTAAAAGCAGTTTGCAAGTATGTATGAAACAACGAGAACCGCGCATAGTGTCACACCACAAACAAGAGCAACAATAGGTAAAGCGTAATAGGTCTTTTCTAGTGCGAATGATTCGAGCGGGGCCACTCGCGCGTATTATCACTCTGCAAGCCTAATCACGGACTCCGGAGCGCGTAGGCCACTCACGTGGGCCCGCGTGAGGTATAACCCGCATCGAAGGTAGCTACTCCTCGGCGTCGCCCCGACTCGTTGTCGCATGGCCGCATAGACGCGTGAGGCATAACACCGCATACTAACACGGAACTCTCGTAGCTCGCGCATAGGCCCTCGGACCGCATGAGGTATTCTCGAATCATGGTCCTGGACCGCTGAGTCTACCCGCGTGGAGGCGGCTTAACCCCGATCATCTCAAGGTGAGTGATAGTACACTAACATAACAAACATCTTTAAACAACATAAGCACAACAAGAATACTCTTTTCACAACCGTTACAAGACACTAACACACATAGCATCATATCATGTCTACTATCAAACCATCTTATTATTCTTTTCACAATTCAATATAAGTCTGTTATAAACACATAGGCAAACTGTTTCTTTTATCAATCTTAAGTGGTTATACTTAACTTCCCATAAGGCTAGTATAACTCTTAAGCTTCTGTTTAAAAACCAATTAGTTCTCTTCTATTAAAAAATGATTCGATTCTTTTGAAATGCTTTGGATCTTTATTATTCAGGCTTAAGCGTGAGGCATTCAGTAAGTGTTATTCGAGCTTAAGCGTGAGGCATTCGTAAGTGTTATTCGAGCTTAAGCGTGAGGCATTGCCGTAAGTATTATTCGAGCTTAAGTCAAAGACATTGCCGTAGTTATATTTTAGTTAACACGTATGCGTCTGGTACTATATATATTGTAAAAATATCATGCTTTAGGAAGAATCACATACCTTCTCAGCGAAAACCACCTGCCGAGTTGAATATGTCGCGCGCAGAGAGTCAGCCTATAATAGTCACAGATATCTATCAAAGACTACTCAAGGTCATTCTAAACGGAGGGTTCACAATTCTACGGAAAGTCGGGCAGCACTTCCCTGCAGGTGAGTTATATAAGTCTCAGAAAACAATCCTATGTGTAAATACGAGTTTGATTATTCTTCTTTTAAACCCTTCTACTGTGGTAGCTTGATTCTATTCGTGATATTCTTCTAAGTATTTAATACTTATTCTAATACTACTACGATGAAGTATTCTCTAATTCAAAAGAGGTTAGGATTAGTTACCTCGGTAAGCCCAATAATATCCTAGAAAAGTCGCTGAGCAAGGTTTTGCTCTAAGTTGTATGCTCAGGAAACCTTAGAAGTTCTTCACAACTTCTACTAAGTACTAAGGTATTTGGGCTAGGGTATTTCGGGCATTATAACAATACTAAGACAACTTTTCTACCAAGGGAGGGGGTAGATTTTTGGCTAGGCTGGGGGCCTCGGCCAAACTACTAGGCTAGAGGGGTATTCGGCAAGGGCCTTGAGGAGGAGGAGTGTTGGACGAAAAGAGCTACAAAGGGAGAGGAGAGGATTTTCAAGACTTGGAAAGATTTGTGGATGAAGAACTCTTCATCTCTAAGGGGGTATTTATAGGTCAAGAAGTGGCCAACCAATGGCCAAGATTAAGACAAGTGCAAGGCAAGTGTAGGGTGAGGATTAACTATACACAAATATCCTACCAACTCCTTGACTTGTGCACAAGGCACAAAAAACGTGCTCACCATGTCCAATTCGTCCAAATGGACGATTTCAAGTCCATCAATTGGAGGGTGACAAGTGTCGCCCTCCCGTTGGTCCAAAATGTTTCGTCTCTCGGAAAAATCCGCAAAAATTAGAAATGGCATAGCCGGAATTTACCCTACGAAAGCTGTGGAAACGTTTCGTTGGAAAACTATTCGTTTTGAGAGTTGTGCCCAAAAAAAATCGTCCAAGCCTAAACTTTAAGGCTAAACTTTTTGTATGTATTCCCTTACGTACATACTCTGGAAATACGGGGTATAACAGATATAAGAGAAGAAAGGTTATATGATAGCGTATATGAAGTATGTTGGGCTTAACTTATTTATATCCTGGAATAATGTTGGATTATTGGTGTTGGTTGGCTTGTTGGTAAATTGTGGATATGCATATAAACAGGGGAAGTGCTGCCCAAATTTTTACAGAAATAAGAAGCCGTTATTTGAATAACTTACGTTAGAGACCGTACAATTGACGAACGTATTGTCATTGTTATAGTTTGACATACTAGACGAGACATGTCTTAGTATTTAGTTGATTTGCTCACTTAAAAGGTATATGAGACTATTCTTTCTTTGGCGTGATTTTGTGAAAATCCCTTTTCCCTATTTTTGGCACGACCTTGTGAAAAACTTTCATTTGACTTGATTTTAATAAAAGTACGGCGGACGTACATGATTATCTACAGAGTTAGTTTTAAAGGAAAATTGTTATGACAAGTTCCTATGATTTCAGTAAAAAGTGTATTATGATGATATTATCGAAAGTCAAAGATGATTTCAAATTGCATATAGTTGCTCATGATATCTACTCGTGCCGAGTCCTATTACACATTCACCGAGTCTCTCACATAGAGGGCCGACACTATATAGTGTGTTCCGGGTTCGAGTCCCGGCTATTATTATTATATTACTTGGGTTCGATTCCCAAGCGGGTTCAACTCCCGATTTATTATTATTCCATGGATTAGCTCTCCGTGATGCGGGTTCGAGTCCCATGACAATATATTATTCCATATATTTACGTGGGTTCGAGTCCCACGATATACATGCTTACTTGGGTTCGAGTCCCATAATATACGGCCATATAATATACATATCAAAAGACATTACACTGTACATGAGTCCAATCCCACATATGAATACAGACCTCTAAGAGTTTTACTGAACTATGACGGAACAAGGTCCCGCCGTACCCATAACTGTACAAAAGCATGTACTGAAGGATCTATACCAAAAAGATAAACTCCTGAACAGATGGAGCTATCCAAAAACTCTAAGCAGGGTCCTACACCTGCAGATCACCAAGCTATCACCTAAACTCGCAGATGAACGCAGCCGGCGAGGTCGATCTGAAGAATGTACCAAGTATGTGAAGCATAAATCAGTAATGAAATCATAACAGTCTAACAAAACAGGAGACATGTATGATAGCCAACCTACAGTACACAATACATAAGCAGTCATATCAAGTCAGAGACGCATGCCCTCAAAGTCATTACTCAAATATAACCATGGGTCTCACGCCCATAATATCAATCATGCCCGTGGAATCCTTCCTCACTGCCGGCATTCCATGATATAATACAACATCAGTAAGCACACTGAACCTTGCAATCACAAGAGTAATGCAATCCTTTTTATCTTTTAAGTTATGTCTTTAACAAAGAGAATTACTTGTTCACTTTAAATCATACACACATCGCACTTTTATTAATGAAATCACTACCGTTTCAAAACATGAAGGCGTCGTGCGCTGTGGTCAACCACCGTGTTATAATGCAACCTATCATAGGACTATTTCACCCGCAAGGACTATTTCACCCGCTTAGGTCATGTGGACCCATGAGTCATCGGTACACGATACTCGCATCACGGATAGCTAATCCATGGCTTATATATATCCCGAAATTAACCCGAGTCAAATATCGACCAGCGAGTGTGTACCACTCACCCCACGGGAGCTAACCCATGGTATCCTTGAAACAAGTTGTCGGCCCTTTATGGAGGGACGCGGAGATGTGGAGATATGACACTTGCACGAATGTCTATATGAGCAACCCATATGCAAGCAAAGCAAGACAATACCATGCCTTTCACACCAAGACAATACCATGCCTTTCCTTTTTACATAAACCAAGACAATACCATGCCTTTACACAAACCAAGACAATTACCATGCCTTCTTTTTACATAAACCAAGACAATATCATGCCTTCTTTTTACATAAACCAAGACAATACCATGCCTTCTTTTTACATAAACCAAGACAATTACCATGCCTTCTTTTTTACATAAACCAAGAGAAATACTTATTCAAGCAAGCCAAAGTACTATCAAGGCACAAATAGAATAATTCTCATTTAACAAGCCAAAGTACTATCAAGACACAAATAGAAAAATTCTCATTTAACAAGCCAAAGTACTACGTACGTACATTCTTTTCAATAGACTCATTTTTGTGTAAAATCCCAAGATACTAACATCCGTAGTATCAAGGCATGTCTATTTTTCAAAGTAAGTTACTATACTTTTAGAAACTCATTTCCAAGCTTGAAACCAAGTAACTTCAATTTTTCACAATCTAGGCAACTTATGCCCATTAATCAAAATAGACAACTTTCTTAATCTTCCATAAAACCGTTATAACCAACTTCCCATAAAGCCGTTATAACCCTTTATGATTTTAGACCAATTTATTCCTTTTTATATCCAAGAGACTTATACTATTAAAACCAAGTACAACCAAGGAATGGATCATTTAAGGAGTAGGACATACTTTCTTTATCTTAAGGAATCATGCTAGAAGAGGAGATAGTTCACATACCTTTTCGGCTTAATCCGCAAGCTAAGTCGAATACGCCGCACGTAGAATTGTCAACCTATAATGGTCACAACATGACTATCAATTTCTAGTTTATAATGTAGAATAATACTAAGTATACGGTCTCTTATTCTACGGAAAATCGGGCAGCACCTCCTTTGTTTCTACATACTTTTCCACCTTTTTCAAGGCCCGATATTCAATAACCAACATGCCACATTTAAGGCTCAATACAACAACCAACCAAAGGGGATTACACGCCTTACAATACGTGTAAAATTCTGCCCCACAATTCATACGAAGTAGTTCAATACTCAAAAGCCATTCTCGGCTAACAATAAACCAATCCTAAGTCCTTTTCAATTCTTTTTCAATCCAAGTTCTTAGGTCTAACATGTTATATAGTCATTGACAACTTCAACAACTACAATTTCCTTCTTTATATAACATGTGACGACTTATACTAATAATCAAATTGAATTGTAATCTTAAGGCTAAACATGCTAGTTTTCGGATTAGGGTTCCAATAGTCAATACACTTATCAAACTTCATAATATATACCTCATGCTTGCTAATATCCATAACTAAAATGATAAGTAAACATTAATTGCTAAAACGACAAGATTTATACCTTTACAAGCCCTTATAATTTCCAAGATTCAAAGTCGCTCCTTAGCAATTCTTAGCTCCTTTCCTTTACGCTCCAATCCGCTATTTCAAGCCTTTAGAAGTTCACAACCAACTTCTCTTCCATTTCCAATCCAAACTTGTGAAAACGACTTAGGTTTTCGCCTTGCGACTAACGTGAAAACGTCGTTTTTCCGAAATCTTTCTATTGAGATATCCTTAAAATACCCTTAGGGACCTTGGGTTAAAGTCTTGTGAATAATGGATCAAAACTACAAAATTTTCTTGTGGAAAAGTTGACAAACCCGAGAGCTCTTCCAATGAACAAGAATGTTGTGATTTTTTCTAAGTGTTGGAGACTTTGTCTTGCACTAGTGTAGTGTATATATAACACAATGGAGGGCTTAGATTGCAACACTTGAGTGGCTAGGATGAAGAACAATTAATGTTAAGCCAAGTGGACAAGTTGACAAGTCAACAATCTCAAGCTTGAAGACTTATTCATCTTCAATGGTCAATGACCAATTTACCCTTGTATTTTTCGTCCAAGACCATGTGGAGGGAGGTGCCACGTGTCGCCCTCCCATTCGTCCATAAAATTCTGTAACCCTCGTGGGCCCCACAAAACGTAAAATTCCTCGGGTGGGCCCCACGTGACCAAATCCGTAAAAATAAATTTCCATAATGTTAATAAGTTCCATATTCTTCAAATAATGCATTTTGAGAATCCAATTCTCATCAACGAACATTTTTTCTTTCCGACGTTCGAAAGATTTTCCGTCGGAAAAACAATTCTTCCTTTCGTACCAATTTCCAAGTCTTGATTCCTTACGTACATTCTCTTATATATGTCCTGGACTTACGGGGTGTAACATTCTTCCCCCTTAGAAACATTCATCCCCGAATGTTCTTAGTCGGTTTTCAAGCTATACAAACTCCGGCATAATCTCTATACTATGCCTATCAATCAACACTCCACAAGACCAACGATGCCACACATGGCCACCACATAACATACGTAAACATATCAATGGACATTCCATCTGCGGTCCCTTCTCACTAAACTCGAAGGTTACAGTCTTATCAAAAACAAGATCTTTAGAGGTTACTTTCTTTTTCCCCGCATAAAGGGATGGCCCTGTCGTAATCTAGGTCATGGGACTAACACTACCTGAATCCTTCAGTCGGACTCCTACTCAGCTAACTGACGTGTTCCCCCATGTTACTTCCCTTCTCTGTCTCACTTAGTCACCAAACTAGTTGGGACATGCATCTACAACCTGACTAGCTTAGTTTACCAACCGGTGTAAACTCTAATACTAGTAGTATCTCAATCACGAGCACCTATGGACAGTGTTACTGAACCTAAGGCATGTGTATCAACATAATTAACCTCCATTCATGGCCTAAAAGGAATTTTCTCTACGCACCTTCATTACTCATAACTATAATCACTATAGTTTTTTTAACCCTTGTTCCTTCCTTTTTCTTACTTGTCATACTTTCTCGTACTTCCAAACTTATTTAGTACACGTACAAAATTTCAAATATTATTTCTGTTCTCCAATCCATGGAGTTACTATCCAAACTTGGCCATTATGCTACTTGAATTTCCGCTAAGGCTCTTCTCGGTCCTTACGACCTGATTCCGGTGGAACGCGTCCACAAACTCGTACAACGATTAACTAAACTTGGGCCTTGCATCCTCGTGACCCTATCACATAGCGGGACCATAACCAACTGACATCACCTCATTCTGTACTATCGGTTGACCCGAAATGAGTCCATAACCTGACCCATTGTCACACTTAACTTCTCATTCTTAGTCTGAAATAAATTTCTCTCTTATCTCAAGGTACTTCTCACCCTATCCCCCTATTCACTAGAGGTTCGTCACATAGGTCGAAGTATTTCTACTGTACATCCTTCCATATTGGTCTTACACTGTTATGGGGCAATTACAACTTGTGAACTCTACACAACTATAGTCTCAGTTCACTTATCATTCTTGTCAACATTCTTAACTTTTCACTTTACTAATCAAAGTATTCCTACCTCTGGGGGTACTATCACTTACAACTGCTAGCAACAAAGGGAAAACATATATGCTAGGGCGAAATCTGAATCTATCAATGCACGTATGATTCAAAAGAATCGAGATATACCTGTAACCCAATGCGATGTTGCCTCCTGATCCTGTCCCATAGTCACGTCATCTATGCGGTTCGAAGGACTGCCAGAACTATAAAATCCACCCTGACCTCTACCACGACTGGCTGACATCCAACACCGCCTGGGGACACATAACGCGAGGAAAAGGAATCAACCATCGGCCTCATAGGCTGAGCCACCTCACCGGTGCTCTTTCTAAAAGGACACACCCTCAGTATATGGCCCGAACGACCACAATAAAAACAAACACCTGTGCCATAACGACATTTCCCCATATGACGCTTACTACATCGGAAACACTGAGGAATAAGTGGCCTCGACTGAGAAAATTCTCTGCTCCTCTGAGAACCTCGACCCCTGGAGCTTGGACCGGCTCCTAAATACCTTGTGGGGTCAAATCTCCCACCTGTGGGCTGCGGGGGTATGTACTGGGTAGGGCTGGAACGAATATCTCACTCGCTGCTGAGGCTGCTCGTCCAAAAACTCACCGGGATAACCAACCGGTCTAGCCCTCTTACACTGATTCCCGTTGCCCTCTCTACTGCCTCACACACTGCTGCAGCCGAATAACCTCCTGCAGATGAAATGTAGCACCGCTTATCTTGGTCAATAACATAATCGCTTCCTCACCACTATAGTCTTCTCCTAACCGAAACTGGAGTCTCGTGTCGGGGCCTCAAAACTCGGCAGAAGAACTTCGACAGCGGCACAACATCCGGTATACCACGGGCATAAGCCCTATCAACTCTCGAGTCGACTAGTAGCTCTCGCTACTCCTTTGCCCTTCTCAAGGCGTGTTGCCCTCGCGGAGGCATAATCAGAACATAATAATACGTCAAAGAGGAATTATCTTAATAACACAGCTCTATGGCACGATCTCAGAGTGAGAAGAATAGAAACCAACTCCTAAATGTCCTGTAGCCTACTGTTTATGGGTGTGGCGCGCAACACACCGATAATCAAGACTTTACTAGACACGGTCTGTAGACATTCCGAGGATCGATCGCTCGATACTCTGTCACGCCCGAACCCGGGCGTGGTCGTGCCCTACCAGGCACCGCTTCTAATCGACTCAAGTAAATCATGAATTTAAATAACACCTCTTTTTTTTTTAAAACCAACATACGTGCAAGGGCAAAGCCGACAAGGCTGCCATATAATATACATATCAAAAGACACTACACTGTACATGAGTCCAATCCCACATATGAATACAGACCTCTAAGAGTTTTAGTGAACTATGACGGGACAAGGCCCCACCGTACCCATAACTGTACAAAAGCATGTACTGAAGGATCTATACCAAAAAGATAAACTCCTGAACAGATGGAGCTATCCAAAACTCGAAGCGGTCCTACACTGCAGATCACCAAATCAAGCTGCACTAAACTCGTATGTGAAACAAGAATATCAGAATGAAATCATACGATCTAACAAAACAGAGACATGTATGATAGCCAACCTACAAGACACAATACATAAGCATATATCAAGTCGTGGCGCGATGCCCTCAAAGTCATTACTCAAATATAACCATGGGTCTCACGCCAAAATATCAATCATGCCCGTGGAATCCTTCCTCATCGCGATCCATGATATAATACAACATCGAAGCACACCGAACCTTGCAATCATGAGTAATGCAATCCTTTTATCTTTTAAGTTATGTCTTTAACAATGAGAATTACTTGTTCACTTTAAATCATACACACACCGCACTTTTATTAATGAAATCACTACCGCTTTCAAAACATGAAGGTCGGTGTCGCTGCGGTCAACCACCTCGTGTTATAATGCAACCTATCATAGGACTATTTCACCCGCATGACAATTTCACCCGCTTAGGTCATGTGGACCCATGATGAGTCATCGGTACACGATACTCGCATCACGGATAGCTAATCCATGGCTTATATATATCCCGAATTTAACCCGCCCGAGTCAAATATCGACCACGCGAGTGTGTACTCACCCCACGGCGAGCTAACCCGTGGTATCCTTGAAACAAGTCACGCCTTTATGGAGGGACGCGGAGATGTGGAGATATGACACTTGCACGAATGTCTATATGAGCAACCCATATGCAAGCAAACCAAGACAATACCATGCCTTTCACACCAAGACAATACCATGCCTTTCCTTTTTACATAAACCAAGACAATACCATGCCTTTACACAAACCAAGACAATTACCATGCCTTCTTTTTACATAAACCAAGACAATACCATGTCTTCTTTTTACATAAACCAAGAAAATATCATGCCTTCTTTTTACATAAACCAAGACAATTACCATGCCTTCTTTTTACATACCAAGAGAAATACTTATTCAAGCAAGCCAAAGTACTATCAAGGCACAAATAGAATAATTCTCATTTAACAAGCCAAAGTACTATCAAGGCACAAATAGAAAATGTTATACCCCGTAGTTCCAGGGTATGTATGCGAGGACGTACGTACGAGAATACGACAGAAAGATTGGAAAGGAAGAAAGAGGCGATTTTTTCCACGGAAAAGTTTCCGGTTTTTGTGAAGGAAAAAGGTTCGTTAATGGGAATTGGATTCCCAGATTTGGTATTCGTACTTCTGGAATATTAGAGAATTATGGAATTTTATTTTGGAAATGGTCACGTGGGGCCACGAGAAATTTACTGGCTTTGTGCCCGCTTTGATTTTGAGATTTTGGCGTTTTGGATATTTTCTAAGACGAAATATTTTGATTTAATCGGGGCGACACGTGTCACCCCACGTGGCACCTTTGGGCGAAATATGTTTGTCAGTGACACGGTTAGAGTCGTTTTTCGAAACGCTTTCCACACTTTCGTAGGGAATTTCCGCTATGTCATTTAGTATTTTTGCGGATTTTTCCGAGAGACGAACATTTTGGACCAACGAGAGCGGCGCAGCACCTCTCATTGGTGGGCAAAGTGGGCGGCATGGACGATTTGGGGAAGGCAAGTGGGAGATATTTTTGGTAGATATTTTGTGTGCAAGTTGGCTAGGACACGTGGGTGAATCTTGGCCCTACACTTGCTAGGCACTTGGCTTGATCTTGGCCATTGGTTGGCCTTGGCTTGTGCTATAAATACCCCTCTAAGGTTGATGAACTTCTTCATCCATTCCAAATATTTCCTAAGTGTTAAAGTCCCTCCCTCTCCCCTCTTGTTTGACTCTCGTCCAAGAGCCCCCCCTCCCTAGATAGGCCTTTGTGGCCGAGAGCCTCCCCCCTCTCCCCTTTGTGGTGTGGCCGTGGGGTACCCCCCCCCCTAGCCTAGTGTTTTCGTATAAATACCCCCCCCCTCTTGGTAGAAATACTCTCAAAAGTATTGTTGTTATGCCCAAATTACCTTAGCCTTATACCTTGTTGTATTCTAAGGTTATACCTTTCTGAAAAGCCCGTAAATACTATTATACTTCCGTCAATACAAAACCGAAACCCTAGGAAAATCTCCATAGTCCGTTGGAGTATTGTGTAAGTTGGTTAGAACTTCTAAGGGTGGTTTAGAGCGGGTTGGAGCGCCTGAGTTCGAGCTAAAACTTTGCTAAGGATCGACTTTATACTCGGATAATTATGGGCTTATCGAGGTAATTATCTTGTCCCCCTATTGTAATTGGAAATTACATGTTGTTAGATTATATAGTAGAAGTATACTATATATAGTACTGAACTGTAATTACATAGGACTGTATTCAGATGAGACTTGTGTAGTAGTACGTGGAGTAGAATTGCACTGCTAGGGTTAGATGTATAACCCCCTCGTTGGCTTGGTAGCCAGCCTCGTTAGAGGAGGAGGTTTACGCCGCCATGGGGAGGTCCGTCGAATTTTCTAGAATGTTCTACGATAAGATCTAGATGTTAATAAGCGCGCGTGGCCTTATAGGTTCAAGTACTACGTGTGGCGCGTTCTACTTGGCTTAGGAGTAGCCGACGGCTGAGGTACGAGCATTTTGCTATTAGTCGATAATCGCCGCGAGGTATGTGAACCTCTTCCTATCTCTTCTAGCATGATATGTGTGAACTATGTAGTACGGTAGACGCATGTGCTAAATGTATTCGATTGGTTTAAAACATAAAGTGTTATAACGGCTTTATGGGAAGTTGGTTATAACGACTTTATGTAGATAAGAAAACACTTTGTGGTTTTAAAAGGTAAATGATTTGTTTATAATCGGCTTGATGTGTGATCATAAAGAACTTGAAGTATTTCAAAAGATTTCAAATCGTTTTGAAAGAGAAGTAATACTTGGTTTTGAGAACTTAAGAGTTATACTAGCTTTATGAGAAGTTAGGTATAACCGCTTAAAACGTTTCTTGATTTTGGAAATCGTGATGTGTATCGACAAACCATCGCAGCGTTAATAAAAGGAAATGTTTTGAATAATTAAGTATTATTAAAACCAAGAGAAACTTCCATCCGCATGAAGCTAAGATGAGACAAAATGATATTTCCTAGATCATTCTTTGTAATAAGATTGTTATAAACAAGAATATCCTACTCACATATAAGGCTTATGTTTCTCCGATTGTTTAAAGAGAATTATATTCTTAATTGAATAAGACTATGAACTACGAAACCTTTCTAAAATGAGAAACTTGAACATTGGAAATTAGGCAAACTTGATCATTGGAAAAGAATGTTGCTACTTGATTTTACAAAGAGAAGTAATTGATTTACTTTAAAGGATAGTCACTCTATTTTATACTACGTATCGTGTGACATCGTGAAAGTAACGATCTTTTAAAGAGTTGATGTATGAAGTACTTTGGGGATAAAAACCGATTTTGTTAATCATATAGTAGAAGGTACCTTGTGTGAACAACTTGATTGTATTGGTTTGTGATAGCCTTGTAATACTTTCTTGATTGCGCTGATAAGTAAACGTGTTGGGATCTCGTGTGTTAGTATCTTGTGATGTTTGTGTGAAGCGGTTTCTTGATTGTGCTTATTAACTATCGATCGTTATGATAGTATTGTGGCATTCATCTCTTGAGATGATTCCGGGTTAAGCCCTCCGACGCGGGGTAGACTCGGTGGTCGATGGACCTATGATTCGAGAATACCTCACGCAGTCCCGGCTATCGCGGAACTACGAGTTCCGTGTTAGTGACGCCTTTACGGGCATGCGGTCCTCGTGGCCATGCGGTGCGAAGTCGGGGCGATGCCGGGAGTAGCTACCCTCGACGCGGACGCCATGCGGGCGATGAGATTGGCCTATGCGAGTCGGGAAGTTCGTGACTAGACGCGCACATTAGATCTGCGCGCAAGTGGCGGCTTTGATCATGTGACGGTGCAGACAGATCTTATGATACGCTTCATGACCTTGTTGATGCGTAGGTGTTAGTAGTCGGCTATGCCTTCGTATTTACCGTGCGGTGTTATTATGGCACAGTGGGACTCGTGTTCATGTGTGTTCCTTGGAACTTTTATATCATAAAGCTAGCGATGAGAATGTGTCCCACGCACGATTGATGTTGGGCGTGAGACCCATTATGTTCTTTGGTGATGACTTGAGGCGTGAGTCCCCGACTTGATATGATCGCTTAGTTATTGTAAAACGTAGTTTGGTTATCATACATGTCTCCGCTTTATAGACTATTATGATTTCATTTGCGGTATTTTTAGTTTCACATACTCTGCACTGTTATCGACCTCCTTCGGCCGCGTTCATGCCGCAGTTGAGGTACACCGATCGCCGATCCTAGCTCTCGTGGTCACAATTCGGCGTTTGGGAAGCTCCGCTTCTCCGAGGCTTATCAGGTGTAGTCCCCGTCGTAGTAAGTGTTTACATTCGTGGTTTGGCGGGGCCCCGTCCGCCATTGTTGTCATATCATTCTTAGAGGTGCAGTACTATTGTGGCGGGGTTTGTAAAAAGGATTAAACTGCTCATGTTAAAAGTTGTCATTTATATATACGAAAGGCAAGTTTCCAGATTATTGTTTTATACTTCTATCTCATATTGTTGTGTTTGTTCCGATTACTCGATGTATGTCTACTTGGGTGCCCGGTAAGGCACTATCCACGAGCCGGTTGGTCGTGACAAAAGTGGTATCGAGCGATTAATCCTCTGAAAGTGTCTACGAACCGTATCGATAGAGTCTTGATTATCGGGTGTTGTGCACACCAATAATCGTGAGGCTATAGGATATTTAGGATTGGTTTCTATTCTTCTCACTCCGAGATCGTGCCTTAGAAATGTGTTGTAAGTTGGACCCTCGACGAAATTATTTCCCTTATCGCTATGCCTCGCGTAGGCAACCCGCCCGTGAGGGCGGCACGGCAGAGTCTGCGAGTAGAGTTCGAGGGTGGCGAGGCACAGCCCAATCATTACCTAGGGTAGTCTGCCATCGGGAGTTTTGCGACGCCACTAGCCCCAAAGAAGTTTAGTCTGGCGGCGGTGCTTACTGCGCCATGTTATATGAACCCGGTTCCACGGCCGAACAGAGAATATAGATTGCGAGGACAACCTCATTACTAGCTATAGATTTGGCTACCGGAGAGTATACCGATGTACCGCGAGTCCGGAGGACTATCTAAAAGAGGTTGTGCAAGAGTAATTCTTCATTGAAGCTTCGAGCATGGCTCGTATGCGCTTATGCGCAGTGAGAAACGTAGAGATCGACGGGTTAACGCGGCGTAAGAGGGCGGGCAGTGCGTCCTTGGTAACTTTTAAGGTGAGTATACCTTAAGTGCTATGTTCGATAGCGTGTGTTAGTTGTGATTAGAAATCATGGTGGGTTAACCGAGTAAGATTTTGGGGATAGAGAAGGTGTGAGCCTTAGAGTTGTATACGTGAGACCTTAGAGGTAAGGCCATCTCGAGAAAGGTGTAATGTTATGTTTGACCCTTATAGAGTGCATAGTGCACGTGAGCTATGTTCGTGGGATAAGTCCCGAGTAGCGTGATTTGAAAGAAGGTAGTCGAGCTAAGAAGACCGCCAGTTTTCGTAACGTGTTTAGTAAGATTGTTCCTTCGGAGATGGTATTTTGCGCTGCCGGTCGGGGTTGAGGCTACGTGCGCGTCAACCCGCGGTAGGTTTTGGTGGGGTCAGTTTGTGGTGGTCCTCTTTGTGTTAGGGTCATGAGGTGTTAGGCCCATGTTTAGTTAGCCAGTGCAAGTTCGTGGATGCGTTCGACCAATGGTCGGGCGATGGGGCAATTATCGTGTTCTTCGGTCGTGTCGCTCCTGGCGGTGTTGATGTTATCCGAAAAGGTTGTGAGGTTGCACGGTGCCTACCTTCACCTTGAGACAGATGGAGCCCGTGGTACGGTGTTTCTCTTCTCGAGTTTGTACCAGCGGGGCTAGGAACTCAGTGAGTCTCGTATCGCATTCGCCCTCGGGCGTTGTTTTGATTTGAGGGTAGCGAGGATCGTTGTCTCGGTTGGAGTGTTTAAGCTACCATTTCGGTGTTCGGATGTCGTCTTGTGACGCCTTGTAGGCAGAAATGCAAGTTGCGGCCGATTGGTTCGATGTTGGCGTGGTTCAGATAGTTGGTTCGTGCTTGTTCCCAGATGTGGATAGTGCGGCTTGTCTAGAAGAAGTTCCGCAGCTCGCAGAAATCGTGCGGATAATCGGCGACGACGCCAGAGTTCGTGTTGACGGTCGGTCTTCTTGAAAGTACCACCCGGTTAGGGTGTGACGAGTTTTGAAACAAAGGAACTTAGCCCGAGTTACTTGGGGCCGCACGAGTTCATGTGAAGAATAGGCCAGTTGCTTATATGTTAGCTTTTTGCCGTCCGACTTAGGAGGCGGGACGTCCGGTCTTTCAGATTGTTATGTTCGGAAAGTATCGAAGATCCATCCGAATGTTCCCGTAATGATGACCACGTTAGAGATAGTAACCCCGAGTTTTGGATACTAAAGCAGTATCAGAAATGTGATAAGAATCCGAGTGTACAACAGCTTCAGTGATCGCATGCAGCCCGGTACCATTTGTTGGGTCGTCGGAGCAAGGCTCGCGACAAAGTGACAAAAGTGGCAAAAGTAGTATTATTTGTGGTGATGTAGAGGTGTTTCCTCGTGGACTTAGATGTAAGTTTTGCGCAGGTGTTTCCATGGCCAGCTGTGGCAGGATTGTTTCGTAAGTATAGTAGTGAAGATTATACCGCACGTGTTCGTTTGAGACTTAGAAGGAACATTCGACGAATGTTTCTAAGGGAGAATGTTATACCGTAGTTCCGTGGTATGTATGCGGGACGTGCGTGCGAGAATACGAAGAAAGATTGGGAAAGGAAGAAAGAGGCGATTTTTTCCACTAAAAGTTTCCGGTTTTGTGAAGGAAAAAGGTTCGTTAATGGGAATGGATTCCCGTTTGGTATTCTGACTTCGAATATTAGAGAATTATGGAATTTTATTTTCTGAATGGTCACGTGGGCCCACGAGAAATTTACTGCTTTGTGGGGCCCGCTTTGATTTTGAGTTTTTGGCCTATTTGGATATTTTCGGAAGACGAAATATTTTGGACGAATCGGGGGGCGACACGTGTCACCCCCATGTGGCACCCTTGGCCGAAATATGTTTGTGCACAACACCCGGTTAGAGTCGTTTTTCGACGAAACGTTTTCCCAGCGTTCGGATGGGCATTTCCCGGTATGTGAGTTTGTATTTTTTCGGATTTTTGCGAGAGACGGAACCTTTTGGACCAACCAGAGGGCGGCACTGCACCTCTCATCGGTGGGCAAAGTGGGCGGCATGGACGATTTGGGAAGGCAAGTGGGAGATATTTTTGGTAGATATTTTGTGTGCAAGTTGGCTAGGACACATGGGTGAATCTTGCCCTACACTTGCTAGGCACTTGGCTAGATCTTCGCCATTGGTTGGCCTTGGCAGGCTATAAATACCCTCTAAGGTTGATGAACTTCTTCATCCATTCCAAATATTTCCTAAGTGTTAAAGTCCTCCTCTCCCCTCTTGTTTGACTCTCGCCCAAGAGCCCTCCCTAGGTAGGCCTTTGTGGCCGAGATCCTCACCACTATCCCCTTTGTGGTGTGGCCGGGTACCCCACCTAGTGTTTTTCGTGATAAATACCCCTCTTGGTAGAAATACTCTCAAAAGTATTGTTGTTATGCCCAAATTACCTTAGCCTTATACCTTGTTGTATTCTAAGGTTATACCTTACAAAAGCCCGTAAATACTATTATACTTCCGTCACCACAAAACCGAAACCCTAGGAAAATCTCCATAGTCCGTTGGAGTATTGTGTAAGTTGGTTAGAACTTCTAAGGGTGGTTTAGAGCGGGTTGGGCGCTCGGAGTCGAGCTAAAACTTTGCTAAGGATCGACATTAAACTCGGATAATTATGGGCTTATCGAGGTAATTATCTTGTCCCCCTATTGTAATTGGAAATTACATGTTGTTAGATTATATAGTAGAAGTATACTATATATAGTCGAATCGTAATTACATAGACCGTATTACAGTGAGACTTGTGTAGTAGTACCGTGGAGTAGAATTGTACCGTTAGGGTTAGATGTATAACCCCGGTTGGCTTGGTAGCCGGCCTCGTTAGAGGAGGAGGTTTCTGCTGTTGGGGAGGTCGTCGAATTTTCTAGAATGTTCTACGATAAGATCTAGATGTTAATAAGTCGCTGTGGCCTTATAGGTTCAAGTACTACGTGTGGCGCGTCTACTTGGCTTAAGGAGTAGCCATTGCGGTACTTCGAGCATTTTGCTATTAGTCGATAATCGTCGCGAGGTATGTGAACCTCTTCCTATCTCTTCTAGCATGATATGTGTGAACTATGTAGTACGGTGAGCGTACGTGCTAAATGTATTCGATTGGTTTAAAACATAAAGTGTTATAACGGCTTTATGGGAAGTTGGTTATAATAACTTTATGTAGATAAGAAAACACTTTGTGGTTTTAAAAGGTAAATGATTTGTTTATAATCGCTTGATGTGTGATCATAAAGAACTTGAAGTATTTCAAAAGATTTCAAATCGCTTTGAAAGAAGTAATACTTGGTTTTGAGAACTTAAGAGTTATACTAGCTTTATGGGAAGTTAGGTATAACGGCTTAAGAACGTTTTCACGATTTTGGAAATCGTGATGTGTATCGACAAACCACTGCGGCGTTAATAAAGGAAATGTTTTGAATAATTAAGTATTATTAAAACCAGTAGAAACTTCCATCCGCATGAAGCTAAGATGAGACAAAATGATATTTCCTAGATCATGGTCAGTAATAAGATTGTTATAAACAAGAATATCCTACTCACATATAAGGCTTATGTTTCTCCGATTGTTTAAAAGAGAATTATATTCTTAATTGAATAAGACTATGAACTACTGAAACCTTTCTAAAATGAGAAACTTGAACATTGGAAATTAGGCAAACTTGATCATTGGAAAGAATGTTGCTACTTGATTTTACAAAGAGAAGTAATTGATTTACTTTAAAGGATAGTCACTCTATTTTATACTACGTATTGTGTGACATCGTGAAAGTAACGATCTTTTAAAGAGTTGATGTATGAAGTACTTTGGGGATAAAAACCCGATTTTGTTAATCATATAGTAGAAGGTACCTTGTGTGAACAACTTGATTGTATTGGTTTGTGATAGCCTTGTAATACTTTCTTGATTGCGTTGATAAGTAAACGTGTTGGGATGCTACGTGTGTTAGTATCTTGTGATGTTTGTGTGAAGGGGTTTCCCTTGATTGTGCTTATTAACTATCAGTCGTTATGATAGTATTGTGGCATTCATCTCAAGAGATGATTCCGGTTAAGCCGCCTCCGACGCGGGTAGACTTCGGCGTCGATGGACCTATGATTCGAGAATACCTCACGCAGTCCCGGCCTATGCGGAACTACGAGTTCGTGTTAGTGTACGTCCTTTACGGGCATGCGGTCCTTGTGGCTACGCGGATCGAAGTCGGGGCGATGGGAGTAGCTACCCACCGATGCGGGGACGCCACGCGGGCGATGAGATTGGCCTATGCGGAGTCGCGGGAAGTTCGAGACTAGACGCGCACATTAGATCTGCGGGCAAGTGGCGCCTTTGATCACGTGACGGCCTAGACAGATCTTATGATACGCTTCATGACCTTGTTGGTACCGTAGGTGTTAGTAGTCGGCTATGCCTTCGCATTTACCGTGCGGTGTTATTATGGCACAGTGGGACCGGTGTTCATGTGTTCCTTGGAACTTTTATATCATAAAGCTATGCGGTGAGAATGTGTCCCACGCACGATTGATGTCGTGGCGTGAGACCCATGTTATGTTCTTTGGTGATGACTTGAGGCGCGAGTCCCGACTTGATATGACCGCTTAGTTATTGTAAATCGTAGTTTGGTTATCATACATGTCTCCGCTTTATAGACTATTATGATTTCATTTGCGATTTTTAGTTTCACATACTCGGCACTGTTGTCGACCTCGCCCGGCCGCGTTAAACGCGCAGTTGAGGTACACCATCGTTGATCCTAGCTCGTGGTCACAGTTCAGCGTTTGGGAAGCTCCGCTTCTCCGAGGCTTATCACGGTGTAGTCCCCTCGTAGTAAGTGTTTACATTCGGGGGTTTGGCGGGGCCTGTCGCCCGTTGTTGTCATATCATTCTTAAGTGCAGTAGTACTATTGTAGGCGGGGTTTGTAAAAGGATTAAACTGCTCATGTTAAAAGTTGTCATTTATATATATGCGAAAGGCAAGTTTTCAGATTATTGTTTTATACTTCGTTATCTCATATTGTTGTGTTTGTTCCGCTGATTACTCTGATGTATGTCTACTTGGGTGCCCGGGGTAAGGCACCAGTCACGGGCCCCGGTTCGGGTCGTGACAGAAAAATTCTCATTTAACAAGCCAAAGTACTACGTACGTACATTCTTTTCAAAAGACTCATTTTTGTGTAAAATCCCAAGATACTAACACCCGTAGTATCAAGGCATGTCTATTTTTCAAAGTAAGTTACTACACTTTTAGAAACTCATTTCCAAGCTTGAAACCAAGTAACTTCAAATTTTCACAATCTAGGCAACTTATGTCCATTAATCAAAATAGACAACTTTCTTAACCTTCCATAAAGCCGTTATAACCAACTTCCCATAAAGCCGTTATGACCCTTTATGGTTTTAGACCAATTCATTCCTTTTTATATCCAAGAGACTTATACTTTTAAAACCAAGCACAACCAATGAATGGATCATTTAGGGAGTAGGACATACTTTCTCTATCTTAAGGAATCATGCTAGAAGAGGAGATAGTTCACATACCTTTTCGGCTTAATCCGCAAGCTAAGTCGAATACGCCGCACGTAGAATTGTCAACCTATAATGGTCACAACATGACTATCAATTTCTAGTTTCTAACGTAGAATAATACTAAGTATACGGTCTCTTATTCTACGGAAAATCGGGCAGCACCTCCTTTGTTTCTACATACTTTTCCACCTTTTTTAAGGCCCGATATTCAATAACCAACATGCCACATTTAAGGCTCAATACAACAACCAACCAAAGGGGATTACACGCCTTACAATACGTGTAAAATTCTGCCCTACAATTCATACGAAGTAGTTCAATACTCAAAAGCCATTCTCGGCTAACAATAAACCAATCCTAAGTCCTTTCCAATTCTTTTTCAATCCAAGTTCTTAGGTCTAACATGTTATATAGTCATAGACAACTTCAACAACTACAATTTCCTTCTTTATATAACATGTGACGACTTATACTAATAATCAAATTGAATTGTAATCTTAAGGCTAAACATGCTAGTTTTCGGATTAGGGTTCCAATAGTCAATACACTTATCAAACTTCATAATATATACCTCATGCTTGCTAATATCCATAACTAAAATGATAAGTAAACTTTAATTGCTAAAACGACAAGATTTATACCTTTACAAGCCCTTATAATTTCCAAGATTCAAAGTCGCTCCTTAGCAATTCTTAGCTCCTTTACTTTACGCTCCAATCCGCTATTTGAAGCCTTTAGAAGTTCACAACCAACTTCTCTTCCATTTCCAATCCAAACTTGTGAAAACGACTTAGGTTTTCGCCTTGCGACTAACGTGAAAACGTCATTTTTCCGAAATCTCAAGCTTGAAGACTTATTCATCTTCAATGGTCAATGACCAATTTACCCTTATATTTTTCGTCCAAGACCATATGGGGGAGGTGCCACGTGTCTCCCTCCCATTCGTCCAAAAAATTCCGTAACCCTCGTGGGCCCCACAAAACGTAAAATTCCTCGGGTGGGCCCCACATGACCAAATCCGTAAAAATAAATTTCCATAATGTTAATAAGTTCCATATTCTTCAAATAATGCATTTTGAGAATCCAATTCTCATCAACGAACATTTTTCCTTTCCGACGTTCGGTAGATTTTCCGTCGGAAAAACAATTCTTCCTTTTGTACCAATTTTCAAGTCTTGATTCCTTACGTACATTCTCTTATACATGTCCTGGACTTACGGGGTGTAACAGTGACAGTCCCCTCTCCCTATTGCATCTCGTAAGGAGTTTTCTGGTACGGAGGTCCGTTACAGAAAATCCAAACGGCTCAAAGTTAATTGACACAGAATTATCGGTGACAAATTTTCTAACATAAATTAGATTTTTGATGATGTTTGGGGCATCAAAGACGTTTTGAGAGAGAAGTGGGAATACGGTGGTGGGGTAAGAGTGTGCCAAATCCTTTAATTAGAATGCGATGGCCATAATAGACTGTAGAGTATTTAAATTTCGCAGTTGAGTGAGATTACCAGAATTATTGGTGAGGTGAGATGTGGCTCCTATATCCATATACCACGCGTTATTAGGTTGCCGAGGAGTCAATGTGGCGAAAGTCTGGCCTATGGATTGGATAGGGCCTAAAGTGGACTACTAGGCTCCAATAATTGGGCCTGAGGATGCTGGACTCTCTGTTGGGCCTGAGGAAGCTGGATCGTTTGTTGAAGGCCCATCGACTTGGCTGGTCCGTTCTGCTGGGCACCATGTCTGATGGTCCACTGATGGGCCTCAAGCCGCTGTACCGATTGGTGAAAGCCCATCAACTAGGTTGGTCCAGTTTGCTTGGTTGTCATGCGAGCGGGCCTATCGGATACGGCCCATCTTCACCGTGGTCCACGCATGATCGAGGTTCGAGATCTTCTCGCACCACTCGCCGCCACGACCAAGGTCGTTCTCTTCCATGGCGTCTGCCGGAGAGGAGGCGAGAGAAAGGACAAAAAAATTGGGGGTCGTATCGGCCGTATACAATGTGTATAGAGGCTTAAGATAGTTGTATATGGTTAGTATACAGTGGTTGGAGAAGTATATCAGTCGTATACAGGTGTATATCGATGTGTATTAGATGTATACGAGGGGTATACGACTTGTTGAAGAGATATGGAGGGAAATAGGGTAGTATATCAGTGATATATCGGGTGTATGCAAGGCTGTTTATAGAATATAAGGGTTGTACAATAGTATATTATCGTATATCAAATGTATACCGGCTGTATACGGGCAGTTTAGTGCCGAAAAAAGGGGAATGACGACCAAATATTAGGTTTTAGGTCTGGAAGGATTATTGGCTCTTGATACCATGTAAAATTGTATTAATCTCTCATAAGGAGCCTTTCTCATTAATACAAAATATATAAATGTGTACAATGTGGAATCCTTATACAACAGGGATTCCAGTTCTACCATAATTACATAACACTAAATATGGTAAATATAATGTACACACACGTTAATACCAGGGTTGAAGATAATTTCTTCTACTGAGTTTTCAACAACAACAACATATTCAGTGAAATTTCACAATGTGGGTTTTGAGGAGGGTATAGTGTACGCAGACTTTACCTCTATCTTGGGAGGTAGATAGACTGTTTTTGCAGTAGACCCTCGACATAAGAACAAGCAAATCAAAATCAAAGAAAATAACGACAACGAATAAGTCATGTCAAATACCATAAAAACATGTTAGAGCAATAACAAACAAAAAAGGGATATTCCACAAATTAATACCATAAAAAGCATGTTAAGAGTTTTCATAGTATATTATTTTATCACTGAGGTATATTTGCTTGTCGAACTCCCTGTTATTTTATTTTAATTTCAATGCATCAACATTTGATTTATTGAGTTCAGTTTCTTTTGTTTGATTTCAACTTGATGACTGAGTGTAAATTCTTATAGCTGTACGGAAATTAATTAAGACAAAGAAGAAGGAGGAGAAAAAGAAGAGATAAAGTTCTGTCTAAAATTTGCCAAAATAATGATTACAAATTAAATAATGTAAAATAACTAGATGTAATTCTTACTTAGTTGGGTGAGGATGAAATAACAATGTTAGTGCATTTAAAACAGAGACTTCTAATCTCAATCCAAGTAGGACATCAGCCTAATGGGTAGGACCGGATTATCCAATGGAATCAAAACATCTAAATATAGCCCGAGTTGGTCACTTTTGCATATTATATGGTCTTATAACACAGATAATGTGGTGCAATAGAGATACAAATGAGAAAAGCAGCTCCCTGTCTTCATTATTATCAATAGTTATGTCGATATTCAGATCTATTATTACCATCGGAATTGGACTAAGTTCGAAATTCCAGAATATTGTCTTGGAGTTTTAAGTTGTAGAGTTAGAATTTCAGGACATTATACTGAAGTTTTAAGTTGTAAAAACTGAACCCCATGATACTGGCAAATTAAAAAACAAATAGAACAAATGAAATAAAGAAGCCAGTATTTGTCGCTTTTTTATCGTTGAAGGTATTTTTGTGTCAAGAAATAGCTCGAATTCAATTAAATTTAAAAATTATGGCTTATTGTCAAATACCAGTTATACAAGGGGTCATTGGCTTTAATTTTTGCCTCACATCTGAATGTTTTAATCTTTGTCCTTCAGTACTTTAAGTCAATAATAATAGGACAAAACTACCCCTCCCACGTAGCTAGGGTTCTTCTTCACTTCGTCTTCTTCAATATTCATGATTTAAATGCAATTAATGAGTATACCTCATAATTTTAAGCTTCTCCATAGTTGCTTCCAACTTGAAATCCTCTATCACCAAGCAATAAAATGGAAGTAAGAGTGCAGCGATACGACATGTACTAAAAAATAACCCAACCACTAATCTCTCCATCCAAACTCTGTTTCCATATCATACATTCTAAGGTATATGGCTTCGATCAAAGTTAACTCTAGGATCAAATTTAGAAACATCTAAGATGACAAAAGCGGACAAATAATACAATAATGGACAGAATCATGTCTAGGATCCAGAATATTTAACTATTCAATAATGTTAGAAAACATCTTTGACTTAGATGTCTATTTGAATGAAAAGTCAACTTGAACACAAGATTATAGGATAGATGGATTGTCAGTGACACTAAGAAGTAGTAACAGAGAACTAACCGAACAGCAATAACAGGGTCAATGAGCCAAAGATTTTATAGAAACTATGTCTATTATTGAAAATTTATTAATGTAAAATAATGTTAATCCTATTATTTGTGACTCGAATAATTGAGGCCCCGCACATCGGAAACGTCGTTTCCACACACGTGCACACGTTGTACCAAGAATCGTAAATTTCCTAAGTGAAAGAGATATTGATACGTATACAAAATATTTGAGACATGAAATGATAGACGATTATTGGCCAAATAACAAGTGTTTCACGTTGGTAAATGAAGGAAGAAATATACAATGTGTAAAAGATGAAACAAGTCGGAAATCGCCGCAGAGCCGTGAAGGGCAGCGGCACAACACCGTCGGAGTCGCGACATTGGAGCGCCACGAAGTCTCCAAACAGCGTCGTAGCGCTAATTGGGCAGTAAGACACTGGGAGCCACTGATCTTCAGGCGCCGCGGCTCTTAGATGGAAGAATGTTCGACGAGAGCTGAAGAGTTTCTGACTTTTGGGCTGCTTTGGGGCATTGATTCCCCACGAATTAGCTCATGAATTCAGTCATTATTTGACATAATTATACCCCTCAATTATTGTCATTACATGGCTATTGAAGGCCATTACTTGGCTAGTTGAGAAGTCATCTTACACACACTATAAATTGAGGCCTTAGGCTCAATTGGAAGAACACACTTGAAATATGAACACTTCTTCCTCTCTTGTTTTCTTTCATACACTCCAAAGGTTCTTCTTTTTTAGTAAACTCTTGAGTTTCCTTTGCTCAATTGTTTGTTGTTGTTTTATCTTGGGAGACAAGTTGTCAAACACCGTTAAAGGATTTATACGGGCAATATTGTCTAAAGGACAGAGTGCTAAAACCCGACTCAACAAATCTTTGTAGTAGTTCTTTATTGTTCTCATTTCCATATTGACATCAAAGTTGTTGTTGTTTACTTTCCCATTTTCTTGTAATCGCAATTGTAACTCACAATCTTAAGACAATATCCGTTGTTAGCTATAACAAGATGACTGGAGGAGAACAATTCAACACTCAAACATCCGCCACTGCTCAAGGCAATCAAAATGCCTTCACCACCGTTGCTCAAGGCACAACCAATACCAACCCCACTGCTGCTCAAGGCGTTCACAACGCCTTTGCCACTACTCATGGGAACGCTATTGTTCCACCACCCGCCGGATTCTACCAGAAAATGATGCGAGAACCCGCGGTGAAGAAATAAAGAGATCCTTCTAGGGACTAATTTTATGAGATGGCAACAAAAGATGTTATTCTTCCTGACGGTTATGGGAATGTCTTGTTTTCTAACTAAAGACCCTCTGCAAGCTGGAGATGAAGTGGACCCTCAGCTGAATGAATCGGCGGGAGGGGGCCAAAATATTCATGTCATTAATGACATGAAGACGACTCTCGTTCCATGGAGTCATAGTGATTTCGTGTGTCTGTCACGACCCGAAACTGGGCCCGTGACTGGTGCCTTACCCCCGGGCACCCTAGTGACACAACATCAGAGTAATCAGCGGAACATAAAACAACAACATGAGATAACAGAAATATAAAACAATGATCTGTGAAAACTTGCCTTTCGGCATATATATAACCATCAACTCTTTTACAAATGAACAACTTAATCCTTTTTACAACCCTGCCCACAACGATTACTCTGCACTCTAAGAAATGATACGACAACTATGGCGGGGCCCGCCAAACCCGAATGTAAACACTTACTACGACAGGGACTATACCATCGATAAGCCTCCGAGAAACGGAGCTTCCCAAATAAATCGCTGACCACGAGCTAGGATCAACGACGGTGTACCTCAACTCGCGGCGTAACGCACTTCGGGCGAGGTCGATAACAGTACCAGTATGTGCGAAAATACATCGTAAATGAAATCATAGCGCCATATAAAGCGGGAGACATGTATGATAACCAAACTACGATTTACAACAAAGCGATCCACGTCGTGACTCACGCCTCAAGTCATCACTCAAGTATAACAACGGGTCTCGTGCCCACAACATCAATCATGCGTGGGATACCTTCCTCACCGCCGCGATCATGATATAAAAGCACCAAGGAACACACTGAACACCGTCCACTGTGTCATAATAAAGCATGCGGGGTAAATGCGAAGGCATAGCCGTACTAAAAACCCACAGCATGCAACAAGGTCATGAATCAGATCATAAGATCTGTCTGCATCGTCCATGATCAAAGCCGCCACTTGCCCGCAGATCAATGTCGCGTCTAACCTCGAACTCCGCAGCCCGCATAGGCCAATCTCATCGCCCGCATGAGGCATTCCGCATCGAGGGTAGCTTCTCCGATCGCCCCGACTTCGCAGCCGCCACGCGACCGCATGCCCATAAGGACGACACTAACCGGAACTCGTAGTTCGCGATAGCCCCGGGACTGCGTGAGGTATTCTCGAATCATAGTCCATCGACCGCCGAAGTCTACCCCGTCGGAGGCGGCTTAACCCGGAATCATCTCAAGAGATGAATGCCACAATACTATCATAACGATCGATAGTTAATAAGCACAATCAAGGAAACCTTCACACAAACATCACAAGATACTAACACACGTAGATCCCAACACGTTTACTTATCAACGCAATCAAGAAAGTATTACAAGGCTATCACAAACCAATACAATCAAGTTGTTCACACAAAGTACCTTCTACTATATGATTAACAAAATCGGGTTTTATCCCCAAAGTACTTCATACATCAACTCTTTAAAAGATACGTTACTTTCACAATGTCACACAATACCGTAGTATAAAATAGAGTGACTATCCTTTTAAAGTAAATCAATTACTTCTTTTTGTAAAATCAAGTAGCAACATTCTTTTCTAATGATCAAGTTTGCCTAATTTCCAATGTTCAAGTTTCTCATTTTAGAAAGGTTTCGTAGTTCATAGTCTTATTCATTTGAGAATATAATTCTCCTTAAAACTATCCGAGAAACATAAGTCTTATATGTGAGTAGGATATTCTTGTTTATAACAATCTTATTACAAAGACCGTGATCTAGGAAATATCATTTTGTCTCATCTTAGCTTCTATGCGGATGGAAGTTTCTCTGGTTTTAATAATACTTAATTAGTCAAAACATTTCCTTTTAACGTATTTGCGATGGTTTGTCGATACACATTCGATTTCAAATCAAGAAAACATTTTAAGCGTTATACCTAACTTCCCATAAAGCTAGTATAACTCTTTAAGTTTTTCAAAAAAAACAAGTATTACTTCTTCTTTCAAAATGATTCAAGAATCTTTTGAAATACTTCAAGTTCTTTATTAACACATAAGCCGCTTATAGTTCAAATCAGCACTTTTAAAAACCACCTGTATTTTCTTACCAACATAAAGTCGTTATAACCAACTTCCCATAAAGTCGTTATAACACTTTATGTTTTAAACCAATCACATACATTTAGCACGTATGCGTCTGCGTACTACATAGTTCACACATATCATGCTAGAAGAGATAGGAAGAGGTTCACATACCTCGCGACGATTATCGACTAATAGCAAAACGCTCAAGTACCTCAAACCGCGGCTACTCCTAAGCCAAGTAGATCGCGCCACGCATAGTACTTCCACCTATAAGGCCACAAGGCGCTTATTAACATAAGGTCTCTTCGTAGAACATTCTACGAAAATTGGCAAAGACCTCCCGCAACAGCGTAAATCTCCTCCTCTATCGAGGCTACCAAGCCAACCGGGGTTATACATCTAACCCTAACGGTACAATTCTACTCCACGGTGCTACTTCACAAGTCTCATGTCTGACACCTAAGTAATTACATTCAAGAATCTTCTTTAAATTCAGCTTAAGTCGCAAGACATTGCTGTAAGTATTATTCGGGCTTAAGTCAAAAGACATTGCCAACAACTACGTTCGATTCTATATATAGTATACTTCAACTATATATTCACAATCATGTAATTTCCAATTACAATAGAGGACAAGATAATTACCTCGATAAGCCCATAATTATCCTAGCTTAAAGTCGATCTGGGCAATCGTTTAGCTCAACTCAGGCGCTCCAACCGCTCTAAACCACCCTTAGAAGTTCTAACCAACTTCTACACAATACTCAACGGACTATGGAGATTTTCCTAGGGTTTCGGTTTTGTACTGGGAAGTATAATAGTATTTTACGGGCTTTTCAGATAGGTATAACCTTAGAATACAACAAGGTATATGGCTAAGGTAATTTGGGCATTATAACAATACTTTTGAGAGTATTTCTACACCACAAAGGGGGGGTACATAATACGAGAACAACACCACAAGGAGGGGGGTGAAGTCTCGGCCACAAGGCCAACTCGAGGGAGGGGCTCTCGGCCAAGGAGGGAAAGGACGAGAACAAGGTGAAGGGAGGGAGGAAGAGCTCACAAGACTTAGGCATTTTTGGATGAAGAAGTCTTCAACCTTAAGGGGTATTTATAGGTCAAGGGATGGCCAACCAAAGGCCAAGATCAATCCATGTGTTAGGCAAGTGTAGGGCTAGGATTTACCAACACAAATATCCTACCAACTCCTTGACTTTTCCAAGGCACCAAAACGTGCTCCTCTTTGTCAATTCGTCCAAATGGACGTTCAAGTCCACCAATTGGTGGGTGCCATGTGTCGCCCTCCGGTTGGTCCAAAATGTTTCGTCTCTCGGAAAAATCCGCAAAAATTAAAAATGACATAGCCGGAAATTCCCCTACGAAAGCTGTGAAAACGTTTCGTCGAAAAACGACTCTAAACGGGTGTTGTGCACAAAAAATTTTCGGCCAAGCCAATATTAAAAGTTTCAAATTTTCTACGTACGTCCCTACGTACATACTTTGGAAATACGGGGTATTACATTCTCCCCTCAGAAACATTCGTCGAATGTTCCTTCTAAGTCTCAAAACAAATACGCGCCAAGATAGTCTTCACTACTATACTTACGAGAACAATCCTTGCCACACGTGGCCACGAAACAACTAGCGCAAAAGCTTACATCAAGTCCACGAAACACCTCTAACATCACCATAAAACACTTCTCGGGGTTTAAAATATACCTCCTTCGCACCTTCTCTTTACAAAAGAAATGATCACACCTATGCTCGCCATACATGCTCGCTTCTCTCTTTACTCGTAGATACCACTTTGTCACTTTGCTCGAGGCATTAACCTTCTCGAGCGACCCAACAAATGGTACCATCGCACGCGATCCCCGAGGATGTCGTATACCGAACTCTTTCCACATTTACGATCTCGTTGCTTTCTAAAACTCGGTTACTATCTCTAACGTGGTCATCATTAATCGGGGACACTCGATGGATCTTCGATACTTCCCGAACATCACAATACGGAAGACGGACCTTCGCTTCCTCTACGTCGGACGACAAATGCTAACATATAGGCAACTGGCCTATCCTTCACATGAACTCACAAAGGCCCAAAGTAACTCGCTAAGTTCCCTCTGTTTTCCAAAACTCGTCGCACCCAAACCCGGTGGTACTTTCGAAGACCGACCGTCACGAACTCTAAGCGTCGTCGCCGATTATCCGCACGATTCCTCGAGCCGCCGTAACCTCTTCTAGACAAGCTTCACTATCCACATCTGTGGAACAAGCTCGAACCAGTATGCGAACCTTGCCAACATCGAACCAATCGATCGACAACTTACACTTCCGCCACAAGGCTTCATAAGGCGATAACCGAATACTGAAATGGTAGATCAAACACTACCTCCACAGGAGACAACAATCCCCAACGACTACCTCAAATCCACGACCGCCCGGAGGCGAATGCGGTCTGAGACTCACGAGTTCTTAACCTGCACAGTAAACTTTTAGAAGACGAAAAATAGCCACAACCTGGGCTTCACTGTCTGACATAAGGTGAAGGTAGGCACCCCGTGCAGCCTTACAACCTTTCTGATAAAACAATACTGCCGAGTAAACGATCTTTGCTAGAAGACAAGACGGCTGACCTCCTCGGTCCGACTACTGGTCGAATGCATCCACGAGTTCGTACGCTGGTTAATTAAACTTGGGCCTAACACCCTCGTGACCCTACCACAAGGCGGGACCACAAACCGACCCACCAAACATGCCGCGGGTTGACCCGCAACGTGGACTCAACCCGACCCGGCAACGCGCATAATACTAGCTCCCCGATCCAGAACAATCTCACTAATCACGTTTCGAAAACCTAGCGGTCTTCTTAGCTCAACTACCCCCTTTCATTCCACACTACTAGGGACCTATCCCAAACATAACTCACGTGCACTATGCACTTCCATAAGGATCAAACATAATACTACACCTTTACCTGAGATGGCCTTACCTCTAAGGTCTTTACGTAAACATTCTAAGGCTCACACCTTTTCTATCCCCCAAAATCTTACTCGGTTAACCCACCATGATTTCTAATCACAACTAACACAAAGCACTTAAGGTATACCCACCTTATCACATAAACAAAACTCTAGAGGGTTAAAGATATATCTATATCTACTGCTTCACTCCCCTTAGTCGTTCTAATCAAACCTGCCCCGTAGGGCGCATAGCTAAGGAAAATGACGAACTACCCACCAATCCTGAAGGCTAAGTCCTCCTACAAGGACACTCTCTCGACACATGGCCCTGACGACCGCAGGTACAACAAGTACCAACTAAAGACGACATTCCCGGGATGGCGTCATCGCCGCGAACCGGAAGCCACAGTTCGACAACTCCTACACACCCCGAACGTCCTGAAATCTGTGGAAGACCACTCTGCACTGGCGGAGGTGCATATCTAATCTGCTGGTGAGGCGACTCGCCTCGAAAGTTACTAAAGGACCTTGCTGCTCTGGCCCTCTTCTGGTGTCCTTCGTTAACCTGTCGATCTCTACACGTCTCGGCCTGCTGCGCATAAGCCCGTACACAGGCCATGCTCAAGCCTAATCAAGAATTACTCTTGCACAACCTCTTTTAGATAGTCCTCAAGACTCGCGGACATCGGTATACTCTCGGTAGCCAAATCTATAGCTAATGTGGTCGCCTCTTTGCAATTTAATTTCACTGTTCCCGGTCGTGGAACTAAAGGTTCAAATGTCATGGCCGCAGTAGGAACTGCCGCCGCCGTGCTAAACTTTACTGGGGCTAGTGACGTCGCAGAAATCCCCGAATGAAGCATTACCCTAGGTAATGATTGGGCCTGTGCCCACGTAACCTCTCGAATTCTACTCGCGACTCCACGCCTTGCCCTCCCTGGGCGGGTTGTCTACGGAGGCATAACGATAAGGAAAGAATTTCGTCGGAGGTCCAACTTACAACACGGCTCTAAGGCACGATCTCGAGTGAGAAGAATAGAAACCAATCCTAAATATCCTATAGCCTCACGATTATTGGCGTGGTGCACAACACACCGATAATCAAGACTCTCATCGATACGGTGCAGTAGACACTTCCCGAGGATTAATCGCTCGATACCACTTTTGTCACGACCCGGCGGGCCCGTGGCGGTGCCTACCGGGCACCCTGGTGACACAACATCGAGTAATCGGAACATAAAACAACAACATGAGATAAATGAAATATAAAACAATGATTCGCGAAAACTTGCCTTTCGGCATATATATAACCATCAACTCTTTTACAAATGAACAACTTAATCCTTTTACAACCCCGCCACAAGATTTCATGCACTCTAAGAAATGATACGACAACTATGGCGGGACAGGGCCCGCCAAACCCCGAATGTAAACACTTACTACGACAGGGACTATACCACCGATAAGCCTCGAGAAACGGAGCTTCCCAAACGCTGGCGTGACCACGAGAGCTAGGATCAACGATCGTGTACCTCAACTGCGGCGTGAACGCAGCCCGGCGAGGTCAAGACAACAAAAGTATGTGGAAATCAAAATACATATCGTAAATGAAATCATAGCGATCATATAAAGCGAGACATGTATGATAACCAAACTACGATTTACAACAAAGCGATCACGCTAAGTCGTGACTCACGCCTCAAGTCATCACTCAAGTATAACAACGGGTCTCGTGCCCACAACATCAATCATGCCTGGGATACCTTCCTCATCGCCGGCGTCATGATATAAAAGCACCAAGGAACACACGAACACCGTGTCCCACGTGTCATAATAAAATCAGACGGGGTAATGCGAAGGCATAGCCGACTACTAAAAACCCACGCACCAACAAGGTCAGCGAATCAGATTATAAGATCTGTCTGCCGTCCATGATCAAAGCCGCCACTTGCCCGCAGATCAATGCGCGTCTAACCTCGAACTCCCCGATTCCGCATAGGCCAATCTCATCGCCCGCATAGGCATTCCGCATCGAGGTAGCTACTCCCGGCATCGCCCCGACTTCGCGATCGCATAGCCACGGACCGCATGCCCATAAAGGACGACACTAACACCGAACTCTCGTAGTTCGCGCATAGCCCGGGACTGCGTGCAGGTATTCTCGAATCATAGGTCCATCGACGCTGAGTCTACCCGCGTGGAGGGCGACTTAACCCCGGAATCATCTCAAGAGATGAATGCCACAATACTATCATAACGATCGATAGTTAATAAGCACAATCAGAAACCCTTCACACAAACATCACAAGATACTAACACACGTAGCATCCCAACACGTTTACTTATCAACGCAATCAAGAAAGTATTACAAGGCTATCACAAACCAATACAATCAAGTTGTTCACACAAAGTACCTTCTACTATATGATTAACAAAATCGGGTTTTATCCCCAAAGTACTTCATACATCAACTCTTTAAAAGATACGTTACTTTCACAATGTCACACAATACGTAGTATAAACTAGAGTGACTATCCTTTTAAAGTAAATCAATTACTTCTTTTTGTAAAATCAAGTAGCAACATTCTTTTCTAATGATCAAGTTTGCCTAATTTCCAATGTTCAAGTTTCTCATTTTAGAAAGGTTTCGTAGTTCATAGTCTTATTCATTTGAGAATATAATTCTCCTTAAAACTATCTGAGAAACATAAGTCTTATATGTGAGTAGGATATTCTTGTTTATAACAATCTTATTACAAAGACCATGATCTAGGAAATATCATTTTGTCTCATCTTAGCTTATGCGGATGGAAGTTTCTCTGGTTTTAATAATACTTAATTAGTCAAAACATTTCCTTTTATTAACGCTGCAGTGGTTTGTCGATACACATTCTGATTTCCGAAATCAGTAAAACATTTTTAAGCCGTTATACCTAACTTCCCATAAAGCTAGTATAACTCTTTAAGTTTTTCAAAAAAAACAAGTATTACTTCTTCTTTCAAAATGATTCAAGAATCTTTTGAAATACTTCAAGTTCTGTATTAACACATAACAAGCGCTTATAGTTCAAATCAAGACCTTTTAAAAACCACTGTATTTTCTTACCAACATAAAGTCGTTATAACCAACTTCCCATAAAGTCGTTATAACACTTTATGTTTTAAACCAATCACATACATTTAGCACGTATGCGTCTCATTACTACATAGTTCACACATATCATGCTAGAAGAGATAGGAAGAGGTTCACATACCTCGCGACGATTATCGACTAATAGCAAAACGCTCAAGTACCTCAAACCGCCGGCTACTCCTAAGCCAAGTAGATCGCGCCACGCATAGAACTTCCACCTAAAAGCCCACAAGGCTGTTAGTAACATAAGGTCTCTTCGTCGAACATTCTACATAAAATTCGGCACCTCCCGCAATGGCGTAAATCTCTCCTCTATCGAGGCTGCCACCAAGCCAACCGGGGGTTATACATCTAACCCTAACTGTACAATTCTACTCACGGTACTACTTCACAAGTCTCTGTAATACATTCTAAGTAATTACGATTCGAGAATCTTCTTTAAATTCAGCTTAAGTCGCAAGACATTCTGCGTAAGTATTATTCGGGCTTAAGTCAAAAGACATTGCCAACAACTACGTTCAGTTCTATATCTAGTATACTTCAACTATATATTCAAGCAATCATGTAATTTCCAATTACAATAGAGGGACAAGATAATTACCTCGATAAGCCCATAATTATCCTAGCTTAAAGTCGATCTGGGCAATCGTTTAGCTCCAACTCAGCGCTCAACCGCTCTAAACCACCCTTGAAGTTCTAACCAACTTCTACACAATACTCCAAACGACTATGGAGATTTTCCTAGGGTTTCGGTTTGTATTGACGGAAGTATAATAGTATTTTACGGGCTTTTCAGATAGGTATAACCTTAGAATACAACAAGGTATATGGCTAAGGTAATTTGGGCATTATAACAATACTTTTGAGAGTATTTCTACACCACAAAGGGGGGGTACATAACACGAGAACAACACCACAAGGAGGGGGGTGAAGTCTCGGCCACAAGGCCAACTCATGAGGAGGGCTCTCGGCGAGGAAAGGGCGAGAACAAGGTGAAGGGAGGAGGAAGAGCTCACAAGACTTAGGCATTTTTGGATGAAGAAGTCTTCAACCTTAAGGGGTATTTATAGGTCAAGGGATGGCCAACCAAAGGCCAAGATCAATCCATGTGTTAGGCAAGTGTAGGGCTAGGATTTACCAACACAAATATCCTACCAACTCCTTGACTTTTCCAAGGCACCAAAGCGTGCTCCTCTTTTGTCAATTCGTCCAAATGGACGTTCAAGTCCACCAATTGGAGGTGCCAAGTGTCGCCCTCCGTTGGTCCAAAATGTTTCGTCTCTCGAAAAATCCGCAAAAATTAAAAATGACATAGCGGAAATTCCCTACGAAAGTCGTGAAAGCGTTTAATCGAAAACGACTCTAAACGGGTGTTGTGCACAAAAAAATTTTCGGCCAAGCCAATATTAAAAGTTTCAAATTTTCTACGTACGTCCTTACGTACATACTTTGGAAATACGGGGTATTACAGTGTCGAAATTATATCTTGAATTATTTGTCCGATCCTTTTTACACAATGTATTGCACCATTGGTACTGCCAAAGAGTTGTGGGATAAACTTCAGAAGAAGTACAATGCCTAAGATGCAGGTACCAAAAGTTCATCGTTGGAAAATTTCTGAAAGTGGACAACAAAACTGTGATGTCCCAAGTCTAGAAATTCCAAATGATTTTACATCACCTGGATTTGGAAGGAATGAAGCCTAATGATCAATTTATGGTTGCGGCGTTAATTAAAAAGTTACCTCTCTCATGGAATGAGTTTATGAGTTACTTAAAACTCAAGACAAAGAAGATGATCTTTGAGGAACTTGTTATCAAACTTCAAATTCAGGAGGATAATAAGAAGACCATGCCAAAGGTGAATCAACCCGCTGAGGCTAATGTAAACCTGGTAGAAGCCAAAGAGAATTAAAGCAAGAAGCGGAAATTCCAGAAGGATGGTAAGGGCCCAACAACTGAAAAGTTTAAGGGGGCTTGTCATCACTGCGATAAACGTGGTCATATGGTCAATGATTGCCGGAAACTCAAGAATGAGAATAAAGAGAAGGCCAAGGGCAAGGCTAAGGTTAACATCATCGAAGACACGCTTCTAGACGATATGATTGAGGAGTTCTCGGTGGTGGTACTTGAAGCCAACCTCATTGAGAATCCTATGCAGTGGTGGATGGACATGGGTGCTACCTATCACATCTGTTCCAACAAAGACGCCTTCTCCACATATACACCAGTCATAGATAATAAGTTGTTCATGGGCAACAATGCTTCTTCAGTGGTGTTGGGGGTAGGAAAGGTAATCCTGAAGATGACTTCCGGAAAGGAGCTTACTTTGAAGGTGTTGATTCTATTTTATATACACTTTTGAGTCCTTTTTAGTTAGTATTTTCTTGTTTTCTTTGTGTTTTGTATAATGTTAGGGTTGTTTTTCTTTATTTTGAGTCACACCGATCCTAAGGGAGAAAATACCTAAAAAGGGGTTGAAAAAAAGCAGAAAAGAAGTCCCGAGAAGATAGAAGAAATCTGGCAAAAACCCGGACGAAAAATGGCTAAGAGTCGCGACGCAAGAGATGAAGGGTCGCGGCGCTGCTGAGCCGCGACGCTGAGCAATCAGAACACTGAAGTCGAGAATCACTATCGACGGTGTCGCGACGCCAACAACCAGAGCCATGACGCCGGACTTCCAGAGGGCAAAAATTGTGTTCTGCCAGATTAAAGTCGCGGCGTCTGGCTACAGGGCCGCGACGCCGACGCAGAGTTTTAGAAAAATTGGCCGAATTTCAGTCAGAAACTCTAAGACTCAGAAAGAGTTTTAGGACAATTATAAATGAAAAGTATTGGCTAATTATCAGGGACCAGAAATCACCTCTTGAGAGAAGATTTGGAGCTTAAGGATTCTTGCAATTCCAGTTCTTCTTTGTTCTTCAGTATTAGCGTATGTATGGGATTTTTAATTTGTAATTCATTTATTATGAACTAATTACTTTGTTAGGGTTTTAAGACGGATTCACTTGAACCTCTCATTATGATATTAATGCTATAGTTTGATTTCTTCTTCTATGTTATTGAGATCTATCAACTTGTGATGATTGTTTGATAATTAACTGGCCATTAATTCTTATAACTTATATGATTTCAAATCGAGATCTGAAAAAGGAGATTTGAATATGCTATAGTTGTTTAGACATAAGTTAAAATCGCGGATGAAAGTACCCCGATACGTATGTAGTGTTTAAGGTTATTGTTTTTAATCCTCATATGTGGTAGAATTTATCATAGAAATATAGAAAGTTCCCACTTAGGTTGAGTTTTTATATGTCCTAACCGGAATATATAACATGTTAGTTAACCTGATATCTCAATAGGAAGAAGAAGAAGAAAAAGACTAGGTATTAATGGAATAATATGGTGGATAGTTGATGAAGGTGAGAATCTCTAATCTTTCCCATATGTGATTCTAATTTGTGATTATTGTCCATATATTTACTGCATTTTTAGATTAATAACTTCATAAAATTATCGATAACCAAATAGAAATTAAAAATCAGACTATAGGTAATTGACAAGTTAATCCCTGAGGACGATAACTCGGTCTTACAGATCTTTATTACTTAAGCGATACGTACACTTGCGTAAGCAACATAGAAATATCGCAAACAAGTTTTTGGCGCCGTTGCCGGGGATTAATTTATTGTCAATATCTGTTTATCTGATTTTATTTCTAATTTGGTTGCTCCATGAACTAGTTTCTAACTTGTTATGCGAGCATTTTTTTATCTGTTTTTTGTTGTTTTTCTTATTTTGTAGGTAAAGTTAGTTCAAAAAAAAAACGAAACAGGACGTGCATGGACTACTACTATCAGGGGAAGCAGAATCATCAACAACAGCCTAACCCACAGGAAGATCTAGATGAGTTGCATGTAGCCATACTCATGCTTACCAATGCCAAACTCAGTTTATGGCTGAAATAAGGTTGTACTTCAAAAAACTGGAAACACAAATAAGGCAGCTGATGGATAAGATGATCAATACACCTCAAGAAAATATGCCTAGCGACACAGTTGTGGGAAATGATAAGCAGATTGAGGAACCTGGACCACAATAAGCTGTTGAGAATAATAAGGAATTAAAAGAGATAGTTGGTGTAGAGAAAGAAGAGGTTACTGAGGACCAACCCATTGCAGAAGAGACACCACCAGCTTTCATTGCTGATCCCCAAACAGAAAGTCCATACCCTGAAGGGCACCCCAGAAGTCTAGAGATCCATATAGCTTCACTATTCCCTGCACTATAGGGGATTTTGAATACAAATAAATATTGGGCGATTTGGGGGCAAGCATCAAAGTTGTTATACCCCGTATTTCCAAAGTATGTACGTGAGGGCGTACGTATAAAAGTTTAAGCCTTAAGTTAGGAAAGGACCGAAAAATTTTGTGCACAACACACGAAAAGAATCGTTTTCCGACGAAACGTTTTCCAAACTTTGCGAAGGGAAAAATACGGCTATGTCATTTATTATTTTTGCGGATTTTTCCGAGAGACGTAATATTTTGGACCAACGAGAGGGCGACACTTGGCCCTCAAGTGGACGGCAAAGCCATGGGAGTCTTGGCACGTTTTTTGTGTTAATATTTGGTCAAGGGTTAGGTAGGATATTTTGTGTAGTAGATGGATAAGGACACATGGATAAATCCTCACCCTACACTTGCACCACACTTGTCTTGATCTTGGCCATTGGTTGGCCTATAAATACCCCCTTAGTTGATGAACTTCTTCATCCACACTTAGACATTTCTAAGTCTTAAAATCCCTTCCCCCCCTCTCTTGAGAGCTCTAGCCGAGAGCACCTCTCCCCCCTTCCTAGTTATGCTAGCCGAAACCCCTCCCCCTTTGTGAGCCTTGGCCGAAACTACCCCCCCCTTGCCTAGTTGTTTTCGTATAATACTCCCCCCCCTTGGTAGAAAAATACTCTCCAAGTATTGTTACTATTCCCAAATACCTTGGCCCAAATACCTTGTAGTATTCCAAGGTTATACCTATACAAAAAGCCCAGAAATACTATTATACTTCCTTTAGCCACTAAACGAAACCCTAAGGAAAATCTTCATAGTCGGTTGAAGTGTTAGGTAGAAGTTGTGTAGAACTTCTAAGGGTTTCTGGGAGCGAATTGGAGCGTTCAGAGTAGGAGCTAAACGTTGCTCAGGATCGACATTAAACTTGGATAATTTTGGGCTTATCGAGGTAAATACTACTGTCCTTCTATTGTAATTGGAAATTACATACTGTTGTAGTATAGAAATGAATATAAGATACATAGAAGGATAGTAAAGAAGAGATTTGAATTGATATCACATCAGAAGAATATTAAAGAAGAAGACTGAACTGTACTTACATAGGACTGTATTTACAGTAGAATTGTGTAGTTTGACGGGTAGGGAAGTGCTGCCCAATTTTCCGTAGAATAAGGAATCTGTATCTAGAAGTATTTTACAGAGTAGTCTAGACGTTGATAGACTTGTATGACCATTATAGGTTGAAGTACTGCGAGTAGCGTATTCTACTCGAATAAGTGAAAAGGCTAGCAGGATTACAGTACTTTGGAGCTATTTGCTAATAGTCGATAATCGTCGCAAGGTATGTGATTCTTCCTATCCTCTTGAGCATGATATTTTAAAAGAATATATATATATAGTACGGTAGACGTACGTGTGTTAACTGAACGTAGTTTTACGGCAATGTCTTTTGACTTAAGCCTGAATAATAAGAATCTTGAAGTATTTCAAAAGAGTTAAGAAACCTTTTTGAAAGAAGAGTAACACTTGGTTTTAAAAGATTTAAAAGCTTAAGAGTTATACTAGCTTTATGGGAAGTTAGGTATAACGATTTAAGAGAGATAAAAAGAATGATTTATTGATTTTAGAAGTTAAGAGACTTGATCTTAAAAGATAAGAGACTTGACGTATTTTGTATTAACATGAATTTTGTTAAAAAGTGTGAAACCTCATTCGTGAGTAATGAGTACTTGGTTTTTTAAAAGGAATCATGTTTTACTGATTTCGGAAATCAGAATAAGTATCGAACGAACCACTGCAGCGTTAATAAAGGGAAATGTATTGACTAATTAAGTATTATTAAAACCAGTAGAAACATCCATCTGCATAGAAGCTAAGATGAGACAAAATGATATTACATTTCCTAGATCATGGCTGCTTTAATAAGATTGATTATGAACAAGAATAACCTACTCACATAAAGGGCATATGTTTCTCAAATTGTTTGAAAAAGAATTATATTCTTAAGTGATGAACTACGAAACCTTTCTAAAATAAAAGACTTAAGTACTTGAAATTAGGCAAACTTGAACTTATGGAAAAGAATGTTGTTACTTGATGTTGAAAAGGAAAGTGTTTTGGTTTACCTAAAAATGTGAGTCACTCTATTTTAATACTACGGGTATCGGGTGACCTTTATAAAAGAAATGGATCTTTTAAAGAATTTAACGTACGTAGTACTTTAGGGTTAAAACCCGGACTTTGACATAAAATGAAAGTACCTTGAGTTGTGTGTAACTTGCCTATGCTTGTTGTTGTGTAACTTGCCTATGCTTGTTGTTGTGTAACTTGCCTATACTTGTTGTGATAGCCTTTGTTGTGCAAGAATTGTGTTTCTATACTACCGCGTCTCTCGATGGAGGGCCGGTTGACTTGTTGAGAACTTACTTGGACGTACCGGCAGTGACGGAAGATTCCACGGGTATGCTTCCATTATTATTGTTACATGGGCATGTCTACACCGATGATGGATTCTGTGGGCATGTGACCATTATGGTTATTTATGGCGAAGTATCGTGACTTACGGTTGTGATCGAGTGCATAGCCTGTTTACTTGCCCCCGTCAGCTACGTGACGCAGGTGGATCTGGTATAGGTTATCGCACTTGCCACGTGTCAGCTTCGCGACGAAGTATCGTGACTTACGGTTGTGATCTGGTGGTTAGCCTGGTTACTTGCCCCCGTCAGCTATGTGGCGCAGGGAGGATCTGGTGGAGGCTATCGCAATTGCCACGCGTCAGCTTCGCGAGTCAGTGTTTGGATGGAGCTTCGTGACTTACGGTTGCGATCTGGTGGTTAGCCTGGTTACTTGCCCGCCGCCTACGTGGCGCAGGGAGGATCTGGTGGAGGCTCTCGCACTTGCCACGTGTCAGCTTCATGATAAGGTTGTTCATGTATACCCCTTGGTGTTGTTACATCATAAACTGCTGGCAGTGAGGAAGGAATTCCACGGGCACGAGTGATATTGTGGGCGTGAGACCCATTGTTATATTTAAGTGATGACTTGGAGGGCGTGAGTCCCTGACTTGGTATGACTGCTTATACGTTGTGTACTGTAGTTTGGTTATCATACATGTCTCCTGCTTTAAATAGACTATTATGATTTCATTTACAGTATTTTTAGTTTCGCATACTGTACTGTTATCGACCTCCTTCGGCCGCGTACGCCGCAGGTAGAGGTACATCGTCTGTTGATCCCCGCTTATATGATCACATTTCAGCGTATTGGGAAGCTCCGTTCCTTCGGAGGCTTATCTTTTGGTATGTTACCCTGAATCTGTAAGTTCTTGTACATTTAGGGGCATGGCGGGGCCCTGTCCCGCCATAGTTGTCGTTACATTCCTAGGTCCTGTAAATCTTTACAAGGTGGTTTGTAAAAGGATTAAACTGTTCAAACTTTGTATTTATATATATGCCGAAAGGCGACTTTCTTTCAGATAAAATGTGTTTCATTTTACAGTTGTTTCATGTCTTATTTTTATATTCCGCTGATTACTCTGATGCATGACTACTTGGGTGCCCGGGTAAGGCACCAGTCACGGGCCCCGGAACGGGTCGTGACAAAAGTACTGCCCTTTTTGTGTTTTATTATAGAATTGGTGTAGGTGAAGTGAGATTTACAACAATAAATGTTCGGATTGCAGACTGTTTGGTGAAGTATCCACGGGGTACTAGTAAATATTATATGCGTCCGGCTAAATGACGTTAACGACAACGCTTATGGGAGGCAACCCACAATTTTTACTTTGTTTATTTTAATTCTTCTTTCAGTCTAGTTAAATTGTAGTTAAATTTCTAGTTATAATTTTGAAGAACAAGAAGTAATGAGAAATTTCTTTTCTATTACACGACATGTGTTGTTTTTAGTGTGTGTAGGAGGAAACATGTGTCAATAAAAAGATAATTCGAGGCCAAACATGGACTGAAAACTCGGAATAAGAGCTGAACTTAGAAAATTCAGGCCAGCGCCGCGGCGCCCAGAAGCAGAGCCGTGGCGACAACATCGCGGATTACAAAAATAGTTTTCTGGAAGTTCAGAGCCTCGGCGCCCAAAAGCAGAACCAGCGCCACTGCAGATTTTCAGTATTTTTTAAAAAAGGTTTCTAACTCTTTCCCTTCTCGAATCGTAAAAGGGTTGTGATCGCTGCCAACACCTAATCTGAGGTGCCCTCATCTCTATCAGCCGCCTGAGGATTCTTCACCGCCTAGACCACTCCTTTTGGATCGCTGTATTTGTGTTTGTAAGTTTTCCCTTTTATTTTTAGTTTACACACATTGGGAACAATGTAATTAAGTTTGGAGGGGAGATCTTACTTTATTTGTTTTGAGTCTTTTTGATTTATTTGTGTTTTATGTGTTTTTGAGTCAGTTTTTTTTAATGAATCAAGTATGTTGTATTCACTGATGAGATTGAGTGAATTGATTGGGACAATGTAATAGAATTATAAACAAAAATTTGTGTGCTTAAGTTGGATATACCAAAAATTCTTTGAACATGTAATTATTGGGATAGTTGTGTCTGGCTTATTGCATTGTCAATTATGAAAAGTAGGTTGAAACATGTCTAGAAAACTTGTTTTCTTGTTATTTGGGGCGAAATAACTAGGATATGCATGTTTAGGGAAGTGATTTAGGCATTCTTTGATAACCCTTCTTACTGTTCATTACCTACCCTGACATAAACTGTATCCTTAGTCAGCCCCTTTGAGCCTAAAATAGTATCTTTGTTTGACACATGTGATTCCCTTATTGTGCCATAAGTGATAACTGAAAAAAATTCTTGGGATGAAAAGTGTTGAAAAAGTAATAAAAAGAGAGTGAAAATTTGATGCACCCCAATGAAAAAATTATGCAACCTTAAGTTTGGGGTGCCTGTTCTTGACTTGTATGTCTTATTCTCTCAAAAAGAAAAGAGGGGAGAAAATAGGTATGAGACTAGAAAGGATATTAAAAGAAACAAAAGGGATTGAATAAAAATTGCTTATGGTAGTATTTGAGCCTAAAATGTCTACTTTTACCTACCCCTGCCTAAGCCTACATTATAACCTCTGAAAAATCCTGAAGATTCCTAACATGTATGTCTATGATTAGTGGAGAATAGCAAGTAGACAGGTCTATAGAGTTTGGGAAAGATGAAATGAAATTGACATGCATAAGTTTGGTACTTGTATTTCCAATGATTATGATTTGCATGATCTATCCAGGATTATCATTGAATTTGCGAAATATCTGACTTAAAATTCTAGATTGCTAAAAATTCATGCTATGTACGTTCAAAAATATTATCTCAGTCTCTATTCATGATTTTCGAGGCAATATTGATATAACTACTTGATTCACTTCTTAGAGTCTTTTTCTGTTTGTTTTATTTTTGTTTAGGGCTTTACTCGAGGGTGAGTAAAGGCTAAGTTTGGGGGTGTTTGTTGAGTCTATTTTATATACAGTTTTGAGTTCTTTTTAGTTAGTATTTTTCCTGTTTTCTTTATGTTTTGTATAGTGTTAGGGTTGTTTTTATTTATTTTGAGTCACAACGATCCTAAGGGAGAAAATACCTAAAAAGGGGTTGAAAAAGAGCAGAAAAGGAGTCCCGGGAAGATAGAAGAAATCTGACAAAAATCCTAACGAAAAATGGCTAAGAGTCGCGGCGCAAGAGATGAAGGGTCGCGACGTTGCTGAGCCGCGGTGGAAGAAGATGGAGCCGCGACGCTGAGCAATCAGAACGCTGAAGTCGAGAATCACCGTCGACGGCACCGCGACGCCAACCACCAGAGCCGCGGCGCAGGACTTCCAGAGGGAAAAAATTATGTTCTGCCAGATTAGAGTCATTAGAGTCGCGGCGCCTGGCTGCAGGTAGGGGTGCCAAAATTAGCCCAAACCCAAATGACCCGCCCAATTATCCTTTTTGTAGTGACGAATCTTGTATGTGTTCCTAAGAAAAAGAATTTAGGTTTTCACCCACCTTAACTTAGGTCCTTGCGCGGGCGTCTCATCCCCTTGTCACAACAAGGGCGGGCAAGAGTAATTTTGATGATGGGTTGGTTTGAGCTAGTCCAAGTTGACCCATCATAAATCAACAGTCTAAATGAGCCCATAATGATGCCCAAACTTGACTCATCAAAATACTTAATTTTAATGATTAGAGTTCCACTCTAGATAAAGATTTGTATTTATAAATAATTATTTAAAAATTCTTTTATTATTTTGAAACAATAAAAATACACCAACGCACCCCAACCACACTATCCATCAACCCTACCCTCTCCCCTACACCAACCTCCACTCAAGCACTGAACCACCCTCACATTTATGCTTATATATTTCCTACTCCACCCCTCCCCCACCCACTTCTACCCCACCTAACACCACATTCGACCCTACCCCCTACCCTATCACCCCATACCCCACTCCCACTCCATCCTCAAATTTTTATTTCATATTGTTTTTACTTTTATAAAAAAATTATTAAAAATATGAAATTTTTACTTACCCCCTCCACCCCACCCCATCCTCAAATTTCTATTTTATATTTTTTGTTACTTTTATAAAAAAAAATATTAAAAATATGATTTTTTTCTTACCTCCCTTACCCTCCCCTCCTATCCTCCGCCCCAACCCCATTCTCAAATTTCTATTTCATATTTTTTGTTTACTTTTATAAAAAAATATTAAAAATATGATTTTTTTTTTCTTACCTCCCTATCCCCAACCCTACCACACCACCCACACCTCATTATCATATTTATATTTTATATTTTTGTTACTTTTAAAAAATTATATTAAAAATATTAATTTTTTTCTTACCTCCCCTACCCCCTCCACCCCACCCCATCCTCAAATTTATATTTTATATTTTTGTTACTTTTATAAAAATATTTAAAATATGAATTTTTCCTAACTACCCCGCCTCTACCCTCCATCCCAACCCATTCTAAAATTTTTATTTCATATTTTTGTTACTTTTATAAAAAATATTAAAAATGTGAAACTTTTCTTCCCCGCCTCCCCGCTGCACCACATTCTCAAATTTCTATTTTATATTTTTTTACTTTTATAAACAATTTATAAAAATTATGAATTTTTTTCTAGGACATATATACTTTCAATCTCCCACTTGTCCTAAAGCCAATCCCCAATGTATCTAACACCCATATTTTCAAAATGACCAATATGCTTAACTAAGCTTAATGGTTTAGTAAATGGGTCAGTTAGATTATTATCTGTGGGAACATAGTCTAATCTTATATCTTCATTCTCCACTATCTCCCTGAGTATGTGGTATTTCCTTGGTACATGTTTGTTTCTGTTTGTTGATTTTGGTTCCTTACCTGCGCAATCGCACCATTGTTGTCACAATAAATCGTTATTGGACAAGTGGCACTTGGAACAACCCCTAGTTCCTTCGGAAACTCAGATATTGCGACAACTTCCTTACCAGCTTCCGATCTAGCAATGTACTCGACTTCCGTTGTCGAATCAGTTGTAGCTTTCTTGGAACTTTTTCAACTCACTGCTCCACCATTTAAAATGAAGGTATAACCAGACTGAGACTTGAAGTCATCAAGATCTGTCTGGAAGCTAGCATCAGTATACCCAGTAGCCACTAGCTTTTCTTGTCCATCATAGACTAATAAATATTCTTCAGTTCATCTAAGATATTTAAGAATACTTCGATCGCTTTCACCGTTTCTTCCTAGATTCTCGCCGAATTTGCAAGTCATACTAAGTGCATAGGCCACATCTAGCCTCGTACAGGTCATGACATACATGATTGATCCTATAGATGAAGCATATGGGACCATCTTCATGCGTTCAAGTTCTGTAACAGTAGAAGGACTATACTTCTTTAATAACTTGATGCCTTGACCCATAGGAAGACCTTCCTTCTTGGAATTACCATAGAGAATCGTCTTAGCATTTTGTCTATGTATATTTACTGTGATAGCCCCAACAATCTATTAGGTCTATCTCTGTAGATCCTAATTCGAAGAATGTAGCAGACTTAACCCAAGTCCTTCATCATGAAGGTGCTGGATAACCATTCCTTGACTGATTGCATGAGAGTCTTATTATCTCTTATTATTAATATGTCATCTACATATATAACAATGAAGACAATACTCCCTTATTTGAGTTTACTATAAACGTAAAGATCTTCTTTGCTTCTAACAAAGTCAAACGATTTGGCTGCTTTGTCAAAACAAATATTCCAACTCCTTGAGGCTAGCTTAAGTCCATAAATGGACTTATGTAGTTTGTATACTGATTTGGGATTAGTCTCGGATGTAAAACCCTCTGGTTATATCATATACACCTCCTCAATTAGGTTACCATTGAGGAAAGTAGTTTTAACATCCATTTGTCAAATGTCATAAACATAGTATGCAGTTATTGCAAGCAAAATCTGAATGGACTTAATTTTCGCAACAGGTGAAAAAGTTTCATCATAATCGACCTCAGACCGTTGATTATAACCTTTATCCACCAATATTGCTTTATAAGTCTATACTTGCCATATGCATCAATCTTTTTCTTGAACACTCATTTGCATCATATGGGTCTAACCCTTGTTGGCAAATCAACCAAGTTTCATACTTGATTGATGTACATCGAGTCAATCTTGGATTTCATGGCTTCCTGCCATCTCTGCAAATCAATGTCTCACATAACTTCACTGTAAGTTGTAGGTTCATCATCATCAGAAATATATATCTCATCGTGTGTTTCAACAAGGAGATTAAGTCTTTAGGCGGACGGATGATGAGTCCTAGTGATCCTACAGAGTTGAATATTTTACGTTTCAGTATTTGTTGTATTCTGATTGTGAGAAGGTCATTGTGTTCTGGATAATCCACCACCTTGAGATCTTTCGGAAATGTAATTTTTATGTGTTTCTTGAATGAGATGATGTACAACTATTGTATCATCTTCCACTCGTTGTGTATGAGAGCTTTGTATTTCTGCACTACATCTCACAACACTTCCACTGGCTAAAGGGCGTACTTTAAGTACCCAATCTTCACCAATTACTCCCATTGAATCCTTGCCTAGGTCATTGGACAAGGGTTCAACCTCTGTATTATCTTGTGGTTTTTAAATTTCTTCAAGTTCTATCTTATTGCAACTCTGTTCCTTGTATACATAGTCTTCTTCAAGGAAAGTTGCATTTCTGGAAATAATGACCATATATTCTCTAGGAAGATATAAATAGTATCCCCTAGTTTCCTTTGGATACCCCACAAAATAATAATTCTCACTTTTGGATTCTAACTTGTCAGTAAGCATCTTCTTTACATATACAGGGCACCCCCAAGGTCGCATGTGTTTAAGTGCTTGCTTCTTGCCATTCCATATCTCATATGGAGTTTTCTCTACTGACTTTGAAGGAACCCTGTTCAGAATATAGATTGAGCTTTGTAATGCATATCCCTAAAGGTATGTTGGTAGAGTGGAGAAACTCATCATGGATCTAACCATATCTAATAGGGTTCGATTTCTCCTTTCAGCAACACCATTTATTTGTTGCGTTCCAGGAGGTGTCCATTATGATTGAACTCCATAAAGCTTCAATTAATCTAAAAATTCTTTACTTAAGTATTCACCTCCTCGATCTGATCGAAGGGTCTTGATACTTGTTTCAAGATGCTTCTCTACTTCTAACTTGCACTCCTTGAATTTCTCAAAGGCTTCGGACTTGTGTTTCATAAGATACACATGCTCAAACCTTGTGAAATCATTTGTAAAAGTGATGAAGTACGGGAAACCTCTCTTAGTTGAGTTGAAAATGGCTCACATACATCTGTATGGACTAACTCAAGCACCTCTTTGACTCGCACACCTTTCCCAGAAACTGGCTTGTTGGTCATCTTTCCTCTCAAGCAAAATTCACAATTACCATAGGACTCTAAGTCAAATGGTTTTAGGTAGTCTAACTTCCTTAATCTTGCTATCCTTGATTCATTGATATGACCAAGTCTACAGGGCCATAGGTAGATAGGGTTTCTTGGATTACTTATCTTAGCTCGTTTATTTTGTACATTGAAAATTTCACGACTACAGTTTAGAAAATACAAATCATCCACAAGCGGGGCACTTCCACAAACAAAACCATCAAAAGACAGTACATAACTGCCATTGACAATGAATGAGGAAAACCCCTCAATGTCTAACATTGGGATAGAAATAATATTCCTCGTCAACGAGGGAAAAATAACAATTATTTAGTTCTAAACAAAATCCTGAAGGTAAATTTAGTTTATAAGTTCCCACGCGTTCAACATCCACTCGTGCTCCATTTCCAATGCGTAGGTCTACCTCCCATGGTCCAAACTTTATGTTGTCAGTCACACCCTTCACATTATTACAAATGTGATAGCCATATGTGGTATCTAATACCCAACAGTGAGAGTTGCTTATAGACATATTTATTTCAACGACAAACATACCTTGTCCAGCAGGTCCAGAAGAACTTAATGCTTTGCCTCCTCCTGGAGCACTGCAGTCCTTCTTCCAATGCCCCTCATAAGCCTATAACATGTTGTGAAGTTCTGGAAGATTCACCTTGGTTCCATTCATGTTGAAGTTCACAATGAAATTCTCAAATCAACCAGGAAGCGAATTCAGGATCAGGTTGACAGATACATTTACAGGCAGTCTCGTTCCAATCGAAGCCAACCTCTCTATTAACCCAATCATCTTCAGAACATGCGCTGACACTTGACCCCCTTCGTTTAGCTTACACTTGTAAAGGTCCCTCAACAGTTCATACTCCATTGTCTGAGACTGTGAGTCATAGAGACTCTTCAAGTTTTCTAGCATCTCGTTGGGGGCCATATTTTCATGTTGCCTCTATAACTCTGCAGTCATAGAGGTCAACATTATACACTGTTCCAAGGTAGCATCATCTAGATATTTCTGATAAGCTGCCTTGTCAAATAAGGCATACTCAACAGAATCTTCAGCAGAGACTGTGGAGAACATTGTATCTAACACATACTCAATTCTTTCTAGTTTTAACATCAATCGCAGATTTATTAACCAGTCAGGGTAATTAGCTACGGTCAACTTGTTTGTTTCGACCAACATTTTCAGTGATAGATTCAACATTATATATTGAAGAAATAGATAGACTTGAAATTAAAATATAACATAATTTCTATTGAACACATTCGTTAACTAATTTAACTTGGCCTTTAGTTTAATTAGCTCCCACTATTTTAACATACTCTTCGACCCCATGAAAGAATACATACTCATATCAAATGTGGTAATAATGAGCCAAGATCTAGGTTCATGTTATCTCCGCATTTGATGAGGCTGATAAATTCAATAACACAACCTGGTAGGTCTCTAAACCAATTATAAACAATTTGCAACTCTTGGTTGACCGAATGTTCAAATCAAACGATATGCATCCCTCGGCTTGTCCGACACTGTGGCGCCAAGACAGCCTGGCAAGTCAACCATGTTATGCGACTGTAATTATGTATCTAAGTGGGTTTTACCTTACAAAGCAAATAATGTGGTGTTTAATACTCATTAAGATTTATCATCCACTTCTACATTTAACATGCATCTATGAAAGAGTCTGAGTCCTCGTAGACTTAGAACAAATGATGGAGCATAAATACTCATCTCGCCGAAAAGGATTTTGCACTACAATCAATTATAACGGACGACACATTCATTTTAAATGAGACTTGTATTAAAATTTTGGAGAACATTTTAATTAAGGGTTTTAACCAAGATCAACTCTAACATGCTTCAAACATCATTCAAAACTATTCAAGAACGTATTGGGTACCGTCCCCAAACATGATATTAAGCGGTTAAACATGTATTGGGCACTGCCTACCCAAACAATTATTTGCGAACGCTATTCTAGTACTTTAAATTATAATCATTTACCACACAAACAATATACCATATACTGTATAATAATAATAATCATGAGTTAACATTCTGAAAACCGAAATTTTCACTTTCAGGACATGTGGCGTCGCGACACCCAATTTCATGGTCGCGGCGCTCCTCTAAGGAGCCGTGACGCTTGCATGGCAGAAACCTTTCGGTTTCTGTTTTGAAAATTAGAGTCGTGGCTTTCCACCATGGGGACACGATACTTCAGGTCCAGTAAGTTCTGAATTTTAAAATCGAAGCTTTTAATTACAATTTCATACTAGACTCGCAGCCCCTGCCTATTATCGTGATCGGCACCGCGACACTCAACTTTAAGTCACGGCGCCGCCTTGAAACCCTAGCAAGCTCTACAACACCCTACAGTAGGGCCGCGACACTGACGTCCTGTCAGAACGCATCTGTGTTGATTTTCTAAAAAACATCCAAACCCTAAATCTAATTTAGGGATCAGATCATGAGTCTTTTATTATCACCCACCAATATCAATAACGCACATATCGACCATCATCCATTCCTACCCGTTCTTCATCATGCACCATGTTCCCAATGAATCGGTTTCTGCACAAGGCTTAGTTCGAGTTAGAACAAAATGACTTCCTCGATTTAGCATAGTTGATAATTTAGGGTAATTACAAAAGGTCAACGTTCAGTCAAGGTGTGTAGGATTTCAAGTAGCCATATTTTAATTCAGTTTAAAACCAATTTTATATTTTAACCCATATTATTCCCTTTCAATTGTTACGTAATCATTGAACCAGTCATGGCTCTAATACCACTAAAGGGTTTTGTTGGGTTCAAAACACGTAGGTAAGACACATCGGAAATTTAAAATTTGTTTTGCTTACTTACACCAACAATTTTGTCTGGTATGATTACGTTACAACTGAAACTTGTAAAGACATGAACGTATAACTTACAGTTAATATTATCTGGAGTCTTTACTAGAGGGAGCGCAGAATTATCCTTTCAACTGCAAGCCTTGCTATGGTATACTCCTATGTCAAGAAAGACAGGAAATCTTGGCAGAGGTTCGAGACGATTTTCTTTTCTAAACTCTAAGTTCAGAAAGTATAGAATTTGTGTTAAGGTTTTGATCAACCTAAAACTTATGGGGTAGTGCTGTTTATACAGGGGATATTAGGTTATAAATGATATTAAGGTTGGCTCCAAGCCTAAGCCAAAAAAACCGATATGCAGTGGGCAAGTATGACTGAGCCCACTGTCGGGTCGACGTCACGACTCGGCATAGTAGGCACCGCGGCTCAGCCTGGTTGGCGCCGCAGCTCAGCATGGTAGGTGTCGCGGCTTAACATAGTAGGCACCGCTGTTACACCTCGTAGTTTTAAGTTGATAATTAAGAACGTCATTAAGGAAGTAAGATTCGAATATTGGATATAAAGTATATTTTCATGCTAATACGGAATAATTTTGGATATAACATATGTGGCGACGAGAATTAATACTAGTAGTTGAACTTTCTCAATGGGGTCGCGGATTAATGTTGTATTATAAAAATGTGTTGACATTGAGAATAGGGGGACCATTCGAAATTTCAGATTTACATGAAGTGGTATAGGAAGAATAATTAATTGTTGGATTAATTTTAGTAGAGAGGCTAAGTAAGAGGACAAAATATTAGGGAACTTGTGCCCATGCCATTTGGCCAACATGTAGAATTTTCAGATTTTTATAACCAATACCTCTCTCATCTCATTAACTTTAGTTCATAACTCTAACCTTCCATCTCCCTTCCCTCTCTTCTATCAACCGAAACCATTCCCTTGACCATAGCCAAATTGAAGCTTTTATTTCCTTCTTCCAAGGTTAATCCTTCTATTAACTTTCTAGCAATGGTACGCACCCAAAACAGTGGGTCACGATAGCCACTGAACCAAAACATAGCCAAGAAATTGTGGCTTTGAAGATGAACATTTTGGAAGAAAAACAAGTAAGTAAGATGGAATTAAACTTGTAGAACACATGCATGTCATTATAAGTTGAAGAATGGTGAAAAATGGTGAAGAAAATGGAAGCAGTGGGTACCGATTCTAGGGACTGTTTGGAGCAAAATTAAGGTAAGAATTATTCTTCTTATGGTATAATTAGAGTTGCATGTTGTTGTGGTGTAAGGAATAAACTTGTCTTAAGAGAAATTAGAAATAAGAGTAATACATGTGACTATTATGGGGTGTTGGTGCCGAATTGAGGACTATTTTGGTATACATTGGCTTTGATTGTTGTGTTGTTATTCTTGTCACTAATTGCATGTTGGAATTAAAAAGAAATCTGGATATTTAAAGTTTTAATTGGTTATATGAAAGTGTTGAAACATGAAATTGGAGTTTAGAAAGTTATGAGAAGAGTTATGGAATTTTGGTTGTTGTGGCCGAGACTTTTCCCAAATTGTGGGTATTGTTTTGTTGAATTTAAGGGTTGTTTTGTTAAGTTATAATGCTGAAATTATAAGCTATGAACATGCATATACATTGTTGTAATTGTGGATATATGTCTTAAGGAATTAAAGTGTAGAAATGTGTTACTTTATATTCATGTTATTGTTGGTATATGGACTGTTTTAGGGGCTGTTTTGATATGGATTAAAATGATGGATTAACATGAGAAATAGGTGTATAAATCACCTTGGTTGTTGTAGTTGTTGTCTTCCATGAACTTAAAGAAAAGGAATAGATTATGATGACATATATGGAGTATTTTGAATTGTTTTGGTTATATCTTTAAATTGCATCTTGTTATTGGTATTGTTGGCTTTGTTTGTAAGTTGTGGATGTGCATATAAATAGGGGAAGTGTTGTCCGAAGTTTTATAGAAAATAGAGTCGTCATTCGATGTAAAGTATGCTAGTAATCATAGAATTGACGGACGTATTGCCATTATTATAGGTTGAAGTACTAGACGAGACATATTCTAATATTGAGTTGGTTAGTTCGACTAAAAGGTATGTGAAACTATCATTTCTTCTTTTTGGCATGATTTTCATAAATGAGTGTACGACGGACGTACATAGTTCTAATGAATCCTAATTCCTAATGATGATTTAAAATGATACATGATATATAATGCCTTGATTTTTCCAAATGGTGATTTAAATTGCATAAGGTTGCTCATGATAATCTATTAGTGCTAATGTGATTATATCATTTCATCGCATCACGGGCCGGGCAGTTTCGTGCACAGTACCTTATATGTTCACCGCGTCCTTCACTAAAGGGTCGGGCAGTATATTCACCGCGTCCCTCACTAGAGGGTCGTGCAATATATGATTTTACCGAGTCCCAAAATGGGTCGGGTAGTATATGATTTTACCGAGTCCCAGAATGGGCCGAGCAGTATGTGATTTCACCGCGTCCTTCACCAGAGGGCCGAGCAGTGTATATATATGACACATTTTTATAAGGCACAGTTGACTCTCATTTTTATAAGGCACAGTTGTATTGGTATTTTTTACTATTACATTTTCTCCTGTTATCTTTTGGCCAGTTATGATCTTATTTACAATACTTCTTGTTTTACATACTCAGTACATTATTTAGTACTGACCCCCTTTTTCCGGGGGCTGTGTTTCATGCCCGCAGGTACATGTACTCAGTTTGGTGACTCCAGTCTAGGATTTCCTGTTCAGCTGTTTGGAGAGCTTCATTGATCCGGAGCTTAGTCATTTTGGTATAGAGCCTTATTTTGACTTATGCATATTTAGGGGCACGACGGGGCCCTGTCCCGTCATATTCCATTATCGTACTCTTAGAGGTCTGTAGACTGTTGTGGGTGGTAAATGTTGTCACGACCCGACCTCGGGCCCGCGACTGGTGCCTTTCCCCGGGCACCCTAGTGATACAACATCAGAGAAAATCAGCGGAAATAAAAACTTAGACATAAAACAAGATATAAAATAAGAAACAGGATAATCAAAACGGTCACCTTTCTGCATATATATCAAAATCTGAACAGTTACATCCTTTACAAGCCCAACTCACAATAATACTACAGACCTCTAAGAGTTTTATAACAACTATGACGGGACAGTGCCCCGCCATACCCCTGAATGTACAAGAACCTACAATCTCAGAGAATCATACCAAAATATAAGCCTCCGGAGAAACGAAGCTTCCCAAAACGCAGAACTGTGATCCAATGAGCGAGGATCAACAACCGGTGTACCTCTACCTGCGGCATGAACACGGGCGAGGTCGATAACAGTACCAAGTATGTGAAATCAAAATATCAGAATGAAATCATAACAGTCTATATATAAAACAGGAGACATGTATGATAACCAAACTACAGTGCACAATATATAAGAAATCATGTCAAGTCAGGGACTTACGCCCTCAAATTCATCATGCCCGTGGAACTCCTTCCTCAATGCCAGCAGTCTATGACATAAATCATAATAATGTGACGCGCCCGTGGCATCCTACCTCACTGTCGGCGTACACATATACAATACATATATATATCTCCTGCCCGTGGAATCCTCCATCACTGCCGGCAGCCGTAGGTGTAACATATAACCATGTGACACGCCCGTGGCATCCTACCGCACTGTCGGCGTACATATACAATACATATATATATATAACATGCCCGTGGCATCCCTCATCACGGGTACATGTCTTCATGGGGAGCTAGTTCATGGAGTAATAATCGTATATAACATGCCCCCGGAATCCCTCATCGGTGTAGACATGTCTTCATGGGGAGCTAGCCCATGGAGTAATAATCGTATATAACATGCCCCCGGAATCCCTCATCGGTGTAGACATGTCTTCATGGGGAGCTAGCCCATGGAGTAATAATAATGGCCACATGCCCCCGGAATCCCTCATCGGTGTAGACATGTCCATGTGACAATAATAATATACCGGGAGTTTAACCCGCTGCATGGCCGCATGCCCCCGGAATCCCTTATCGGTGTAGACATGTCCATGTGACAATAACAATGGAAGCATACTCGTGGAATCCTCCGTCACTGCCGGTACGTCCAAGTAAGTTCACAACAAGTCAGTCGGCCTACCATCGAGAGACGCGGTGGCATAGAAATACAATACTTGCACAACAAAGGCTATCACAACTAGCATATGCAAGTTCAACATACTCTTAGACTTTCATTAACATGTAAATTGATTCACCATTTTTTTATAAACTCAAAGTACTCCCATTTATTGCCAACAATCCGGGTTTTAACCCTAAAGTACTACATACTTTCATTCTTTCAAAAAGACCTCTTTTTACGTAAAAGCCACACGATACTAATACTCGTAGTATCAAAGCACATTTTCTTTTCAAACCAAATTACTACACCTTCAGAAAATCTTTACAAGGTCTTTAAAATCAAGTATACTTTTAAAAACCCAAGTAACTTACTCTTTTCAAAACAAGTAATCCATACTTTTAAATCAAGTTACTTCTCCTTTTCCGAAATCAAGTCGTTTATAAGTCAAGTCTCTTATCTTTCAAAATCAAGTCGTTTAGCTTTCAAAACCAAATCAAGACAATACCATGCATTCCTTTTAAACAAAACACTTCTCCTTTCAAAGGTCAAGTAACAATATACTTCTCAAAATAGTTTAAGCCTCATTATTTCGTGAAAATATCAAGTTACCGTTTTAAATCCAATGATACAACCTTTCTTTCATTTTCATAAAGTCGTTATAACTAACTTCCCATAAAAGTTATAACACTTTATATTTTAAACCAACCAAGGACAACTACTCATATTTCCAAATCAAGATAACTATATTCTTTTCTGCATCAAGTACCCATTACTCACGAATGAGGTTTCACAACTTTTTAACACAATTCAAGTTCTTAACATTTCATATCAAGTCACTTAACTTTAGAATCAAGTCAAGGACACAAAAAGGAAGTAAAAATCCTTTAACACACGTGCGTCTACTGCACTATATATTTCACAAATATCATGCTCAAGAGAATAGGAAGAATCACATACCTCTTCGGCTTAATCCACTAGCCAAGTCGAGTATGTCGCGCGTAGAATATCCACCTATAATAACCACAACACATCTATCAACTTCTAGTTCTTTTCGTAGAATATTTCTAAGTACAAGGTCCCTTATTCTACGGAAAATTCGGCAGCACTTCCCCTGTAACTATGTACTTCCACCTTTTTCTAGGCCTGATATCAGTAACCAACATGCCACATTTAAGGCGCAATAATACAACAACTCAAAGGGGATTACACGCCTAACTGGACGTGTAAAATTCTGCCCCACAATATATAATACAGTTTATTTCATTTAAATCTTCCTTCCACATATCAAATACTCAATTATAAACTACTACAACATGTAATCTCCAATTACAATAGAAGGACAAATATCATTACCTCGATAAGCCCAAAATTATCCAATGATTAAAAGTAGATCCTTAGGAATCTTAGCTCCAATTCCTTACGTTCCAATCCGCTACAAGCATCCCTTAGAAGCTCCTAACCAACTTCTCTTCAAGATTCAACTCCAAAAAGTGAAGAACACTTAGGCTCAAACTATGGCAACTTTCGGCCAAGGTGGGGTTTCAAGGCTAAGGGTGTGAAATCTTTTCCAACTCTTGGTTTACAATCTTCCTAACACCTTAAGGAAGAACACTTAAAAGTTTAAGGATTTTTGGACAACTTTTGGTCAAGGTATTGGCCCTAAGACGAGAGCACAACAAGGGAAGGGAGGGAGAATTTTCTCAAGTCTTGGAAATTATTCTAAGTGTGGATGAAGAAGTCTTGCATCAAGGGGGGTATTTATAGAGAAATCAAAGGCTAGGATTAAAACAAGTGTGTGGTGAGATTGGGGGACAAGTGTGTGTGGGTCCCACCATCCACATGTCTTCACAAAAGCTTGGGACAAGTGGCTTGCCACTTGTCTACACAAAACGGCCAAGAGGCCACATGGCACACACATTTCAGCCATGTGCCACCTAAGGGGGTGACACGTGTCGCCCTCCTATTCGTCCAAAATATTTCATCTCCCGAAAATATCCATAATGTCCAAAATCTTGAAAACAAAGTGGGCCCCACAAAACCGTAAATTTCCCCCGTGGGCCCCACGTGACCAAATCCGGAAATAAAATTTCATAATTCTCTAATATTCCAAGAAGTCCAAATACCAAATCTGGGAATCCAATTCCCATTTTCGAACCTTTTTCCCTCACAAACTCCGGAAAAGTTTCCGTCGGAAAATCAAATCTTTCTTCCTTTCCAATCTTAATGTCGTATTCTCATACGTACGTCCTCACATACATACCCTGGAACTACGGGGTGTAACATTCTTCCCCCCTTAGAAACATTTGGGACTTCTAAGTCTCCAAACACACATGTGCCTGTTACACCCCGTAGTTCAGGTCATGCTTATGAGAACGTATGAAAGGAATTAAGTTTTAAATTTTTGAAAGATAGGTCGACAGAATGTTTCGGATGGGTTTTTAGTCAACTTTGAGGCGGTTTATGTCCCGTTGCATTAAGAGTTCCTAGGTATTTCAAAGTCCTAGTACGTAGTTCGTTGAGTCTAGTTTTCAACGCAACAAACCGTTCGTCGATAGGATATCGGAGTTGAAAGTTATGGAGGTTGCAAGTTCAGTGCGCAGTCGAGCAGAAAACATTTTCGGTCAGGGGCCACAGCGTCACGGCGCCGGATGCAGGGCCGCGGCGCTGGTTATGCTGGGATATCTCTGAGTTTGCAGCGCCGCGGCGCCGGAAAGCAGGGCCGCGGCGCCGGAAGTTCCGAACGTTCGCAGAGGTTTCAGCGCCATGGCCGGCCGCAGTGCGAGGCGGAGTTTTTGCGGAAAACTGAGGAAAAGTCAGATATTTTCTTTTAAAAAGGCCATGGGAGGGTGACAAGTGTCCCCCCCATCTGATTTTTGCATGTTCTATTTATTGACCAAGTCTTGAAGACTTGGTCATTCTTCAAAGCTCCTCCTTCTCTCTAAAAAGCTCCCCCTTCTCTCTAAAATTCCTCTCCCTTCTCTCTAGAAATTCAAGAAGAAACCTAAGCCTAGAAATTCTGAAAATGTGGCAAGAAGGAAACATGTTGACAAGCTTGTAGGAGGTGTGTGGAGGTGATTGTGAAAAGAATACAAGTGGATTTTGTTGGACTAATTTGGGGTAAGCTCTAAGGTAACAATCCTTCCTCTTTTACTAGTAAATTATGTTGCATGTGTGGAAGAAAGGACTTATAGTTGTCAATATTGCCTTTAGAGGTATTGCATGTAGGAATTGGATAAGAAATTGGATTAAAAAGGAATTGGATAAGAAGTTGTGTTGTTATACCTCAAAATTGCCAAATTGGACCTTGTAGTTGTTATTTATAGTGGGGCAGAATTTTACACATCCAAGTTAGGCGTGTAATCCCCTTTGTATTGATTGGATTGTTGAGCCTAAAAGGTGGCGTGTTTGGTTATTGAATTCGGCCTTGAAAAAGGTGGCAAAGTATGTAGAAACAAAGGAAGTGCTGTCCAATTTTCCGTAGGAATAAGGGACTTTTCTATTAGAATGTTCTACGTTGAAGATAGAGGCTAATGGACGTATTATGGTCATTATAGGTTGACATACTACGTGCGGTATATTGGACTTGCAAGTGGATTGACCCGAAGAGGTATGTGGAACTTTCCTATCTCTTGAACATGACTAGTTGCACTTATGTAGTACGGTAGACGTACAAGGTTTTGATATCCCTTACTTGTTTTAAGGATAGCCAAGTTTGGTGAGTAAGGGGATTAACTCAATTCTTAAAAAGTATTAAGGATGTCTTAAATTTTCAAAGTTAAGGGACTTGAAGTGTTTTAAGTATATGATACTTGTTCCGTTTTAAAAGTATAAGTCCCTTGGATATAGGGAAATGTATTTGACTAGTGTATAACGTTAATATAATGACTTTATGGAAAGTTGGTTATATTAGCTTTATGGAAGGTTAACAAAGAAAGATTTACTCTAAGTGATACAAGTACGGATAAATGATTTGAAATTGTAAAAGGCAAATTGATTTTAAGGCATTAACTGCCTAAGGTTTTAAAAGAAATGAAGTCGCTTGATTTGCTTCCCATGATGCGAGTGCGGCGCTTGTACTCATGCGGGCCCACCGGGTCTATGCGGGTGAAATAGTCCCATGCGTGGCGTATGACCTCATGCGGGTGAAATAGTCTCATGCGGGTGAAATAGTCCCATGCGAGGCGGATGACCTCATGCGGGTTCACAGGACCTATGCAGGTGAAATAGTTCCAGGAGTAGGATTTCTTAAAGATACTACGGGCGAGGGACCCGTTTTGATCATGAGCCTCCTATTTTTATGCAGTAAAGTTTATACTTGTTACTCTCATTGTTAGTAAGGTACAATGCAATGTAATTTGATTTTCATCCATGACTCCAGCTTATGTTAGACTTATGATATTATTACAGTATTTTCCAGTTTTACATACTTGGTACATATTGTGTACTGACCCCCTTCCTCGGGGGGCTGTGTTCATGCCACAGGTAGGGGTAAGCAGGTGGTGGATCCTCATTCTTAGGATCTTTGCTCAGGTGTCAGAAGCTCCATTTCTCCGGAGGCTTGACTTTTGGTACGGTTCTCCCTGATGTTGTAGATGTTATGTACATTCAGGGGTATGACGGCCCCGTCGTCATAGTGGTTACACATTCTTAGAGGCCTGTAGTCCTGTTATAAATTGGGTTGTTAAGGATGTAACTGTTCAGTTTTTGTTATATTTAAAGGTAGCCATTTTGGGTTAGCATGCTTTATATACTATATGGTTTCTTGTTGTGAGTTTATTTTCCGCTGGTTTTCTCTGATGTTGTATCACAAGGGTGCCCGGGTTAAGGCACCAGTCACGGGTCCGAGGTCGGGTCGTGACAAAAGTGGTATCAGAGCAGTTAATCCTCGGAAAGGGTCTACAGGCCGTATCTAGTAGAGTCTTGATTATCGGTGTGTTGTGCACCACATCTATAATCAGGAGGCTACATGATATTTAGGATTGGTTTCCACTCTTTCACTCTAAGATCGTGCAATAGAGTTGTGTTATAGGTTGAACTTCCTCTGACATATTTTTATGTATCAGTTATGCCTCCACGCAAGGCAACCGCGGCCTAGAAGGGCAAGGCAGCGGAGGGAGATTCTAGTAGGATGCAGAGGGTTACGAGGGCACATGCCCAGTCTTTACCTGAGGTGATGTTTCGGACGGTGAGTTCCACGACGTCGCCAGCCCCAGCAGAGTTCGAGCGGCGGCGCCATCGAGACCGCGGTACCGAGCCTCGATTACAAAGATGGAGCGCAGGATATGGGCTCTGAGAGACGGCGATTATTAGCGATGTCGTGGCAAAGCGGGAGGGCGAGACGGCGGTTCCGATTGTACCGTAGTTCACCCGGTCGATAACGAGACTTGGGACTTTTGAGTTGCGGCCCGCGAGTTCTATGGGTCGGGCACGAGGATGATCCTCGAAGTTTATCCGAAGCGATTCTGATCGGATCACGAGTGATCAAGGCCTCAGAGACAGAGTCGGTAGTTTTGGGTTCACATCGGCTGCGTGATACTGCAGTTGACTGGTTTGATTCATGGGAACTATCCCGGGGGGAGCATGCACTTCCAGCTGTTTGGGACGAGTTCTCAGAGGCGTTTCTTAGCTATTTCTTGCCTCCGCAGATTAGGAGAGCTCGGGCCGATAGATTTCTGACGTTGAGACAGAGTGGGCGGACGGTCCGGGAGTACAACGTAGAGTTTGACTCGTTGGCTCGGTATGTCCCCGCTTTAGTGGCAGACATGGAGGACAGAGTACACCGCTATGTCATAGGGCTCGATGATTACTTAGAAGAGAGTTGCACAGGGGTAGCTCTTCAGCCGGGCATGAACATTGCCCGCATGCAGGCTTATGCACTTGGGTGTGAGGAACGTAGGGGCCGACGGATTGATAGATATCAGCAGAAGAGGGCCAGGACAGCAGGGTCCTTTGGTAGTTTTCGAGGTAGACAACCTCAACAGCAGACCGGGTTTGCACCTCAGCCGGTTCAGAGCGCTCCTCCGCGTCTTCCGGCGTCCGAGTATTCGAGGCGGGGCGTGGCTCTGTGGCTTGGGTTCCCTGCAGGAACCAGAGTTCGATCGACGAGGCCACCTACGCCTCGGTGTAGTCGATGTGGTGATTACCATCATGGGGTGTCGTGTTCCTCCGAGAGCTTATTACTCTTGTGGCGTGCAGGCCACTTCAAGAGAGATTGTCAGAGCGAGCGGGAGTGTTATGGTTCACCGGCGGTCGATTCTTTGGATCATCGCCGTCTTGATGGTCATGCGCCGGAGCGGGTGTTCATGGACCAGCAGGTCGCGGCAGGGGTCGTGGTAGAGGTCCCAATTCCAGCAGTCCTCGGAACCGCATTTATGCTGTGTCCGACCATCAGACCGGGGCGTCACCGGATGTAAATCCAGTACATTATTGGTTTCATGTTGTGATGTATATGCTTTGATAGATCCGTGTTCTACCTTGTCCTATATATCTTCTCATATCTTTGGTAGAATAGGGGTAGAGCCCGAGTCTATAAAACCTTTTGAGGTGGCTACGCCGATGGTGATTCGGTGGTAGTCGGCGGGTATATAAGGCTTGCCCGATGACTATATACATCGTCGGACCTGGCGACTTGATAGAGTTGGATATGACGGACTTTGATGTGATTATGGGTATGGATTGGCTAGCGTCTTGCTATGCCAATGTGGGTATAGAGAGATTAGTTCGATTCCGTTTCTGGTGGCCAGGTTATCGAGTGGAAGGGGAATACTACGTCGCCGAGGGGTAGGTTTATTTCTTACCTCAAGGCTAGGAAGATGGTGCGGAAGGGGTATATCTATCATATGGTTCGGTATTCGACATCGAGGCGAGATACGGACCTTCATCGATTTCGGTTGTTAGAGAGTTTCCAGACGTATTCCCAGACGAGCTTCCGGGTATCCATCATGAGAGGGAGATTGAGTTTTGCATTGATATGTCGCCAGACACTCGACCGATATCTATTCCACCATACTGAGGATGACACTGCCGAGTTGAGGAATTGAAAGACCGGTGAAAGATTTCTTTGGAAAAAGGCTTTATCAGGCCTAGTGTTTCTCCCCGGGAGCGTCGGTGTTATTTGTAAAGAAGAAGGATGGGGCCAGCTGCGTATGTGTGTTGATTCTGAGCGGTGAATAAGGTAACTATCGAGCAGATATCCCTCCCGAGATTGATGATTTGTTTGACCGATTTGCGAGTGCGAGGTGTTTCTCAAGATAGACTGCGATGCAGTTACCATCAGTGCGAGTTAGAGACGAATATCTCAAAGATCGCATTCGGGACCGGTATGGGCACTATGAGTTCAGGTGATGTCTTTCGGGTTGACAACGCCCAGCGATATTCATGGATTTGATGAGCGTGTTCAATCCATTCTTGGATATGTTCGTTATAGTATTCATTGATGATATCCTGGTGTATTCGCGCCAGAGCGAGGGCATGCGAGATCACTGGCGAGGCGTGTAGTCGCCGGGACCGGCAGTTGTATGCCAAGTTCTCGAAATGCGAGTTTTGGTTGGCTTCAGTGGATTTCTTAGGGCATGTTATCGGGGCCGATGGTATTCGGGTTGATACAGCAAAGATTGAGGCAGTCAAGACTTGGCCTAGACCCACTACACCAACGGAGGTGCGCAGCTTTTTGGGCCTCGCGGGTTATTATCGGAGATTTGTGGAGAAGTTTGCTTCTATTTCAGCACCTTTGACTAGGCTGACTCAGAAAGCAGCTATGTTCCGGTGGACGGATGCTTGTGAGGAGAGTTTCAACATCAAGGAGAAATTGACATCGCCCATTCTTACTCTTCGGAGGTTTAGACGAATATGTGGTTTATTGTGATGCGTCGGGTGTCGGGCTCGGGTGCGTGCTGATGCAGCACGGTAAAGTTATAGCTTACGCATCTCGACAGCTTAGGAAGCATGAGAAGAACTATTCCACACATGACTTAGAGTTGGCAGCAGTGATTCATGCCTTGAAGATCTGGAGACATTATTTATATGGAGTTCATGTGGATATTTACACAGACCACAAAAGTCTCCAGTATATCTTCAGCCAGAGGGAGCTGAACTTGCAGCAGAGACGGTGGTTAGAGCTACTTAAGGATTATGATGTCGATATCCTATACCACCCAGGGAAGGACAATGTAGTTGCAGATGCCCTTAGTCGCAAATCGATGGGTAGTCTGTCAAGTGTGCAGCTAGAGAAGAGGGGCGTGGTCCGCGAGTTACATCAGCTAGTGAGCCTTGGGGTTCGTTTGGTTGGTTCTGATAGTAATAGAGTTCGGGTTCGAGACGTTGCCGAGTCTTCCATCGTCGAGGAGGTGAAGAGGTGACAGTATGAGGATCCGATTATGGTACGGTATCGAGATACGACTCTTAGGGATGAGAAGAGTCTATTTGAGGTAGCACCTGATGGGGTGCTAAGATTTGAGGGCAGGATATGTGTACCCGAGGTAGCAGGACTTCGTCAGCAGATTCTGGGGGAGGCACATAGTGCTCGTTACTCTATTCACCCGGGGTCGACTAAGATGTACCATGACCTTAGGTGTATATATTGGTGGGATGGCCTGAAGAGGGACGTTGCGGAGTTTGTGGCGCAGTGTCCGAATTGTCAGCAGGTCAAGGTGGAGCACCAGAAGCCTGGTGGGTTGTTGCAGACTATAGAGATTCCGACCTGGAAGTAGGAAGTGATCAATATGGACTTTATTACAGGGTTACCTCACACTCAGAGGAAGCATGATTCCATATGGGTTATTGTCGACAGGCTGACGAAATCAACCCATTTTCTTCCAGTCAGGGCGACTTTTTCGGCCGAGGATTATGCTAGATTGTATATCAGAGAGATTGTGAGACTGCACGGAGTGCATATATCGATCATTTCAGACATGGGAGCCCAGTTCTCGGCTAACTTCTAGAGGTCTTTCCAGAAGGGATTGGGGACACAGATGAGTCTCGATCGCGTTTCATCCTCGTGCCGACGGGCGCACCTAACGCACTATCCGCACACTCGAGGATATCTTCGCGGGCCTGTGTTATTGATTTCAGGGGTAGCTGGGAGGATCATTTACCTCTTGTGGAGTTTGCATATAACAACAACTACCATTCTAGTATCCAGATGACACCTTATGAGGCCTTATACGGGAGGAAGTGCAGGTCACCGACAGACTGGTTTGAGGTGGGAGAAGTTCAGTTAGTCGGGCCAGACTTGATTCAGGAGGCAGTGGATAAGGTGAAGCTTATCCAGGAGCGGTTATTGTCAGCTCAGAGTCGACAGAAGTCGTATGCAGATCATCGGCGTCGACACTTGGAGTTTGAGGTGGATGATTGGGTCTTCCTGAAGGTATCACCCATGAAGGGCGTGATGAGATTCGGGAAGAAAGGGAAACTTAGCCCAAGGTACATTGGGCCTTATCAGATTGTCCGTAGGGTAGGCAAGGTTGCCTATGAGTTGGATCTGTCGTCCGATCTGGAGGCAGTACATCCAGTTTTTCATGTGTCTATGTTGCGAAAGTGTATTGGAGATCCATCTAGAGTACACCCGATTTGTGATGTCCAGGTGACAGAGGGGTTATCATATGAGGAGAGTCCCGTAGCAATACTCGATCGTCAGGTTAGGCGACTATGGACAAAGGATGTGTCTTCCGTCAAGGTCTTATGGCGGAACGAGAACAGGGAGGAAATGACATGGGAAACAGAGGAGGACATGATGAAGAAGTATCCTCACTTGTTCCCTACACCTCCAGGTAACCCACTTTCCTGATTGTTAGTTTTTAAAAAAAATTGCAATTATGCTTAAGTATTGTTGTGGCCATGTGGAGCGTCCTTATTTGCAAGAAGAATAGTTAAGAGGGTCTATGTCGATATTGTGATTTGAGTAAGCCTAGAGGGAACATTCGGGACGAATGTTTCTAAGAGGGGGAGAATGTTACACCCCGTAGTTCAGGTCATGCTTATGAGAACGTATGAAAGGAATTAAGTTTTAAATTTTTGAAAGATAGGTCGACAGAATGTTTCAGAAGGGTTTTTAGTAAACTTTGAGGCGGTTTATGTCTAGTTGCATTAAGAGTTCCTAGGTATTTCAAAGGCCTAGTATGTAGTTCATTGAGTCTAGTTTCCAACGCAACAAACCGTTCGTCGATAGGATATCGGAGTAGAAAGTTATGGAGGTTGCAAGTTCGGTCGCAATCGGCGTAAAACATTTTCGGTCGGGCCACGGCCGTGCGCCGGATCTGAGGCAGCGGCGCCGGTTATGCTGGGATTTCTCTGAGTTTACAGCGTCGCGGCGCCGGAAAGCAGGGCCGCGGCGCCGGAAGTTCCGAAAGTTCGCAGAGGTTTCAGCGCCGCGGCGCCGGCTGCAGGGCCGCGGCGCCGAGGCGGAGTTTTTGCGGAAAACTGAGGAAAAGTCAGATATTTTCTTTTAAAAAGGCCATGGGAGGGTGACAAGTGTCCCCTCCCCCCCATCTTATTTTTGCATGTCCTATTTATTGACCAAGTCTTGAAGACTTGGTCATTCTTCAAAGCTCCTCCTTCTCTATAAAAAGCTCCCCCTTCTCTCTAAAATTTCTCTCTCTTCTCTCTAAAAATTCAAGAAGAAACCTAAGCCTAGAGAAATTCTGAAAATGTGGCAAGAAGGAAACATGTTGACAAGCTTGTAGGAGGTGTGTGGAGGTGATTGTGGAAAGAAGACAAGTGGATTTTGTTGGACTAATTTGGGGTAAGCTCTAAGGTAACAATCCTTCCTCTTTTACTAGTAAATTATGTTGCATGTGTGGAAGAAAGGACTTATAGTTGTCAATATTGCCTTTAGAGGTATTGCATGTAGGAATTGGATAAGAAATTGGATTAAAAAGGAATTGGATAAGAAGTTGTGTTGTTATACCTCAAAATTGCCAAATTGGACCTTGTAGTTGTTATTTATAGTGGGGCAGAAGTTTACACGTCCAAGTTAGGCGTGTAATTCCCTTTGTATTGATTGGATTGTTGAGCCTAAAAGGTGGCGTGTTTGGTTATTGAATTCGGCCTTGAAAAAGGTGGAAAAGTATGTAGAAACAAAGGAAGTGCTGTCCAATTTTCCGTAGGAATAAGGGACTTTTCTATTAGAATGTTCTACGTTGAAGATAGAGGCTAATGGACGTATTATGGTCATTATAGGTTTACATACTACGTGCGGTATATTGGACTTGCAAGTGGATTGACCCGAAGAGGTATGTGGAACTTTCCTATCTCTTGAGCATGACTAGTTGCACTTATGTAGTACGGTAGACGTACAAGGTTTTGATATCCCTTACTTGTTTTAAGGATGGCCAAGTTTGGTGAGTAAGGGGATTAACTCAATTCTTAAAAAGTATTAAGGATGTCTTAAGTTTTCAAAGTTAAGGGACTTGAAGTGTTTTAAGTATATGATACTTGTTCCGTTTTAAAAGTATAAGTCCCTTGGATATAGGGAAATGTATTTGACTAGTGTATAACGTTAATATAATGACTTTATGGGAAGTTGGTTATATTAGCTTTATGGAAGGTTAACAAAGAAAGATTTACTCTAAGTGATACAAGTACGGATAAATGATTTGAAATTGTAAAAGGCAAATTGATTTTAAGGCATTAACTGCCTAAGGTTTTAAAAGAAATGAAGTCGCTTGATTTAGAAGCCTACTATATTTCAAAAAGGAAATGTGACTCGTCTTGAAAAGTAGTCGTAACTTGATACCAAGGTTATTAGTATCTTGGAAAGTTTTATATAAAAAGGAGTCATTCTCAAAAGGTTAGAAGTACGTGATACTTGGGTTGAATTCCCGGATTTTCTCTTAAGTGACATGTTAGTTCCTTAGGTAAACTAAAATGAGAGGATATTAATAATGTTAATAAGAAGTTAGGGGATATTCTTAACTTGCTTACGTTATGATAAGCCGGTAGCGCTTATGTTATGTATGATAGCCGGTTGTGCTAGGTTATGTATTATTATTATTATTATTATTACCACGTATTCCATGGATTTGCTACCCATGATGCGAGTGCGGCGCTTGTACTCATGCGGGCCCACCGGGTCCATGCGGGTGAAATAGTCCCATGCGGGTGAAATAGTCTCATGCGAGGCGGATGACCTCATGCGGGTGAAATAGTCCCATGCGGGTGAAATAATCCCATGCGAGGCGGATGACCTCATGCGGGTCCACAGGACCTATGCGGGTGAAATAGTCCCAGGAGTATGATTGCTTAAAGATACTACGGGCGAGGGACCCTGTTTTGATCATGAGCCTCCTATTTTTATGCAGTAAAGTTTATACTTGTTACTCTCATTGTTAGTAAGGTACAGTGCAATGTAATTTGATTTTCATCCATGACTCCAGCTTATGTTAGACTTATGATATTATTACAGTATTTTTCAGTTTTACATATTTGGTACATATTTGGTACATATTGTGTACTGACCCCCTTCCTCGGGGGGCTGCGTTCATGCCGCAGGTAAGGGTAAGCAGGTGGTGGATCCTCATTCTTAGGATCTTTGCTCAGGTGTCAGAAGCTCCATTTCTCCGGAGGCTTGACTTTTGGTACGGTTCTCCCTGATGTTGTAGATGTTATGTACATTCAGAGGTATGACGGGGACCTGTCCCGTCATAGTGGTTACACATTCTTAGAGGCCTGTAGTCCTGTTATAAATTGGGTTGTTAAGGATGTAACTGTTCAGTTTTTGTTATATTTAAAGGTAGCCATTTTGGGTTAGCCTGCTTTATATACTATATGGTTTCTTGTTGTGAGTTTATTTTCTGCTGGTTTTCTCTGATGTTGTATCACAAGGGTTCCCGGGTTAAGACACCAGTCACGGGTCCGAGGTCGGGTCGTGACAGTGCTGGTATAATCTTCACTACTATACTTACAAAACCAATTATGCCACACATGGCCATAATATAACACACGCGCAATACTTAAATCCATGCCAACGAGGAATCACCTCTAACGTGTATAATAACACTATAGCTTCCACCCATGGTCTAAAGGATACTCTCTTCGCACCTTTACTACAAAAATGTTCACTACCATTCTCATAACACATGTTCGCTTCTTTTCTCACTCGTAGTACCCTTCTCGTACATCCGAACTCTTTCTAGTACACGTACCACATTTCAGTCATCGCTTCAGTTTCCAAAACCTTGGAGTTACTACCACCAACTTGGTCATTACTAGCTTCAATTTCCTTTAAGGCCATTCTCGACCTTCACGACCCGATTCTGGTCGAACGCGTCTACGAACTCGTACAATGGTTACCTAGACTTGGGCCTAGCACCCTCGTGACCCTATCACATAGCGGGACCACCTCAAACTGACCCCACTCTAATCCGGGCTGCGGGTTGACCCGCGGTCTGGCCTCAACCCGACCCATTTCGTACCAAACTCTTGTTCCTGGGCCGGAACAATCTCACTATTCAAGTCACGAAAACCTAGTGGTCTTCTTAGCTTAATTACTCACCTTCATATCACACCACTTATGGACTTATCACACAAATATACTCCACGTATACTATGTACTCCGACGAAGATCACCCGATTTTTTTTTACTCAAGACGGCCTTGCATCAAAGGCCTCTATGGTTATCTATATTCTAAGGTTCATAATCTCCATGTCCCCAAACTTACCTCTTCTACTAACCAGGTTTTCTAAATCACATTTTACACAATGTTATCCGAACATCACACTTAACATATAATCATCTTATCACGCATACTAGTCTCTAAAGGGTTAAAGATATACCTGAAATCAAATAGGCGGTTCCAAGGACCGCTAAAACTGGGAACTTCCACCACGACCTCTGCCATGGCCTGCCAGTGTATGAACATCCTGCCTAGCTATTGAAGGCGAAGAACCCGCAACTGATCCAGTAGACTGTGCTATCCCACTAGTGCCACCTCTGGTCGGACAGTCTCTCACCAAATGGCCCTGCTGGCCGCAAGCATAACAAGCTGTCGAAATAGTATGACACTCCCCAATATGAGGTCTACCACATCGACCACACTGAGGTAGAGGTGGCTTCATCTGACTAACACCCCTTCTTCCCTGGAAACCTGAAGTCCTGGAGCCCTGACCCGCTCCTGAACATCCCGAACGTCCTGAAGACCGTGGAGGAGCACTCTGTACCGGCTGAGGTACATATCGATCTCTTCTGAAACCGCCGCTCGAAAGTTACCAAAGGACCCTGCTGTCCTGGCCCTCTTCTGCTGATCTTGGTCATTCCGTCGACCTCTACGTTCCTCAGTCTGCTGTGCATAAGCCTGCATGCGGGCAATGTCCATGCCCGGCTGAAGAGCTACTCCTGTGCAACCCTCCGCTAAATAATCATCGAGCCCTGTGACGTAGGGGTGCACTCTATCCTCTATGTCTACCACCAAAGCGGGGACATACCGAGCCAAAAAGTCAAACTCTACGTTGTACTCCCGAACCGTTCGCCCGTTCTGCCTCAACATCATAAATATATCTGCCCGAGCTCTCCTCATCTGTGAAGGCAAGAAGTGTGTAAGAAATGCCTCTGAGAACTCGTCCCAACCAGCTGGAAGCGCATGCTCCCCCCGAGACTGTTCCCATGAATCAAACCAGTCGACCGCAGTATCACGCAACCGATGTGAACCCAATACCACCGACTCTGTCTCTGAGGCCTTAATCACTTTCATGATCTGCCGCAACTGTCGAATAAACTCCTAAGGATCATCCTCAGCTCTCGATCCATAGAACTCCGGTGGATTGCAACTCAAGAAATCCCGAAGTCTCAAACTATCGGATCTAGGGTGAACCACTAGTACTGCCGGAACCTCCGACTCTCGTCTGTCCTCATGCCTAGCCACGATCCTAGCTAGTAACTGGGCTATCTCCTTGTAATCCATATCCTCTATTCCTGGTCGTGGAACTGGAGGCTCAGGTATCGTGGTCTCAGTAGAAACTGCTGCCGCTGCGCTAAACTCTGCTGGGGCTGGCGGCGTTGCAGAACTCGCCGTATGAAGTACTACCTCAGGTAATGACTGGGCCTGTGCCCTTTTAACCCTCTGTGCTCTACTCGCAGCTCCCTCTGTTGCCTTGCCCTTCTGGGCCCTGGTTGCCTTGCGTAGAGGCATAACTGGTACATAAGAATACGTCAGAGGGAGTCCAACTTATCACACAGCTCTAGGGCACGATCTCAGAGTGAGAAGAATGGAAACCAATCCTAAATATCCTGCAGCCTCCTGATTATAGGTGTGGTGCACAACACGTCAATAATCAAGACTCTACTAGATACGGTCTGTAGACACTTTTCGAGGATTAACTGCTCTGATACCACTTTTTTCACGACCCGACCTCGGGCCCGCGACTGGTGCCTTTCCCCGGGCACCCTAGTGATACAACATCAGAGAAAATCAGCGGAAATAAAAACTTAGACATGAAACAAGATATAAAATAAGAAACAGGCTAACCAAAACGGTCACCTTTCTGCATATATATCAAAATCTGAACAGTTACATCCTTTACAAGCCCAACTCACAACAGTATTACAGACCTCTTAGAGTTTTATAACAACTATGACGGGACAGGGCCCCGCCATACCCCTGAATGTACAAGAACCTACAATCTCAGGGAATCATACCAAAAGATAAGCCTCCGGAGAAACGGAGCTTCCCAAAACGCAGAATTGTGATCCTATGAGCGAGGATCAACAACCGGTGTACCTCTACCTGCGGCATGAATGCAGCCCCCCGAAGGAGGTCGATCTGGTACCAAGTATGTGGCGAAAATCAGTAATGAAATCATAACAGTCTATATATAAAACAGGATACATGTATGATAACCAAACTACAGTGCACAATATATAAGCAGTCATGTCAAGTCAGGGACTTACGCCCTCAAAGTCATCATGCCCGTGGAACGCCTTCCTCACTGCCAGCAGTCTATGACATAAATCATAATCATGTGACGCGCTCGTGGCATCCTACCTCACTGTCGGCGTACACATATACAATACATATATATATCTCCTGCCCGTGGAATCCTCCATCACTGCCGGAAGCCGTAGGTGTAACATATAACCATGTGACACGCCTGTGGCATCCTACCTCACTGTCGGCGTACACATATACAATACATAAATATATAACATGCCCGTGGCATCCCTCATCACAGGTACATGTCTTCATGGGGAGCTAGTCCATGGAGTAATAATCGTATATAACATGCCCTCGGAATCCCTCATCGGTGTAGACATGTCTTCATGGGGAGCTAGTCCATGGAGTAATAATCGTATATAACATGCCCCCGGAATCCCTCATCGGTGTAGACATGTCTTCATGGGGAGCTAGCCCATGGAGTAATAATAATGGCCACATGCCCCCGGAATCCCTCATCGGTGTAGACATGTCCATGTGACAATAATAATATACCGGGAGTTTAACGTGCACGGCGCGTGCCCGGAATCCTCATCGGTGTAGACATGTCCATGTGACAATAACAATGGAAGCATACGTGGAATCCTCCGTCACCGCGATGCGTCCAAGTAAGTTCACAACAAGTCGTGACCTCCATCGAGACGCGGTGGCATAGAAATACAATACTTGCACAACAAAGGCTATCACAACTAGCATAGGCAAGTTCAACATACTCTTAGACTTTCATTAACATGTAAATTGATTCACCATTTTTTTATAAACTCAAAGTACTCCCATTTATTGCCAACAATCCGGGTTTTAACCCTAAAGTACTACATACTTTCATTCTTTCAAAAAGACCTCTTTTTACGTAAAAGCCACACGATACTAATACTCGTAGTATCAAAGCACGTTTTATTTTCAAACCAAATTACTACACCTTCAGAAAATCTTTACAAGGTCTTTAAAATCAAGTATACTTTTAAAAACCCAAGTAACTTACTCTTTTCAAAACAAGTAATCCATACTTTTAAATCAAGTTACTTCTCCTTTTCCGAAATCAAGTCGTTTATAAGTCAAGTCTCTTATCTTTCAAAATCAAGTCGTTTAGCTTTCAAAACCAAATCAAGACAATACCATGCCTTCCTTTTAAACAAAACACTTCTCCTTTCAAAGGTCAAGTAACAATATACTTCTCAAAATAGTTTAAGCCTCATTATTTCTTGAAAATATCAAGTTACCGTTTTAAATCCAATGATACAACCTTTCTTTCATTTTCATAAAGTCGTTATAACTAACTTCCCATAAAGCTGTTATAACACTTTATATTTTAAACCAACCAAGGACAACTACTCATATTTCCGAAATCAAGATAACTATATTCTTTTACAGATCAAGTACCCATTACTCACGAATGAGGTTTCACAACTTTTTAACACAATTCAAGTTCTTAACATTTCATATCAAGTCACTTAACTTTAGAATCAAGTCAAGGACACAAAAAGGAAGTAAAAATCCTTTAACACACGTGCGTCTACTGCACTATATATTTCACAAATATCATGCTCAAGAGAATAGGAAGAATCACATACCTCTTCGGCTTAATCCACTAGCCAAGTCGAGTATGCCGCGCGTAGAATATCCACCTATAATAACCACAACACATCTATCAACTTCTAGTTCTCTTCGTAGAATATTTCTAAGTACAAGGTCTCTTATTCTACGGAAAATTCGGCAGCACTTCCCCTGTAACTATGTACTTCCACCTTTTTCTAGGCCTGATATCAGTAACCAACATGCCACATTTAAGACGCAATAATACAATAACTCAAACGGGATTACACGCCTAACTGGACGTGTAAAATTCTGCCCCACAATATATAATACAGTTTATTTCCTTTCAATCTTCCTTCCACATATCAAATACTCAATTATAAACTACTACAACATGTAATCTCCAATTACAATAGAAGGACAAAGATCATTATCTCGATAAGCCCAAAATTATCCAATGATTAAAAGTAGATCCTTAGGAATCTTAGCTCCAATTCCTTACGTTCCAATCCGCTACAAGCAACCCTTAGAAGCTCCTAACCAACTTTTCTTCAAGATTCAACTCCAAAAAGTGAAGAACACTTAGGCTCAAACTATGGCAACTTTCGTCCAAGGTGGGGTTTCAAGGCTAAGGGTGTGAAATCTTTTCCAACTCTTGGTTTACAATCTTCCTAACACCTTAAGGAAGAACACTTAAAAGTTTAAGGATTTTTGGACAACTTTTGATCAAGGTATTGGCCCTAAGCCGAGAGCACAACAAGGAAGGGAGGGAGAATTTTCTCAAGTCTTGGAAATTATTCCAAGTGTGGATGAAGAAGTCTTGCATCAAGGGGGGTATTTATAGAGAAATAAAAGGCTAGGATTAAAACAAGTGTGTGGTGAGATTGGGGAACAAGTGTGTGTGGGTCCCACCATCCACATGTCTTCACAAAAGCTTGGGACAAGTGGCTTGCCACTTGTCTACACAAAACGGCCAAGAGGCCACATGGCACACACATTCCGGCCATGTGCCACCTAAGGGGGTGAGACGTGTCACCTAAGGGGTGACACGTGTCACCCTCCTATTCGTCCAAAATATTTCATCTCCCGAAAATATCCATAATGTCCAAAATCTTGAAAACAAAGTGGGCCCCACAAAACCGTAAATTTCCCCCGTGGGCCCAACGTGACCAAATCCGGAAATAAAATTCCATAATTCTCTAATATTCCAAGAAGTCCAAATACCAAATCTGGGAATCCAATTCCCATTTTCGAACCTTTTTCCCTCACAAACTCCGGAAAATTTTCCATCGGAAAATCAAATCTTTCTTCTTTTCCAATCTTAATGTCGTATTCTCATACGTACGTCCTCACATACATACCCTGAAACTACGGGGTGTAACAAATGTGGTATTGTATATATGTACAGTTGTGAGCCGTTTTAGATATCTCTATGTACAGTGGCAGCTTCGTCGGCTTGCCTATTTTGTTATATGAATTAGTTGTGACTCCTCAGGAGACATGTTTATTACCGATGTTTACATTATCCTTGGTATCTATGTGATTATATATGACAGGTGGGTATAAGGGTGCCCAGGTAGGGCACCGGATCGCGACCCGTCGGGTCAGGTCATGACATTTAGTGGTATCAGAGCAATTCATCCTTAGAATGTCTACAGACCGTGTCTAGTAGAGTCTTGTGTATGGGTATGTTGTGCACTATACTTATACGCAGGAGTCTGCCGAACATTTAGGATTGGTTTCTATTATTTCATCTCATAGATCGTGCAATAGAGCTATGTTATTAGGATAATCCCTTTCTAAACGACTTATTGTGTTTTCTGCTATGCCTCCAAAGAAGGCAACACCGACCTAGTGGCAAATCAAGAGCGAGAGCTACTAGTCGGACCGAGAGTTACGTGTCCGTGCAGTCTATGCACGAGATCGTACCCGATCGACGAGCTCTTCTACATTGCCACCTCCAGAGGCTCCAGTTCAGGGGGCATCCTCAACAGCTCCCGAGGCCCCAACACCTGAGCCTCCAGCTCCTTAGCCAGGGGCGGAGGATAGTGTCATGAGATATGCAGTTTAGCTGCTGACCAGATTAGTGGCAGGGCAGGCCCGCAGGCAGGGAATTGGAGTTGACCACAAAGCTGATAGTTTGAGGGTTCGTGACTTCTTGAGTTGTAATCCTCCAGAGTTTTTCGGGTCAAAGCCCGATGATGATCCACATGAGTTTATTCAACAGATACAGTGTACCTTGAGGATATTCAATGCTTCTGAGAATGAGTCTGTTGAGTTGGCTTCATATCGGTTGCGGGATGTGGCTACCAATTGGTATGAGTCCTAGGAGTTATCCAGAGATGAGGGTGCTCCTCCAGCTGTATGGGATGAGTTTACAGAGGCATTCCTTGGCCACTTTCTGCCTCCAGAGATGCGACGAGCCAGAGTCGATAGATTCTTACAGTTGAGGCAGGGAGGTAGGAGCATTCGAGAGTATAGTCTCGAGTTTGACTCATTGCCTAGGTATGAACCCACTATTGTGGCTGATATGGCGGACAGAGTGCATCGCTTTGTATTGGGGCTGGATCGCTACTTGATTGATGGTTGTATGGCGGTGGCTCTTCAGCCAGGTATAGATATTGCCCGGATACAGGCATATGCACAGGGGGTAGAAGACCGACACAGGGGACGTCAGCCGGACAGGGATCACGACAGAGGCCAGCATAAGAGGGCTAGGTCGGCTGGGTATTCGGGTGAGTCTCGAGGCGGGCAGCCTCAACAGCATGTCAGATATTCTTCCCAGCCAGCACAGAGTGCACCTCCACAGTCTACAGGGAGGAGATTTGATCGCACAGGGTATTCAGTAGCTGGTCAGATCTCCAGAGCTGCAGGTTCACAGGCAAATAGGGGTTCGAGTCAGTCGAGGCCACCTTTGCCTCAGTGTTCTCGGTGTGGTATGTCCCATTTTGGGGAATGTTGTCTTGCTATAGGTGTTTGTTATTCTTGCGGCCGTCAAGGCCATATGATGAGAGAGTGTCCATATAGAGGTGGTATCACTCAACCTACTGGATCGGTTGCTGGTTTATCATCTTCTATAGCTATGCGCCCCGTAGGGCATGGTATTCACATGTCAGCATGCCGTGGTAGAGGCCGTGGTGGAGTTTCTAGTTCTAGCGGTCCCTCGCACCACATATATATTTTGGCTAGTAGGCATGATCAGGAGGCGTCGCCAGATGTGGTTACAGGTATATTATCGATCTTTTTTCGAGACATATATGCATTGATAGATCCCGATTCTACTTTATCATATATATCCCCATTTGTTGCTAGTAGTATCAGAATAGAACCTGAGTCGATAGAACCATTTGAGGTAGCTACACCGGTAGGAGATTCGGTCATAGCTAAGCGGGTGTATAAAAATTGTTCGGTGGTTGTATATAGTCATCATACCATGGCAGATTTGATAGCGTTAGATATGATCGAGTTTGATGTCATTATGGGTATGGATTGGTTGACTTCTTGTTATGCTAACGTTGATTGTAGAGAGAAGATGGTTTAATTTCAGTTTCCTGGCGAACCAATTATAGAATGGAGAGAAAATACAACATCGCCGAGGGGTAAGTTTATTTCATACCTCAAGGCAAGGAAGATGGTCAAAAAGGGTTGTATTTATCATTTAGTTCGGGTGCATGATACGGAAGCAGAGGTACCGACTCTTCAGTCAGTTCTGGTAGTTAGTGAATTCCCAGACGTATTCCCAGATGATCTTCCAAGTCTTTCTCCAGAGCGGGAGATAGAGTTCACTATTGATGTACCGCCAGGTACCCAGCCTATATCTATTCCTCCCTATAGAATGACACCTGCAGAGTTGAAGGAATTGAAGGAGAAGCTGAGATACTTGTTAGAAAAAGGCTTCATCAGGCCTAGTACATCACCTTGGGGAGCACCGGTGCTATTTGTGAGAAAGAAGGATGGGTCGCTGTGAATGTGTATTGATTACAGGCAGCTGAACAATGTAACCATAAAGAATAGGTATCCCCTCCCCATGATTGATGATTTATTTGACCAGTTGCAGGGTACTAAGTATTTTTCAAAAATAGACTTACGGTCAGGCTATCATCAGGTGCGGGTAAAAGAGGCAGATATTCCTAAGACATCATTCAGGACCCGATACGGACATTGTGAGTTCAGAGTGATGTCTTTTGGGCTGACCAATGCTCCAGCAGTGTTTATGGATTTGATGAACCGAGTGTTTAAGCCATTCTTGGATATGTTTGTCATTGTGTTCATTGATGATATCCTGGTTTATTCACGTTCAGAAGAGGAGCATGCAGACCATTTGAGGACAATACTTAGGGTGATCCAGCACCAAAGGTTATATGCCAAGTTTTCTAAGTATGAATTCTGGTTGACTTCAGTGGCATTCTTGGGGCATATCAATGGAGCTGATGGTATTCCGATGGATGCGCAGAAGATTGTCTGATTAAGACTTGGCGCACCTCGACACCTGCGAGTCAGCGATTTTACGGCTAGCAGGATATTACAGGATATTCGTGGAGAAGCTTGTCTCGATTTCAGCGCCTTTAACCAGGCTAACTCCGAAGTCAGCTAAGTTCCAGTGGACTGATGCTTGTGAGCACAACTTCCAGTTCTGACTCTTCCTGAGATATTAGATGGTTATGTTATCTATTGTGATGCTTCAGGTATTGGACTAGGTTGTGTGTTGATGCAGCATGGCAGGGTTATAGCTTATGCCTCCCGACAGCTCAGAAAGCATGAGAGGAATTATCCTACTTATGATTTGGAGTTAGCAACGGTGATTCATGCTTTGAAGATATGAAAACATTATTTATATGGAGTTCATGTTGATATTTATACGGATCACAAGAGTCTCCAATATATCTTTAAGCAAAAAGAGCTGAATTTACGACAGAGACGGTGGCTGGAGTTGCTAAAAGATTATGATGTTGATATCTTGTACCATCAGTGGAAAGCAAATGTTATGGTGGATGCTCTTAGACGTAGATCTATGAGTAGCTTGACAGATGTATAGCCAGACATAAAGAAGATGGTTCGTGAGATATACCAACTAGCGAGCCTTGGAGTGTGGTTGGCCGATTCTAGAGATAGTGGAATTACTGTTCGAGGAGTTGCTAAGTCCTCCATAATAGAAGAGGTGAAGAGACATCATTATGAGGATCCTGTTCTGGCACAGTATAGAGATGCAACTCTCCGAAAAGAGAGGACCCTATTCGAGGTGGCGCCTGATGGGGTGCTACGGTATGTCAGCAGATTATGTGTACCTGATATTGCAGGGCTAAGATAGCAGGTTATGGGAGAGGCGCACAATGCCCATTATTCTGTTCATCCAGGGTCAACGAAGATGTATCATGACCTCAAATATTTGTATTGGTGGGATGACATGAAAAGGCACATAGCGGAGTTTGTTACTCAGTGCCTGAATTGTCAATTGGTTAAGGTAGAGCATCAGAAGCCTGGTGGTTTATTGCAGGAGATGGAGATTCCAACTTGGAAATGGGAAGTGATTAATATAGACTTCATTACAGGCTTACCTCGCACTCAGCGGAAGTGTGACTCTATATGGGTGATTGTGGATAGGCTGACGAAAACAACCCATTTTCTTCCAGTGAGGACTACTTATTTGGCTGAAGACTATGCGAGATTTTACATCAGGGAGATAGTGAGACTTCATGGGATCCCCACATCTATTATATCGGACAGAGGAGCTCAGTTTATAGCTAACTTTTGGAGGTCGTTCCAGAAGGGATTGGGGACACAGGTGAGTCTTAGCACAACATTTCATCCTCAGACTGATGGGCAGGCCGAGCATACTATTCAGACACTAGAGGATATGTTGAGAGCCTATATTATTGACTTCAGAGGTAGCTGGGATGATCATTTACCGCTTGTTGAGTTTGCGTATAATAATAGCTATCATTCCAGTATCCAGATGACACTGTACGAGGCCTTATATGAGAGAAAGTGCAGGTCCCCTATTGGTTGGTTTGACGTAGGCGAGACTAAGTTGATGCCCAGATATGATTCAGCAAGTTGTGGATAAGGTGAAACTTATTCAAGAGAGGTTATTAGCAGCAGAGTCGATAGAAGTCTTATGCGGATAATCGCCGCTGACACTTAGAGTTTCAGGTTGGTGATTGGGTATTCCTGAAGGTATCATCCATGAAGGATGTGATGAGATTTGGTAAGAAGGGGAAGCCTCATCAGCATCCCGTGTTCTCCACCATAACTTAGCATCACCGGTCAAGTACATAGTCGTGATATTCAGTTTATTATTTTCAGCAACACGGGCCGTAGAGAAGTACTGTTCCATGTCCCACAAGAAGTTTTCCAGTTCCTTTGCACTACGGGACCCCATAAAAGCTTTGGGTTCAGGGATCTTCACCTTGGTTCGTTCATCACCGCCATGACCAGTAGAGGCTACGGCCCGGCGCAAGATCGTCACTTCAGTGCGCAAATTTTCATTTGCAGCCTTCAAATCCTCGATTTGAAGGTCAGCCGCCGCACGGTGGTTCAACAACTCCTCTATTTGAACCGTAACCGCATTCTTATAAGTAGCCAATTCAGAATTTACGCCATGGATCTGGGTAACAAGATCAACCAGACCCTCAACATCTCCAGTTAAGCCAACCAGTGCCTCCAAACGATCGATCCTTGCCCACAATTCAGTGTTAGTACTTTCACCAGCCATTGTTCGCAACGTAGGACTTGGGATCTGATACCAATTGTTACAGGGGTAATTTTTCTCTCAAGTAGCGTCAGTTCTTGCCTACCCTTCCATTGAACCAGAAACTCTGTCCGCCTGTTCTTCTTGCTCATACCAAGAACCCGATGATCAAGTATCTTTTCTATTTCGGCATCAAACTGTGTGCGCACCACAGCCGGCGCCCTTTTCAACTTGTTCCTTTCCAAATCCTCAGCATCCTCAAAGTAAGGCTTAAGAAAACTCACATGGAAGGTTGGATGCAATTTCAACCTTTCCGGCAGCTTCAATTTGTAAGCGACCTCGCCTACCTTCTTGAGAATAAAGAAATCCTGGGCTTTATCCTGTAAACGTTTTTGTGTTCTTTCTTTCTGCCCTAAATAATTCTAAGTGTTAAAACGAGTTTGAAAGTGCTATGAAGCTCACATCCCAGATTTGGAAACAAATTGTGAGTAAGCATCGGCACAGATGTCTAATTCCCAAATATGATGGACCATTTGAAGTGGTTCAGAAGGTAGGCGAGGTCGCTTACAAATTGAAGCTGCCGGAAAGGTTGAAATTGCATCCAACCTTCCATGTGAGTTTTCTTAAGCCTTACTTTGAGGATGCTGAGGATTCGGAAAGAAACAAGTCGAAAAGAGCGTCGGTTGTGGTGCGCACACAGTTTGATGCCGAAATAGAAAAGATACTTGATCATCGGGTTCTTGGTATGAGTAAGAAAAACAGGCGGACAGAGTTTCTGGTTCAATGGAAGGGTAGGCAAGAAGCTGACGCTACTTGGGAGAAAAATTCATCATTATGGCAATTTGAAAAGGAAGTCGAGGACTACTTAAAAACAGTCTCGACGAGGACGTCAAGTTCAAGTGGTTTGGGTGGTTTGTTACGCCCCTAGTTTGGCTATGACGGACGTCGGCCAAAGACTATGCCAAAGGGCCTATATTATGCATGTGGCACTGGTCGAGATTGGCAAGTCGTGGTCGTGAGATGACTCGGACAGGCGTGAGTGTTGGCACGTCTAGCGAGGCAAAACGAACTCACGGATCTGCATGCTTTATCGGGCGTCGTGGCGAGGATCGGCATTGGCATTATGAGTGTTGGCACGGAGCTGGTCGATGGCACAGGGCTTGCGCGAGGCGCAGGCATGTCATGGTTGTCTCGGCAGGGCTAGCCGAGACAATGACTGAGACGATGGCATGGTCGTCATAACAGACAGGCGATGGTCGGCACGGCTGGTCGAGGATCAGGCGATGGCCGAGACACTGGGCGAGATATTGGGTGAAATGGCGAGGAAATGAGCCAACTCGTTGGGGCAAAGCCTCAAGGCTGAGCTGGACGGAGAAATGCGGGAGACGCGCAGAGTTGGACGCCGAATCGGCCGAGAAATGCGCGCAGACGCGTGATATGGTCGAGGCGCGGATGCGTGACGGGGCCGATACGCGAATGCGTGACATGACCGTGAAAGGTGCGTGGATTGATGATCTGGATGAGGTGCAGATCGCTAAGATGGCAGCAGTTGAGTCCATGTGCGCGACACATGCGATGGTTACACGCATTTACAGATGATTGTGAGTGAATGCTGATCATGGGGTGATGTGTCCCGAATGTCGCTAAGTGGTTCCTTGTAATCTGGGCAGGCATGTGCCCTACACGCCCCACGCTCCCCTTTGTAACTGCCTTGGGCAGAATGCAAGAAGGTGCTATCACGACTATGTACTTGGCCATTGATTCTAAGCTATGGTGGAGAACACGAGATGTTGATGATATGAGTGCTGGCCGACCCCAAATTGATTCGTGGGTCAAACTGAAGAAGGAAATGCGAGATCATTTTCTGCCTAGTAATTCGTCTTGGATTTCTAGGGACAAATTGAAAAAGCTAAGGCAGACAGGTTCGGTTCATGACTATATCAAGGAGTTCACCTCTTTGATGTTGGATATTCAGAATATGTCCGATGATCTTGAGTACCTACTCAATTCAAGAAGGTGCTATCATGACTATGTACTTGGCCGATGATGCTAAGCTATGGTGGAGAACACGGGATGCTGATGATGTGAGTGATAGCCGACCCCGAATTGATTCGTGGGTCAAACTGAAGAAGGAAATGCGAGACCAGTTTATGCCTAGTAATTCGTCTAGGATTGCTAGGGACAGATTGAAAAAGCTAAGGCAGACAGGTTCGGTTCGTGACTATATCAAGGAGTTCACCTCTTTGATGCTGGATATTCAGAATATGTCCGACGAGGACAAATTGCACAACTTCATATCTGGGATGCAAGCTTGGGCCCAGAACGAGTTAAGGAGGCAGAACGTGAAGGACCTCCCTGGAGCGATTGCGGCGGCAGATTCTCTGGTCGACTTTCGTTCGACCCACACCTCTGAAAATCCTTCGTCTTCTAGGCCTAAGAAGAAGTCGGATAAGAAAGTGGAGTGGAAGAAGGAGACCAAGAAGTATGATGCTGGCAAAGGAAAATCCGTTGCTGATGATGGAAAGGGCAAGAAGAATTCAGCGGCTGACAAGGGTTGCTGGACTTGCGGCGGGCCTCACTTGGCCAGAACTTGTCCAAATCGGGAGCGGGTGAATGCTATGATTGCAGGGAATGCTCCACAGAATGAGGAGCGAGGTGTTGTTGCGGCCTTGGCTAACCCGCTGGGTTTACTATTGAATAATCATATTTCTTTAGTGAATGCAGTGGGGGAGTCGTCGGTGAGCCCACATGCGAGTTTGTTGCATATTCAGATGGTTGTAGATGGTAAGGTGATCGTGGCAATGGTTGATACTGGAGCCACGCACACCTTTATCGACGTGAAGTTGGCTGCAAAATTTGGACTCAGGCTGACTAAGAGTCCGAATTATATGAAGACTGTGAATCAGGTGGCCCAGTTGATCGACGGAATGGCCTATGGCGTGAAGATGTCGGCTGGACCTTGGGCTGGGAAGCACGACCTGATGGTTATTCCTTTGGGTACGTTCGATGTTATTCTTGGCATCGACTTCCTAAGGAAATATTGCTTTGCCCCGATGCCACACTTGGACGGAGTGATGGTCATGCAAGAGAAAATGGCGGGGTTCATTAAGGTTGTTCATCCAGAGGGCGAGGCAGAGAAAGTAAGTAAATACAAGAGCCATTTAATTTCCGCAATTTCTGTTGAGAATGGATTGAAGAAGGGGAATGAAACCTTTCTTGCTGCATTGGTGGAAATTAAACCGGACGTGTTTGAGGAAGTGTCAGATTGTGTGGCTGAGTTGTTGGGGCAGTATGATGATGTTATGCCCCCTGAACTGCCCAGACACTTGCCACCACGGAGGGATACTGACCACAAGATCGAGTTGTTGTCGGGTTCTATAGCCCCTGCTCAAGCTCCTTATCGTATGGCTCCTAAGGAATTGGCTGAACTGAGGAAGCAGCTCAATGAGTTGCTTGATGCGGGTCTGATTCAGCCTTCTAAGGCTCCTTTCGGTGCCCCTGTGTTATTCCAGAAGAAGCAGGATGGGACACTAAGGATGTGTGTGGACTATAGGGCGCTGAACAAGGTGACTATCAAAAACAAGTATCCGGTGCCGCTGGTTCAAGACTTGATGGATAGGCTTAGTCAGGCTAGGTGGTTCACTAAGCTAGATTTGCGTTCGGGCTATTGGCAGGTTAGAATAGCGGAGGGGGTTGAGTACAAAACGACTTGTGTTACTCGTTATGGCTCATACGAATTTCTTGTAATGTCGTTTGGCTTGACTAATGCCCCGACTACTTTCTGTAATTTAATGAACGATGTCTTGTTTGAGTACCTTGATGACTTTGTAGTAGTCTACTTAGACGACATCGTCATTTATAGTCGCTCATTAGATGAACATGTAAGACATTTGAGTAAGGTGCTATCTCGATTGAGGGAGCACAAGCTCTATGTCAAGAAGGAAAAATGTGAGTTTGCCAAGGAGGAAATCAGGTTCCTTGGGCACTTGGTGAGTCAGAATCAAGTGTGGATGGATCCGAAGAAGGTGCAGGCTATTGTTGATTGGCACGCACCAAGTGGCGTGAAAGAGTTGCGGTCGTTCTTAGGGTTGGCAAACTATTACCGCAAGTTCATTGCGGGTTATTCAAAGAAGGCAGCTTCATTGACGGATTTGCTGAAGAAAGATGTCAAGTGGTGCTGGTCGGATAAATGTGAGGCGGCCTTCAGTTCTTTGAAAGAAGCCATTGCCTCAGAATCGATACTCAAACTGCCTGATTTTGGGTTGCCTTTTGAGGTGCACACCGATGCCTCTGACAAAGATGTTGGTGGTGTGTTGGTGCAGGAAGGCCGTCCAGTGGCCTTCGAAAGTAGAAAGCTGAATGAGGCAAAGCAAATATATTCGACTCATAAGAAGGAGATGGTTGCGTTGGTTCATTGCTTGCAGATATGGCGTGTTTATTTGTTGGGAACTAAGTTTGTGGTGCGGACTGATAACGTTGCAAATACGTTTTTCAAAACGCAACGCAAGCTTAGTCCTAAACAGGCTCGATGGCAAGAGTTTCTAGCTGAGTATGACTTTGTGTGGGAGCACAAGCCAGGCAAACACAATAACGTCGCAGATGCATTGAGTCGCAAAGAGGTATTTTCTGCCGTGTATTCAATTTCAAATTTGGAGTCTGATTTTATTGATAAGATTAGATTGTGTGCTATGAATGACTCATTATATGAGAAGTTAATGAGTCAAGTTCGTGATGGAATTGTGAGGAGGTACTGGATCGAGGACGATCTGCTCTATTTTAAGGGGGGCAGAATTTCCCCCTATAAATATAGGAGTAGGATAAGGCATTTGATATTCAGAAAAAGTGAGAGAGAGTAAACGAGCAAGTGTTTAGCTCTTCCTCCCTTTTGAGTGAAAGTCAGTTTTGTGTGCCTTTGTATAACGTTGAATTCCTTTGCTTATTGAGAATAAAGAAAGGTTGGGCTTTGGCCTGTAAACGTTTGTGTGTTCTTTCCATGTCCCACAAGAAGTTTTCCCGTTCCTTTGCACTACGGGACCCCATAAAAGCTTTGGGCTCAGGGATCTTCACCTTGGTTCGTTCATCACCGCCATGACCAGTAGAGGCTACGGCCCGGCGCAAGATCATCACTTCAGTGCGCAAATTTTCATTTGCAGCCTTCAAATCCTCGATTTGAAGGTCAGTTAACTATTTCAGCCAGCTTCAACCTCACTCTCAAACTCGTTTTAACACTTATAATTATTTAGGGCAGAAAGAAAGAACACACAAACATTTACAGGCAAAAGCCCAACCTTTCTTTATTCTCAATAAGAAAAGGAACTCAACGTTATACAAAGGCACACAAAACTGACTTTCACTCAAAAGGGATGAAGAGCTAAACACTTGCTCGTTTACTCTCTCTCACTTTTTCTGAATATCAAATGCCTTAGCCTACTCCTATATTTATAGGGGGAAATTCTGCCCAAGGCAGTTACAAATGGGAGCGTGGGGCGTGCAGGGCACATGCCTGCCCAGATTACAAGGAACCACTTAGCCACATTCGGGACACATCACCCTATGATCAACATTCACCCGAAATCATCCACAAATGTGCGCAACCGTCGCATGTGACGCACACATGGACTCAACTGCTGCCATCTCAGCGATCCGCGCCTCAGCCAGATCATCAATCTGTGCGCCTTTCGCGGCCATGTCACGCATCCGCGTATCGGCCCCGTCACGCATCCGCGCCTCGGCCATATCACGCGTCTGCGCGCATTTCTCGGCCGATTGGGCGTCCAGCTCTGCGCGTCTCCCGCATTTCTCGGTCCAGCTCAGCCTTGCGGCTTCGCCCCAACGAGTTGGCTCATTTCCTCGCCATTCCGCCCAACGTCTCGCCCAGCGTCTCAGCCATCGCCTGATCCTCGACCAGCCGTGCCGACCATCGCCTATCTGTCGAGACGACCATGCCATTGTCTCGGTCATTGTCTCGTCCAGCCCTACCGAGACGACCATGTCGTGCTTGCGCCTCGCGCAAGCCTAGTGCCATCGACCAGCTCCGTGCCAACACTCACGATGCCAATACCGATCCTCAGTCACGCACGCCCGACAGGTGTCATGCGCATCCGTTGAGTCTGTCTTTCTCTCGGCCAGACGTGCCAACATTCACGCCTGTCCGAGTTATCTCACGACCACGACTTGCCAATCTCAACCAGTGCCACAGGAATAATATAGGCCCTTTGGCCCAGTATTTGCCCGACATCCGTCATAGCCAAACTAGGGGCGTAATAAACTTAATTGTTACAGGGGTAATTTTTTCGAGTTACCCTGCACGGAAGTTAACTATTTTAGCCAACTTCAGCCTCACTCTCAAACTCATTTTAACACTTACAATTATTTAGGTCACAAAGAAAGAACACGCAAATGTTTACAGGCCAAAGCCCAACCTTTCTTTATTCTCAATAAGAAAAGGAACTCAACGTTATACAAAGGCACACAAAACTGACTTTCACTCAAAAGGGACGAAGATCTAAACACTTGCTCGTTTACTCTCTCTCACTTTTTCTGAATATCAAATGCCTTATCCTACTCTTATATTTATAGGGGGAAATTCTGCTCAAGGCAGTTACAAAGGGGAGCGTGGGGCGTAGGTGATTATTTACCGCTTGTTGAGTTTGCGTATAATAATAGGTATCATTCTAGTATCCAGATGGCACCGTACGAGGCCTTATATGGGAGAAAGTACATGTCCCCTATTGGTTGTTTTGATGTAGGCGGGACTAAGTTGATCGGCCCAGATATGATTCAGCAAGCTGTGGATAAGGTAAAACTTATTCAGGAGAGGTTATTAGCAGCAGAGTCGACATAAGTCTTATGCGGATAATCGCCGCCAACACTTAGAGTTTCAGGTTGGTGATTGGGTATTCCTAAAGGTATCACCCATGAAGGATGTGATGAGATTTGGTAAGAAGGGGAAGCCTAGCCCGAGGTACATTAGACATTATCATATTGTTCGTAGGATAGGCAAGGTTGCCTATGAGTTGGATTTACCATCTGATTTGGAAGCGGTACACCCAGTCTTTCATGTATCGATGCTGCGAAAGTGTATTGGTGATCCTTCTAGAGTATTTTATGTAGATGATATTCAGGTGACAGAGGAGTTATCTTATGAGGAAATTCCTATAGCTATACTTGATCGTCAGATTAGAAGATTACGGACTAAGGACGTGGCTTCCGTCAAGGTATTGTGGTAAAACAACAATAGGGAAGAGATGACTTGGGAAGCAGAAGATGAAATGAAGAATAAGTATCCTCACTTGTTCCCTATGCCTACATATAATTTGATTCCTTACTTGACTTTATTGATTGGTGAATAACATATGTGATATATATTGTGGCCTTGTGAGACATCTTTGGGTTGCTGAATATAGGTTGGTAGGTAGAGTTATAGAGGAGACTCTGCCAAAAATTTTATAGCATAAGTCCTCTTATGAACATTCGAGGAAGAATGTTTCTAAGGGGGGATGATGTTACACCTCGTAGTTTTAAGGCGATAATTAAGAACGTCATTAAAGAAGTAAGATTCGAATATTGGATATAAAGTATATTTTCATATGCTAATACGGAATAATCTTGGTATAACATATGTGGCGACGAGAATTAAAACTAGTAGTTGAACTTTCTCAATGGGGTCTTGGAATAATGTTGTATTATAAAAATGTGTTGACATTGAGAATAGGGGGTCCATTCGAAAATTTCAGATTTACATGAAGTGGTATTGAAAGAATAATTAATTGTGGGATTAATTTTAGTAGAGAGGATAAGTAAGTGGACAAAATATTAGGGAACTTGTGCCCATGCCATTTGTCCAACATGTAGAATTTTTAGATTTTTATAACCAATACCCCTCTCACATTAACTTTAGCTCAAAACTCTAACCTTCCATCTGCATCCCCTCTCTTCTCTCAACTGAAACCATTACCTTCCCCATAGCCAAATTGAAGCTTTTATTTCCTTCTTCCAAGGTTAATCCTTCTATTAAATTTCTAGCAATGGTACGCACCCAAAACAGTGGGTCACGGTAGCCACTGGACCAAAACATAGGCAAGCAATTGAGGCTTTGAAGATGAATATTTTGGAAGAAAACAAGTAAGTAAGATGTAGTTAAACTTGTAGAACACATGCATGTCATTATAAGTTGAAGAATAGTGAAAAATGGTGAAGAAAGGTACCGATTCTAGGGACTGTTTTGAGCAAAATTAAGGTAAGAATTCTTCTTCTTATAGTATAATTGGAGTTGCATGTTGTAGTGTAAGGAATAAACTTGTCTTAAGAGAAATTGGAAATAAGAGTAATGCATGTGACTATTTTGGGGTGTTGGTGCCGAATTGGGGACTATTTTGGTATACATTGGCTTTGATTGTTGTGTTGTTATTCTTGTCACTAATTGCATGTTGGAGTTGAAAAGAAATCTGGATATTTAGAGTTTTAATTGGTTATATGAAAGTGTTGACACATGAAATTGGAGTTTAGAAAGTTATGAGAAGAGTTATGGAATTTTGGTTGTTGTGGCCGAGACTTTTCCCAAATCGTGGGTATTGTTGTGTTGAATTTAAGGACTGTTTTGTTGAGTTATAATGCTGAAATTATAAGCTATGAACATGCATATACATTGTTGTAATTGTGGATATATGTCTTAAGGAATTAAAGTGTAGAAAGGTGTTACTTTGTATTCTTGTTATTGTTGGTATATGGACTGTTTTAGGGGTTGTTTTGATATGGATTAAGAGGATGGATTAACATGAGAAATAGGTGTATAAATCACCTTGGTTGTTGTAGTTGTTGTCTTCCATGAACTTAAAGAAAAGGAATGGATTATGATGACATATATGGAGTATTTTGGATTGTTTTGGTTATATCTTTAAATTGCATCTTGTTATTGGTATTGGTGGCTTTGTTTGTAAGTTGTGGATGTGCATATAAATAGGGGAAGTGCTGCCCGAATTTTTATAGAAAAGAGAGTCGTCATTCGATGTAAAGTATGCTAGTACTCATAGAATTGACGGACGTATTACCATTATTATAGGTTGAAGTACTAGACGAGACGTATTCTAATATTGAGTTGGTTAGTTCGACTAAAAGGTATGTGAAACTATCCTTTCTTCTTTTTAGCATGATTTTCATAAATGAGTGTACGGCGGACGTACATAGTTCTAATGAATCCTAATTCCTAATGATGATTTAAAATGATACATGATATATAGTGCCTTGATTTTTCCAAATGATGATTTATATTGCATAAGGTTGCTCATGATAATCTATTAGTGCTAATGTGATTATATCATTTCACCGCGTCCCGGGCCGGGCAGTTTCATGCACAGTACCTTATATGTTCACCGCGTCCTTCACTAAAGGTGGGCGGTATATTTCGCGTCCTCACCAGAAGTAGGAAGTATATGATTTCCGAGTCCCATAATGGTAGGCGGTATATGATTTTCTGAGTCCCATGTAATTTTGGGCGGTATGTGATTTCACCGCGTCCTTCACTAGAGGGTCGGGCAGTGTATATATATGATTCATTTTTATAAGGCACATTTGACTCTTATTTTTATATGGCACAATTGTATTGGTATTTTGACTATTACATTTTCTCCTGTTATCTTCTGGCCAGTTATGATCTTATTCTGATGCCATGTTTCACATACTCGAGACATTATTTAAATCGACCTCCTTTTCCCGAAAGTGCGTTTCATGCGTGATGCAGTACTCGGTTGGTGACTCCAGTCTAGGATTTCCTGTTCAGCTGTTTGGAGAGCTCCATTGATCCGGAGCTTAGTCGTTTTGGTATAGAGCCTTATTTTGACTTATGCATCTACGACGGGCCCCTGTCCCGTCATATTCCATTATCGTACTCTTAGAGGTTTGTAGATAGTTGTGGGTGGTATATGTGGTATTGTATATGTGTACAGTTGTGAGCCATTTTGGATATCTCTATGTACAGTGGCGGCCTCGTCGGCTTGCCTATTTTGTTATATGAATTAGATGTGACTCCTCAGGAGAGGTTTATTACCGATGTTGTTACACCTCATAAGTTTAAGACGAGGGTTAAGAACGTCATTAGGAATAAAGATCCGAATTTAGGAAAGTAAGTATATTCTTACGTATTAATACGTAATAATTTAGGTTACAACGAGGGGATCAATGGAAATGGAAAAGGATAGTCATATATATATATATTCTCGTTAAGAATACGAGACCTTATGGAATGTCCGGGAATTTAAGAAAACGAAAAGCAAGATTTAAAGGAATAGACTAAGGTTTACTACTTGGAGGATTTATTTAGCCTAATAAGCACCTAGGGGGTTAAAGTGTAAAAAGAAAAGGGACCTAAATGCATTTCTTTAAAATAATTACAAATCTGAAAATTTAGACTTAAAATGCCCTAACAATTCATTTTCCTCTTCAACACAAAAATCAAAACCCCTCTTCTTTTCTTTCCCTAGCTTGATCGAAAAACACCCCCCTTTGCAAGAGAAAAATCTAAGCTTTTACTCCACTTTGTTAGACCAATTATCCTACACAAGTAAGTCAAGAACTAGAGCAATTCTAGCACCCGAAAACAGTGGGTTCGGCCACCCCACTGCTGCCGATTTTGGAGCAGTTTTTTTTAGGAGTTTTAGGTAAGTTTTAGCATGGTAAGCATGTTTAGATGATGGGTTAACATTGTAGAACACATGCATGTCAATTTGGAGTTGAAAGAGTGAAGAATTGGGCAAGAAAATGACCAAAACAGTGGCATTTTTCGCTGGGACAGTGAGCATATTTTCGGAACTGCTGGACAGGTTTTTAGTCCAATTTGGAAGGGAATATCTCCTAGCATATTAGGAGTTTTTGGGTGTTTTAAAAGCCTAAAATGAAGTTCGTCGAGTCTAGTTTCCAAAGAAACAAACCACTCATCGATAGGACACCGGAGTAGAGAGTTATGGATGTTACAAGTTCAGCTGATGAAGCAGTGACTAAAAATCGGGACTGTTTTGGGGATTTAATTAAGGTATGAAAATTCTTCAATCTATGCTATAATCGAAGTTGCATGTTGTTGTAGTTGAAGTATTGGGTTATGGTCGATAATTGCATGTTGGGAATTGGAAGGAAAGCTTAATGTTAATGCACTTGTGATATGGAATTGTTGATAGAGAAGTTGGATTAAGAAGTAAGAAAAAGAATTAGAGAATTGTAACATGTTAGGGCCAACTTTTATGAAATTGTTGAGCATGATTGTCCCGCTTTAAAAGTCGTTCTTGTTAGATTATAATATAAGTTATGAAATTGTAAATACGTTGCGATGATCGTCAATACATATCTTAAAAGAAGTTAGAAGTAATATATTGCAAACTAGAAGACTTGAGCTCTTGTTACTAATTCTTAGACTTGGTGGATTGCCTTAATGGACTATTTTCTTATTATGAATTAAGAGTTGGTGGAATATGATAGATAGGTGGTTTAATCACCTAAATTGTTGTTGGGATTAAATTCCATAAAGGTGGGAAGAAAGGTTGTATAGATGGTATGTGCCAAGTATTGAGCTATTATGGTCATACTCTTAAGTAATGACTTATTGATTGGTTGGTTGGATTGTTGGCTGAATTGGATTGTTGGTTGGAGTTGAATTGTTGGCTGATTTGGATTTTTGGAAAATTGTGGATACGCACATAAACAAAGGAAATGCTGCCCAAATTTTTATAGAAATAAGGGAGCCGTTATTCATATAACTTACATTAAAAAAATCAAAATTGACGAACGTGTTATTCCTTATTATAGGTTGAAGTACTAGACGAGGCATACCTTAATATCGAGTTGATTAGTTCGCCTAAGAGGTATGTGAGACCTTTCCTTCTTTCTTTTGGCATGATTTTTATGAAAGTACGGCGGACGTACTTAACTCCTACTAGTTCAATTTTAAAAATGATTATTTACTAGTGATTATGATTTCAGTAACAGAGTTTATGGTAATAATTTTATTGAGAGTCACATAATGATTTTAATTGCATACAGTTGCTCATGATATCTACTCGTGTTAAGTGTTACTATTTCACTCCACTGAGTCGGGCGAGTCATGTTCGTGCGCGACCGTGCATCATTCATCGAGTCCTCACTGAGGCGAGACACGTTATATATGTATATATCTGATTACATCGAGTTCCTCCATAGAAATTTGAGACACGTTACTGTGCAGATATAGATTCCATCGAGTCCTCCATGAAGCGAGACATGTTATCTGATTTTATATCTGACATGAGCATGATGATTTATGATTGATATACATGATATGATTTTGACATGATTCTCGGTTTATGAAATTTGATGACTCTCTGTTTTACTTGGTACATTTGTTATTGATTTTGATATTTTATGTTTTACATACTCGATTACATTATTTAAATCGCGGCCCACTCTCTGAAGTGCGTTCATGCCGCGAGTTGGTGTTGGAATAGGTGACCCTCCGGTTTAGGACTTACATGCAGCGGTTGGAAGCTCGCTGTTGCAGCGATTATTTTGTCAGATCTCCATCTTTCATACTTATGCATATTTTGGGCACGACGGGGCTCATGTCGTCATATGTCGATATCGCACTCTTAGAAGTGCATGAAGCGATTGTAGGTTGGGCGTTTGTACCTTGTTTTGGGTTGTAGTGTTGTGGTACTCTGTGTTGGGGCGTTCCCGGTTATTCCTGTTGGTATCTGGTGGCAGCCTTGCCGGCTTGCTTATTTTGACTATTCTTTTATGTATATAATGTTGGTTGGTGGCAGCCTAGTCGGCTAGCCTGTTTTGTTTGTTGTTATGTTATTGATTTGGCAGCCTTGTCGGCTCGCCCATTTTGGGGAGATGTTGTAAAAGCAGCGTTGTGCTGCCGAAATTTCTATAGATTTCGGTAGTAAAGGGATTAAGAATGACATGTCGATGTGGCGTCAATTAGGGCGTTTAGTCGCGACGTCCGGGTCGGATCGTGACAGAAGTGGTATCAGAGCCAGGTTAGTCCTCGGAATGTCTACAGACCGTGTTTAGTAGAGTCTTGTGTATGGGTATGTTATGCACCATACTTATACGCACGAGGCTGCCGGACATTTAGGATTGGTTTCTACTCTTTCATCCCGTAGATCGTGCAATAGAGCTATGTCATTAAGATAACCCCCCCCCCCTCTTCCTAATAATTATTGTGATTGCAGTTATGTTCTAAAAGACAGCGACAGTGGCTCGGAAGGGGAAAATCAGAGTAAATCGGACTTGACTTGGTGCGTCAAGTCATAAGGGAAGTGGAAGAGTTTGAGTAGAAGTATGATGACCAGGTTTGGAGATACTAGGTCAACGTCAGGTAAGGTAACTATTCAGAATCTTTTACGTACCAAATAAGAGAATAAGTTAACAATTCATCACTTAAGGGATGGTATCATCAGGGATTGGAACCAGGAGCAGTGTCCGAGGTTACGTATGTATACTAGAATATGTTGGAATTATGGAAAGTACGACAAGTAAGAAATGAAGTTGTTTATAATTACGAATAGTGAAGAGATCCCTTTCAGACCATGAATGAAGTGTTGACTTGTGAAATAAATTGCAGTAGCCTCTATCTTACGAATTGGTACTCGGTTATGCTAGGTTATCTGCTCTATAGTTGCAGAGATTGAACTTTTCCTTCCAAAGATAGAAAATGAAGCTTACCTATTTTTTTCTCCTTCATACCTCAAAATTAAATTTTGAGCGTTAATTGTTAGAATCTGTGACTGTTTTATGGTATACCATGTTGTTTGACTATGTGAAGGTAGGGAACTGCAAAAGAATATTGTTCTCATGTAAGAATGAGAAGGGGCTATTACTTCTGGAATAATAAGATTGATATATAAGGATGAAAACATTTTTCTTACTTTGGATCGAATGTTGGGAAGTATTGGACATAGGGATTAATTGAGTTTCTTTCGCAAATGACTTAGAACTTGGGAATGATGAGCATCCTATTAGTGTATAGTTGTGTCAAGCATTTTAAATATTGTAACCTCTGGAGTTCATATTTTCGGTTAAGAAGTTATTTGAAGGATTGGTAACCGAAATATGTATTTGTGCACAGTTTCAATGCATTGGTTCACGCAGAATGCTAAGATGATGTTATTTGATCTCTTGGAAGCCTCATCTCGACGAGGTAGATATTAAAAGTTATACAGAATAGTTGGAACACTGCGGGTGACACATAGGGGTATAAATAAAAGTTCCCATATGACCTTGGTGAATGCGTTTAATGATGTGGCTCTTAAAAAAGAACTGTGGATAGATATTGGAAGGTTACATGGCCAGATGCAAGGGCCATAGGCAATAATGAGTGATTTCAACTGGACATTAATATGGAATAGAAGAGTGAAGTGGCATGTCACTAAGACTGAGATAAGGGATTTTAAGCAGTAGGTAGCGGATTATGGTGAAATGAGTGTGGCGGGGTGTATAGCAGCACTTACTAATTAAGAATGAGATGATAACCTACCTGCTTCTAAGGTGTCTTTCATGAAACCAGACCTATATGAACATTCTCTTGAGTTAATTAAGTGAGAAGTAGGCATAAATACTTAGTATAAGTTCAGATACTTTAATAGGTGAAGGTTGAATCAAGATTTCTCTGCACCGTAATAGAATGATGAAAAACAGATAAGAGAGGTACAAAGATATAGATGAATTCAACAAAGTGATAATAGAAACTCAGTGTGATGTAGCCAAAGAGACAAATGTTGACGTAGCCAAAGACACCATTGAGTTAGTAAGTCCAACGAGAGGATAAAACAAATGCCACTTGAGGAGACAAGTGATAATAATGCAAATAAGGAGGAACAAAGAGATACTGGAGAAGAATATGGAAATAAATAGAATAAGGAAGACGACGATGGTAAGGTGGTAGAAGTAAAACAACTCATTAAGGACCCACAATTGATAGAAGAATCAAAAGTAACTCTTACTACTAAAGAACATGTTGAAGGAGCTTTTGTAGCAGCAAAAGTTAATGAGGAGCGGAATGTCGACAAGGGTCAGGAAGTGTGTACCAATGGTAACAACTCTAATAATAGTAACACAGTGATATTAAATGGAAGAGGGACAATAGGCGGTCTTCATATATATCTGTTTGAAACTGAATTTAAAGGGAGTCTTTTTAAGTAATGGAATGAAAAAGCCGATAATGACTGTACTTTTAAGAGGTTTGATAGAATGTTGACAAACATTTATTTTAGCTTGGTATGGACAAGTGGAAGTGGAACATGTAATAAGAACAAGTTTAGACCATGCCCCTTAGTTGTTAACTTAGGGTGGTCAATCTATGCATGTGAGTAGACCATTTAGATTCCTCAAGTTTTGGACAGAATATGAAGCATTATTTTAAGCACTAAATCAAAATTGGCACACTGTTGTTGATTGAGATGATTTCGTTTCTTTTATACCTAAACTGAAGAATGTCAAGACTGCCCTATTATTATGGAGTAAGGAAACTTTTGGAGATATTTTTAAGAAACTAAGTTTTAGGGAGGATATTGTTAGATTTAAAGAGGAGTTTTGAAGAATTTCCAACAGAAGCAAATAGAATGATTTTACAAAGAGTTAAGGCAGACTTCGAAAGAGTATGAAAAAGTTTCTGGCCATTTGATCAATAAAATGAGAGTTCTGTTTATATGCATGTTAAGACTCCTAGTAACTTGATTCAAGAAAAATGTATTCTTGGTTTCCCAGGAGAACATTTCCATTCATGTATTTAGGATATCCGATATTTCATGTTAGAAAGAGAAAGATAGACTATCTTTGAATTAATTAAGAAGATTAAAGACAAATTCTGAGCTTGAGAAGAAAAATTGTTGTCACCATGAGGTAAAGCAGTGTTGATTACTAGTGTGTCGCAAGTGTGCCTATACACATACTGCCTGCTATAAGACTTGCAAAATGTGTGATCAAAGATATACATACAAATAGTTGTAATTTTCTTCTGGTGTATAGTAAGGATGATGTTAAGGCTAAGCACTAGTTTACATGGTTAAAATGTACTTACCTAAGGATGATAGTGGATTGGGATTCAGACCTCATTTTGGATATATTAAATGCATTGTGTAAAAGCTATGATGGAAATCTAAGACCACCAACTCTTTATGGGTTAACTTTCTAGGGAACATGTACTTTGAAGCATTACCCTCAATATGTGCAACGGGAAGATGATTCTCAGGCCTTGGAGATGGGTGTTGAGGTAAAGGATAACATTAAACAAGGAATTTGGTGGGAAAACAAAGAGTGGTTGAATTGATAATCGTACCAAATTGGTAACATTACACGAAGTAATACTATCAGAGTTTCCAAGAAAGAGTGGAAGAGGTCAAAGAACTGCTACGTGGGGATTGATGAGGTTTGTCAAGGCTAGGGAAGTATCTGCCAGATGACATTGTCTCACATGTCACTACATTCTTGGTATATACCCTGTGGATAATCCTTGTTGGATAATGAGAAGTTCTAGTAAATTATTGTGTCAAGTGCATGAGATTTGTTGAGATAAAGATCCTATCCTTCTGAGGTATATAGGTAAATGTGGGTTAAAAGAATGTCATTTAAGGTATATTTCTTTCTATGGACGATGTAAAAATCTAAAATTCCAGTGGTTAAAATGTTGCAAAATATTGGAATTAATATAGTATCAAAATGTTGCTGATATATGTTTTACATCAAGAAATAATAGATCACTCGTTCTTACAAGAGAATTGGTCAATCTAATATGGAGCTATTTTAACAATGCATCAGGTATACACATGAATTGTCGTCATGTTAAGCATGCAGTACAGATATGGTGGACACTATTATGCCATTACAAATTGAAGCAAGTGTACAAGGTAGTACCAGCGAGAATATTGTGGCAAGTTTGAAAATGAAGGAATATAGTACTGCATGGAGGCTCTTTAACCTTGTTCAAGGTGTTACAGGAGATTCAGTTGAATATTCACGGGTAATTTGATTCCTTACTTAACTATTATTTGGTGAATGATATATGTGATGTATATTGTGGCCCTCTGCGGTATCTGTTGGTTTGCTGAATATAGGTGGATAGACATAATTATAAAGGAGACTCTGCCGAAATTATTCTAGCATGAGACCTATGATGAACATTCGAGGATGAATGTTTCTAAGGGGGGAAGGATGTTACACCTCGTAAGTTTAAGACGAGGGTTAAGAACGTCATTAGGAATAAAGATCTGAATTTAGGAAAGTAAGTATATTCTTACGTATTAATACGTAATAATTTAGGTTACAACGAGGGGATCAATGGAAATGGAAAAGGATAGTCCTATATATATTCTCGTTAAGAATACGAGACCTTATGGAATGTCCGGGAATTTAAGGAAACGGAAAGCTAGATTTAAAGGAATAGACTAAGGTTTACTACTTGGAGGATTTATTTAGCCTAATAAGCACTTAGGGGGTTAAAGTGTAAAAAGAAAAGGGACCTAAATGCATTTCTTTAAAATAATTACAAATCTGAAAATTTAGACTTAAAATGCCCTAACAATTCATTTTCCTCTTCAACACAAAAATCAAAACCCCTCTTCTTTTCTTTCCCTAGCTTGATCGAAAAACACCCCCCTTTGCAAGAGAAAAATCTAAGCTTTTACTCCACTTTGTTAGACCAATTATCCTACACAAGTAAGTCAAGAACTAGAGCAATTCTAGCACCCGAAAACAGTGGGTTCGGCCACCCCACTGCTGCCGATTTTGGAGAAGTTTTTTTAGGAGTTTTAGGTAAGTTTTAGCATGGTAAGCATGTTTAGATGATGGGTTAACATTGTAGAACACATTCATGTCAATTTGGAGTTGAAAGAGTGAAGCATTGGGCAAGAAAATGACCAAAACAGTGGCATTTTTCGCTGGGACAGTGAGCAGATTTTCGGAACTGCTGGACAGGTTTTTAGTCAAATTTGGAAGGGAATATCTCCTAGCATATTAGGAGTTTTTGGGTGTTTTAAAAGCCTAAAATGAAGTTCGTCGAGTATAGTTTCCAAATAAACAAACCACTCGTCGATAGGACACCGGAGTAGAGAGTTATGGACGTTACAAGTTCAGCTGACGAAGCAGTGAATCGGGACTGTTTTGGGGATTTAATTAAGGTATGAAAATTCTTCAATCTATGCTATAATTGAAGTTGCATGTTGTTGTAGTTGAAGTATTGGGTTATGGTCGATAATTGCATGTTGGGAATTGGAAGGAAAGCTTAATGTTAATGCACTTGTGATATGGAATTGTTGATAGAGAAGTTGGATTAAGAAGTAAGAAAAAGAATTAGAGAATTGTAACATTTTAGGGCCAACTTTTATGAAATTGTTGAGCATGATTGTCCCGCTTTAAAGGCCGTTCTTGTTAGATTATAATATAAGTTATGAAATTATAAATACGTTGCGATGATCGTCAATACATATCTTAAAAGAAGTTAGAAGTAATATATTGCAAACTAAAAGACTTGAGCTTTTGTTACTAATTGTTAGACTTGGTGGATTGCCTTAATGGACTATTTTCTTATTATGAATTAAGAGAGTGGAATATGATAGATAGGTGGTTTAATCACCTAAATTGTTGTTGGGATTAAATTCCATAAAGGTGGGAAGAAAGGTTGTATAGATGGTATGTGCCAAGTATATGAGCTATTATGGTCATACTCTTAAGTAATGACTTATTGATTGGTTGGTTGGATTGTTGGCTGAATTGGATTGTTGGTTGGAGTTGAATTGTTGGCTGATTTGGATTGTTGGAAAATTGTGGATACGCACATAAACAAAGGAAATGCTGCCCAAATTTTTATAGAAATAAGGGAGCCGTTATTCATATAACTTACATTAAAAAAATCAAAATTGACGAGCGTGTTATTCCTTATTATAGGTTGAAGTACTAGACGAGGCATACCTTAATATCGAGTTGATTAGTTCGCCTAAGAGGTATGTGAGACCTTTCCTTCTTTCTTTTGGCATGATTTTTATGAAATGCAGTGGACGTGCTTAACTCCTACCGATTCGATTTTAAAAATGATTATTTACTAGTGATTATGATTTCAGTAACAGAGTTTATGGTAATAATTATAGTGAGAGTCACATAATGATTTTAATTGCATACAGTTGCTCATGATATCTACTCGTGTTAAGTGTTACTATTTCACTCCACTGAGTCCCGGGCCAGGTCATGTTCGTGCGCAGCCATGCATCATTCATCGAGTCCCTCACAAGAGGGTCGAGACACGTTATATATGTATATATACAGATTACATCAAGTTCCTCCATAGAGGGCCGAGACACGTTACGCGAATCTGATTCCATCGAGTCCTCCATGTAGGCGAGACATGTTATCTGATTTTATATACGAACATGAGCATGATGATTTATGATTGATATACATGATATGATTTTGAGACATGATTCTCGATTTTATGAAATTTGATGACTCTGTTTACTTGCCAATACGATTGTTATTCGATTTTGATATTTTATGTTTTACATACTCGATACATTATTTCAGACCACTCTCACAGAAGCTGCGTTCATGCCCGCAAGTTCAGGTGTTCATATAGGTGACCCTCCAGTTTAGGACTTACATGCAGCGATTGGAAACTCGCTTTGTTGCAGGCGGCTATTTTAGTCTGAATCTCCATCTTTCGGACTTATGCATATTTTGGGCACGACGGGGCTGTCGTCATATGTCGATATCGCGCTCTTAAGTGCATGAAGCGATTGTGGGTTGGACGTTTGTACCTTATTTTGGGTTGTAGTGTTGTTGTACTCTGTGTTGGGGCGTTTCCGGTTATTCCTGTTGGTATCTGGTGGCAGCCTTGCCGACTTGCTTATTTTGACTATTCTTTTATGTATATAATGTTGGTTGGTGGCAGCCTAGTCGGCTAGTCTGTTTTGTTTGTTGTTCTGTTATTGATTTGACAGCCTTGTCGGCTCGCCCATTTTGGGGAGATGTTGTAAAAGCAGCGTTGTGCTGCCGAAATTTCTATAGATTTCGGTAGTAAAGGGATTAAGAATGACATGTCGATGTGGCGTCGATTAGGGCGTTTAGTCGCGACTTGCGTCGGGTCGTGACAGACGTTTACATTATCCTTGGGATATGTGTGATTATATGTGAGATGTGAGTATAAAGGGTGCCTGTCGGACAAGTCGCGGCGTCGGGTCGGTCGTGACGATGCGACCGCCACCGTATATATTCAGCACATTTAATTTTAAATCCAAAATCCAATATTGATTTAATTAAATAATTTCCATGAAATAGAAATTATCCCATAATTTATTATAAATTTAAATATCTCGATTCTAAATCGAATATTTAATATTCTCTCAATATACCCTTAGACCAAAAATACAATCGACATAGTGTGACCCTTTAGGCCTTCACATATCGACACTAATCAAATTAAGGTCCATACAGAACTCCTAGACTGCGTCGTATGACGAACTCAATATGTAAAATACGTTTACATGAATCCAACAAAGATAACATTTATGTGAGATGATAAATATCTTTCATTCGCGACATACTCGATCAAGCTTAGAATTTGACACGTATCTATCCAAATGGCTTGATCACTTTATCTCATCTATATTAGTCGACAACTAGACCATATTCTAAATATGTCTCTTGCATCTGCCAATGACTTGGTCGACCTAATATCACTAAGAAGTTGAGTGTTCTCTCGTATCCAATCGAGGAATGAATCATATTCTTGGCTCAACTACCACCTTAGTTTACATCGCAATGTACCCAAAGGAATTTATGCTTAGGACAGGGTCAAAGTACACTACTCCGCAAACAATGTGCGTATTGACCTCAAGTCAAAGGACCTTTATCTCCCACACACTGATAACACTCTAGACATGTATAACAAATAGTTTATCAGCAGGGTATACCAATACTTTCTAAAAGTATTCATGTGTCCATCACTAGTAACCATTACTAGTAGCAAGTGAGACATACTACATTCTAAGAATGTGATGCAGACCGCATGTCGACTTATAACATATCATCTATATCTCATTCTCGATGATCATTAGTCGAGGCTACTTTAAGAGTTACGTTTTATCATTAATAACTCACTCTATTAATGACAACGTAAGCTCAAGGGATACACATTAATAAATAATTACAAACAATCAAATAATAATTTAATAATCACAAATGTCATAAATATATTAATCTTATTAATAATACGAATGTATTCAAGTACATTTATTCCTAATAATGATTGTCTCTAGAATATACATACTTTCAGGCTGGATGTCAGTAGTTGATAAGATTACTTGAAAAAACGGAAGATGATATTAATAGATAAGCTCTTATATTACCAGGATACTGACTGGATATTTTGCACGCTTTGTGCATGACACCATGTGCATTGTTAATTATATGTCTAGAGTTAAAAGGTGCAATTTGATTTTACATACTGGGCATTCACATTTATGTAATGTTTTGAAGCACCGTATAGGGATGATTTCATTATTTCATTGTGGCTGGTGATGATTTGCCTCGATATGTTTCTCCTCCAATCACTTGAAACTGAACGAGTTTCAATTTGATCTGGTAGTTTTATAGGCTGCTTTGGTGGAAAGAGTTGTTGAATTCTCAGAGGAGGACACCGACTTCTCGAAAGAAAGAAAAAAAGTATTATGGGTATTGAATTGTAAACATCTCAATATAAGTATGGTATATCACAATGATTGTTCCTTGTATTCTCTTACCATATTGTGTCCGTATGTTATAGCACGGACCATCACTCATCTAAAACACATGAAATTTAGCATTTGAAAATTTTGTTCTCCGGACGTACTTTCAACTTTAAAAACAAAGAGCATGAGAAGATCTTTGCTAATTTCATAAAGTTTTCCTTGCATTGCTTTTTTATAGGAATGCATTGTTAAATATATATTGTGTGTATATTGAATAGATTTCAGCAAATATTATGGGCCACAGCCGAGAGCCCATCACGGAAAGCTGTCCAAACCCAGAGCACTATTATTTGTATATTTGGTATATATTAGACTTAGTCTTGTACCTTAATTAATAGTGTAATATTACCATAATTGTATAGTTAGTCTCCATATAGAATAGAGATTTAGATGTAGAATAGGAAAAAGATTTTCCTATGTAACTTGTATCAAGAGATTAATTCTTTCATGGTATCAAGAGTCTAGGTTATATTTACCTTACTTCCGTTCCTTTCTTATTCTCTCAAAAACAGTGATACCCCCCTTCCTCTCAGGTTTTTAACTAAAACCGAGGCAGTTTTTGTCTTCCAAAACTTCTCTCACAAATTCTCTTCTCCGAATCTTCGTGTTTTATTCACCATGAGTAATAAAAACATGTTTCATCCTGCCCTCACAGTTTCTAACATCAAGAGCGTTCTCCCTATTGTTCTTGACCTAGAAAACGTTCAATATGGGACGTGGGCGGAATTATTCAAGATTCATGCAATGACACATCAATTCCTCCACCACATAATCCCACCGGTTACTCCTACAGCAGGTGATACAGCGGCTACGGAGGTTGTGCCCACAAAAGTAGACGAGTCAAAATTATGGGTCATGCTTGATGCAAATGTTCTTCAATGGATTTATGCTATAATATACATGGACCTTTTATAGACGATTATGAAACCCAACTCCACAAATATGGAGGCTTGAAATCGATTGTGTAATATCTTCCAAGATAACAGTCATTTCCGGATTGTTACCCTTGAACAAGAATTTTCTCAAGTCGCTATGGCGAATTTTCCTAAAGTTTCATATTATTGTAAATGACTCAATGATTTGGCGGATCAACTTCGCAACATAGGTGCTCCAATTACTAATAGTCGTCTCGTTCTACAGATGGTTGCAGGCTTATCCGAGGCCTATAACGGTGTTGCTTTGATCCTTCGTCAAAGTAACCCCCTTCCGAAATTCTATCAAGCCCGCTCCATGCTCACATTGGAAGAAGCGGATTTAGCTAAAAGGCGGATATAGGGGCTAGTCCCGTCGTCATGATGACTGAGTCCAATGTTCCGTCTTCCGGCTCCACCAACTCAAGCCAAAATTACAACAACGACGGTGGTAAAAAGGGTCAAAATTGGAAAAATAATGGCAAGAAATGCGGCGGAAACACCGTCGGTAACCGGAACAATGGCGGTGGCAGCGACAGTTCTCGGCCCGATCGCGATGGAAGCGATCATAGGGCCTGATGGGCCACTGTCGATGTGATGGGCCCAGATTCTAGAAACGCGATGCGATCCGATGGGCGACAATGAGCCTCCAATGTACCCTGGAAATTGGGCCCTGTTTCGACCCAATTTTATGGGTCCAGCAGCAGGGTACCAGCCCAGCAGTGGTTCGAGGCAGCAGTCCGGGGTGCTTGGGCCCCGGCCCCCTCAAGTCCATCACACAGTAGGTCCCACACAAACCGATATTGAAGTCGCAATGCACACGCTTGGAATGACTCAACCCGACCCGAATTGGTACATGGACACAGGCGCCACTACCCATATGACATCCGACCAAGGTACTCTCTCGTCTTATTCCAATTTGAGCAGTAATCGTGGTATAATTGTTGGTAATGGTAATTCAATTTGAATTAAGGGTTATAGTCATAAAACGTTGTCTCATCCCCATCCACCACTTATCTTGAAAAATACCCTTCATGACCTAAAATTAATTAATTTTTTTGTGTATGTTCATAAATGCACCACAGATAATTGGATTTCTATTGATTTTGATCCATTTGGATTTTCTGTGAAGAATTTCAAGACGGGGAGTCCTCTCATAAGGTGTGCAGTATGGGAGATTTTTATCCAATCACACCAAGTCTCAGTTTCTCACATCAAGTCATGTCATCCACTTTTGCAGCTCTTGATCCTTCCTTGTGCCATGCTCGTCTAGGTCATCTGGGGGCATCTATTTTATCTACTTTAGATAGAAATAAGTTTATTTCATGTAAGGGTATGCGTAGTACTTCAAATTGTCAATCTTGTTCTCTAGGAAAAATTATTAAGGTGTCATTTGTAGCTTCGAATTCTCATACTTCAATGTCATTTGGTATTATTCATAACGATTTATGGACATCTCCCGTTCTCAGTTCTATGAGTCATAGTTATTATGTGTTTATTTTTGGATGATTATTCTAAATTTTTATGGATGTTTCTAATAGCGAAAAAATCCCAAGTTTTTTCCACCTTCGTAAAATTTAGAGCTTTCATTAGAACTCAATTCGAATGGAAAATAAAAAATATTCAATGTGATAATGACAAAGAATATGACAATGGGGAGTTTCGGGAGTTTTGTGCTAACAATGAGATAAATTTTTATTTCTCTTGTCCTCATATGTCTTCACAAAATGGAAAAGATGAACGTAAAATTCGTACCATTAATAACATTATCCGCACCTTGTTGGTTCATTCTTCCGTCCCACCATTATTTTGGCATCATGCTCTACAAATGGCCACATATCTACTTAATATTCTTCCTTTTAAAGGTTTGACATATTCGTCCCCTCATCATATTTTATATAATAAGACTCATTCGTATTTCCATCTTAGGATCTTTGGGTGTTTGTGTTATCCCCTTTTTCAATCCACCACAATTAACAAACTTCAGACCCGTTCTACTCATTGTGTATTTTTGGGTTATCCGTCAAATCAACGTGGGTATAAATGTTTTGATTTGTCAACTAATCGAATCATTATTAGTCGTCATGTTATTTTTTATGAGTCCCAATTCCCATTTTCTAAAGTAGAAAAACCCGTGTCTAGTTCGTATAATTTTTTGGATGATGATATCTCACCCTATATTATCCAGCATTTTTCGGATATATCCCGCAACCCATCGTCAGCGTCGCGGCCCTTCGGGGAGGTGTCGTGGCACCTACCTTCCAGTAGCCACTGGAACGAAGGTGTCGTGACCCTGGATCGCGGCGCCACGACGCCTCCGACGGTCCATATACCATCACTGCATGCTGAAAATTCCCAAAATTCACCTAATCCAGCCTCGAGTTATGGTCCAGTCACCCGCAGTCAACGGAGTATTTTTAAACCAAAAAGACATTTTAATTTAAATTTTAATGTTATTAAATCACCCTTACCCCGTAATCACGTGTCTGCCTTAAATGACCCTAATTGAAAAATTGTCATGACCGATGAATATAATGCTCTTATTGATAATAAGACGTGGGAGTTGGTACCCCATCCATCTGGTGTTAATCGGTCTATGTGGATTTTTTCTCATAAGGATAATTTTGACGGTTCTTTTGCAAGACATAAAGCTCGACTTGTAGGAGATGGTAAGACTCAACAGGTTGATGTGGATTGTAGTGAGACATTTATCCCGGTGGTCAACCCGGCTACCATTCGCACTGTGCTCAGCTTGACTCTTTCAAAATCATGGCCCATTCATCATCTAGACGTGAAGAATGCATTCCTACATGGTGATCTCAAGGAGATAGTCTATATGCATCAGCCCTTGGGGTTTAGAAATACTAGATATCCTCATCATGTATGTTTGTTGAAGAAGTCCTTATATGGGTTAAATAGTCTCCACGAGTTTGGTATAAGAGGTTTGTTGACTATGTTTCGACCATTGGGTTCTCTCACGGCAGGTCTGATAATTCATTATTCATATATCGTTGGGGTTCTTCCATAGATTATATACTATTATATGTGGATGATATTATCTTGACTGTCTCTTCTGATGCTTTGCGAAAGTCTATCATGACAATGCTCAATTCTGAGTTTGTCATGAAAGACTTGGGGTCATTGTTATTTTTTGGGGATTGTTGTCACTCGTCATGCAAGTGGATTGTTCTTATCAAAGAGAAAGTATGCAGCTGAAATCATTGAGAGAGATGGGATGTCATCCTGTAAGTCCACTTCTACTCCAGTTGATACTTAACCTAAGTTAGGTGCTGCAGATGACTCTCTCTATGAGGATCTGACCTGATATCGCAGTCTTGTAGGCGCCCTTCAGTATCTTACGTTCACACGACCTGATATTACATATGTCGTACATCAGGTGTGTTTGTTTATGCATGTTCCCAGGATTGAACATATGAATGCGCTCAAACACATTCTTAGATACATTTAGGGAACACTTGATTATGGCTTGCATTTGTATCCTTCGTCGACGTCTACAATTGTCTCTTATACAGATGTTATGGGGAGGTTGTCCTGACACCAGACGGTCTACGTCTGACTATTGTATGTTTTTAGGTAATAACTTGGTCTCATGGTCTGCCAAGCGTCAATCCACGCTTACATGTTCAAGTGCAGAGGCCGAGTATCGAGGGGTATCCAATGTGATCGCTGAGTCATGTTGGTTACGTAATCTTCTTTTAGAGCTTCATTGTCCTATTCAGAAGGCTACATTGGTGTATTGTGATAATATAAGTGTCATCTACCTTTCTGGTAATCTAGTTCAGCACCAGCGCACTAAACATATAGAGATGGATATTCACTTTGTTCGAGAAAATGTAGCTAAAGGACAAGTACGCGTCTGCCATGTCCCTTCCAGATATCAAATTGCAGACATCTTTATAAGGGTCTTCCCTCGGTTTTTTTTGAAAATTTTAGAGACAGTCTCAGAGTACGAAGACCGCCCGCTATGACTGCGGGAGTGTGTTGAATATACACGCAATATACCAAAGTATATTGCATGTATATTGAATAGATTTCAGCAAATATAATGGGCCACAGTCGAGAGCCCATCACGTGAAACTGTCCAAACCGAGAGCCCTATTATTTTGTATATTTGGTATATATTAAACTTAATTTTGTACCTTAATTAGTAATATAATATTACCATAATTGTATAGTTAGTCTTCGTATAAAATAGGGATTTAGATATAAAATAGGAAAATGATTTTCTTATGTAACTTGTATATATATGTTTTTCATCAATAAGAAGGAATTAGTGTTAATTAGCGCGTAAATTTATTCTCCTCCTAAACTCTAATCAGTAGCATATAAATACATCATTTTTTTTGTTGACGAAGGAACCCGCAGCCGCTACTCTTTCGAGTGCGCCTGAGGTAAACCGGTGTGATGGCTTGCAAACCACGTCAGCCAGGTAAACCACACTTGGCAAGCCATGTGTGACAGGCTCAACCAAGAAGGTTTATGCAGGGGATCGAACTCGTGACCTTGCGGTCCCGCGCTCTACTGCTACACCAACTTGGCTACCCTTGCGGGTATAAATACATCATTTTGAGTATAGCAAAAGAAGATTTTTCCACCATAATATGACGGCTAGTATTAATTATCCAAAAAAGAATGTTCTGCATCTTGTGAGGATATTAAGATTGTGGAAACAAGGGAATTCATTCGCTTCGTGAGGATTATTTCTAATAATTGATGACACGAATCGTAGTTACTTTACTTTTGATAAATAAAACTCCTAATTCTCCTCCATTAAGTATTCATTACTTTTTTTTTATTGTGAGGAATCGTGCATTACTCTTTCGAGTACAAGACAGTAAACTCCGGTGATCGATAGCGTAAACCACGTCACTTAAATACAACATTTTCACATTATGATATTATTTGCTTTTTGAAGTTGAATAATGAAATTAATGCTTCTAGTAGATAAAGAAAAGTATGAGAGGGAAAAAACTAGATAATGGAGGGGACACTTACCACTTCCTTATCCAACTTGTCTTCCCCATGCTAAGAAAATTATTATGTCACCTTCCTACCTTATGATGCCTTCCCCACTTACTACTACTACTACTATTTTTTGTGATCATCATAAAGTATCCCTCCTACTTTACAAAACTATTGCAACTCTATTACTTGAAAATTGAGATGATGTCGAGGTATTATTTAGTGGAGTATATATAATGTTACATATTAATTTATACATTAATTTACATTAGAAATGTTGTAATTTTAAGACGACAAAAAAGAATTACAACTCTATTACTTAAAATTTGAGATCATATCTGGATCTTATTTAGTGGCATATGTAAAATTTTACGTAATTAATATCGATTTATTATCATAATTTAATTGTATATTTATGTGGATTTAAAATATTACTCCCTTCATTTCAAAATAAGTTGGTGTTCTTCGTTTGGACATATCCCTTAAGAAAACTATTAATTCCTAGAAAATAACTTATTCTTAATAAATACTTTGAAAAAGATGTAGCTCTTTAGTACTCTCAAATTATTTGTCATTTTTTTTATTTACACGCCCCTTAAGAAATATTAATTGTGAGGATATTTGATACACTTTACTCTTATTTATATCTAAGTTATAATTTCTCTCCACTTATTGTCTACTCTATTTATGTGTCATCTTAATTAATGATAAATGGTAAAATGAAGAAAAACTAGTTAATTAGGTCTTGAATTTCTAAAACGACAAATAATTTGATACAATTATTTTTAGTAATCACGACAAATTATTTGAGATGGAGGAAGTAGTTTATTAATTATATAAAACTCCATTTATTTAAATAAGGATAAATGTGAAATGCATCATTAATGTCTTCTTGATTATGTGAAATAAAATGAAAAGATAAAAATATCACTTATTTTGAAACGGAGGAAGTACGATTCTAAGACTTTATTTCTTATTCTAAATTAATTAATGTTTACTTTACATGTTTTTTCAAGCAACGTCAATTTATTATATATAACACATTATTTTTTTAAATATGTTAGTTTTTTATATAGATAATTAAATTTCTTAAGGTGTCTCTAGACTCTCCACTACTAAGATTCTCACTAAGCATAATTTTCAATGGTACAGTTCACTAAACTCACCTGCCCACTTATGTTGCCTACATCATACATGGATTTCCTTAACTTTGTTAGGTCCTTTCAAACGACTCAAAAAACACAACTTCTACCTAATAATTTCTCGAAATAAACGAAGATCAGATCCGTTTCACACCACTTTCTTTTTGGTTTATTTCCGTTTCACACCACTTTCTTTTTGGTTTATTTCCCTCGATAAAAAAAAGTTTGTGAAGAAGAGAAATTGTTCAAGTCATACGAAGAGACAACCCACACCTTTATCATCCGATGTAAAACTTTTTAACAAAAATGCGCACATATAAAATTCGATATCTGAAGCGTGAATAATATATTTGTTAGCTGTCATGGATGGAGCTTTGAGCTAAGAGAGAAAGCAATGGAACAATAGCGCATGGAATAAGCTTACAGAGAATAGAAATTTAAAAAATGTCGATCTACAATTCTTACGGTTAGATTTATGAATCAAATGTAGATTTGTAAAAATAAAGGAGAAAAACAGAGAAGGAAAACCAGAAAATGGAGAACGTGGGAGAGAAGAGAGGCAGGAGAGAAGAGATATTTCTAGGCTCAAAGATGAGCTTCTGTAATATTTTCTTATTGTATTAAAATATACAAGTCTAACTCTATTTACAAGCTAGAGTCTAGCTCTTCTAATGAAGGTTAATCTAACAAACTTATAACAAACTAATCAATCAACTAATAACTACTACTTACTATCATATATCTCAACATCCCCCGTCAAGCTAGGCACTGAAAACATCGATTTCAGTCCTAGCTTGGAAGCAATACTAGACAGCAGCCACACCGGTATTCCATCCACTGTTCGCATCACAGCAGCCACACCAGTGTTCCATCTACTGTTCACATCCCAGCAGCCACACGAAACCTCAGCAGCGGGTTCATGCTCAACTGCGTTAATTTCAGCAGCAACACATTATCAACAGCAGCACCAGTAACATATGCAGTACCAACACTTACAGCGAGTGTTCCTCTGTATACTAAACCAAGCAAGCAATGAGCAGTACACCAGCAAATTTTCCTTAGCACAGTGAGCAGCACATCCAAATATCTTCTCTTATCTGTAGTTGTGAAGGCATCCGCCACATGCTCTCTGCCATGTTGCAAAGCACACTACCAGGTCTTAATGCCCTGACAATTGTAGCAAAAAATGTTTTTTCCACAAGCTCTATCGCATATGTTTAACAAAACATCCAAACCAGCAGTGACTTCATTCAAAACCAGTGAGCCGCGCTCGAGCAGTAAGAAGCAAATTTGAAATCCTAGTATTCTTGGTCACAGAAACAGATTCCTAGTCAGTGTATAGTCTCATTGCTTCTCCATATTTTCCCGAAGCAGAAACAGCACCACTTGGTGCCTCTGTTTCTACATTTTCATTTACAATACCAACAACATCAACACAAAAAAACCCAGTCCTGCAGTAGCATCAAATGATAAGTCCTGCAGCAGCAACAAAGTTTGCAAAGAAGTCCCATCTATGACAACATCATATTTCCCTTCATGTGTGTTCCTCAGAAATTCAACAGCAACCACCACAACTAAAAAAAATAGTCCTGTCCATAAACTGCAGAAATATTAGCATTAAAAATAAACGAAGCGGCTTGATTTTCTGCGGCAAAGATTAAGAGGTAAAAGTAGAACACAAATGCATCAAGCAGCAGCTTCAACTCCCACATCAATAATGAAGAACTCCTCGTTCTCTCGTCTCACTCGGACTAGAGAATCTTTCGATTCTCCCTATAGAACCCCGAGCCCGCGACTAGTGCCCTACCTGGACACTCTTCTACCCATACAACACAAGTAACCCACGAAAGCTAAATAACACTCATCATCATTTTTTTTCTTTAACCAAAGGCAAAGCCGACAAGACTGCCATAATATATAACACCCGAATGTGATTACAACTGTACAACAATATAAATACAACTCACGCAAGTCCAGCTCACATATGAATACAGACCTCTAAGAATTTGGACAGTAACTATGACGGGACAAGGCCCCGTCGTACCCCTGAATATACTTATCCATAATGGCAAGCTCCGGAACACTGGAGCTCTCCCAAAATGCTGAACAAGGAACCTAAGCTCACGGATCACCCAACTGAGTACCTATACCTGCGGGCATGAACGCAGCCCCCCGAAGGGGGTCAGTACAACAGGTACTAAGTATGGAACGAAAATAAAGTACAGTATTAAAATCATAGTTGGCCAAGAATGACAGGGACAAGTAAAATAATGAAATACCAGATCCAACCGTGTCATATAAAATAAAATTCAACTGTACCTTGTATCACTATACCCGTGTACCATCAGATTTCATCAGACATCAGATCAACGTACCATCGCATAATTGTATCATCGTACACGATCACCAGATCATCGTATTTCATCAGATCACTGTACCACTATAACACCGAGAGTCAACTGTACCTTTTCAAGATATACAAGTCATGTCAAAATCAGGGACACCTGCCCTCGGAATATAACATCACGGGACTCGAACCTGCATATGTATGTATATAGCATCATGGGACTCAAACCCACATATGTATATATGGTGACATGGGATTTGAACCCAAATCATGGAGAGCTAGTCCATGGAATAGTATAGTGTCATGAGGCTCTAACCCACATACATCTATAAATAATGTCGCCGGGAAAATGATATAATGTCATGGAACTCTAACACATATACATATATAATGTCGTCGGGAGAATGATATAATGTCATGGGACTCTAACCCACATACATATATAATATCGCCGGGAGAATGATATAATGTCATGAGACTCTAACCCACATACATATATAATGTCACCGGGAGAATGATATAATGTCATGGGACTCTAACCCACATACATATATAATGTCGCCAGGAGAATGATATAATGTCATGAGACTCTAACCCACATACATATATAATATCGCCGGGAGAATGATATAATGTCATGGGACTCTAACCCACATACATATATAATGTCGCCGGGTGAATGATATAACGTCATGGGACTCTAACCCACATACATATATAATGTCGTCGGGAGAATGATATAACAACTTCCATTTTATAAAACCCAAAGTACTTTTGAAATATATAGAACCACTTTCTTTCTAGACAAACCAACTAGAACCATGTACGTCTGTTGCACATCCTTTTCATTCATAAACCCCAAGACACTAACACTTATAGTCTCAAACACTTTCACTTTTAAAATCAAGTTACTTATTCTTTCCAAATTAAGTAACACATACTTTACAAATCAAGTTACCTATACTCTTCAAATCCATTAAGAGGAACTTCCCTTCTAGAAATCCAAAGTACTATGTATAGAGTAACATCACCAAGTACTATCAATAGAGTATATCACTAAGGATTAGGTTCTAATAGAACTCTATAGAGATCAAGTCAAGTATACTTCTAAAATCAAGGCAAGTATACTTCAAGAAACAAGTCATGTATACTCCAATAACAATAATGCCGATAGAAGGAAGTAGTTCACATACCTCATTGACGACTAACCAACACAACAAGTAGAATACGCCCCGAATAGGTACTTCAACCTTATCGGCTATTCCACACGCCAAGTAGAATATGCCACACGTAGTACTTCAACCTAAAATGACAATAGCACTTCTATCAACTTCAAGCTTTCAAGTGTAAGACTTATACCAAGTAATGGTCCTCTTATTCTACGGAAATTTGGGCAGCACTTCCTTCGTTTCTACGTACTTTTCAACCTTTTTCAAGGCCCAAATTCAACAACCAACAAGCCCCGACTAAGGGCACAATCAATACAACAACCAAAGGGGATTACATACCTACTAGACGTGTAAAATTCTGCCCCGTGATCATATCAAAATAGTCCCTAAAAACAGTCCACAATTAATAAATATTAAGGGTACAATGTGAAGCCTTTAACACCCTTATCCCTTAGGACTTTCATTAGCCATTTACTATATTAAACATGCAAGTTGGTGGCTGATTTTCCAGCATATATACACATCCAAAACAGTCCCTAAAACGTTACGACGACGTCTTAACAGTTTTGGGCAGTTTTCGGCCAATAACAACTACAACAATCCGATAACTCGTTCCTTTATCCATTTTATTCCAATTCAAGTTCCAATACTTTTATACAAGTCTCATCAACTTATCAAAAATAATATTACTTCATTACAACATGCAATAGGTGACGTTAACAACAACAAAAATCAACGAATCCAATTGTCGCCCACAATGGCCTAGTCTCGGACAACACCCAAAAATGGAACATGCACTTCTTATTTTTAATATCTTCCTTAATACAAGTTCATCTACTAGTCATAACAATAAGTAATATCCAATTACTTCAAAAGGAAGAAGAGTTCTTACCCAAAAATGTCCAAAAAGCCGAGAATAAGGTCACAAGGGTTTTGGCCCGCAGTTTTCGTTTCGCTCCACTTCTTCAAGTTCCAATCACATACAAGCATCCACCACAATATTATAACCAACTTCACTTCACGTTTCACTTCCAAAAAGTCGACTAACAAGCCTAGGGTTTCACCCTCATTTTCGGCCGAAAAAGATTATTGGTGTGTTATCTTGGCTTAACACTTGGTTAGGAACCTTAATCTTGTATTAGTAAACTAACTTGGATGTTTAAGAATTTTTGGTCTTCAAAATGGCCCTTGGACGAGAGCACAAGAGAGGAGAGGGGTATTTTTTCATGAATAATTCTAAGTGTTCAAGTCTTGCACCCTCTATGTATATATAATATATCCCAATGGATGGATTCATGACAAGTGTATGGACAAGTGGAGTGGGTCCCACATGCCCACTTGTCCTCAAAATGTCTATAAAGTTGTCATCTTGCCAAGATAAGTGGGGGTGACACGTGTCACCCTCCTATTGGTCCAAAATTATTTCTTCACAAAAATATTCTATACTTGGCCAAAATACTCAAAATATCGTGGGCCCCACAAAATCGTAAAATTTCCTGTGGGCCCCACATGACCAAATCCGAGACTTAAAAATCTAAAACTTCAATATACTATAATAATTCCATATACAAAATTTGAGAATCAAATTCCAAGTCGTTAACTTTTTCCTTCACAAAATTCAAATCTTAAATCTTTAATCACGTTCTCAATTAGTAGCCCTGGTATTACGGGGTGTAACATCCTTCCCCCCTTAGAAATATTTGTCCCGAATGTTCATAGTGGGTCTCAAACTATACAGATTCCGGCATAGTCTCCTTACTATACCTATCAACCAATACTCCACAAAACCAATGATGCCACACACGACCATAATATATCGCATAGTCTCATTCTACTTCAGATAGTCCTTAGCACATTGTACTTCCTTTGAAATCAAAGTCACATTCCTAAGGTCCTATTACAATTCCTTAAAATTGATAGTACCATTTCTAATCGGCTCAACGATCATCAACCTCAATCACAAGTGGTTTATACTCAAACCAAGGAATCATCACCTCTAATATACTTCACATATACCATGTACTTTAACCACAATCACACATAAATTACTTCACTCTTGAAGGTCTTGTCTATCTAAGGTCTCAACGATTATCCAATACTCTAAGATCCTCAAATATTTCATGTCCCAAGCTTACATTATTTCTCCCCGTATACGGGCAAGATAGCTTCTCAATATCTCAAAATCATGTTGTCTTAATCACAACAACTCTATTTACTCCATACCAATATTATTCGTGCATCTCACTTAAACATACAACACAACTTAATCTAATCACATGGTATGTCATTAAGTCAATTAAACATGATCTCCTAAGGGTTTATCACCCTTTTCGATAGCTCATCACCTCATAATTATTCCAAATTAGCACATATATAACCCTGATGTGGATTCATTAAACTGTTTCATACCATCTAAGCCATTATCAAAGCTTAACCAACTCAACATAACCCATAACCATTCTAGGAAACACACTTGGCCCTAATAATATATCCATATAGATGTACATCATCATACCAACTATACAACAATTGTTTTTTTTACCAATCTGGATACAAAGTCCATATATTCCCCTTTTGGGCCGATGTCGCTTTCTCCTAGCTGCAATCACAATAAGACGTTAGGGAGGGACTACCCTAACAACACAGCTCTATCGCACGATCTTGGAGTTAGAAGAATAGAAACCAATCCTAAATGTACTATAGCCTCCTGTTTATGGATGTGGTGCACAACACACCGATAAACAAGACTCTAATATACACGGTCTGTATATATTCCGAGGACTAACTGCTCTGATACCACTCTATCACGACCTGAACCCCGGGCCCGCGACTGGTGCCCTACCTGAGCACCCTTCAACCCATACAACACAAGTAACCCGCGGAAGCTAAATAACACTCATCATCATTTTTTTCTTTAACCAAAGGCAAAGCCGACAAGGCTGTCATAATATATAACACCCGAATGGGGCTACAACTGTACAACAATATAAATACAACTCAAGCCAGTCCAGCCCACATATGAATACAGACCTCTAAGAATTTGGACAGTAACTATGACGGGACAAGGCCCCGCTGTACCCCTGAATATACCTAGCCATAATGACAAGATCTGAAACACTAGAGCTCTCCCAAATCGCTGAACAAGGATTCTAAGCTCACGGATCACTCAACTGAGTACGTATACCTGCGGTCATGAACGCAGCCCCCCGAAGGGGGTCAGTACAACATGTACTAAGTATGGAACGGAAATAAAGTACAGTATTAAAATCATAGCTGGCCAAGAATGACATGGACAAGTAAAATAATCAAATACCAGATCCAACCGTGTCATATAAAATAAAATCCAACTGTACCTTGTATCACTATACCCATGTACCGTTGTACCGTTGTACCATTGTACCACTATGCTACTGTATCGCATTTCATCAGATCATCGTATCACCGTACTAATTGTATCATCAGATTACTATATCATCGTACCATCGCACATCAGACATCGTACTCACCGCATCATCAGATCACTATACCACTGTACCATTGTAACACCGAGAATCAACTGTACCTTTTCAAGATATACAAGTCATGTCAAAATCAGGGACACCTGCCCTCGAAATATAACATCACGAGACTCGAACCTGCATATGTATGTATATAGCATCATGGGACTCAAACTCATATATGTATATATGGTGACATGAGATTTGAACCCAAATCATGGAGAGTTAGTCCATGGAATAATATAGTGTCATGGGACTCTAACCCACATACATCTATATATAATGTCGCCGGGAGAATGATATAATGTCATGGGACTCTAACCCACATACATATATATATAATGTCGCCGGGAGAATGATATAATGTCATGGGACTCTAACCCACTGTCACGACTCCCTCGGTCGCGATCGTACTTACCGGTACCGCCGTGTATATGTCAGAGAATAGCAGCGGAACATACATAACACATAACTTATAAAAAGGTAAACATCACTGGCCAGCCGATAAGGCTGTCTTCCATAAAACATTCTTAAACATAAGTATAGTAGTACAACGGGTTCTTATAGCCCAAAACACATAGGTGACCACAGACCTCTAAAGATAACAACTGTATGACAGGGCCCCGCCATACCCCTGAATGTACAAAATACCTATAGCATCAGGGAATATCCGTACCAATGAACAAGCTTCCGGAGGAATGGAGCTTCTGACACCGGAATAGTGATCCTAAGAACGAGGATCCTCAATATGCTTACCCTTACCTGCGGCATGAACGCAGCCCCCGAGGAAGGGTCGATCACAATATGTACCAAGTATGTAAAGTGGAAAATCTGTAATAATGATATCATAAGTCTAAGAGTAAGTGAGTCATGGAAGACAATCAAAATACCTTTTACTGTGCCTTACTAACAATGAGAGTGACAAGTATATATATATAATACTGCATAAAATAGGGGCCTTAGGATCAAAACAGGGTACCTCGCCCGTAGTATCAATAAGCACCCCTACTCGCGGGACTATTTCACCCGTGATAGTCCCGTGGACCCGCATGAGGTATTCCTCGTGATAGTCAGACTACCGCACGGGACTATTTCACCCGCATAAGCCCATAAGGACTCGCATGAGGTATTCCTCGCATCGTGGGTAGCAAATCCACTGAATGTGGTATAACGATCTTGGGGACTTACCTCGATATACTCTACCCCGGCGGATGGTATAACGATCTTGGGGCTTGCCCTCGATATACTCTTACATCAAGAAGGTGGTATGACGATCTGGGGCTTGCCTCGACATACTCTTACCCCGAGTAGGTGGTATAACGATCTGGGGCTTGCCCTCGATATACTCTTACCCTAGCTCAAATCACATCATATCATAATCATAAATAAGTTAAGAAAACTTATAACTTCTTATTAGTCTTGTTCATATACCCTCTCATTTTAGTTTACTTAAGGCACTTAATCATATCTTAAATAAAAGAAAACCGGGAATTTAACCCAAGTACTACATACATCAACTCTTTTAAAAATGACTCTTCTTTATACATAAAAACCCTTGGGCAATTGATGCCTTAAAACCAATTTGCCTCTTCATATACTTATCTTACTTTAGAGTAAATCTCTTCTCATTAACCTTTTATGAAGCTAATAAACCAACTTCCCATAAAGTTGTTATATTAACTCTATACTTTAGTAAAATCATATTTTTCCCCTAACCAAGGGACTTATACATTCTTAAAACGAAACAAGTCATTATATACTTAAAACAAGTAAGAATACCAAATCTTGTACGTCTACCGTACTACATAGTTTCATCTATTCATGCTCAAGAGATAGGAAAGCTTCACATACCTCTTTGGTCAATCCACTTGCTAAGCTCAACTACCGCAAGTAATATGTCAACCTAAAATAACCATGATACGTTTATTAACCTCTAATTTCAATGTAGAATAATCTAAACTCAAAGCCACTAAATTCTATGGAAAATCAAGCATTTCCTTTGTTTCTACATACTTTGCCACCTTTCACAAGGCCTAATTTATCATCCAAACGCCACATTTAAGGCTCAACAATCCAACATTTCAAAGGGGATTACACACCTAAACTTGGGTGTGTAAAATTCTGCCCCATAAGGTACAACAATTCACTTAACAATTCTAAGGTAGTTTTTAGGCTACAACATGCTCATAATATCTTCTTAACCAATTCTTCTATATCCAAACCACATTTCTTGCATGCAATGACTCTAAGAGCATTATTTACTACCACAAGTTCTTCCTTCTTAACATGCAACACTAGAAACTAATTCTAAAGGAAGAAATGTTACCTTAAAGCTTTAGCCAAATTTTTCCAACCACTTGCTAGCTTCCTTTCAAGAACACGACCACAACAACCTTCACAAGCTAGCCACAAGCTTCCTCTTGCTTTTACTTTTTCAGATTTTTCCTAAGGCTAGAATGTCTCTTGGGATTTTAGAGAAGGAGGAGCTTGAACTTTTAAGAGAGAAGGAGGAGCTTTTGTCTAAGAGAGAGATGAAATATGACCAAGTCTTCAAGACTTGGTCAATATAATGCATGCAAAATCAGATGGGGACACTGTCACCCTCCCAAGGTCTTTTAAAAGAAAATCTGACTTTTCCTAAGTTTTTCCGCCCAAAAATCCCGCCGCGCCACGGCCCACGGCCAGCGGCGTGAATCCTCTGCAGCCTCTCGAACTTTCGCGCCGCGCCTGCTGCCCTGGCGCCATGCTGCAACTTCAGCGACCCTCGCATTTCGCGCGCCGCGGCCTCGCATCCGCGCCGCGCCTGCCGCTTTGTTCAAACACACATTTACGATCACAAGACCTTGAACTAGTAACTCTCATAACTTTCTACTCCGACGTCCTATCGACGAACGGTTGGTTGCGTTGGAATCTAGACTCCACGAACTACGCCCTAGGCCTTTGAAACACTTAGGAACTCTCAATGTTCTGGGTCATAACCCGCCTCAAAGTTGACTAAAACCCGACCGGAACAATCCGTCAACCTAACCTTAGAAAATTTTAAGTCTTACATGCTTTCGTACGCTCTCATACGTAGGTCAGAACTACGGTATAACATTCTTCTCTCTTAGAAACATTCGTCCCGAATGTTCCTTCTAGGCTTACTAAAATCACAACATCGACATAGACCTCTTAACTATTCTTTTGCAAATAAAGAAGCTCCACGAGCCACAACATACCAAGCGTAATCGCTAAATCAAAACTAACAAGCGGAAAGTGGGTTACCGGAGGTATAGGAAATAGGTGAGGTACTTCTTCATCATGTCATCCTCTGCTTCCACGCCATTTCCTCCTGCTCGCTCCGCCATAGGACCTTGACGAAGCCACGTCTTTCGTCCGGTCGCCTAACCTGACGATCGAGTATCGCTATGGGACTCTCCTCATACGATAACTCATCTGTCACTTGGACATCATGAACCGGGTGCACTCTAGATGGATCTCCAATACATTTCCGCAACATGGACACATGGAAAACTGGATGTACCGCCTCCAAATCGGACGGCAGATCTAACTCATAGGCAACCCTGCCTACCCTACGGACAATTTGATACGGCCCAATGTACCTTGGGCTAAGCTTCCCCTTCTTTCCAAATCTCATCACGCCCTTCATGGGCGATACCTTTAGAAAAACCCAATCATCTATCTCAAATTCCAAGTGTCGACGCCGATGATCTGCATACGACTTCTGCCGACTCTGAGCTACCAACAACCGCTCCTGGATAAGCTTCACCTTATCCATCGTCACGAACTAAGTCCGCCCAACTAATCGAACCTCTCCCACTCGAACCATTTATCGGTGACCTGCACTTCCTCCCGTATAAGGCCTCATAAGGCGACATCTGAATACTGGAATGGTAGCTGTTGTTGTAAGCAAACTCCACAAGAGGCAAATGATCCTCCCATCTACCCCTGAAATCGATAACACAAGCCCGCAGCATATCCTCAAGTGTCTGGATAGTGCGCTCGACCTTTCCGTCGGTCTGAGGATGAAACGCCCGTCGAGACTCACCGTGTCCCTAATCCTTCCGAAAAGACCTCCGAAGTTAGCGAGAACCGGGCTCTCTATCCGATATAATCGACACCGGACTCGTGCGGTCTCACAATCTCTCTAATATATAATCGGCATAGTCCTCGGTGAACGTCGTTCGACCGAAGAAAATGGGCTAATTTACACCGCCGACAATCACCCAAATGGAATCATGCTTCCTTTGAGTGGTAGGTAGCCCTGTAATAAAATCCATATTTATCACCTCCCACTTCCAAGTCGGAATATCAATAACTGCAATGACCACCGCTTCGGTGCTCGGCCTTAACTGCCGACAATTCGACGCTGCGCCACGAACTCCGCAACGTCGCTTAAGGCCATCCCACCAATACACGCATCTGAGGTCATGATACATCTTAGTCGACCCCGGATGAATAGAATAACGAGCACTGTGCCTCACGAAATCTGGCGGCGAAGTCTGTCCATCGGGAACACACAACCGCCCTCGAATCTTAGCACCCATCGCGCTACCTCAAATAGACTCTTCTCCTTCTGGAGAGCTGCATCTCGGTACCGTACCAAAATCGGATCCTCATACTGTCGCCTCTTCACCTCCTCGACGATGGAAGACTCGGCAACCTCTCGAACCCGAATTCCGTCACTAACAGAATCAACCAAACGAACCCCAAGGCTCGCTAGCTGATGTAACTCTCGGACCATATCCCTTTTCTCTGGCTGAACATCATACAGATTACCCATCGATCTGCGACTAAGGGCATCTGCAACTACATTGGCCTTCCCTGGGTGGTACAAAATATCAAAACCGTAATCCTTAAGTAGCTCCAACCACCGTCTCTGCCGCAAGTTCAGCTCCCTCTGGCTGAAGATGTACTGGAGACTCTTGTGGTCTGTGTAAATGTCCACATGAACCCCATATAAATAATGTCTCCAGATCTTGAGGCATGAATCATCACGCTAACTCCAAGTCATGTGTGGGATAGTTCTTCTCATGCTTCCTAAGCTGTCGAGATGCATAAGCTATAACCTTGCCGTGCTGCATCAGCACGCACCCAAGCCCGACACCTGACGCGTCACAATAAACCACATATCCATCTAAGCCCTCTGGAAGAGTAAGAACTGGGGCGGTCGTCAACTTCTCCTTTAGCAACTGGAAACTTTCCTCACAAGTATCCGTCCACCGGAACATAGCTGCCTTCTGAGTCAGCTTAGTCAAAGGTGCTGAAATAGAAGCAAACTTCTCTACAAACCTCCGATAATAACCTGCAAGGCCCAAAAAGCTGCGCACCTCCGTCGGTGTAGTGGAGTGCAGCAAGTCTTGATCGCTTCAATCTTGTTTGTATCAACCCGAATACCATCGCCCCGATAACATGTCCTAAGAAAGCCACTGCCAACTGAACTCGTGCCGAGAACTTGGCATACAATTGCGGTCTCGGAGGACTCCATACCGTCCTCAAATGATCAGATGCCGCTGCGTGCGCGAATACACCAAGATATCATCAATAAACACTATAACGAACATATCCAAGAATGGTCTGACCACCATATTCATCAAATCCATGAATATTGCTGGGGCGTTGGTCAACCCGAAAGACATCACCCTGAACTCATAGTGCCCATACCGGGTCCTGAATGCAGTCTTTGGGATATCTATCTCTCTAACTCGCACCTGATGATAACCAGACCGCAGGTCTATCTTGGAAAAACACTTTGCACCACATGGCGTCAAACAAATCGTCAATCCTGGGGAGGGGATATCTGTTCTTGATAGTTACCTTGTTCAGCTGCCTGTAATCAATACACATACGCAGCGTCCCATCCTTCTTCTTTACAAATAACACTGGTGCTCCCCAAGGAGAAACACTTGGCCTAATAAAGCCTTTCTCCAGCAAATCTTTCAGCTGGTCCTTCAACTCCTTCAGCTCGGCAGGTGCCATCCTGTATGGCGGAATAGATATCGGTCGAGTATCTGGCGCCAAATCAATGCAAAACTCAATCTCCCTCTCAGGAGGGATACCCGGAAGCTCATCTGGGAATACATCTGGAAACTCTCTAACGACCGGAACTGACTGAAGGTCCGGTACCTCAGCCTCAGTGTCGAATACCCGAACCATATGGTAGATATACCCTTTCCGCACCATCTTCCTAGCCTTGAGGTAAGAAATAAACTTACCCCTCGGCGATGCAGTATTCCCCTTCCACTCGATAACCGGCTCGCCGGGAAACTGGAACCGAACTAATCTCTCTCTACAGTCCACGTTGGCATAGCATGATGCTAGCCAATCCATACCCATAATCACATCAAAGTCTGTCATATCCAACTCTATCAAGTCGGCTAGAGTCTGACGACTATCTATAGTCACAGGGCAAGCCTTATACACCCGCTCAGCTACCACTGAATCACCTACTGGCGTAGCTACCTCAAAAGGTCTTATGGACTAGGGCTCTATCCCTATTCTACTGGCTATATGAGGAGATATGTAGGACAAGGTAGAACCTGGATCTATCAAAGCATATACATCACATCAAGAAACCAACAATATACCTGTGATGACATCTGGCGACGCCTCCTGGTCCTGTCGACTGGACATAGCATATATGCGGTTCTGAGGACCGCTAGAACTGGAACCCCTACCACGACCTCTGCCGCGGCCTGCTGGCCCATAAGTACCACGCCTCCGGCGTCGACCATCGAAGATGAAGATCGACAACGGACCGTCGGCTGAACCGTAACGCTCCCGCCGCCTAAGGACGGACAATCCTTCTTCAGATGGCCCCGCTGGCCACAAGAGTAACACGCTCCCGAACCCATACGGCACTCTCCCGGGTGAGACCTACCGCATCGAACGCACCGAGAGGTAGGTGGTCTCGATTAGTCTTTGGTCTCGCCTCGCGAAAACTCAAGTCCGAGCCACGACTGCTCCCGAATAACCTGGCGATCGGACCTCCTGCCGGAAAACTGAGAAGGAGCACTCATCTGGCCGGAATGTGGACTAGTTCGCTGCGAGTGCCCGCCTCAAAATCGCCACGAGAACTCGCTGTCACAGCCTCTTGGGCTGGCCCAAATCTAGCTGATCCTGCCTCTCTCTGTCCTCAATCCCCTGTGCGTACGCCTGCATCCTGGCAATATCCATCCCTGGCTGAAGAGCCACCCCCAAGCATGCAGTAATCATATGACGGTCTAACCCCATCACATATCGATGAACCCTGTCTGCCATGTCAGCTACTATGGTGTGCGCATATCTGGCCAAGGAGTCGAACTCCAGGCTGTACTCCCTGATAGTCCTCCCGTCCTGTCTCAAGGTCAAGAACCTATCTACGCGGGCTCTCCTCACCTCAGGAGGCAAGAAGTGGTCTAGGAACGCCTCCGTGAACTCCTCCCAATCAGCTGGAAGAGCATCCTCACCCCTCGACAATACCCATGACTCAAACCAGTTCAACGCAATATCGCGTAACCGGTAAGAAGCTAGTATAACAGACTCAGTCTCCGATGCCCTAAGGACCTGCATGGTCCGCTGTAACTGCCGGACAAACTCCTGCGGATCCTCCTCAAATCTCGAACCATAGAACTCGGGTGGGTGACAACCCAAGAAATCCCGAATCCGTAAACTGTCGGCTCTAGGGTTGGCCGCCTGCTCCTGTCGGCGCTGCCCTGCCACTATGCTGGTCAGTAACCGAATCTGTTCCCCGTAATCTCTGTACTCAGACCCTGACTGTGGGACTGGAGGCTCGTGCGCGGTCTCGATGCCGCGTCGGCGCCTCGAACTCTGCGAAATGGCGGCGACGTGGAACTCGCCTAAACATCATCTCTGGTAGGGTGGGCACGTGCCTCGTGACTCTCCGCGTCCACTAGCGGCACCTCGGTGCCTTGCCCTTCTGGGCCGCGGTTGCTTTGCGTAGAGGCATAACTGATACATAAAGGAAAACATCAGAGGAGGTTCAACCTATAACTCAGCTCTATTGCACGATCTTAGAGTGAAAGAATGGAAACCAATCCTAAATATCCTCCGACCTCACGATTATAGATGTCTTTGCCACGACACGATAATCAAGACTTACTACTACACATGCGTGGACACTTTCCGAGGACTAATCGCTCGATACCACTTTTGTCACGACCCGACCGGGCGCGATCGTACCTCACCGGTACCATCGGTATATGTCAGAGAATAGCAGCGGAATATACATAACACATAACTTATAAAAAGGTAAACATTACTGGCCAGCCGATAAGGCTGCCTTCCATAAAACATTCTTAAACATAAATATAGTAGTACAACGGGTTCTTATAGCCCAAAACACATAGGTGACCACAGACCTCTAAAGATAACAACTGTGGCGGGACAAGGCCCCGCCATACCCCTGAATGTACAAAATACCTATAGCGTCGGGAATATCCGTACCGATGAACAAGCTTCCGAGGAATGGAGCTTCGACAGGAATAGTGATCCTAAGAACGAGGATCCTCAATCGCCTTACCGCGGCATGACGCAGCCCCAGGAAGAGGGTCGACACAATATGTACCAAGTATGTAAAAAGGAAAATACTGTAATAATGATATCATAAGTCTAAGAGTAAGCTGGAGTCATGGAAGACAATCAAAATACCTTTTACTGTGCCTTACTAACAATGAGAGTGACAAGTATATATATATAATACTGCATAAAATAGGGGCCTTAGGATCAAAACAGGTACCTGCCTGTAGTATCAATAAGCACCCCTACTCCTGGGACTATTTCACCCGCATAGGTCCTGTGGACCCGCATGAGGTATTCCTCGCATAGGTTGTACCCGCCCGCATGGGACTATTTCACCCGCATAAGCTCATAAGGACTCGCATGAGGTATTCCTCGCATCGTGGGTAGCAAATCCACGGAACAGGTGGTATAACGATCTTGGGGACTTGCCCCTCAGATATACTCTTACCCTGAAGCAGATGGTATAACGATCTTGGGGCTTGCCCCTCAGATATACTCTTACACTGAAGAAGGTGGTATGACGATCTTGGGGCTTGCCCCTCAAACATACTCTTACCCTGGAGTAGGTGGTATAACGATCTTGGGGCTTGCCCCTCAGATATACTCTTACCCTAGCTCAAACTGTCATCATATCATAATCATAAATAAGTTAAGAAAACTTATAACTTCTTATTAGTCTTGTTCATATACCCTCTCATTTTAGTTTACTTAAGGCACTTAATCATATCTTAAATAAAAGAAAACCGGGAATTTAACCCAAGTACTACATACTTCAACTCTTTTAAAAATGACTCTTCTTTATACATAAAAACCCTTGGGCAATTGATGTCTTAAAACCAATTTGCCTCTTCATATACTTAACTTACTTTAGAGTAAATCTCTTCTCATTAACCTTTTATGAAGCTAATAAACCAATTTCCCATAAAGTTGTTATATTAACTCTATACTTTAGTAAAATCATACTTTTCCCCTAACCAAGGGACTTATACATTCTTAAAATGAAACAAGTCATTATATACTTAAAACAAGTAAGAATACCAAATCTTGTACGTCTACCGTACTACATAGTTTCATCTATTCATGCTCAAGAGATAGGAAAGCTTCACATACCTCTTTGGTCAATCCACTTGCTAAGCTCAACTACCGCAAGTAATATGTCAACCTAAAATAACCATGATACGTTTATTAACCTCTAATTTCAATGTAGAATAATCTAAACTCAAAGCCACTAAATTCTATGGAAAATTGGGCAGCATTTCCTTTGTTTCTACATACTTTGCCACCTTTCACAAGGCCGAATTTATCATCCAAACGCCACAATTAAGGCTCAACAATCCAACATTTCAAAGGGGATTACACACCTAAACTTGGGTGTGTAAAATTCTGCCCCATAAGGTACAACAATTCACTTAACAATTCTAAGGTAGTTTTTAGGCTACAACATGCTCATAATATCTTCTTAACCAATTCTTCTATATCCAAACCACATTTCTTGCATGCAATGACTCTAAGAGCATTATTTACTACCACAAGTTCTTCCTTCTTAACATGCAACACTAGAAACTAATTCTAAAGGAAGAAATGTTACCTTAAAGCTTTAGCCAAATTTTTCCAACCACTTGCTAGCTTCCTTTTCAAGAACACCACCACAACAACCTTCACAAGCTAGCCACAAGCTTCCCTCTTGCTTTTACTTTTTCAGATTTTTCCTAAGGCTAGAATGTCTCTTGGGATTTTAGAGAGAAGGAGGAGCTTGAACTTTTAAGAGAGAAGGAGGAGCTTTTGTCTAAGAGAGAGAGATGAAATATGACCAAGTCTTGAAGACTTGGTCAATATAATGCATGCAAAATCAGATGGGGGGGACACTTGTCACCCTCCCAAGGTCTTTTAAAAGAAAAATCTGACTTTTCCTAAGTTTTTCCGCCTAAAATCCGCCGCGGCCAGCGCCGCGCCACCAGGCTGAATCTCCTCCGCACCTCTTCAACTTTGGCGCCGCGCCTGTTGTCCAGCTGGCGCTGCAACTTCAGCGACCAAGATTTCGCGCCGCTGCCCGCATCCGCGCCAGCGTTCTGCCGCTTTGTCCGAAACACATTTCTGTCCGACTGCGCACTGAACTAGTAACTCTCATAACTTTCTACTCCGACGTCCTATCGACGAACGGTTGGTTGCGTTGGAATCTAGACTCCACGAACTACGCCCTAGGCCTTTGAAACACTTAGGAACTCTCAATGTGCTGGGTCATAACCCGCCTCAAAGTTGACTAAAACCCGACCGGAACAATCCGTCAACCTAACCTTAGAAAATTTTAAGTCTTACATGCTTTCGTACGCTCTCATACGTAGGGTCAGAACTACGGGGTATAACACCCACATACATATATAATGTTGCCGGGAGAATGATATAATGTCATGGGACTCTAACCCACATACATATATAATATCGCCGGGAGAATGATATAATGTCATGGGACTCTAACCCACATACATATATAATGTTGCCGGGAGAATGATATAATGTCATGGGACTCTAACCCACATACATATATAATGTCACCGGGAGAATGATATAATGTGATGGGACTTTAACCCAAATACATATATAATGTCGCCGGGAGAATGATTTAATGTCATGGGACTCTAACCCACATACATATATAATGTCGCCGGGAGAATGATATAATGTCATGGGACTCTAACCCACATACATATATAATGTCGCCGGGAGAATGATATAACAACTTCCATTTTATAAAACCCAAAGTACTTTTAATGAAATAGATAGAACCACTTCCTTTCTAGACAAACCAACTAGAACCATGTACGTCCGCCGCACATTCTTTTCTTTCATAATCCCCAAGACACTAACACTTGTAGTCTCAAACACTTTCACTTTTAAAATCAAGTTACTTATTCTTTCCAAATTAAGTAACACATACTTTACAAATCAAGTTACCTATACTCTTCAAATCCATTAAGAGGAACTTCCCTTCTAGAAATCCAAAGTACTATGTATAGAGTACATTACCAAGTACTATCAATAAAGTATATCACTAAGGATTAGGTTCCAATAGAACTCTATAGAGATCAAGTCAAGTATATCAAAACAGTCCCTAAAAATAGTCCACAATTAATTAATATTAAGGGTACAATGTGAAGTCTTTAACACCCTTATCCCTTAGGACTTTCATTAGCCATTTACTACATTAAACATACAAGTTGGTGGCTGATTTTCCATCATATATACACGTCCAAAACAGTCCCTAAAACGTCTCGACGACGTCTTAACAGTTTTGAACAGTTTTCGGCCAACAACAACTACAACAATCCGATAACTCGTTCCTTAATCCATTTTATTTTCCAATTCAAGTTCCAATACTTTTATACAAGTCTCATAAACTTATCAACAACAATATTACTTCATTACAACATGCAATAGGTGACGTTAACAACAACAAAAATCAACGAATCCAATTGTCGCCCACAATGGCCTAGTCTCGGCCAACACCCAAAAATGGGACATGCACTTCTTATTTTCCATATCTTCCTTAATAAAAGTTCATCTACTAGTCATAACAATAAGTAATATCCAATTACTTCAAGAGGAAGAAGAGTTCTTACCCAAAAATGACCAAAAAGCCGAGAGCAAGGTCACAAGGGTTTTGGCCCGCAGTTTTCGGTTCGCTCCACTTCTTCAAGTTTCAATCACATACAAGCATCCACCACAAGCTTATAACCAACTTCACTTCACGTTTCGCTTCCAAAAATTCGACGAACAAGCCTAGGGTTTCACCCTCATTTTCGGCCAAAAGAGATTATTGGTGTGTTATCTTGGCTTAACACTTGGTTAGGAACCTTAATCTTGTATTAGTAAACTAACTTGAAAGGTTTAAGAATTTTTGGTCTTCAAAATGGCCCTTGGCTGAGAGCACAAGAGATGAGAGGGGTATACTTTCATGAAATAATTCTAAGGGTTCAACAAGTCTTGCACCCTCTATGTATATATAATATATCCCAATGGATGGATTCATGACAAGTGTATGGACAAGTGGAGTGGGTCCCACATGCCTACTTGTCCTCAAAATATCTATAAAGTTATATTCTTGTCAAGACAAGTGGGGGTGACACGTGTCACCCTCCTATTGGTCCAAAATTATTTCTTCACAAAAACATTCTATACTTGGCCAAACTATCTCAAAATCTCGTGGGTCCCACAAAATCGTAAAATTTCCTGTGGGCCCCACATGACCAAATTCGAGACTTAAAAATCCAAAACTTCAATATACTATAATAATTCCATATACAAAATTTGAGAATCAAATTCCAAGTCGTTAACTTTTTCCTTCACAAAATTCAAGTCTTAAATCCTTAATCACGTTCTCAATTAGTAGCCCTGGTATTACGGGGTGTAACACTATGCAACCCACGGCAAGAACCCCTCATTTTCTAGTCTCATTTGGACTAGAGAATCCCTCGATTCTCATCACGCAAGCTATTTTCAATAAGCGGCAAGAACCCCTCGTTCTCTAGTCTTGCTTGGACTAGAGAATCCTTCGATTCTCATCACGCAATCTCTCATAATAAGCTCGGATATGCAGCGGAGTCTCCCTCAATTTCTACTCCAGTTCCGACTAGAAATTCCTCGATTCTCCTATCCTGAGCTACACATATAAAAACAGGCAATATAACACTTGATCAACCTGTGAATAACTCTTTGAATCTTTGAATCGAGCTTCAACTCAATCCATAAATGGACCTGCAGAAACAATTCTGTTCTGCCTTCTTTTATATGCAGGGGAAGATTTTGATGTTCTGTCCCCTGAATGTATTCTCGACCAACATCAGTTGCAGCAACATCAGTTGTTGCTGCTCTTGAAACAATAGCATCAAGAAGTAGAGTAACAGACCAGCAGTGGCTCAATGATCAGCAATACCAACACACCAACACAACAACAACAAACAATTCACAAGCCAGCAAATTCCAGCTCATTATAACATTTTCCAGCAGCAGATTATGATACCAACACAAAACCGACGAATGACACTTTTCTTCAATTTGTTAACACAAAAACAATAGCAGTTGTTGCTTTATGAACAACATTAATAGTCACAGTGAAGCAGCAACAACAATCCAACATTCACTAACACGAATACAACTTTAACCAACACGCCAACGTATAACAGAAACCAACACAAAACAATACAAAAATGACTTTTATAAATATTTTTGGCGATCTTCGACGTCGCAATGATAGCCAAAGGATGAATGTATCCGTAGAAAATGACAACATCTCCATAGCGGAACAAATAAGATGAATCGATCTTCGATTCTCTGATTTTCAGAAGAAAATCGCTGTTTCAATTTTCAGTTCTTCGATTCTTCATTTTTTATTTTTCAGAAGAAAAGTATATTCTACTGATATTAACTCAATATTAATGTTCTTCGGTTTTGATTTTCTGATTTTCAGACGAAAATCGCAATTTCAATTACTAATCCCGATTTCGATTTTCCGCGATTTTGATTTTCAAGTTTCTCTTCAATTTCATCCTCAATATGCTCTATCAACTCATTAGATCTCGACCAGAACACACTTCGAGTCAAATCGATTGCTTCGCTATTTCGCGATTCTGTTTTTCAGAAAATCGCAATTCTCGATCTCGATTCAATGTCACTGATCTTCCTCCAGTTTCAGTTCCTTCACATCGATTTCGTCTATCAGTTTCAATTTCTTCTTCAATTTTGATTTTCTGATTTTTCAAAAATTTCTTCGATTTCAATCTCGATTGCGCAATATGAAGGTCTTACGAATCGGTAGACTCTGATACCATGTTAGATTTATGAATCAAATGTAGATTTGTAGAATCAAAGGAGAAAAACAGAGAAGAAAAACCAAAAAAATGGAGAACGTGGGAGAGAAGAGAGGAAGAAGAGAGAAGAGATATTTTTGGGCTCAAAGATGAGCTTCTGTGATATTTTCTTATTGTATTAAAAGATACAAGTCTAACTCTATTTATAAGCTAGAGTCTAGCTCTTCTAATGAAGGTTAATCTAACAAACTTATAACAACATAATAATAAACTAACCAATCAACTAATAACTACTACTTACTATCATATATCTCAACACTTACCGCTAGTGATATTTATACACTTTAATAATATTACAACTGGCAATCTACATAACTGAATAACAAACTAACTCTTCTACTAACTATAGTTAACTCCTAGTCTAACTCTAGTTACATTAGCTTGTAGTAAATTAACATTAGCTCAAGACTCCCCCTCAAGCTATTGGCTTGAAGAGATCTTGTAATCCCAATTAACTCAGTAAGTTCTCATGTTGTGGTCTTTCCAAACTCTTTGTAAGTACATCAGCAAGTTGCTCCTTAGTAGGTACATGATCAGTTCCAACTATGGGTGGCCAACGGGGTGGGGTCGGGTCGGGCAGGTCTAGAGGGGTCGGGGTCCGGCGGGACTGGGTAGGGCGGGGTAGGGGTCCGATGGGGCTGGCAGGGTCGGGGCCGGCGGGGTCTGTCGTCGTCCCATCCTGATCCCAAGGTGTCAGGGTGGGGTTGGGGTCGTGGTCGGGGTGGGTCGTTTTTTTACCCTTAAATTAAAAAAATAACGCACACAACAAGCTAGTTTAATAAAAATATCTGAAGGTTGTTTGTGCCTCTTATATTATTTAATAGAAGTATGATTCTTTTTTTCTAATACAATTTCAAAATTGCAACTTCGTGATATTGAAAGTTGCAAACAAATAACATAGTAAAATTACAATTAAAAGAATTACATGTTAAGAAACACGTTTTCTAGTTTCTTGATAATTACTTGTGGTTCTTCTGTTGGAATTGATATTTACTGGTCAAATTGTGCGACGTCGCTTCCACCTCCGTCGGATAAGATTTCGTTGTAGTTGTAGTCTTCTTCTTCATTGATCTCCGGTTGGTCGCACCTCCTACGCTCCGCACGAATCCAGTCTCTGAATAGAACTGCAATCTCCAATGAGTCTCCCGCCAATGAATGTATGTGTTATCCTATTTGATACCTGTCGGTCGAAAAAGTATTTTCTGACGTTGTTGATGACGCTTGAATGTTCAATACATCTCGGGCCATCTTAGATAGTGTTGGAAATGTCTTCTCATTCTCTCTCCAGTATTTTAGCAAGTTTCCACGTCCCTATTCATTTTCAATTGCTTCATACGGTACAACACCCTGCAAAACAAAAATATCAAACTCGTTAACTTGGTTAGAAATATTACCACTAAACATTCTATGTCTGAGGCTTTCAATACTAGCCGCAGCATGTCATTTTTTAGGTTGTGTTGAAGAAGAAGAAGAAAAAGATGGCATGAAAGCCGGTTGGTTGCTAGCACTTTCTTGTTGGTAATGTGTATATACTTTTTACATTCATCTGGTATGCTAGACAACACTTCTTCTCTAGTTTTTTCAATAGGTGGTGGGTCATTTGGATTTTTGGGAGATGGAGGTGGAAGTTTATCTATGAAATCATAAATAGTTTCAATAAGTGTTTTACAACCGTCTATTTTAATAGACGGATTTAAGACAACACTAATAATATAAATTTAGGGAATAAGAATAAAATATTTTTTCATTTTTAGAAACGTTTTTTAATAGGTGTCTTATAAGCTGATTTTTCCATATATTCACTAAGTAATATAAATATTAGAGCTATATAAAATAACATTGATGAAATAGTATGATAATAAATACCAGAAAATTCTTTAGTAGCTAGATAAAATTTCTCTAAAAAGGTAATAAGTTCAAAAATTGTATCCCAATCGGAATCAATAATCATATCAGTAGGATTTCGATTACGGGCGTTAAAAAATTGAGTTACATGTCTTCTATACTCATAAGCAACACGTAGTTGGTTGTATACAGAATTTCATCTAGTGTATACTTATTCGGGATTTTTTTTGCAAGGTAGCTGACAATCGTGACAAGTTTTTTTATATTCTTTAATTCTTTGTATTCTATTACTTTTAAAAATAAAGTTTATAGCAAATTGTATTTTTCCAAAATTATCTTCAAAAAGTGATAGACCATCATTTACAACTAAGTTATAAATATGATATGTACATTTTATATGAAAATGATCTGAAAAAGATGGAGTTAAAACATTTTTAATAATCTAACAGCAGTAACATTAGAAGAAGTGTTATCTAATGTAATAGTCATGATTTTATCAGTTATGCCATAATAATCGCAAACTGAAAAAATATTTTATGAAATAAAAGACCAGTGTGCCTACTATCAATATATCTATATGCTAAAATACGTTTTTGAATAGAAAATTTATAGTCTATCCAATGACATGTTACAGTTAAATAATCATGGTTGTTAGTACTACGGCCTATATCAGACGTAATAGATATTTTTCCAGGAAAATGATATAATGAATAACGTAAATATTGTACATTTATCTTATATAATGAATAAAACCAGGAGATTCAGGAAATGAAAAAGGCAAACCCTCCACTGCAACAAATTTTTATTTTATCATATTTAGGGCCTACAATTGCCCCCGTCCTAGGGTCAATTTGACCAGACTGGTCCGACAAGACATGTCCCGATCGAGGCATTGACGCACCCGTCTTTTTAGCCTTATATTCCTCCCACCTAGTTTTGTGAAATCTATTCACATGCGTAGTTAAACCTCACGTCCCGCTCTGACATTTTCCTACTTTAAATTTATAAACATTTTTACAAATTGTACATCTAGCTACTTGATTTTCTGCGTCCCTATCAAAAAAAGCTCATACATCTGATGTTAATTTTTGTTGTGATGGGCCTCGTATCATACTAGGGGGAATATGAGACGGTGCAGTTTGATGTGCATTAGTGGGCGTGTCATCTAGATTAGTGGGTGTGTTATCTAGATTATCTTCTAAATTAAAGTCTTGTTGAGTTCCAGAAAATAGCTCCTCGTCTAAATATAATGGTACTTCAGGAAATAATTCAGTATCAACAAAATCGTCATGTCTAGGAGGAATAGGATGACTAGAATAAGTACGCTTACCCTTATTACCCCTACTAGAAGAAGCAATACCCTTACCCTTACCCGTAATCATACGTTTCAATCCTTCCATTATAATTATGCATATAAATAATTAAGGATAATTAAATTAAGTGCGCTAATTAAAGTAAAGAAACAACAATAATTTAATGAAGGAACGAATGTACCAAACGCTGACATAACGTCGATGTGTAATCGAGAGGTTAAAAATTGAAACTTTGCTCGATGGATGATCCTCAAGCTGGTTGTCAACTTCACTCCCAAATGAATAAATAAAATTGAATATTTAGTAGATAATGTAGAGAGAATGAGAAATAGATTGAGAGATTATTAGAGAGATTGTAGGAAGATTTGTGAGAAAGAATGAAGAGAAATGAGGTATTTATAGTTGAAAAATTAGGTTAAAGTGTAAATATAATAACTTAGGAGTTAAAAATAAATATTAAGGGGGTAGGGGGTTGGGGGGGAGGGAATTTGGCCGTTGCACACTGGCCAAATTGTGTATAGTCGTTGTGCAATAGTAATGGGGAAAAGATCGGGGTGGGATGGGGTGGGGTGGGGCGGGGTCGGGGAAATTTCTTGACTCCGTACCAAAACCGATATCGAGTACCGGTATTCGATCCTGGTACAGGGTTAGGTGAGGTCGGGTAGCCCTACCCCGTTGGACAACCCTAGTTCTAACCAATACATTAGTAATTCTTTTTCTTACAAAGTAAAAATTTATGTTTATGTGTTTGGTCCTTTCATGAAATATTGGATTAGCAGCAACCTATATTGCAGCTTTTCTATCACACATCAGATCAACATGTTGCTTGATTTGAATCTCAATCTCCTTAAACAGTCTTATCAGCCAAATTAGTTCTGTAGTGTAGTAAGCTATGCTTCTAAACTCAACCTCTTTCTTCTTAGACATCCAAGAGATCAAGGCTCCACCAAACTTTATTAAATACCCATACATAGATCTTTTGGTCTCCAAGCATGATCCCCAATATGAGTCACAATATGCAGTGAGATGATATGTGTCTTCAGCATGTATTAGTAGCCTAACTAGGATTACCTTTGATATATCTTACTACTCTAAGTGCAACCTCTATATGTGAGACCTTAGGACAATGCATGAACTGCCTTAACACTTGAATAACAAAGGATAGATCAGGTCTAGTCACAGTGAGATATAATAATCTTTCTACTAATCTCTGGTAAGTTCTCGGTTCTTGTAGTATTCCATCCTTCTCTGCATCTTCATTTGGAATGCATTTGGCATACTCTACTGAGGTCAACTTCTGGTTCATTTCATGTGGATTACCAACAAGATTTACTCTACTTAATCCAGCTTCTGAGATTAGCTCTAAAGCATACTTTCTCTGGCACATCATAATTCTGGTCTTTGACCAGACTACTTCAATTCCTAGAAAGAACTTGAAGTTCAACAAGGTCTTTCATTTTAAAGTTTTATTGCAAATCATCTCTTGCTTGTTGCACCAAGTCTAATTTGTTTCCTGTAGCCAGCAAATCATCTATATACACTAGAATGACCACCAAATCCTCCCATGTCCATTTGTCCATTACTGAACAAGGGATAATCATAATGCCTTTGGACAAAGTTCATTTGCACCATGTCATCAGTCAACTTTCTATTCCATTTTCTAGGGGTCTACTTGAGCCCATATAAAGACTTATGGAGTTTGCAAACCTTCTGACACTTCCCTTGTCTAGCAAATCCTTCTAGAATATGCATGTACCCTTCCTTAACTAAATCACCATTAAGGAATGCACCGTCCATATCTATCTGATAGATAACCCACTGTTTGGAAGAAGCCAAAGCAATAATAGACCTTCGCCATTTTTCCTGAGAAAGTTTCTAAGTAATCCAAACCTGCCTTCTGACTATAACCTTTAGCCACAAGTTTGGTTTTGTACCTCTCAACCTTCCATGAAGCCTTGTACTTCACTTTATACACCCATTTACACCCAATAAGAGATTTTCTAGGAGGAAAGTTCATAATGGACCAAATATTGTTGTCTTCTAAAGCATGAATTTTAAGTTTCATGGCATCAATCCATTTTGGATCACCCACAGCCTCCTTGAAGGACTTAAGTTTAGAGATAGATGAGTAAACTGATAAGGCATGTCTATAAGTTGGATGGAGATGAGGGTATGTGACATAGGAGGATAGTGTATATATTCAAGACTAAGAGATAGTATGAGTGATACAGTCCTGAAGCCAAGCAGGATGATGTTTATTCCTAGAAGATTTTCTAGGAGCTAGATTTGGTAGAGAAGAAATAGGAGGAGCTAATCCTGTTGGAGAATGAGGAGAGGGAACTGAAGAAGAAATAGACTCGTGTACTGGTAGGGATAAGTGTTAACACCCAATTGACCCTCGTTTCCGATTATTTATCGGCAATTAAACTAATTTTTAAACACCGCAAAAACACATTTCCTCATTTTAAACTAAAATAAATCTAACACCTAAAACTCAACATCTAAATTTCTACCCAACCCAAATAAATTCCCTAAAACCTAACACCATAAAAGATAGACAAACCTGAGGCCCAAATCCCTTTTATTATTCCCCAGCCCAATTCCTTTAAGCCCAAACATGCCCATGCCCCTTTATTTTTATCTCAATCATATCCAAAAACCAAAAACCAGTGAACCCTAAATAACCCTTCCGTCAATCCGCCGCACCCCCACCCCATTCAACACACGTTGTCCCCGAGAATCCCGTCGGATTTTATCGCCTGAAAATCCGGCGTCACTACCACACCCATGTCCCACAGATTATATCCTAAATGATTCCCAAAATCGTCTCAAAAGTCATCCGAAATGGTAACCCAAATCCCCTTTTCTTTTGGTAAAAATCAGCGAAATATCATCACTATCATGCGTAACAAATAGCCCCTATAAAATCACCCCTTAAAATAAAAAATTACCATAACAAAAACCAAGAATTACCACTAGAAAATCAGCCCCAAAATACCCAAAATCGGGGTTATAAATATGGGTCTTCAGCATGCAAGAAAGATACCCTTTTTCATGGTAAAAACCTTTCACAGGTCGAGCACCCTTTCTTTTGCATACACTCGGTTTCCAGAATCTAAAACTGAATTCGTTTAAAAGCAAAATCAAATCAAAACTTCATTCCTTTCCAAATCGCCTATCAACGAAAATTCGAATGGATCGACGACTTGATACGTTGCCTCGGTTCGCTGTCCGGAGAAGGTAAAATCATTACCCTTTCAGTCTTAAATTCGTTTGATATCAGTGTGCGCAATGTGTCTCTCTGTACGACTGATTAAACATGTATTAAATCAATAATTGTTTATGCTTATTAAGTGAATTGTTGAACCTGTTTAGTTAATATTAACTACTATTAACATTCGCGACTGTGAGTGTTAATATGTTTTACTAGCATTTGTTGTGTGGCTAAATGGAGTAGTTATTGTTTGAATTTATGGGATTGGCTGAGTTATGTTATTCATGTTCATTATAAGTATTATGGTAATCGTTTTGTGTAGGTTAAGTGCTCGTCATGTAAAACATTTGGATAGAAATCATTGATAATAATTCTGCTTATAGCATAAATCATCATAGAGTCCCAATAGTCCAACTTATGATCATTTAAAGGAGTTGGAAACCTGAAAACATATCAGAACATACTTGACGCCACTGCATGTGATTAGTTGGTTAGGAGTAACATGTGAGTATGAATAGATGTTGCAAGTGTTCTGCTGCTTGAGATTTTGCTTGATTAATTGATTCACTGTGTTCCTGAGTGCATCAAGTTAGTATTATGAATACTTAGAAGCCACTGTGGTACCTCGCCTATCATGTCCCATTATTATTGTCCATTTATTGAACTTACTCATTTAACAATGATGCATGGTTAGGAAATAATGTAAAGGAGACTCAATTTTCTGTGCATAATCCTATGCGTTAACTCAGTAGTATTGATAAAATGAAGTCAAATCCAGTAGGCTAGGAACTGCTACATGCGTGTGTATGATTGAATAAAAAACTGATTGCCTTTCTTTTAGTACGTATTGATTATTTCTTCCATATATGTTATTGGTCATTTGTTACATAAATATGTTAGGTGTATAATGCAGTATAATTTGTGTGTTATCTATAATATTCGTCGGGCTCAGCCCATTCTTGGGACTTATATACTGTCTTGGCATGAATGTAAAAGGTTGTCTCAGGCCCAAATTGACATTTTTTACCTCTGCACTATCTGGCCTATGAGTGTATCTGGGTTAGGCACATTCGATTTATTTCTTGTTTATTTATTTTCAATGGATCCTTACTGTTAATCACGATATACATATGTAAGCATAATTTATGTGTTAAATTTTATGTCCAACGCTTATTTATTATTTTGAAATGTTTGGATATATGCTAATCCTTCTCTTTTTCTTTTCTTATTTTACATGAAATGCATTGGGAGCAAATTGAAGAGTCTCGTTACGAGACACATCATAAATTACAACAAATGAAGATCTGTATCCATGTCCACCGCGTCCTTTCTTCGGAAATTCCTAAAACAAAATAGGACGAAATGACATTGTCATCCACTTCAATTCTTTTACTCTCTTACCCTCTCTGGCTCATTTTTGTGTCTTTTATTTGTTTATTATAATTTTATTATCCAACTTTGTAACTAATATGATATCTAGACAATTAGTCTTTGAATAAGTGAATTGGGTGGGTAGTTCTAAAACTGGAAATGCACTTCTAAGTTACTTATTTTAGGCTTATTACGCATGTCTAAACTTTAAAGAACAAATTCAATCATTCTGCATTTACACTTTAAATCATGTAACTAAGGCATTATTTCTCGCTAAATTTCTAACACAAATCAATTTTCTCACTCTCTTATTAACATTCATAATATGAAAATTATCACTTGCAAAATTAGACATTTTACATGTTAGTCCTATTTTAAACATGCATTTTTCTTTAACATAATAATTAACCTAGGTTTGAACGGACAACCGCAAGTTAGCGGATCTTAGAGGGTGCCTAACTCCTTCCCTTTAGGATAATAAAGAACTCTTGCCCAGAATCTCAGATAGTTTTGCAGACCTTTAAATGGAGTTAGTGTTGACTTTACTTAGTTAACATTTAGGTGTCCTAATTCACCCAAATAATTATGTGGCGACTCCGGGAACCCTTTTAGATTTTTATTTTTATTTTTTTAACAGACAGGATTCGCTGAGATAATGTTGCGGTAAAAAAAGGGTGCGACAATAAGTATAGTGAGTGCCACTAGGTATTGACACTGGTGAATGAGATGAGGGTGTAGAAGGGGAACCCTCATGAGTAGAAGACTTGGTGGGAAAATGATAAGAGGCATGTTATTTGAAGATGAACACAAGTCAAGAAGAGGAAATAGAGGTGTATCAGTTGACTTCATATGAAGGAAAGGGAAAGTACTTTCTTTAAACACTTTATTCCTACTGATGAACATAGATTTGGAGTGTAAATCATAGATCTTATAGCCCTTATGAGTTAAAGAGTATCCCCTGAAAACTCCAGGGATATATTACTCCAGTAGCAAACTTGTCTGAGGTTCTATTTTGAGATGAATAACTAAGACATCTAAGCACCTTAAGGTGAGTGAAAGAAGGAAGATGCAGATACAACATTTCATAGGGATGTTAACATTATAAGAAAGTTGTCCCACATCGTTGGCTATTCTCATTTTGTTTGTATTAAACTCTATATAAAGAGATGTAGTTGTTTTTCTTGTACTTACCAATTCACTATCAATAATAGTCTTATTCTCTTTTCTTTAATCTTGTTATTGTCTTACAAGAATTCATAAATAATATGAATTCTAACATGGTATCAAGAGCGCAAGTTAATATTTTTTGCTCGATCGCGGATCCAACTTCACGGTGAGTTAATTGGGGGTTCGCATGCAGCACACCCCTGGTTTCAGTTAATTTTTTTTCTCTTGGCTTATTTTGGAAGCTCGTGCTCGTTTTGGCTGCTCGTGCTCGTTCTGATCTGGGTTTCGTCTTCTCGCTTCCGCATCTGATTGGTGAGATCTATCCTTTTTTATTTTGTTATTTGGGATTGTTGCTTGTTATTTTGGGATTGTTGCTTACATCACGAAGTAAGTAGGTTCTGTCTAAGGAGGTTGGTATTTAAGTGGTCCAGCTGTGACCCTCCAATCTTTCCCGGGAACCTTCTTACAGAGGTCGGATTTGGGATTTTTTTTCTGTTTTAAATTCGATGGCTGGAGGTGACGATTTATTACAATATGTAGCTAATCAATTTAAGAAGTTGTTCGCCTTCCAGCAGTTTCAAAGTAATCCACAGTCTTATGCTCTTTCTGCTCCTTCCGGTTCATCACCATATATTGGTTCAGGTATTAATTCGTCTTCTTGGATTTTGGACTCTGGAGCTGGAAATCATATGTCTCCTGATTCTTCTACTTTTATATCTATGTCTTGGGCCCCCCCCCCCCCCCACCCCATCCACTTTTGTTGTGACTGCTGATGGAACACCTATGCCATTGACAGACATTGGTACCATTCACATCCACTATATCTTTACCTGATGTTTATTGCATTCCAAAATTACATATGAATTTTGCTTCTGCTGGTCAAATATGTGACTCTGGCTGTTTTATTGGCCTTTCTCTCAATTCTTGTTATGTGCAGGATCTAAAATCCAAGAGATTGATTGGGACAGGGCGTAGGAAGGGGAAATGTCTATATGTTTTGGATGAGTTGCATCTTCCTACTCATGTAGCTGTTATGCCTGTTAATTTGTCTTCTTTCCATTTGACGCCTTCTTCTTTAAAATTTTATGTGTGGCACTCTATACTCGGTCATATATCAGGCTCTCGCCTAAATTTTATGTGTACTTTTGGTATTCTTGGTGATTTACAATCCGATGATATTTCTGACTGTAGTGGATGTAAACTTGGAAAAATTTATGTTTTGCCTTTTAATCTCAGTACTTCTACTTCTTCTGCACCATTTGATCTAGTTCATTCTGATGTTTGGGGGCCAGCACTTGTCCCTACTAAGGGGGGCTCCAGATATTATATTTCTTTTATTGATGATTATACTTGTTATTGTTGGGTTTATTTACTAAAACGACGTTCTGATCTTGTTCATATTTATAGTGAGTTTCAAGCCTATGTGAAAACTCAATATTCTGCCACTATTAATTGTTTTCGAGCTGATTTAGGGGGTGAATATACTAGTGGAGATCTTTTTGGTATTTTCAAAGCTGATGGTACAATACATCAATCTTCTTATACTGATACACCACAACAAAATGGGTAGCCGAGAGAAAGCATAGGCATATTATTGAGACCGCTAGATCTATGCTTTTGTCCGCTAGTGTACCTAGTGAATTTTGGGGAGAAGTTGTCCTTACATCTGTTTATCTTATTAATAGGATCCCTGCCTCTCATAATTTTGGGATTTCTCTGTATGCTAGACCATTTGGTCACACCCCACTATATTCCCATTTAAAAGTTTTTGGTTCTACATGTTTTGTTCTACGTCCACGTGCAGAGCGTACTAAGTTATTTTCTCGTGTCGCCATTTGTGTTTTCTTGGATATTGGGTTGAGCATAAAGGTTATCGTTGTCATGATCCAGTCTCTAGAAAATTGTACGTGTCTCGTAATGTTTCTTTTATTGAACATGTTCCTGTCACGACCGACTCGGGCGCGATCGTGCCCTACACAGGCACCCTGTTCGTATACGTCGAGAGAATAGCAATGAACATACACAACATGAACACAAGTGTAAATAATATACAACACAAAGCTAGCCGATAAGGGCGCTTCCATAATATAAACAAAGTCAAAAGTGCAACTTTACAACTCGCCTACCGCCCAACCACGTATGTGCATACACCTCTAGAATAACAATCGTATGGACAGGGGCTCGCCATACCCCTGAATGTACATAATCTACAACATCAGGGAAAAACTGTACCAAAAGAAAGACAAGCCTCCGGAGAATGGAGCTTCCGACGTCCGGTAAGTGATCCTAAGAGTGTGGATCCGCAACTCGCTACCCTTTCTCGCATGAACGCAGCCCCCGAGGAAGGGGGTCAGTACACAATATGTACTAAGTATGTAAAACTGGAAAGTACTGTAATTACAACATAAGTTTAAAAGAAAGCCGGAGACATGTATGATGACAAAATTACAGTACACAGTGCCTTACTAATAATGAGAGTATAAATAGGTGTATACTTACAACAAAAAAATAGGATTGGAATCCTACTCCTGGGACTATTTCACCCGCATAGGTCCAGTGGACCTGCGTGAGGTATTCCTCGCATGGGACTATTTCACCCGCATAAGCCCTTACGGACTCGCATGAGGTATTCCTCGCATAGGCTGGACCCGCCCGCATGGGACTATTTCACCCGCATAAGCCCTTACGGACTCGCATGAGGTATTCCTCGCATCGTGGTTAGCAAATCCACGGAAATATACAATGCCACAATCCCGGGGAATGACCCCGCAACGAATAATATATCACTAGCCCAAATACGGCTATCACACATAACATAAGCTCTATCGGCTTATCATACAATATATAAGCAAGTTAAGAAATCCCCTAACTTCTTACTATTCTTGTTCATATACACTCTCATTTTAGTTTACTTAAGGCACTAACATGTCTTTATGAAAATCCGGGAATTTAACCCAAAGTACTACGTACTTCTATTCTTTTAAAAAAATGACTCATTTCATTATAAAACTTCCAAGATACTCATAGCCGTAGTATCAAGCGACAATTTCTTTTCAAGACAAGTCACAATACTTTTAGAAATAAAATATGGCTTCTAAATCAAGTGACTCGTATCTTATAAAACCTTAGGCACTTGATGCCTTAAAATCGAATTGCCTTCCATTAAATCGAGTCATTTATCTTTCCATAAAGTCAATATAACCAACTCCCCATAAAGTCGTTATATTCACTTTATGCCTTAGTCATGTACAATTTCCTATCCAAGGGACTTATACGTTTTTTTTTAAAACGACACAAGTATTACATACTTTAAAATTCTTCAAGTCCCTTATCTTTAACAAGACTTAAGACATCTTTAATATTCTCAAAGAAGTGAGTTAAATCTCCTAACCCACCCGACTTGGCATTTCATAAAACAAGTAAAGAATGTCAAAGCCTCAGACGCTCACCGTACTATATACGTGAAACTAGTCATGCTCAAAGGATAGGAAAAGTTCTACATACCTCGTCGGGTCAAACCACTTGCCAAGTACAAAGTCCCGCCCGTAGTATGTCAACCTATAATGTTCGTAATACGTCTATTTAGGCCTTACTTCAATCGTAGAATATCATAAGTGTTAAGTCCCTATATTCTACGGAAAATCGGACAGCACCTCCTTTGTATTTACTCACTTTGCCACCTCTTTCAAGGCCGGAAATACAATAACCAAACAGCCCCAATTGGCTCACAACAATATATAAGATAATCCAATGCAAATGACTAACTAAACAGCCCCAATTGGCTCACAATTTATATAGCAGGTAGTTCAATGCAAATGACTAACTAAACAGCCCCAATTGGCTCACAATTTATATTCCAACCCACATTTGTAGCATAACATGATAACAAGTCGCATTTGATTATTATAACCATAATCCTTAAGTCAATGACATGCGACGGTTCTAACAACGATTAAATTGTAATTCAACTTAGTCATGGCTTATTTTACATTTCGGATTTCCAAGGCTATGATCAATCCATTATTCGTATAACTTCAATATAACAACTTCATGCTAGTAACATGCAAAGCTAACAACAATAAACTAGCTATTCTTGTAATACTTTCAAAAAACAAGATTATACCTCAAAGAGACCTAATCCAACTCCAATCCGAAATCGCTCCTTAGTAGTCTAGAACCTCTCCAAGCCACTTCAATCCGCTTGTTGAGACCCTTAGAACAACACCACCAATTAACCTTCAAATTTCCAAACAAAACCTAGAAAAACCCTTTAGGTTTTCGTTATGACTAACCCGAAAACAATCTTTTTCCAAGATTTTTCTATTGAGATATGCTTATAATACACATAAGAACCTTGGTTTAAAGTGTGGAAACAAATGGACAAGAAATGAAATTTTTTTCTTTTTCTCTTAGTGAAACCCGAGACCCTCCCCCTTTGTTCTTCAAATTTTGTGTGAAATTCTCTAAGTGCTAAGTCCTCCCTTAGCTACTAGTATAATATAAAGGGTCATGGAGGGTTAAGATGCTTCCAAATGGTTGGCTTGGATGTGGTCTTTCAAAAGATCAAGGCTAGAGTGGGACCTTTGACCTTAGTCAATTATATCAAGCCTCAAGTTGCAAGACTTGTCTTGCAACAAAGGCCAATGACCCTTATGCCCTTGCTAAAAACCGTCCAAGGCATAGTAAGGGGGGGGTGACACGTGTCGCCCTCCCATTCGACACAACACACTGTTTTCCGACAAATTCATAATTTCCGATAAATTTTTACAAGTCTCAAATCCTTAACATTTGTGAGTTCTTACTTACGTTCTTAAGGCATGTCCTGCAATTACGGGGTGTAACATTCTTCCCCCCTTAGAAACATTCGTCCCCGAATGTTCTTTCGGAGTATCTTAATTAGCGACATAGTTTCCTTTCACAACCCCGACATACCAACAATGCCCCTCATGGCCACATAAAAGCATTTAAGCAAAGGAAACACTTCAATTAAAAACTTGACAAGTAAGGGAAGCTGAATTACCTGAAGGTATAGGAAATAAGTGAGGATACTTCCTCAACATGTCCTCCTCCGCCTCCCAAGTCATCTCCTCTCGGTTATCATTCCTCCACAAGACCTTGACGGAAGCTACATCCTTGGTCCGCAGTCGCCTGACCTGGCGATCGAGTATCGCTATGGGACTCTCCTCATACGATAACCCCTCTGTCACCTGGACCTCACTAGTAGGGAAAACTCTCGCTGGATCACCCATACACTTCCGCAACATAGAAACATGGAAGACCGGATGTACCGCCTCTAACTCTGATGGCAGATCCAACTCATAAGCAACCTGTCCCACTCTACGGACGATCTGGTAGGGCCCAATGTACCTTGGGCTGAGTTTCCCCTTCTTACCAAATCTCATCACACCCTTCATGGGTGACACCTTCAAGAAGACCCAATCGTCTACCTGAAACTCCAAATGCCGACGCCGATTATCCGCATAAGACTTCTGCCGACTGAAGCCGCTAACGCCTCTCTGGATAAGCTTCACCTTATCCACACCGCACCAAGTCTGGGCCAACCAACTGTACCTCGCCCACGTCGAACCAACCAATCGGCGATCTACATTTCCGCCCATATAAAGCCTCGTATGGCGCCATCTGTATACTGGAATGGTAGCTGTTATTATAAGCAAACTCCACAAGAGGCAAATGATCCTCCCAGCTACCACTGAAATCAATCACGCAGGCCCGCAGCATATCCTCAAGTGTCTGGATAGTACGCTCTGCCGCGTCGATCGAGGTGAAATCTTTGCCGCGAGACTCACCTGTGTCCCTAAACCCTTCTGGAAAGACCTCCAGAAGTTAGCCGTAAACTGGACTCCCCTATCAGATATAATCGACACTGGGACACCGTGCAGCCTCACAATCTCCCTGATGTACAATCTGGCATAGTCTCACCAAAACGCTGCGTCGACCGGAAGGAAATGGGCTGATTTCACACCGTCAACAATAACCCAGATGGAGTCGCACTTCCTCTGAGTACGAGGTAATCCTGTAACAAAGTCCATGTTGATCATCTCCCACTTCCAAGTCGGAATCTCAATAGACTGCAATAATCCACTGGGCCTCTGGTGCTCGACCTTGACTGCCGCAATTAGGACATCAGGTAACAAAACTCGCCACGTCCTCTTCGTGCCATCCCACCAATACAAACATCTGAGGTCATGGTACATCTTGGTCGACCCCGGATGAATAGAATAACGAGCACTGTGTGCCTCCCTGCATCTGCCGGAGCCTCGCCACATCGGAACACACAACCGCCTCAAATCTCAAAGACTTCATCAGCGCTACTCGAATAGACTCTTCTCCTCCCAAGAGCCGTGATCTCGATACCGTACTAACACTGGGTCCTCAAATCGTGATCTTCACCTCATCAATGATGGAAGACTCGCAACCTCACGAACCCGCACCCACTATCGCCGGTATCGATCAATCGAACCCCAAGGCTCGCTAATCGGTGGATCTCGACGCATGTCTGTCTCTCTGGCCGTACCTCCGATAGGCTCCCATCGATCTACGACTCAAGGCATCAAGAATTACGTTGGCTTTCCCGGATGGTATAGAATATCAACATCATAGTCTTTCAAAGAACTCTAACCACCGTCTCGTCTCAAATTCGACTCCTGCTGAAGATATACTTGAGGCTCTTGTGGTCCGTATAAATATCCACATGAACCCCGCACAAATAGTGTCTCCAAATCTTCAAGGCATGAATAACCGCGCCAACTCTAAGTCATGGGTAGGGTAATTCTCTCATGCTTCCGTAGCTAGCGGAAGCATAGGCTATAACCTTGCCGTCTTTGCATCGTAACACACTGGCGATGCCCGAGGCATCACAATAGATCACGTACCCATCTAACCCTCCTAAGAGTAAGAACTGGAGTCAGTAGTCAACCTTTCCTTCAAGAATCGAAACCCTTCTCGCAAGCCTCTCCATCGGAACTTGGCGCTTCGAGTCGACCTAGTCAGCGGTCTTGAAATCGAAGCAAATCGCTCCACAAACTGCGATAATAACTGCCGGTCTAAGAAAGCTGCGCACTCGGTGGAGTAGTAGGTCTCGGCCAAGACTTGATCGCTCGATCTTTGCCGTATCTACCCGAACACCATCAGTGATAATATGCCCGGGAATGCCATCGAGGCCAACCAAAACTCACACTTGGAGAACTTGGCGAATAAGCTGGCTCGGAGAATCCCAAGTACCTTCGCCGTGATCTGCGTATGCTCCCGCTCGTCGTGAATACACCAGATGTCATCGATGAATACTATCACAAATGTATCCAAAATGGCTTGAACACCCGGTTCATCAAATCCATAAATACCGCTGAGCGTTGGTCAAACCGAAAGACATAACCACGAACTCATAGTGCCCATACGGGTCTGAATGCGATCTTTGGGATATCTCGCCTCTCGAACTCGAACTCGATGATAACTGCATCGCAGTCTATCTTTGAGAAACACCTCGCACCCTGCAACTGGTCAAACAAATCATCAATCCTGGGGAGGGGGTACCTATTCTTAATGGTTACCTTATTCAGCTGCCTGTAGTCAACACACATACGCAGCGTCCCATCCTTCTTCTTTACAAACAATACCGGCGCTCCCCAGGGAGATACACTAGGCCTGATAAAACCTTTTTCCAGCAAATCTTTCAGCTGGTCCTTCAGCTCCCTCAACTCAGCAGGTGCCATTCTGTATGGCGGAATAGAAATAGGTCGAGTGTCTGGCAACGTGTCAATACAAAACTCAATCTCCCTCTCAGGAGGGATACCCGGAAGATCGTCTGGGAACACATCTGCAAATTCCCTAACCACTGGCACTGACTGAAGAACTGGCACTTCAGCCTCTGTATCAAATACCCGAACCAGATGATAGATGTAACCCTTCTGCACCATCTTCCTAGCCTTGAGGTAAGAAATAAACCTACCCCTCGGCGATGCTGTGTTGCCCCTCCACTCGATAACTGGCTCGCCAGGAAACTGGAACCGAACCAACCTGTCTCTACAGTCAACGTTGGCATAACAAGAAGCCAACCAGTCCATACCCATAATGACATCAAAATCTGTCATCTCCAGCTCTATCAAGTCTGCGGTCCGACGATCAGTAAATGAATACCGGACAACCCCTATACACCCGCTCAGCTAACACCGAATCACCCACTGGCGTAGCTACCTCAAACGGCTCTATCGACACCGGCTCTATCCCGATTCTACCCGCAATAAGAGGGGACACATAGGACAAGGTAGAACCTGGATCTATCAATGCATAAACATCACAGCCTGAAATCAGTAATGTACCGTGGCGGCGTCGGGAAGCCTCACGATCTGGCGGTGGCTAGAGAATATATGCGGTTACGGGGACCGCTAGAATCGAACCACCACCACGACCTCTACCGCGGCTGCTGTCGTGAGTACCACGCCTCGGGCGTATAACCACGAAGGAGAAGAAGACCCAAGAATCGATCCGTCGGTGTCTTTGCACCACCCATGCTGCCTCTAGACGGACAATCTCTCTTCAAATGGCCCATCTGGCCACAAGAGTAACAACCTCCTGCAGGAACACGACACTCGCCTGGGTGAGATCTACCGCATCGAGCACACCGAGGTGTGGGTGGTCTCGATCGGCGAGAATCTGCCTCTGCGAAATCCACGAAGACACGGAGCCACGACTGCTCGATCGACCTGATCGGACCTCCCGCGAAAACCGTGGACGGAGCACTCTGTCTTTGGCCGGAAAGTGGACCCTGGCCTGCGAGGCCGTCCGCCTCGAACCGCCACGAGACCACGATGTCACGGCCTCTTGGGCTGGCCTGCGTCAATCTGGTCCTCCCTTTCTCTATCCTCGATCCCCTGTGCATAGGCCTGCATCCTAGCAATGTCCATACCGGGCTGAAGAGCCACCCCCAAGCATGCTGTGATCATATGACGGTCTAACCCCATCACATAACGATGCACTCTATCCGCCATGCTCGCTACAATAGTCTGTGCATGCCTGGCCAAGGAGTCAAACTCCAGGCTGTACTCCCTAACGGTCCTCCCGTTCTGCCGCAAGGTCAAAAATCTGTCTACTCGGGCCCTCCTCATCTCGGGAGGCAAAAAGTGATCCATAAAGGCCTCTGTAAACTCCTCCCAAACAGCTGGAAGAGCATCATCACCTCTCGAAAGCAACCACGACTCAAACCAGTTCAACGCAATATCGCGCAACCGGTAAGAGGCTAGTGTAACAGACTCTGTCTCTGAAGCCCTAAGAACCTGCATGGTCCGCTGTATCTGTCGAACGAACTCCTGCGGATCCTCATCAGACCTTGAACCATAAAACTCAGGTGGATTACATCCCAGAAAATCCCTAATCCGCAAACTGTCGGCTCTAGGGTGGGCTGCTCTGTCAGTTTGCCCGCTACTATACTAGTCAATAACCGAATCTGCTCCCCGTAGTCTCTATACTCGGTGGTGGGAGGCTGGAAGGTCTGGTACCGGAACCTCTGGAGCTACTGCCGCTCTCGGCTCCTCTAACACTGCCGGCGTGGCTGAACTCAACGACCCGCCTACTACCTCAGGCATAGTCTGTGCCTGAGCCCGTGTGACCCTCTGAGTACCGCTAGCAGCTCCTGCTGCTGCCTTGCCCTTCTGGGCCCTGGTCGCCTTCCGTGGAGGCATAGCTGTTTCATAAGAAGAGGTCAGAGAGGATTCAACCTAATAAGACAGCTCTAATGCACGATCTCAGAGAGAGAAGAATGGAAACCAATCCTAAATGTCCTGTAGCCTCCTGATTATAGATGTGGTGCACAACACACCGATAATCAAGACTCTACTAGACACGCGTGCGTAGACACTTTCCGAGGACTAACTGCTCTGATACCACTTTTGTCACGACCCGACCCCGGGCCGCGACTGGTGCCCTACCTGGGCACCCCGTTCAGGTATACGTCAGAGAATAGCAGCGGAACATACACAACATGAACACAAGTGTAAATAATATACAACACAGGCTAGCCGATAAGGACGCCTTCCATAATATAAACAAAGTCAAAAGTGCAACTTTACAACTCAGTTCTTACCGCCCAACCACATATGTGCATACAGACCTCTAGGAATAACAACTGTGGCGGGACGGGCCCGCCATACCACGAATGTACATAATCTACAACATCGTGGAAAAAGCGTACCAAAAGAAAGACAAGCCTCCGAGAATGGAGCTTAGGCGTCCGGTAAGTGATCCTAAGAGTGTGGATCCGCACACCTTACCACTTTCTGCGGCGTGAGCGGCCGAGGAAGGGGTCGATCACAATATGTACTAAGTATGTAAAGCGGAAAATCGTAATTACAACATAAGCTTAAAAGAAAGCGGGAGACATGTATGATGACAAAATTACGATCACGATTGCCTTACTAATAATGAGAGTATAAGCGGTGTATACTTACAAAAAAAATAGGATTGGAATCCTACCCCTGTGACTATTTCACCCGCATAGGTCCAGTGGACCTGCGTGAGGTATTCCTCGCATGGGAATATTTCACCCGCATAAGCCCTTACGGACTCGCATGAGGTATTCTCGCGCATAATTTGGACAGCCGCGTGGGACTATTTCACCCGCATAAGCCCTTACGGACTCGCATGAGGTATTCCTCGCATCGTGGTTAGCAAATCCACGGAAATATACAATGCCACAATCCCGGGGAATGACCCCGCAACGAATAATATATCACTAGCCCAAATACGGCTATCACACATAACATAAGCTCTATCGGCTTATCATACAATATATAAGCAAGTTAAGAAATCCCCTAACTTCTTACTATTCTTGTTCATATACACTCTCATTTTAGTTTACTTAAGGCACTAACATGTCTTTATGAAAATCCGGGAATTTAACCCAAAGTACTACGTACTTCTATTCTTTTAAAAAAATGACTCATTTCATTATAAAACTTCCAAGATACTCATAGCCGTAGTATCAAGCGACAATTTCTTTTCAAGACAAGTCACAATACTTTTAGAAATAAAATATGGCTTCTAAATCAAGTGACTCGTATCTTATAAAACCTTAGGCACTTGATGCCTTAAAATCGAATTGCCTTCCATTAAATCGAGTCATTTATCTTTCCATAAAGTCAATATAACCAACTCCCCATAAAGTCGTTATATTCACTTTATGCCTTAGTCATGTACAATTTCCTATCCAAGGGACTTATACGTTTTTTTTAAAACGACACAAGTATTACATACTTTAAAATTCTTCAAGTCCCTTATCTTTAACAAGACTTAAGACATCTTTAATATTCTCAAAGAAGTGAGTTAAATCTCCTAACCCACCCGACTTGGCATTTCATAAAACAAGTAAAGAATGTCAAAGCCTTGTACGTCTACCGTACTATATACGTGAAACTAGTCATGCTCAAAGGATAGGAAAAGTTCTACATACCTCGTCGGGTCAAACCACTTGCCAAGTACAAAGTCCCGCCCGTAGTATGTCAACCTATAATGTTCATAATACGTCTATTTAGGCCTTACTTCAATCGTAGAATATCATAAGTGTTAAGTCCCTATATTCTACGGAAAATCGGACAGCACCTCCTTTGTATTTACTCACTTTGCCACCTCTTTCAAGGCCGGAAATACAATAACCAAACAGCCCCAATTGGCTCACAACAATATATAAGATAATCCAATGCAAATGACTAACTAAACAGCCCCAATTGGCTCACAATTTATATAGCAGGTAGTTCAATGCAAATGACTAACTAAACAGCCCCAATTGGCTCACAATTTATATTCCAACCCACATTTGTAGCATAACATGATAACAAGTCGCATTTGATTATTATAACCATAATCCTTAAGTCAATGACATGCGACGGTTCTAACAACGATTAAATTGTAATTCAACTTAGTCATGGCTTATTTTACATTTCGGATTTCCAAGGCTATGATCAATCCATTATTCGTATAACTTCAATATAACAACTTCATGCTAGTAACATGCAAAGCTAACAACAATAAACTAGCTATTCTTGTAATACTTTCAAAAAACAAGATTATACCTCAAAGAGACCTAATCGACTCCAATCCGAAATCGCTCCTTAGTAGTCTAGAACCTCTCCAAGCCACTTCAATCCGCTTGTTGAGACCCTTAGAACAACACCACCAATTAACCTTCAAATTTCCAAACAAAACCTAGAAAAACCCTTTAGGTTTTCGTTTGCGACTAACCCGAAAACAATCTTTTTCCAAGATTTTTCTATTGAGATATGCTTATAATACACATAAGAACCTTGGTTTAAAGTGTGGAAACAAATGGACAAGAAATGAAATTTTTTTCTTTTTCTCTTAGTGAAACCCGAGACCCTCCCCCTTTGTTCTTCAAATTTTGTGTGAAATTCTCTAAGTGCTAAGTCCTCCCTTAGCTACTAGTATAATATAAAGGGTCATGGAGGGTTAAGATGCTTCCAAATGGTTGGCTTGGATGTGGTCTTTCAAAAGATCAAGGCTAGAGTGGGACCTTTGACCTTAGTCAATTATATCAAGCCTCAAGTTGCAAGACTTGTCTTGCAACAAAGGCCAATGACCCTTATGCCCTTGCTAAAAACCGTCCAAGGCATAGTAAGGGGGGGGTGACACGTGTCGCCCTCCCATTCGACACAACACACTGTTTTCCGACAAATTCATAATTTCCGATAAATTTTTACAAGTCTCAAATCCTTAACATTTGTGAGTTCTTACTTACGTTCTTAAGGCATGTCCTGCAATTACGGGGTGTAACAGTTCCTTTCTTTTCCATCCCACCTACCTCACATGTCATGACAAAATCTGACGTTATTGATATTGATCCATTTGATGTTGATTGCCCATCCGATTCTACATCTATATCATTTGTTCCTTCTCAATCTTCTGGCAGGTCTCATGACATTGATACTCAACCCCCTCATACGCCTATTTCTGAACCTCTTGTGGTTGCAGATCCAGATCCACCTCACTATCCTAAACGCACTCTAAGATATATTCAGGTATCTGATTTGATTATTCTTGATATGCTCCATCATTCTCTTCCCTTCTAGTTTATATTAATTCTCTCTGTGAGCCTACCTCCTACTCTGAGACAGCTCATGATCCTCTTTGACAAGAGGTTATGAATGAGGAACTGGTTGCTTTGAACAGAACTGGTACTTGAGATTTGATTTCTCTACCGACTAGTACGAAAACTATTGGTTCTCGATAGATATACAAGATTAAGACCAAGTCTGATGGTTCTATTGAGAGATATAAAGCTCGTTTGGTTGCAAAGGGTTTTGCTCAAGAATATGGTATAGATTATGAAGAGACTTTTGCACCTATTGCAAAGATGACATATGTCTGGGTTCTATTGCAGTGGCCTTTGTTCGTCATTGGCATATTTCACAAATGGATGTTAAAAATGCCTTTTTGAATGGGGATCTTCAAGAAGAAGTCTACATGGTCCATCCACCTGGCGTTTCACATAGTCCAGGATAGGTGTGCATGCTTTAGAAAGCTTTGTATGGTCTCAAACAAGCTCCAAGAGCTTGTTTCGACAAGTTCTCCAATGTAGTATCATCTCTTGGGTTTATTTCCAGCTTTCATGATTCAGCATTATTTGTTAAAACATACCCTGCAGGTTGTATTTTGCTTTTGTTGTATGCTGATGACATGATCATTACAGGTGATGGTATTGATGGTATTGCAAACCTAAAATCTATTTTGTCTCGCCATTTCGAGATGAAAGATTTAGGTCATCTACATTACTTTTTAGGCATTGAGGTAGCTTATTCTGAGAAGGGATATCTTCTTTCTCAGTCTAAGTACACTGCAGATATTCTTGAGCGGGACCGTCTCACATATACTCGTATAGTTGACTCTCCTCTTGAGGTTAATGTTCGATACACACCTACTGACGGGGATACTCTTCATGATACCACTTTATATCGTTCAGTTGTGGGTAGCCTGGTGTACCTTACCATTACTCGCCCTGACATTGCATATGTTGTTCATATTGTCAGTTAGTTTGTTTGTTCTCCTACATCTGTACATTGGGATGCGTTATGTGTATTCTTCGCTATCTCTGAAGAACGATTTATGAAAGTCTCTTATTTCCATTAACTTCATCATTACAGCTTCGTGCATTTTCTGATGCAAATTGGGCTAGTAACCCGACTGATTGGAAATCCACTACTGGTTATTGTGTATTTTTAGGAGATTCACTTATTTCATGGAAAAATAAGAAACAAGATGTTGTTTCTCGCTCTTCAACCGAGGCAGAGTATCGTGCTATGGCTTCTACTACATGTGAGATTGTATGATTATGTTGGTTATTGGCTGATATGAGTGTCTCTATTTCCTCACTGACACCGATGTATTGCGATAATACGAGTTCTATTCAGATTGCACACAACACAGTCTTTCATAACGTACCAAGCATATTGAGATTGATTGTCATATTATTCGATATCATCTTTAATAAGGTACTATATCATTGCCATTTGTTTCATCTTCTATGCAACTTGCAGATATCTTCACAAAGGCACATACCTTATAGCGTCACCGGTTCTTTCTTGACAAACTCTCGATGTTTCTCTCTACACCATCGCGAGCTTGAGAGGGGATGTTAACATTATAAGAAAGTTGTCCCACATCGTTGGCTATTCTCATTTTGTTTGTATTAAACTCTATATAAAGGGATGTAGTTATTTTTCTTTTACTTACCAATTCACTATCAATAATAGTCTTATTCTCTTTTCTTTACTCTTGTTATTGCCTTAGAAGAATTCATAAATAATATGAATTCTAACAAGGGAGACTTATACTACAAGAGTTTAGATTGTATCCTATTGAGAAGGTAAGTTACACATTCACCCCAAAATCTTAGAGGTATACTAACTTGAAATCTGAGAGATCTAACCATGTTCAAAATGGTTTTATGCTTCCTTCCATCCACTCTATTCTACTAGGGTGTATACACACAGAAAGTTTGATGTAAAATAACAAGATTTGAAAGAAGAGACTGAAACTCAGTGCTAAGAAATTCACAGTCATTATATGTTCTTAACACTTCAATAGTAGTAGAAAACAGATTGTTTGATTCAAAAAAATTCTCATTACAACAATCAACTCAAACTTGGACTAAATCAAGAATATCCAAGTAAATCTAGTATGATCATCTACTACAGTGACAAAGAACCTTTTATTACAATAAATAGGAACTCTGTAGACACCCCAAATATGACAATGCAACAAATCAAACATACACTTAGACACAAAATTACTACTTGGAAATGGTAACTTGGTATATTTTGCTAAAGGACACACAGTGCACATATGATCTTTATGTTTAAGATGTCTTAAGCAGACTATTTTCTTGATCATATGTAAGGGTGTATGCCCCATTCTTCTATGACATAGAGTACTGGATTCAGATACTTGTTCAACTATGTTAACACACTTATTTATTGTAACCTTCAGTTCTGATAATGGTCTTCCATGTACAATGTATAGTCCTTGCTCTTCTCTACCAATCTCAGTTACCATGCTAGTGTAGAGATCCTGGAATATAATAAAGTCAGGGAAAAAAGATACTGACCATTATAACTCCCTTATAAGTTTAGACACTGCTAGTAGGTTAAACTTAAAGTCTGGCAAGTATAAGACATTTGAGATAGACTGATTATTGAGCACATAACATCTTCATCTATGTGAAACAGACACAACACTTCCAATAGGCAGATGAACCTTGATTACTTTTTATTTTGGGATTATGATAGTCATGTAACATCTTAAGGTTAGATGACATATGATTAGTAGCACCAGAGGCAACTATTTATCTATCACACACATTATCAGTAGCTAGACAAGTTATGATACCTGCAATAGCAGTCTGAGTGGGAGATTGTTCTTCATTTCCTTTCTTCAGCAGCCGGATAATTTTTTGATATTATTCCAAAGTAAAATATGGAGTTTGAGTCCTTGCTTGAGCCCCAGCCTGAGATGTGCTGGCCTGACTGGGGGAAGCTCTACCGTAGCTGTTAGATGAGCAACCAGTCTTATAACCCAGAGTACTACCAGTTCTCACTTGATTTTCATATTGACCACTTTTTAGTCCTTTCTTCTTGTATTTTTGCAATTCAGAAGGATAACCAATCACTCTAAAGCAGTTCTCTCTGGTATGACCCTTATAGTTACAAACTTCACACACAAGAGAGTTTTTCCTAGGTCTATAACCTCCACAAGAAATTCTTCCTCCTGTACTATCTTCATAACCTCCACCTGAATTTAGGTTCCTTCCTGAGTTACTTGCTCTAAAACTGTTTCATAGGCTACTAGCTCATCTGTACGAAGATTTATTCCACTACTCCTTGAACTATTGGCTCCTCTATTACCAAAATTCACTCTCCCTTGCTGCTAAAAAATGTTGAGCCCTTCAGTAATTCAGGCACTTGACATGTCTGTGTAAAATTAACTAGTAGACTTTAGCTTTCATGATGTATAATCATTAAATATGCTTTATTGAGTGTTGGAACATGAGACATCATTGAAATTTGATTTCTACACTGAAAGTAGCTTTCATTTAGTCCCATAAGGAACTGTAAGAGCCTTTGATAGCCAAGTGTTAAGAATATTTTCTAGACTCTGGACATTCACAACCAGGACAAGGCATGAGAGCATCAAATTCATCTCACATGTCTCTCAATCTAGAAAAATAGTCAGATACAAACATAGTTTCTTGAGTGATAGTAGCAATTTCTCCATAAAAATAGAAAATTCTAGATCCATTCACTTTATCAAATCTCTCCTTGAGGTCTAGCAAACTTTTGCAAGCATTTGAGGCATAGATTATGTCATATCCTTCCTGTTAGGAAATGCTCACAAAATTTTGAACAGTGGAATATACAAGTTTTGTGAGCATTTGCTTGACCTCAATGAGAGATTTGAACAGTAGAATATGTAAAAAAATTGTGAGTATTTGAGTTTTTGAGTCAAATCCTCATTATGTCGTGGATAATGAGCCATGACTACACCATTGCATTAACTTTTTCTCACTGTTCATGCAGTGAAAGTGTGAAACATCAAATTTATCTCTAGTATGTCTTCCATCCACGAAGCCTAACATGCTCTTACCTCTCAATCCTAGAATCATAGATCTACTCCATAAAATATATTTCTCATATCCTGTTAACTGAGATGAGAGAACTACTTGGAGTATCATTAGGTTGAAGGTAAAGTGGATGGTTGTGATCGATCGCGATTACTAAAATTGTTGCTCGCATTTGTTGCATGTGCTACTTGTTCAATCATGATTGTATAACTCCTTGAAGAGCCTTTTCTCGACAACTTGAATTACTTATACTTCTACAATCGCAAACCCTTCTATCACTGAATTTGTTGAATCACAAATTGCGATCATGGTTTCAACACTCGATCTGTGTGAATTTATTTATGTAGGCTCTGATACTAAGTTGTCATGGATGGAGCTTTGAGCTATGATAGAAAGTAATGGAACAGTATCGTATGGAGTAAGCTTAGATAGAACAAAAATCTGCGAGATATCTTCTATTCAACTAAATGAGTCTATCTACAATTCTTACAGCTAGAGTGATATTTATACGTCAAATTTGTCAGAGACAACCTTTTATATATCACATTTTGCGAGAGATAACCTTTTAAATTTTTCCTTGCAATGTCAGACCTTAAAAAAATTGCGAAAGACAACCTTATAACGAAAAATCAAATTTTCGGTTAAAAAATTAACACCCCTTATTTTAAATTTCAGAAATAACCCTTCTTCTATTCCTTTAAGGCTGCCTACCTTTAATATCGACTTGCCCGCATTCTCTGTATTACTTTCACAAAAACCTCTGCGACTTCATCTCTTCAAGAACCCATTTTCCCCCATTTCGTTTTTCCTCATCGTCTTCAACAACCCAAACCCAGAAAAACCCATTTCGTTTTTTATCATCGTCTTCTGCGACATCATCGATTTCTGCTTCTTCATCTTCCCCTCTTCTCCATTTCGTTTGAACTAATTTAACTTGTAATTCGCTACAATTTGTTCAACTATATATTCAAGTAAGTTTTTTCATTGTTTTCGTTTTACCATTGTTGAATTAGGCCATTGCTTTCTCTGAAAATACCTTGCAATCGTCGACAGTGAACTCAATCGTCGACATAGAATGTGTTAATTGATAGTTATATGATTCTAAGTCAATCGTCGACATAGAAATTTTTAATCGACAATGAACTCAATCGTCGACATAGATTTTGTTTTAACCCGAGTGTAAGGTTCTAAGTATCGATTTTTTCTAATTTATTAAAAAAATCACCCTATTACAAACCCAGAATTTCGACGATTGTAACGACTTTGTTTGTTTTGTTGTTTGTTCTATTTATTCGAATTTATATTTCGACGATGTCGACGACGATTGAGTTAGAGCATACTTCTAATCTGTTTTGAAAAATTGTGTTCTGTTATAATCTCCAAGGAGCATTTCTGAAAGGCTGCAAGATCTTGAACAAAGGTAATATGAAGTGTATGTTGAATGTGATTGTGTGGCTATATATTGTTAATTATATAGCAATGGCTAGTAATAACTAATGTTGTTTTATATCTTGTGACAACATAATTTCAAGGTTCACATGGAAGTTATAAAGGCTTTAAATGTTCATGCCTGCAACTTCTTGGAAGGCATACCCATATGCCACTGGTCAAGGCATGGTTTCAGTACTTCATCCAAACCAGCATCCACACCACCACCAATGACACAAACTCAGAATTCAAGTCAAGGCTAATTTTTTAGTGTAATATGTCATTAGTTTTTTGTAGTACGATGGCACTATATGTAGTAGTATGCAATCAGTTTTTGTATGAGAATATTTGCAACCCACTTATTTCAGATACTTTTGTATGAACTCACTGTGGTTGCTGCAATCTGATGGCGTATTTTACGTGATGCGTAATGCGATAAAGCTTATTACTTCCATGTGTTTGTTATGCTTGTTGTTGCTTATGGCTACTGCTGTGGTACAAATGTGGTATTTCTAGCATGTCTTGGCATCACAGTTCTTCCAATAAATGTTGTTGTTGGGAGCTACATAAGTAACATGTTTGAGGACATGTAATTTCAGCAAGTATTTGCTCAAAAATGCAGCAGCTCTCGGCCCCAATTATATAGCAGTAAAACAACAAAAAATGCAGCAGTTCACGACATGTTACTTTATTATAGTCTACTGTCAATTCTAATTTTATGCATAAATGCGCAGCACTGCAGTTTGTAGTCTACTGCCATTTCTAGTCTTATGCACAATTTCAACCAAAATGCAGCAACTCTGTGATGCGTTGCTGCTTCTTCTTTATTAAAGAAGAACAGCTTCTTGTTCTCCTTCTGGAACAACAAGTTTCAGGCAGCAATAGCAAGAACAACAGCAGGGCAAAGTAAATGCTATTGATGCATAAAGAAAGACTGCTACTGCTGAAATGTTTAGGAAATGCTACTGTTGCATAAAAGTTATATAACTGAGTACAACAATTACAGTACATTAACTGAGTACAGCAATTACATTACATTAACTGAGTACATCAATTACATCATTTGCAACACTACAACTACTAGTTCCGTAAACATAACATTAAAAGTTCTTATTCAACTACAAATATATAATCATTTCATAATCGATGCCGCAACAAATCCAACAAATAACATCCATGAAATCATCATAAACACGCGTATCTTCAAAATTTTGTTCATTTCAACTTCATTTATACCCTTCAACACACCGATTTCGGCTTTCAACGTATCACTCTTCAAATCTGCTATTACATTCTTAAACACATTCAATGACGACACTAATTTGCCGGCGAAACTTTCAATGTATTCCTCATCCTCCCATTGCAAATATCCACAAGAACTTCTCTATAAGCAAAAAATGAAGAAAGAATCAAAAACAAAAAAAACAAACAAAGACTATCGTCAAAGTATTACTTACCTTAATCTTGGGGCATTTGAAGAATTTCCTTCCAGGATTTGAAGTAGTCGTAAAATAAATTGATTCGTAGTCATATCACAATGGCACCTCCTTTGTGAAGAACAACTCACTTGAGACATTTCTTAGTTGTTGAACATAAACTCAGTTGTATTAACATATATCCTAAAACAAATATTGTCGATTATAACAAAATATTTTTCTAAAACAAACTCAGTAGCATACAAGTATAGAAAAAATTGTCGATTATAACAGAACACAATTTTTCAAAACAGATTAGAAGTATGTTTTAACTCAATCGTCGTCGACATTGTCGAAATATAAATTCGAGCAAATAGAACAAACAACAACTAACAACAAAACAAACAAAGTCGTCATAATCGTCGAAATTCTGGGTTTGTAATGGGGTGATTCTTTTTTTAAGAAATTGGAAAAATATCGATACTTAGAACCTTACACTCGAGTCAAAAAAATTCTATGTCGACGATTGAGTTCACTGTTGATTAAAAATTTCTATGTCGACAATTGACATAGAACCATATAACTATCGATTAACACATTCTATGTCGACGATTGAGCTCACTGTCGACGATTGCAAGTTATTTTCAGAGAAAGCAATGGCCTAATTCAACAATGGCAAAACGAAAATAATGAAAAACTTACTTGAATATATAGTTGAACAAATTGCAGCGAATTACAAGTTAAATGAGTTCAAACAAAATGGGGAAGAGGGGAAGATGAAGAAGCAAAAATCGATGATGTCGCAGAAGACGATGATAAAAAATGAAATGGATTTTTCCAGGGTTTGGGTTATTGAAAACGATGAGGAAAAATGAAATGGGGGAAAATGGGTTCTTGAAGAGATGAAGTCGCAGAGATTTTTGTGAAAGTAATACAGAGAATGCGGGCAAGTCGATATTAAAGGAAGGCAGCCTTAAAGGAATTGAAGAAGGGGTATTTCTGGAATTTAAAATAAGGGGTGTTAATTTTTTAACAGAAAATTTGATTTTCCATTATAAGGTTGTCTTTGGAAATAAACATTAAGGTCTAACATTGCAAGAAAAAATTTAAAAGGTTGTCTCTCGCAAAATGTGATATATAAAAGGTTGTCTCTGACAAATTTCTAATAATATTACAGGTGTCAATCTACGTAACTGACTAATAAACTAACTGAGTTTGTTGTAGACTAGCATTAGCTCAACAATACTTCCTCCGTCTCAAATTATTTGTCGTGGTATCTCAAATTATTATTTATTATTTTAGAAGTTCAAAACACAATTAATTATTTTTCCCAATTTTATCCTTAATAGAGTTGTGTCATTAATGGATATGACACATAAATTGAATAAACATTTAATGGAGAGAGATTATAACTTAGACATAAATAAAGGTAAAGTTAGTCAAATATCCCTATTAAGTAATATTTCTTAAGGGGAATATAAAATAAAAAACGACAAATGATTTGAGACGGGAGAATAATATGAGAGGTCCAACATCGAGAAATCAAGAATTGAGATGAATCTTGCTTTAATACATGAAAATAAATGGATATTGAGTCAATTAACCCCAAAAACAAGCCAAAATGTAAGAATTATTCAAGCCATATAAGAGACCACCCGTCACTTTTATCATTCGACGTGACTCTTCACAAAATTCACAGAAGTACGTTGCGCCATTCATTACGTTTCTCTAAAATGAGATTCAATAAAAATGCAAATATTAAGAAATATATATCTTTTACATCTACAAAATATGACTTTTATTCTTTTTCCAATACTCATAAAAGTATGGAGGTTAATCTATTTCGTTTGGAAGTGTCGTTTCGTTTCTTATAACGCATAATTTGGCAGGAAAATTTACGGTTTCATTTAAAATAAAAAAGTACATAATTAGCCAAGTAATAGTTCCCCGTTACATCATAACAACAACAACATACCCAATGTAATTCTACGAGTAGAGTCTGGGGAGGGTAGAATGTACGCATACCTTACATCTACCTTGGCAGGTAGAGAGGTTTTTTCCGATAGACCCTTCACTCAAATAAAGCAGAAACAAAATTCGCATAGCAAGATAATTAAAACAGAAGAGAAAACAAGTAGTAATAGAAAACTAAGGATAAGAAATATGTGAATGCTAAAAAAAAGAATGACGGAAATAATATTGATCCAACAAGAAAGTAAGATAATACTACTCCTACTACTAGCCTTCTGCTCTAATCATCGACCTCCACTCTCTCCTATCTAGGGTCATGTCCTTGGTAAGCTGAAGACTTGTCATATCATGTATGTCACATCTCCTCAATACTTCTTCGGCTGACCTCTACCTCTCTTCCAACCCTCCATCGACAGCCTCTTATACCTCCTCACTGAAGCGTATGCGCCTCTCCTCTGGACATCAGAACTAATTAATTAATAGATTTCACCCCAAATAATAGGAAAAGTGAAAGAAATAATCCCTTGATTATTCTTATTAATGAAACACATATATATACAAGTTACAATAGGAGAATTATATTCCTACTTTATATCTAAATCCCTATTCTATATGAAGAATAACTCTACAATTATGGTAATATTACAATCCTAATTATGGTACAAGAATAATAATATTTACATTATTAAATCAGCCCCTGTGGTGGGCCACGGTTACTGTCGTGTGGGCCAAAGGGTTGAAGCCCATATTCTCTAACACACCCGCGCAGTCATAGCGGACGGTCTTCGTACACTGAAACTGTCTCTAAAATCTTCAAAAAGGACCGAGGGAAGACCCTTTGTAAAGATGTCTGCAATTTGATATCTAGAAGGGACATGACAGACGTGTACCTGTCCTGTAGCTACCTTCTCTCGAACAAAGTGAATATCCATCTCTATGTGTTTAGTCCGCTGGTGCTGAACAGGATTACCAGATAGGTAGATGACATTTATATTATCACAATATACCAAGGTAGCCTTCTCAATAGGGCAATGAAGTTCTAATAGCATATTCGTAACCAACATGACTCGGAAACCACATTGGCTACCCCTCTATATTCGGCCTCTGCACTTGAACGTAAAAGCGTGGATTGACACTTGGCAGACCATGAGACCAAGTTATTTCCTAAAACCATGCAATAGTCAGACGTAGACCGTCTGGTGTCAGGACAACCACCCCAATCAGCATTTGTATAGGAGACTAGTGTAAACGTCGACGAAGGATACAAATGCAAAACATACTCAAGTGTTCCCTGAATGTACCTAAGAATGCGTTTGAGTGCATTCATATGTTCAACTCTGGGATCATGCATAAATAAACACACCTGTTGTACGGCATATGTAATATCAGGTCGCATGAACGTCAAATACTGAAGGGCGCCTGCAAGACTACGATAGCGGGTCGGATCCTCATAGGGAGAGCCAGATGCAGCACCCAACTTAGGTTTAGTATCAACTGGTATAGAAGTGGACTTACAGGATGACATCTCATCCCTCTCAATTACAGCAATCCCCAAAAAGTAACTCAATGTGCCCAAGTCCTTCATGACAAACTCAGAACTGAGCATTGTCATAATAGACTTGCGCAGAGCATCAGAAGAAGCAGTCAAGATAATATCATCAACATATAATAGGATATAAGCCATGGAAGATCCCCGATGATAGACGAATAATGAATTATCAGACCTGCTGTGAGAAAAGCCCATATTCTCAACAAAATCAGCAAACCTCTTATACCAAGCCCGTGGAGACTGTTTAAGCTCATAGAAAGACTTCTTCAATAGACATACATGATTAGGATATCTAGTATCCCAAAACCCCAAAGGCTGATGCATATACACTGTCTCCTGAAGATCACCATGTAGGAAAGCATTCTTCACATCTAGTTGATGAATGGGCCATGATTTTGAAAGAGCAGAGTTGACACAGTGCGAATGGTAGCCGGCTTGACCACTGGGCTAAATGTCTCACCACAATCCACACCAACCTGCTGAGTCTTACCATCACCCACAAGTCTAGCCTTATGCCTTGCAAATGAACCATCAGAATTTTCCTTATGAACAAAAATCCACATAGACCGAATAATATTAACACCAGATGGACGGGGTACCAACTCCCACGTCTTATTATCAATAAGAGCATTATATTCCTCGGTCATGACAATTTTCCAATTAGGGTCATTTAAAGCAGACACAAGATTACGAGATAATGGAGACTTAAAAATATTTGAATTTAAATTAAAATGTCTTTCAGGTTTAAAAATACCACGTTGACTATGAGTGATTAGACCTAGACTCTGGGCTGGATTGGGTGAATTTTGGGATATGTGAGAAATTTTGGAATTTTCCGTCGACTGAGCCGCGGCGCCAGAATTACTGCAAGGCTCGCAGGAGTTTTGGCGCAGCGACGCCTCAATGCAGGGTCGCGGTGCTGATGACGAGTTTAACATTTTTTTTGGCAAACCTGAAAAATGATGGAAAACATAGGGGGAGACATCCTCATCCAAAAAGTCATAAGAACTAGGCACTGATTTGTCTACCGTAGAAAAAGAAATTAAGTTTCATCAAAGAGAACATGACGACTAATGATGATTCGTTTAGAGGACAAATCAAAGCATTTATAACCACGGTGATTTGACGGAAAACCCAAAAACACACAAGGAGTAGAACGTGCCTGAAGTTTGTTGATCGTAGTGGATGGAAATAGTGGATAACATATGTCATGACCCGACTCGACGGGCCGCGACTCGATGCCCCACCTGGGCACCCTTATACCCATCTGTCACATAATCACACGGATACCAAGGATAATGTAGTAATCTGTAAATCATATCAAAATAGGCAAGCCGGCAAGGCTGCCACTATGTACGGGAACATCCCAAAACGAGTACAACAGTACAGCTGGCCAAAACACATATACAATCCACAAAAGACCAAAACAAATCTACCACCCACACCTGTCTACAGACCTCTAAGAATACGATAGTGAAACATGACGGGACAAGGCCCCGTCGTACCCCTGAATATACATAAGTCTATAACAAAAAGGTCTGTACCAAAATGACTTGGCTCCGGATCAATGGAGCTCTCCAAATAGCTGAACAAGAATCCTAGACTGGAGGATCACCAAACTGAATATATGTACTTGCGAGCATGAAACGCAACCCCCCGATGAAAGAGGATCAGTACGAAATAATGTACTGAGTATATAAAACATGAAGTATTGTAAAGAAGATCATAACTGGCCAAAAGATAACATGAGACAAGTATAACAATCAAAATACCATTGCAACTGTGCCTTATGAAATGAGAGTCAAAACATGTCCATATAAAATAAGTCATATCCATGGATGTTTGTCCACATAGAAATCATCATGTATATATACCGCCCGGCCCTCTAGTGAGGGATGCGGTGAACATATAATATCTACACATAGTCATATCCGTAGATGTCTGTCCACATATATCATAACTGCGGATGCCTGTCCGCATATCTCATATCCGTGGATGCCTGTCCACATATATCATATCTTTACTGCCCGGCCCGGCCCGGGACTCGGTGAAATAATTATATCATATCAAGTACTAATAGAATATCGTGAGTAACCTTATACAAATTAAATCATCATTTGACTCTCAATGGAATAAATAGAATGAACTATCACTTGTAAAATCAAAGGCAATTATTATATCAAGTATCACTAGGAATTTGGAGTCAATAGAATTATGTACGTCCGTCATACACTCATTTTATATAAAGCATGTCAAAAGAAGAAAAGATAGTTTCTCATACCTTATTGTCGAACTAACCAACTCTATAATTAATATTCGTCTCGATTAGCACCTCGACCTATAATAATAGCAACATGTCCGTCAACTCAATGATTTCTAGTGTAAGTTATATCGAATGATGACTCTCTTTTCTATAAAAATTCGGGCAGCACTTCCCCTAATTATATACATATCCACATCTCATAAACAATGTCAACAATACCAATAACCAAGCACAATTCCAGGATATAACAAAATTAGTTCATATACCATATCTACACCATAGTTATGCATTCTTTCTCTTTACATTTATGGAATACAACTACTACAACAACCAAGGTAATTACTACACATATTCCTCTTGTTAATTCATCCCCTTAAACCATATTAAAACAACCTTTAAAACAGTCCATCAACCCTAGCAACAACAACAATAGTGCAAGTCTTATAGTTTGCAACATAACGCATTACTACACTTTAATTCCTTTAAGACATGTATTAGTAATTACCACAACGTATATACATGTTCATAACTTATATTTTCAACATCATAACTTGACGAAGCAGCCCCTAACTCGACACAACAATGTCCACGGTTTCATACATGTCTCGTCCACAACAACATAATTCCCTAACTCTTCTCTTAACTTCCTAAAATCCAATTTCATATTTCAATACTTTCATATAACCAAATACAACTTTAAATATCAAGGTTTCCTTCAAGTTTTAACATGCAATTAGTGAAAAGGATAACAACAACAACACTAAAATCCAACGTATACAAAAACAGTCCCCAATCGGTCCAACACCCAAAACATTCACATGCATTGTCTCATTTCCATTTTATCTTAACACAAGTTCATTTCGTACACTACAACATCATGTAACTCCAATAACTCAAATAATAAGAATAAATCTTACCTTAATTTTTGCCCAAAACAGTCCCTAAAAATCGGTCACTGCTCCATTTCCTTTTTTACCATTTTTCACCATTTATTCAACATCTATTGACATGCATGTATTCTACAAGTTTAATCCATCATTATTACATGTTTTTCTTCCAACATTGCTCATCTCCAAAGCTGAAATTGCAGGGCTAAAAATCGGTTCAGTGACCGTGACTCACTGTTTGGAGTGTTACTTTGGCTTAGAACTTATTTGAGGAGCTTAATATTGTAAAGGGAGTTAATAAAATCTTCAATTAGCTATGGATAATGGTAGAGAATCTGTTTGGAGAAGATAGGAGGGAGGGGTGAGGGTGTTTTTCGAAAATAGAGGTGAGAAATGAGTGAAACATTGATCTAAGTGAGCATGGCATTTTTAGGTGGGCGATTCGACGAGATGGGGGGGAGTGAGTAAAAGTTCCCATAATTTTATCCACTAATTATCATTCCCTCCATTCAAATTAATCACACAATTAATTAATCTCCCACACTTAGTCAATCTTATATAAAATCTGAATATTTCAAAATGTTCAACCAATATAATCAATTCCCATCATCACACTCGTCATATTCAAAAATTATTCCGGGATCATATATTTTGTATACTGATTTCCGTATTAGCATATGTAAATATACTTTATAGCTTAATTATATTCTCTATTATCGCCTTAAAACTACGAGGAGTAACATCCTTCCCCCCTTAAAAATATTCATCCTCAAATGTTCATAAGAGGTCTTATGCTATAAAAATTTCGGCAGAGTCTCCTCTATAACTTTACCTACCCGCCTATATTCAGAAAACCCAAACGATGCCTCACAGGGCCACAATATATATCACATATATTATTCACCAATCAAAATAGTTAGGTAAGGAGTTGAATTAACTTCAGGCATAGGGAACAAGTAACGATAATAATTCTTCATTTTGTCTTCCGCTTCCCAAATCATCTCTTCCCTATTATTGTTTTGCCATAATACTTTGACGGAAGACACATCCTTAGTATGTAACCTCCTAACATGTCAATCCAGTATAGCTATGAGACTCTCCTCATAAGTCAACTCCTCCGTCACCTGAACATCATCTACCGGGAATACTCTAAAAGGATCACTAATACACTTACGCAGCATCTATACATGAAAACTGGATGTACCACTTCCAAATCAGATGGTAGATCCAACTCATAGGCAACCTTGCCTACCCTACGAATAATCTGATAAGGCCCAATGTATCTCGGGCGAAGCTTCCCCTTCTTACCAAATCTCATGACACCTTCAGGAATACCCAATCACCAATCTAAAACTCCAAGTGTCGACGTCGATTATCTGCATATGACTTCTGTCGACTCTGGACCGCTAATAATCTCTCCTGAATAAGCTTCACTTTATCAACAACCTACTGAATCATATCTGGGCCGATTAACGTAGTCTCGCCTACATCAAACCAATCAATAGGTGACCTGCACTTCCTCCCATATAAGGCCTCATACGGTGCCATCTAGATACTAGAATGGTAGATGTTATTATAGGCAAACTCAATGAGTGCTAAATGATCATCCCAGCTACCTCTAAAGTCAATAGTACAGGCTCTCAACATATCCTCAAGTGTCTGAATAGTATGCTTAACCTGCCCATCAGTATGAGGATGAAATATTGTGCTAAGACTCACCTATGTCCCCAATCCCTTCTTGAATGATCTCCAAAAGTTAGCTGTAAACTGGGATCCTTTTTCCGATATGATAGATGTGGGAACCCCGTGAAGTCTTACTATCTCTCTGATGTACAATCTCACATAGTCTTCGGCCGAATAAGTAGTCCTGACTGGAAGAAAGTTGGATGATTTTGTCAGCCTATCCACAATAACCCATATAGAGTCACACTTCCTCTGGGTGCGAGGCAAGCCTGTAATGAAGTCCATATTAATCACTTCACATTTCCATGTTGGGATCTCCATTTTCTGCAATAAACCATCAGGCTTCTGATGCTCGACCTTAACCTGTTGACAATTTGGGCACTGAGCAACAAACTCCGCTATGTCCCTTTTCATGCCATCCTACCAATACCAACATCTGAGGTCATGATACATCTTCGTTGACCCTGGATGAATAGAATAACGGGCATTGTATGCCTCTCATATAACCTGCCGTCGTAGCCCTACAACATCAGGCATACACAATCTACCCTCATATCGTAGCACCCCGTCAGGTGCAACCTCAAATAGAGTCTTTCCCTTTCGAAGAGTTGTATCTTTATACTGTGCCAGAACAAGATCATCATACTGCTGTCTCTTTACCTCTCCTATGATAGAGGACTCAGCAACTCCTCGAACAACAACTCCACTATCTCCAGAATCAGCCAAACGGACTCCAAGGCTCGCTAGCTGGTGTATCTCACGAACCATCTCCTTCGGTCTGGCTGCACATCCATCAAGCTACTCATAGATCTACGGCTAATAGCGTCTGCCACAACATTTGCTTTCCCAGGATGGTATAAAATAACAATATCATAATCCTTTAGTAACTCTAGCCACCGTCTCTGTTGTAAATTCATCTCCTTCTGTTTAAAGATATATTAGAGACTCTTGTGATCCGTATAAATATCAACATAAACTTCATATAAATAATGTCTCCATATCTTCAAAACATGAATCACTGCTGCCAACTCCAAATCATGAGTAGGGTAATTCTTTTCGTGCTTTCTGAGCTGTCGGGAGGCATAAGGTATAACCCTGCCATGCTGTATCAACACACAACCTAGTCCGATACCTGAAGCATCACAATAAATAACATAACCATCTGGCCCCTCAGGAAGAGTCAAAACTGGAACCGTAGTCAACTTGTCTTTCAACAACTGGAAGTTTTGCTCACAAGCATCCGTTCATTAGAACTTAGCTGCCTTCTGAGTTAGCCTTGTTAAAGATGCTGAAATCGAGACAAACTTCTCCACGAACCTCTTGTAATATCCTGCTAACCCCAAAAAATTATGTACCTCAGTAGGTGTCGTAGGTCTGGGCCACGTCTTTACCGCCTCAATCTTCTATGTATCTACCTGAATACCATCCGCTCCGATAATATGCCCCAAGAATGCTACTGAAGTTAACCAAAATTCACACTTAGAAAATTTGGCATACAACTTCTGGTGCTGGAGTACCCTCAGTACCGTCCTCAAATGGTCTGCATGCTCCTCTTCTGAACGTGAATAAATCATGATATCATCAATGAATACAATAACAAACATATCCAGGAATGGCTTGAGCACTCGGTTCATCAAATTCATAAACATTGCTGGAGCATTGGTCAGCCCAAAAGACATCACTCTAAACTCATAATGTCCGTATCGGGTCCTGAATGTTGTTTTCGGAATATCTGCTTCCTTTACCTGCACCTGATGATAACCTGACCGCAAGTCTATCTTTGAAAAACACTTAGCATCATGCAACTGGTCAAATAAATCATCAATCTTGGGGAGGGGATACCTGTTCTTAATTGTTACCTTATTCAGCTGCCTATAATCAATACACATCCGCAGCGATCCATCTTTCTTCCTCACAAATAATCCCGGTGCTCCCCAAAGTGATATACTAGGCCTGATGAAGCCTTTTTCCAACAAGTCTCTCAACTGCTCCTTTAACTCCTTCAGTTTGCAGGTGCCATTCTATAAGGAGGAATAGATATGGGTCGGGTATCTGGTGGCACATCTATACTGAACTCTATCTCCCGTTCTGGAGGAAGACCTGGAAGATCATCTAGGAATACACCTGGGAACTCATTAACTATCGGAACTGAACGAAGAGCCGGTACTTCCGCCTCCATATCATGCACTCGAACCAGATGATAAATATAACCTTTTCTAACCATCTTCCTTGCCTTGAGGTATGAAATAAACTTACCCCTCGGTGATGTTGTATTCCCCTTCTACTCTATAATTGGCTCGCCTGGAAAATGAAATCGAACCAACTTCTCTCTACAATCGACATTAGCAAAACAAGAAGTCAACCAATCCATACCCATAATAACATCAAAGTCAGTCATGTCTAACTCTATCAAATCCGCTATGGTATGACGACTATATATAACCACCGAACAATTTTTATATACTCGCTTAGCTATGACAGAATCTCCTACCAGTGTGGCTACCTCAAATGGTTCTATCGACTCAGGTTCTATTTCGATTCTACTAACAACAAGGGGAGATATATATGATAATGTGGAACCTGGATCTATCAATGCATATACGTCTCGGAAAAAGATCGATAATATACCTGTAACCACATTAGGTGATGCCTCCTGATCATGTCTACTAGCAAAAGCATATATGCGGTTCGAATGACCGCTAGCATTGGAAACTCTGCCACGACCTCTGTTGACACCCAATTTTGACCCATCTTTTAGTCATTTCTTGTAATTTTAAGCATTTTAGGACACCGAATTTTATCACCATTTTTGTATATTTTTTACCTAACATTCTATGTTGTTTTATTTTTTGTAAATTGACATCATGTTTTTACTTTAATTAGGTATTAAACATTTTTAAAAATTATGTTATTATTGTTGCGCGATTTTTACTAATTTTGCATCTCTTTAAGTAATTAACTGACATCCCGTCTTTACTTTTAATCAGGCATTAAATATTTGCTAAATATTGTATTTTATTATTATTGCATCGGCATTTGCATTTTAATAATTTTGTATCTTCAAATAATTTTCTTTTAAATAATTAATCCATTTTGCATTTTTTGTCAAACCAGTCCAGTCCAATCCGCCAAAAACCGAAGCCCAAACTGAGGCCCAGTACACCTTTCATCTTTTCCCTCCAATATCCAATACCCAAAACCCTAAACCTAAATCCCACACTATAAATAAAACCTTACCCCCCCCCCCCATTTTAAAACCCTGGCAGCCGCTCTCTCTTTAAACCTAAGGAGCAACTCTTACTACATTACCAGCCGCAATATACACTACCCCCATTTTAAAACCTAGCTCAGCCCACCATTCGAATCCCTCATCCTCTCACCACGACCCTCACTTTCCTTCACCCACCGTCTCCTCTCCTCACCTTTCCGTCACCATCACGCCACGGAGCTCAAGCTCGGCGAACCCTAAAACCCTAGCGGCCCAGCTCACCTCCACACCATTGTCCCGTCGCCCTAGCAAACCAACAACACCCCTGCCCGTCGCCCTCTTCCCTGTCCTCTTTCCCGTCGCAGGTGAAACCGCCGACAAACCACACCAACATCCCACGAGAATACACACACACTGTTCACATTCTCACCCCGTCGACCACCACCACTGGTTGCGACGAACCTCCCCCCACTGCCATTCCCTTTTAAACACACTACGACGTCTCTGCCTCGCCAGAGTTGACCACCGGCGGATCAGCGGAGAGGTTATGCGGTCCGTAACTTTTTATTGTGATATACTTTTATATTGTGTTATTTTGAAACTATTGTTGTCGCCGAAAAACGGGCTCTGGTGACATCTGAAGGTCACGGTTGCTCCATTTTATTATTTTGGTTATTGTGTTCTTGTTGGGCTGTGATTCGATGTCTCCAGCGATATTGTAATGTTTCCGGTGACCTTGCCCGGATCTGTTCCTGTTCTTGTTTGAGTTCACCCAAATCATTACGTCGTTTTTTTTGTGTTTGAGTTGTTCTGACCTCTGTTGACTCTACTTTCGGGCTTACTGTTTGGGTGTCTTTCCAGCGACCTTGATCGGAGTTGGACTGATCTTTTAACATGTTTTTCCGATGAACTTTTTGGCTACTGTTGTTGTTTATTGTTCATCGGGTTCGGACTGATTTTGGCAATTTTACCCTTTGAACTGATTTAGAACAGATGCTACACTGTATTTTACTGATTTGAACATGATACTAAACTTGAATTGGCCAATGAAAAAGTTATCCGTCGATTTTTGAGGCCTCCACAATTGCAAAGACGGAAAATAAAATAAATGAAGCTTTCTGGGCAATGATGATTTCTTCCACTTACACCGGATAACCAACATGCGCTGGCAAGGTGAATTCTCGCAGCCGCACTTGTTCAGGCTGTCCCACTTTATATTTTTATATCTGAGCCTTTAAAACTATTACTGTTTTGGCGCGGATCTGAAAGTTTTATTTATTTTATTATTTTAGCAATATTGGCCGATGAAGGAATCTCCGTCTGATTTCCAAGGCCCTTCCTGTACAAAGACGGATTTATTTTTGGCTTTACTTATTAATTCTTGTTATTGCTTTTAAAATTGTTTATTTTATTACTAACACTTTTACTAAGTGTTTATCACTACTAGGAGATCATCTTGTGCAGAAGGCCTAAAAAGGGCTAAAAGATGTCCCGGAATTTTATCTTATGTCACCTTTAATTTTAGTTTTTATTATTCTGTGTTGCATTTTATTGTAAATCATGTAAAAATGCTTAGAATAGGTAGAATAAAAGCCAATACATAATTAATTTAGGTTTGAACGGATAACCGCAAGTTAGCGGATCTTAAAGGATGCCTAACCCCTTCCCTTTAGGATAATAAAGAACCCTGATCCAGAATCTCACATAGCTTTCGCAGACCTTTAAATGGAGATCATTTATAGCATTTTTTATGCTATTTAATAAGTGTCCTAATTCACTATAATAATTAGGTGGCGACTCCTTAAAATAAATTTAGGAATCATACCATACGTAGTACTCCCGTTTCGACTACGGTTAAAATGGGGTGTTACAGATGGCGACTCCACTGGGGAAATATCAGGTTCTTGACCATAGCAGACCTAGGTTTATTATTGCTTTGCTTTATTTGCTCTTATTTGTTTTAAATGCCTTAAAATTGCTTGCTTTAATTTTGTATGCTTAACTGTTATTTTCTTTTACTGCTTTCCTTAAATTGGCATTCCGCTCATATTTCTTCCGTTCTGGAAAATTCACATTGTCACACACAACACGCGGGTGTGCTTTACGCACCTGCAAATTTCTTTCAAACACCCAAATTTAATAGAGTTGGCGTTTTGCGCGGAGAATCTGGTCCAACCGGTGGTCGCGTAGCCTTCTCACTCGAGTAGTCCGCTCGGGAACCTTGCGTCTAGTAAGCCAAATCTTAGAAACTTAGGATAGAGCTATACCACCCTTTTATATTAAGTCATGCATGCATAAACCTTAGGTGGGTTAATCCTTGGTATTAACGCCACAATTAGAAATCCACCAAAACTTGTCGACGGGTTTCACAACCCAACGACCCATTAGCATACTATGTGTAGCGTGATGATGATAGACGGATCCAAGCCTGGTCATGACACACTGAAATTGGAAAAAGTGCACCGTCATTTGGTCGTCATTTCCAGCAAAACATTGCAGTTTAACGGCTTGGACCTATTTATCATAATCTCGCATATCTGGCGTTTAGGCCGACCTCTGACATAAGAGAGGTCCCATGCATATTATGCGTGCACTTGATTTGCATGTTTTTTGTTTACTATTGTTGTCGCTAGCAATTCTGTACATATTATTTAATACAATAATTACCCTTTTAACCCCTGTACATATCATGCTTATAATTCCAGCCACAATCATTTGCATTTTTGCACTTTTTTGTTGTCACATTGCAATCAGGACTTCTACTGCGTAAATCGCTCTTGAAAAGCACGATTTGAACTTTGTGAAGCATCAACCACCAGTCCGGTCGAACCAAGCAGGGGAGTCTTTGACTATATTGCCGCACCCTTACATTTTACTATTTTTTATGGCTTGCCTACTCTCACCCATTTGTCATATGTTTGCAGGAAGGCCGTCCTCGCAAATAGTCGAGGGCAGACAACAACAACAACAACAACAAAAAAAAAAAAATCATCCCAAGAATGAGTTGAGTTATGTTGACGGAAAGAAGTCAGCTTATACCAGATTCAACAAAGCATCGCTCTGGGTCTTATATTTTGCATTTTTATACATATTTGCAAGTCTAATTGATATGTCTAGTATTGATTACATAATTCTTTATCATGCATTTTACAACATAATCATCCCGGACTACGCGTGTCTGATTCTCACCACACAGTGTGATACGTAGGCAACTTATCTAGGGTTCGACACCACCACCACAAAAAAAAAGGACATATTTGGTTCACCCATTCATTGCATTTATCCAATCACGGACATTCATTATTGCATTTCAATCACTCTATCTCATTCATTCATGCATTTCATTCGTTCTATCACAACTATTCATTTTTCCATTACATTCTTTCACTTTGCATTAGTCTTACAGTGAACAATCATTTGTTTTGCACAACTTTTACTTTTGCATTTCTTTCATGAATAAATTCTTTTTAAATCATACTTTTTATAACATATCTGAACGACTCACGATTTGATTCTCACAAAGATGAGATACGTAGGCAGCCCCTACTCGGGTTCGGTACCATTTATCCAAAAAATACAAAAATATTTTATTCAAAAAGCATAAAAAAAATAAAAATAAAAAATAAAAAAGAAAGCTCTTTTAAGTATCATTGTTTGATTTGGTTGATACCAACACAGTTTGGAGTGTGCATAGGAAAGAACGAGTAATAATCAATATGGGTTGACTTCGTGGTAAACCATAGATTCTTTTGGTACCTCTTATTCACCCGTAAATGACATTGTCTTGCATGTTTCCAAGATAAGAATGAAACCAACCTCATCGTTTTATATGCATTGTGTGGTGAGTTTTAGAATAAGTTCAATTGCATTGCATTGTGATCTAGAACTTGGCCTGAATATTTGTTGAGGCGAAATCCTGAGTAACACTCGGTGTAGGAAATGATCGTAGACTTTCTTTGACCCGTTTGAGCCTTTTTCAGCCTACCAAATAACATTATCTGTAGTACACCCCTTTTGAGCCTAAAGCCTATTCTTTTGACAACCGCATATTACACTTATACTTTTTCTAAGTGCGTACGCACTATCCCTCTCTTGGCCCGACCTCCTTGAGCGCTTTGAAAATGTGCAAGTGGCTGACGAAATTCTGCGTCGTAGTTTGCCAAGACAAAAGTTGTCAAAGTCCCAAAAGGGAAAAGAAAACACAAATAACGACTTCACAAAAGAAGAAATCAAAAGCCCCGGCATTATAAACAAAAAAATGAATGAAATGAGAGAATAACTTTGAGAAAAGCGGGCTCCAAACGAAAAATTTAGAAAAAAGTCAGTACAGAAAAACTGGGACAAAAAGAAAGCAGGTCAGCATTAAAGCACACAAATGTCAAGCACGGACGTAGTCCAACGCTCGAGGAAGGATTAGTCACTTTTTACCCAAATGATATCCATCTCTTCCCCCAAACCTACATTACAAGCCCGTGACAAGCCCTACATGATCTTATACTGAGGGTTCTCACATTAGTGGATACTTACATGACGGCCAAGACTATGGTATCACAAATTGCATGCATTAAACATCTTTTTGAGTGTGAGCGTACTTCTCTAAACGTCCCAAAATTCAAAATACTGGAATATATGTGAGAAATGGGACTTTCTTCAGTGAGGGCATTTGAAACGTGAGATTACGTGTAGTTCAAAACCTTGGCTGCAAGCAAGTGTGTAGATACTTAGGTGTCTGAGGTACCATTTAAAACTATAAGAATTACCCAGAAGTCATTCTCGGTTAGACTGAAAGTAAATAACGGGATTCCTAAGCACAATACTAATTGTTGGTATCAACTGAAGTCAGAACTTGATGTTGTCTTTCAACTTCATGTATTCTCATCATTTTTACATCACGAACTACGTCTTGACCTGATTCCCTCAGCGGGATACGTAGGCAGCCACATTGGCTTCGGTCTCATTTTTGAAAACTGTACAATCATTTTTATATCACGAACTACGTCTTGACCTGATTCCCTCAGCGGGATACGTAGGCAGCCACATTGGCTTCGGTCTCATTTTTGAAAACTGTACAATCATTTTTACATCACGAACTACGTCTTGACCTGATTCCCTCAGCGGGATACGTAGGCAGCCACATTGGCTTCGGTCTCATTTTTTGAAAACTGTACAATCATTTTTACATCACGAACTACGTCTTGACCTGATTCCCTCAGCGGGATACGTAGGCGGCCTAAATCGGCTTCGGTCACACCATTAGAAATCATCTCATTGGCTAGCGTGCGACAAATGCGTTTGATTATTCTGAAAAGAGATATGAGCAATTTCCGCCAGAGTTAAGTCTTGTCCATGCGCCCCGCATAACGAAAACTGGTACAATTTTGGGAAATGCACCATGAAGAGATCATAATAAGGATTCCAAAAGCAATCAGCAATCGCAGCATTCACAAAGTTCGGAAGTGCGCACAGACCGCATCGTCATCACTCAAAGATTCAACAAGTACACAACATTCAATACGTCCGTGCAAGGACGAAATCTCAGCATTTGCAGCATCGCATCAATACAACCGTCGTCACGTTTTACAGGATCTTCATATCAGCAAAGGCGGGAGCACAACAAAGCCCATGTGGGTTACAAACGCACAACGTCTATGCAATGATGTTATCTCAACCCAGGCGAGTCACAAAGCAGGTACGTTCATAAAATGACACCATTTCATTGTAAGCTTATGCAACAACTTCACCTATGTTTTGTCTATGCAAAGACGAGCATCTGCATCGCGTCTATGCAACGACGCCATTTCATGTAAACCTATGCAACGGCTTCATCCATATTTTGTCCATACAAGACGACAACGCCCACACAAGGCGACATTTGCATTTCGTCCATACAAAACGACAACGCCCATACAAGGCGTCATTTGCATTTCGTCCATACAAGACGATAACGCCCATACAAGACAACATTTGCATTTCGTCCATACAAGACGACAACGCTCATACAAGGTGTCATTTGCATTTCGTCCATACAAGACGACAACGCCCATACAAGGCAACATTTGCATTTCGTCCATACAAGACGATAACGCCCACACAAGGCGTCATTTGTATTTCGTCCATACAAGACGACAACGCCCATACAAGGCGTCATTTGCCTTTAGTCCATACAAGACGACAACGCACACACAAGGCGTCATTTGCATCTCGTCCATACAAGACGACAACGCCCATACAAGGCGTCATTTGCATTTCGTCCATACAAGACGACAACGCCCACATAAGGCGTCATTTGCATTTCGTCCATACAAGAAGATAACGCCCATACAGGGCGTCATTTGCACTTCGTCCGTACAAGACGACAACGCCCACACAAGGCGACATTTGCATTTCGTCCATACAAGACGACAACGCCCTTACAAGGCGTCATTTGCACTTTTTCCATATAAGATGACAACGCCCATACAAGGCGTCATTTGCATTTCGTCCATACAAGACGATAACGCCCATACAAGGCAACATTTGCATTTCGTCCATACAAGACGACAACGCCCATACAAGGCGTCATTTGCATTTCGTCCATACAAGACGACAACGCTCATACAAGGCAACATTTGCATTTCGTCCATACAAGACGATAACGCCCACACAAGGCGTCATTTGCATTTCGTCCATACAAGACGACAACACCCATACAAGGCGTCATTTGCATTTCGTCCATACAAGACGACAACGCCCACACAAGGCGTCATTTGCATCTCGTCCATACAAGACGACAACGCCCATACAAGACGTCATTTGCATCTCGTCCATACAAGACGATAACGCCCACACAAGGCGTCATTCGCATTTCGTCCATACAAGACGACAACGCCCATACAAGGCGTCATGTGCATTTCGTCCATACAAGACGACAACGCCCATACAAGGCGTCATTTGCATTTCGTCCATACAAGACGACAACGCCCATACAAGGCGTCATTTGTATTTCGTCCATACAAGACGACAACGCCCATACAAGGCGTCATTTGCATTTCGTCCATACAAGACGACAACGCCCACACAAGGCGTCATCTGCGTCTCGCCTATACAAGACGGTGTATCATCACATCACTTCATCAATATCTACAAACACCATGTCTTTTCCAAAGGCACATCACCTCTGACCCGGTGTCAATCATACCCGACACCGACAAATTTTGAATTTGCGTCTGCCTGCTTTTATTTTCTAGCATTGCAGCAACCCAGTGTTCTCATAATTCGACACTGGGACAAATTTTAAATCTGCATCAGCTTTGTCTTTTATCTTGGCATCACAACGACCCAGTGTCGGCTTTTGCCCATTCTTTGCTTGATCCTTGTTTTAATTCTGACGATGGGAACAAAATTGGCTACAAGTCAACGTCTTTGTCCGAAAACTCTTTCATCGTCTTCGGTCAAAGAGGGACAACTGTTGACACCCAATTTTGACCCATCTTTTAGTCATTTCTTGCAATTTTAAGCATTTTAGGACACCGCATTTTATCACCATTTTTGACATTTTTGTATATTTTTTACCTAACATTCTATGTTGTTTTATTTTTTGTAAATTGACATCATGTTTTTACTTTAATTAGGTATTAAACATTTTTAAATATTATGTTATTATTGTTGCGCGATTTTTACTAATATTGCATCTCTTTAAGTAATTAACTGACATCTCGTCTTTACTTTTAATCAGGCATTAAATATTTGCTAAATATTGTATTTTATTATTATTGCATCGGCATTTGCATTTTAATAATTGTGTATCTTCAAATAATTTTCTTTTAAATAATTAATTCATTTTGCATTTTTTGCCAAACCAGTCCAGTCCAAGGCACAATCTGAACCAGTCCAATCCGCCAAAAACCGAAGCCCAAACTGAGGCCCAGTACACCTTTCATCTTTTCCCTCCAATATCCAATACCCAAAACCATAAACCTAAATCCCACACTATAAATAAAACCTTACCCTCCCCATTTTAAAACCACGGCGCTCTCTTTAAACCTAAGAGCGACTCACTACATTACCACCGCAATATACACTACCCCATTTTAAAACCTAGCTCACCATTCGAATCCTCATCCTCTCAAACGACCCTCACTTTCCTTCACCCGGCCTCTCTCCTCCTCACCTTTCCGTCACCATCGCCGCCGGCGAGCTCCAAGCTCGTGCGAACCCCTAAAACCTAGCGGCCGCCACCACCTCCACACCATTGTCCGTCGCCTAGCAAACCAACAACACCCCTGCCCGTCGCCATCTTCCCTGTCCTCTTTCCCGTCGCCGGTGAAACCGCCGACAAACCACACCAACATCCCACGAGAATACACACACATTGTTCACATTCTCACCCCGTCGACCACCACCACTGGTTGCGACGAACCTCCCCCCACTGCCATTCCCTCTTAAACACACTACGACGTCTCTGCCTCGCCGGAGTTGACCACCGGCGGATCGGTGAGGTTATGCAGTCGAATCCCCTCTTTTTGTGATATACTTTTATATTGTGTTATTTTGAAACTATTGTTGCCGCCGAAAAACGGGCTCTGGTGACATCTGAAGGTCACGGTTGCTCCATTGTATTATTTTGGTTATTGTGTTCTTGTTGGGCTGTGTTTCGATGTCTCCAGCTATATTGTAATGTTTCCGGTGACCTTGCCCGGATCTGTTCATGTTCTTGTTTGAGTTCACCCAAATCATTACGTCGTTTTTTTTGTGTTTGAGTTGTTCTGACCTCTGTTGACTCTACTTTCGGGCTTACTGTTTGGGTGTCTTTCCAGCGACCTTGATCGGAGTTGGACTGATCTTTTAACATGTTTTTCCGATGAACTTTTTGGCTACTGTTGTTGTTTATTGTTCGTCGGGTTCGGACTGATTTTGGCAATTTTACCCTTTGAACTGATTTAGAACAGATGCTACACTGTATTTTACTGATTTGAACATGATACTAAACTTGAATTGGCCAATGAAAAAGTTATCCGTCGATTTTTGAGGCCTCCACAATTGCAAAGACGGAAAATAAAATAAATGAAGCTTTCTGGGCAATGATGATTTCTTCCACTTACACCGGATAACCAACATGCGCTGGCAAGGCGAATTCTCGCAGCCGCACTTGTTCAGGCTGTCCCACTTTATATTTTTATATTTGAGCCTTTAAAACTATTACTGTTTTGGCGCGGATCTGAAAGTTTTATTTATTTTATTATTTTTAGCAATATTGGCCGATGAAGGAATCTCCGTCTGATTTCCAAGGCCTTTCCTGTACAAAGACGGATTTATTTTTGGCTTTACTTATTAATTCTTGTTATTGCTTTTAAAATTGTTTATTTTATTACTAACACTTTTACTAAGTGTTTATGCAGCTACCCGGAGATCATCTTGTGCAGAAGGCCTAAAAAGGGCTAAAAGATGTCCCGGAATTTTATCTTATGTCACCTTTAATTTTAGTTTTTATTATTTTGTGTTGCATTTTATTGTAAATCATGTAAAAATGCTTAGAATAGATAGAATAAAAGCCAATACATAATTAATTTAGGTTTGAACGGATAACCGCAAGTTAGCGGATCTTAAAGGATGTCTAACCCCTTCCCTTTAGGATAATAAAGAACTCTGATCCAGAATCTCACATAGCTTTCGCAGACCTTTAAATGGAGATCATTTATAGCATTTTTATGCTATTTAATAAGTGTCCTAATTCACTATAATAATTAGGTGGCGACTCCTTAAAATAAATTTAGGAATCATACCATACGTAGTACTCCCGTTTCGACTACGGTTAAAATGGGGTGTTACAACCTCTACCACGGTCTGTTGGCATATGAGCACCCTGCCCTTCGGGGTGCATAGTTATAGAAGAAGATGAACCAGCAACCGATCCGGTAGGCTGAGCCATACCACATGTACCACCTTTATAAGGACATTCTCTCATTATATGGCCTTGACGGCCACAAGAAAAACAAGCACTTGTATCAAAACGGCATATCCCAGAATGGGACCTACCACACCGAGAACACCGAGGCAAAAGTGGCCTCGACTGACTAAAACCCCTGTTCACCTCTGAATCTGAAGCCCTGGAGCTCTGACCAGCTCCTGAATACCTTGTGCGGTCAAACCTCCTACCTGGGAACTGTAGGGGTGCACTCTGTGCTGGCTGGGAAGAATATCTAACATGCCGCTGAGGTTGCCCGCCTCGAAACTCACCAGTATATCTAGCCGACCTAGCCCTCTTATACTGGCCTCTGTCGTGCTCTCTATCATGTTGACGTCCTCTGTGTCGGTCCTCTACCCCCTGTGTATATGCATATATCCGAGTAATATCCATACCTGGCTGAAGAGCCACTGTCATACAACCATCAGTCAAATAGCGATCTAGCCCCATCACATAATGGTGCACGTTATCCTCCATCTCAGCTACAATAGTGGGCGCATATCTAGCCAACGAGTCAAACTCAAGGCTATACTCTCGAATGCTCCTGTCATTCTGCCTCAAGTGTAAAAATCTATCAACTCTGGCTCTCGTCATCTCTGGAGGTAAGAAGTGGCCAAGGAAGGCCTCCGCAAACTCATCCCAAACCGCATGAGGGGCATCATCGCCCCTAGATAACTCCTAAGACTCATACCAATTAACGACTACATTCCGTAATCGATACGAAGCCAACTCAACAGATTCAGTCTCAGAAGCCTTGATGATCCTCAATATACGCTGCATCTGCCGAATAAACTCCTGTGGATCATCTTCGGCTTTGACCCTAAAAACTTTGGAGGATTACAACTCAAGAAGTCACGAACCCTCAAACTATCAGCTTTACTGTCAACTTCAAGTCTATGCCTCATAGTTTTAAGGCGATAATAGAGAACGTAATTAAGGAAATAAGATTCGAATATTGGATATAAAGTATATTTACATATGCCAATACGGAAATTAGTATACAAAGGATGTGATCCCGAAATAATTTTTGAATACGATAAGTGTGACGATGCGAATATTATGGGAACTTGTACTCACTCCCTCCCCCCCCCCCCACCCCTCCCTCTCGTCGAACTGCCACCCCCACCTAAAAATCTGCTCATGCTCACTTGGATCAATGTTTCACTCATTTCTCACCTCTATTTTCGGAAAACACCCTCACCCCTCCCTCCTATCTTCTCCAAACAGATTCTCTACCATTCTCCATAGCTAATTGAAGATTTTATTAACTCCTTTTACAAGATTAAGCTCCTCTAATAAGTTCTAAGCCAAAGTAACACTCCAAACATTGAGTCACGGTCACTAGACTGATTTTTAGCCCTGAAATTTCAGCTTTGGATATGAGCAATGTTGGAAGAAAAACATATAAGAATGATGGATTAAACTTGTAGAATACATGAATGTCCATTTCTTCGGAGGCTTGTCTTTTGGTACGGTTTCTCTGATGTTGTAGATTTATGTACATTCAGGGGTATGGCGGGGCCCTGTCCCGTCACAGTTGTTATTCTTAGAGGTCTGTAGTCATATCTTGTGGATTGGGTTGTAAGAACAAAGATGTAACTATTTTTTTGGGTTATGTATATTCTTTCGGAAGGTAGCCTTATCGGCTAGCCTGTTGATATTTACTGTCTAGTATTTTATGAGTTTATTTATGTTCCGCTGCTATTCTCTGATGTATACCTGTAAGGGGTGCCCAGGTAGGGCACCAGTCGCGGGCCCGGGGTCGGGTCGTGATAAAAGTAGTATCAGAGCTTCCTATTCTACGGAAAATTGGGCAGCACTTCCTTTGTTTCTACATACGTTTCCACCTTTTTCAAGGCCCAAAAATCAATAACCAAATTCCACATTTAAGGCGCAACAAATCAGCAATTCAAAGGGGATTATACGCCTAACAGGACGTATAAAATTCTGCCCCACAATTAATATAAAACTGTCCAATATTAAATGGCCATTCTCGGCTCAATTGTGTATCAACATAAGTTCATTCCAATTCCTTTTCAATCCAAATGTTCTTCCAACACGTTATATAGCCGCAATCGATTATAACAACTATAATCCCTTCTTTTTATAACATGCGACGATCGTAACTAACAATTAAATTGAATTACAAACTTAGTGGCTAACATGAACTTTTCGGACTTTAGGCTTCTAAAATTCCATAACACTTATCAATCTTCATATCATATATCACATGATCATTTCTAACTTATCATAACATGGAATCTTCAATTACAATAGTAAGACGAAGGTTTTACCTCAATAAGCCCAAATATTATGCAAGACTTCAAGTCGATCCTTAGCAACTTTAGCTCCTCTTCTTGACGTTCCAATCCGCTCCAAACAATCCTTAGAAGTTCATAACCAACTTCTCTTCAATTTCCAACTTCAAAGTTGAAGAACACCTTAGTTTTTCATCTTGCGACTAACGTAAAAACGTAGTTTTTCTGGGATTTTTGTGGGAGGATATCCTTAGAATACCTTTAGGAACCCTTGGTTTAAGTATTGTGATTTATGATCCACAATTGCAAAAATTTTGTGTGGGAATAGGGGCATTGCCGAGAGCTTCCCTCAAGAACAAGAAAGTTTCTTGATTTTTTTCTAAGTCTTAAATTGTCTTGCTACTAGTAGTAGTAGTAGTATATATAATTAAATCAAGGGCTGGGATTAATCCAAATGGAAGGCTAGGATGTGGTCAATATTATCAAGTTATCTTGACTTCTTGACTTAGTCAATATTATCAAGCCAATTTTTGGCTACACTTGACCATTGTTTCGTCCAACATGAACCAGGTGGAGGGTGACACGTGTCGCCCTCCCATTGGTCTAAAATGTTTTGTTTCTCGAAATTTCCATAATTTGTCAAAATATCGGAAACCTCGTGGGCCCCACAAAAACGTAAAATTTCTCGGGTGGGCCACAAGTATCCAACTCTGTAAAAAAACTTCCATAGTTCCGATAAATTCTAAACGACTCAAATAGCAAATTCGAGAACCCAATTCTCATTAACAAACACTTCTCTTTTCCGAGGTTCGGAAGATTTTTCCTTCGGAAAACAATTCTTTCTTTCGTTCAAATTTTTAAAGTCCTGCTTCCTTACATACATTCTCTCAAACATGTCCAGGAATTTTGGGGTGTAACAGATACTTCATGGGGTTCCCACATCTATCATATCAGACAGATGAGCCTAGTTTACAGCTAACTTTTGGAGATAGTTCCAGAAGGGATTGGGGACACATGTGAGTCTTAGCATAGCATTTCATCCTCAGACAGATGTGCAGGTTGAGCGTACTATTCAGACACTTGAGGATATGTTGAGAGCCTGTACTATTGACTTTAGAAGTAGTTGGGATGATCATTTACCACTCATTGAGTTTACCTATAATAACAACTACCATTCTAGTATCCAGATGGCACTGTATGAGGCCTTATATGAAAGGAAGTGCAGGTCATCTATTGGTTGGTTTGATGTAGGCGAGACTAAGTTAATCGGCCCAGATATGATTCAGCGGGTTGTTGATAAAGTGAATCTTATTCAGGAGAGATTATTAGCAGCCCAGAGTCGACAGAAGTCATATGCAGATAATCGACGTCGACACTTAGAGTTTCAGACTAGTGATTGGGTATTCCTGAAGGTGTCACCCATGAAGGATGTGATGAGATTCGATAAGAAGGGGAAGCTTAGCCCGAGATACATTGGGCCTTATCAGATTATTCGAAGGGTAGGAAAGGTTTCTTATGAGTTGGATCTACCATCTGATTTGGAAGTGGTACATCTAGTTTGTCATGTATCGATGTTGCGTAAGTGTATTGGTGATCCTTCTAGAGTATTCCCGGTAGATGATGTTCAGGTGACAGAGGAGTTGACGTATGAGGAGAGTCCAATAGCTATACTTGATCGACGGGTTAAGAGGTTACGTATTAAGGATGTGTCTTCCGTCAAAGTATTATGGCGAAACAATAATAGGGAAGAGATGACTTGGGAAGCGGAAGACGAAATGAAGAAGAAGTATCCTTACTTATTCTCTATGCCTGCAGGTAATTCAACTCCTTACCTAACTATTTTGATTGGTGAATATTATATGTGATATATATTGTGGCCCTGTGAGGCATCTTTTGTGTTTGCTGAATATAGGTGGGTAGGTAGAGTTATAGAGGAGACTCTGCCGAAATTTTTATTGCATAAGACCTCTTATGAATATTCGAGGACGAATGTTTCTAAGGGGGGAAGGATGTTACACCACATAGTTTTAAGGTGATAATAGAGAACGTAATTAAGAAAGTAAGATTCGAATATTGGATATAAAGTATATTTACATGTGCTAATACGGAAATTAGTATACAAAGGATGTTATCCCAGAATAATTTTTGAATACGACGAGTGTGACGATGGGAATTGATTATATTGGTTGACCATTTCAAAATTTTCAGATTTTATATAAGATTGACTAAGTGTGGGAGATTAATTAATTGTGAGATTAATTTGAATGGAGGGAATGATAATTAGTGGACAAAATTATGGGAACTTGTACTAACCCCCCTCTCGTCGAACTGCCCCCCCCCCCCCCACCTAAAAATCTGCTCATGCTCACTTAGATCAATGTTTCACTCATTTCTCACCTCTATTTTTGAAAAACACCCTCACCCCTCCCTCCAATCTTCTCCAAACAGATTCTCTACCATTATCCATAGCTAATTGAAGATTTTATTAACTCCTTTTACAAGATTAAGCTCCTCAAATAAGTTTTAAGCCAAAGTAACACTCCAAACAGTGAGTCACGGTTACTGGACCGATTTTTAGCCCTGAAATTTCAGCTTTGGAGATGAGCAATGTTGGAAGAAAAACATGTAAGAATGATGGATTAAACTTGTATAATGCGTGCATGTCAATATAAGTTGAATAAACGGTGAAAATGGTGCAAAAGGAAATGGAGCAATGACCGATTTTTAGGGACTATTTTGGGCAAAAATTAAGGTAAGATTTCTTCTTATTATTTGAGTTATTGGAGTTACATGATGTTGTAGTGTAAGAAATGAACTTGTGTTAAGAGAAAATGGAAATGAGACAATGCATGTGAATGTTTTGGGTGTTGGACCGATTGGGGACTGTTTTTATATACGTTGGATTTCAATGTTGTTGTTGTTACCCTTTTCACTAATTGCATGTTAAAAATTGAAGGATACCTTGATATTTATAGTTGTATTTGTTTATATGAAAGTATTGAAATATGAAATTGGATTTTAGGAAGTTAAGAGAAGAGTTAGAGAATTATGTTGTTGTGGCCGAGACATGTACGAAACTGTGGACATTATTGTGTCGAGTTAGGGGCTGCTTCGTCAAGTTATGGTGCTGGAAATATAAGTTATGAACATGTATATATGTTGTGGTAATTACTAATACACGTCTTAAAGAAATTAAAGTGTAGTAAGGCGTTATGTTGCAAACTATAAGACTTACACTCTTGTTGTTGTTGCTAGGATTGATGGACTGTTTTAAAGGTTGTTTTAATATGGTTTAAGGGGCTGAATTAACAAGAGGAATAAGTGTAGTAATCACCTTGGTTGTTGTAGTAGTTGTATTCCATAAATGTAAAGAGAAAGAATGCTACTATGGTGTAGATATGGTATATGGACTAATTTTGTTATATCCTGAAATTGTGCTTGGTTATTGGTATTGTTGACATTGTTTATGAGATGTGAATATGTATATAATTAGGGGAAGTGCTGCCCGAATTTTTATAGAAAAGAGAGTCATCATTCGATATAACTTACACTAGAAATCATAGAGTTGACGGGCATGTTGCTATTATTATAGGTCGAGGTGCTAATCGAGACGAATATTAATTATAAAGTTGGTTAGTTCGACAATAAGGTATGTGAAACTATCCTTTCTTCTTTTTGGCATGATTTATATAAAGTGAGTGTACGGCGGACGTACATAATTCCATTGAATCCTAATTCCTAGTGACACTTGATATGATAGTTGTCTTTGATTTTACAAGTGATAGTTCATTCTATTTATTCCATTGAGTGTCAAATGATGATTTAATTTGTATAAGGTTACTCATGATATTCTATTCGTGCTTGATATGATATGATTATTTCACCGATTCCCGGGCCGAGTAGTAAAGATATGATATATGTGGACAGGCATCCACGTATATGAGATATGTGGACAGGCATCCGCGGTTATGATATATGTGGACATGCATCCACAGATATGATTATGTGTACACATTATATGTTCACTGCATCCCTCACTAGAGGGTCGGGCAGTATATATACATGATGATTTTTATGTGGACAAGAATCCACGGATATGACTTATTTTATATGGACATGTTTTGACTCTCATTTCATAAGGCACAGTTGCATTGGTATTTTTAATTACTATACTTGTCACATGTTATCTTTTGGCCAGTTATGATCTTCTTTACAATACTTTATGTTTTATATACTCAATACATTATTTCGTACTAACCCCCTTTTCTCGGGGGGCTGCGTTCATGCCCGCAGGTACAGATACTCAGTTTGGTTATCCTCTAGTCTAGGATTCCTGTTCAGCTATTTGGAGAGCTCCATTGATCCGGAGCCAAGTCATTTTGGTACAGACCCTTTTGTTATGGACTTATGTATATTCAGGGGTACGGCGGGGCCCTGTCCCGTCATGTTTCACTATCGTATTCTTAGAGGTCTGTAGACAGTTATGGGTGGTAGATGTGTTTTTGTATATGTGTACGGTTGTGTGCCGTTTTGGACATCGCTATGTACAGTGACGGCCTCGTCGGCTTGCCTATTTTGTTATATGAATTAGTTGTGACTCCTCGGCAAATAAGTTTATTACCGATGTTTACATTATCTTTGGTATCCATGTAATTATATGTGACATGTGGGTATAAGGGTGCCCAGGTAGGGCACCAGGTAGCTGCTCATCGGGTCGTGACATTTAGTGGTATCAGAGCAGTTCATCCTCGGAATGTCTACAGGCCGTGTCTAGTTGAGTCTTGCGTATGGGTATGTTGTGCACCATACTTATACGCAGGAGGCTGCCAGATATTTAGGATGTCATCTTTTCTTCTTACTCTAAGATCGTGTGATAAATCTATGTTACTAGGGTAATCCCTCTGACGAATTATTATATTTCCAGCTATGCCTCCAAAGAAAACGATAGTGTCCAGAAGGGCAAATCAATAGCAGGAGATACTAGTTAGATCCGGAGAGTTACTAGGGTCCGTGCCCAGTCTACGCCTGAGATTGTACTCCAGTTGGCAAGATTTGTAGGCATGGTATATAAAGGTTAATACTTGAGAAGCTCTATAATTACTGGTGTAATGACCTTGGAGTTGGCCAAAAGGCAGGGAAGCAAATTACACGATTAGTAGGATATGTGTTGGTTTGGTGAATAATGTAAAGGTTGGTTCTTCATAGTCAAGTATCGTGTAAAGACTCTAGAATTAGATATTGGTCAATGGGGGTATTTATGGTAATAGTTTGGTGATGGTTGGGTCAACTACTAGTTATGGGGAGCTTCGAGTATCAATTATCGGGATAGTAACTTATGAATCAATATAGAAGAAGGATTATTTCGGTTAGACATTTTTCGCGGGGGTACTTCGATGAAACGAGAATGTTAGTATGAGTGTATGTTCGGTAATTAAGGATCAACTTTCGTATTATGGACCAGTTAAGTGATGGTTTGGGTTATTACTTAGGTACTACATGATTGATGGTCAGAGTAACCAGAATGGACCAATACCTTTTAAAGAGTTTATGAAGGATGGTACATGGAATGTGCCAGATTTGGGAGGAGCTTCCAGTTTTAAGGTTTGAGTGAGGCGAGGGAAACTCTCTATTTGGGTGTGCCATACTCTATTATTTCTAGGATTGATTTAGTTATTTTACGGGGCCTATGATATTTTAGTACAATCTAGAACAGATTAGAGTAATTACCGGTCGTTAATAGTGAATGTGATTGAAATAAAAGGTGGAGATTTAAGAATGTCGATAATTACATGGTCGATCTTTGGCTAGTAGGCAGGATCAGGAGGCGTCACCAAATGTGGTTACAAGTATATTATCGATCTTTTTCCGAGACGTATATGCATTGATAGATCTCGGTTCCACTTTATCATATATATCTCCATTTGTTGCTAGTAAAATCGGAATAGAACCTGAGTTTATAGAACAATTTGAGGTAGCTACACCGGTAGGAGATTCGGTCATAGCTAAGCGAGTGTATAGAAGTTGTTCGGTGGTTATATGTAGTCGTCATACCATAGCTGATTTGATAGAGTTATACATGACTGACTTTGATGTTATTATGGGTATGGATTGGTTGGCTTCTTATTTTGCTAATGTCGATTGTAGAGAGAAGTTGGTTCGATTTCAGTTTCCAGGCGAGCCAATTATAGAGTGGAAGGGGAAGGGTAAGTTTATTTCATACCTCAAGGCAAGGAAGATGGTTAGAAAAGGTTATATTTATCATCTGGTTCGAGTGCATGATATGGAGGCGGAAGTACCGGCTCTTCGGCCAGTTCCGGTAGTTAATGAGTTCCCAGGTGTATTCCCAGATGATCTTTCAGGTCTTCCTCCATAACGGAAGATAGAGTTCAATATAGATATGCCACCAGATACCCGACCCATATCTATTCCTCTTTATAGAATGGCACCTGCAGAACTGAAGGAGTTAAAGGAGCATCTGATAGACTTATTGGAAAAAGGCTTCATCAGGCCTAATACATCACCTTGGGGAGCACCAGTATTATTTGTGAGGAAGAAAGATGGATCGCTGCAGATGTGTATTGATTATAGGCAGCTGAATAAGGTAACAATTAAGAACATGTATCCCCTCCCCAAGATTGATGATTTATTTGACCAGTCGCAGGTTGCTAAGTGTTTTTCAAAGATAAACTTGCGGTCAGGTTATCATCAGGTGCGGGTAAGGGAAACAGATATTCCGAAGACATCATTCAGGACCCGATATGGACATTATGAGTTTAGAGTGATGTCTTTTGGGCTGACCAATGCTCCAGTAGTGTTTATGGATTTGATGAACCGAGTGTTCAAGACATTCCTGGATATGTTTGTTATTGTATTCATTGATGATATCCTGGTTTATTCACGTTCAGAAGAGGAGCATGCAGACCATTTGAGGACGATACTGAGAGTGCTCCAGCACCAGAAGTTGTATGCCAAATTTTCTAAGTGTGAATTTTGGTTGACTTCAGTAGCATTCTTGGGGCATATTATCGGAGTTGATGGTATTCGGGTAGATACGCAGAAGATTGAGGCAGTAAAGACTTGGACCAGACCTACGACACCTACTGAGGTACGCAGTTTTATGGGGCTCGCATGATATTACAGGAGGTTCGTGTAAAAGTTTGTCTCGATTTCGGCGCCTTTAACCAGGCTAACTCAGAAGGCAGCTAAGTTCCAGTGGACTGATAATTGTGAGCACAACTTCCAGTTGTTGAAAGACAAGTTGACTACAGCTCCAGTTTTGACTCTTCCTGAAGGGCCAGATGGTTATATTATTTATTGTGATGCTTCAGGTATTGGACTAGGTTGTGTGTTAATGCAGCATGGCAGAGTTATAGCTTATGCCTCCCGACAGCTCAGAAAGCACGAAAAGAATTACCGTACTCATGATTTGGAGTTGGCAGCAGTGATTCATGCTTTGAATATATGGAGACATTATTTATATGGAGTTCATGTTGATATTTATACAGATCACAAGAGTCTCCAATAAATCTTTAAACAGAAGGAGTTGAATTTACGATGGAGACGGTGGCTAGAGTTACTAAATAATTATGATGTTGATATTTTATACCATCCTGGAAAAGCAAATGTTTTGGTAGACGCTCTTAGCCGTAGATCTATGGGTCGTTTGACGGATGTGCAGCCAGACAGAAAGGAGATGGTTCGTGAGATACACCAGCTAGCGAGTCTTAGAGTCCGTTTGGCTGATTCTGGAGATAGTGGAGTTGTTGTTCGAGGAGTTGCTGAGTTCTCTATCATAGGAGAGGTAAAGAGACAGCAGTACGAGGATCATGTGCTGGCACAGTATAGAGATACAACTCTTCAAAAGGTAAAGACTCTATTTGAGGTTACACCTGATGGAGTGCTACGGTATGAAGGTAGATTGTGTGTGTCTGATGTTGCAGGGCTACGACGATAGGTTATGAAAGAGGCACACAATGCCCGTTATTCTATTCATCCAGGGTCAACGAAGATGTATCATGACCTCAGATGTTGGTATTTGTGGGATGACATGAAAAGGGACATAGCGGAGTTTGTTGCTCAGTGCCCGAATTGTCAACAGGTTAAGGTCGAGCATCAGAAGCCTAGTGAATTATTGCAGGATATAGAGATCCCAACTTGGAAGTGGGAAGTGATTAATATGGACTTCATTACAGGCTTACCTCGTACTCAGTGGAAGTATGACTCTATATAGGTGATTGTGGATAGGCTGACGCAATCAACCCATTTTCTTTCAGTCAGGACTACTTATTCGGCCGAAGACTATGTGAGATTGTACATTAGGGAGATAGTGAGACTTCAGGGGGTTCCCACATCTATCATATCGGATAGAGGAGCCCAGTTTATAGTTAACTTTTGGAGATCCTTCCATAATGGATTGGGGACACAGGTGAGTCTTAGCACATCATTTCATCCTCAGACTGATGGGCAAGATGATCGTACTATTCAGACACTTGAGGATATGTTGAGAGCCTGTACTATTGACTTTAGAGGTAGCTGGGATGATCATTTACCACTCATTGAGTTTGCCTATAATAACATCTACCATTCTAGTATTCAGATGACAACGTATGAGGCCTTATATGAGAGGAAGTGCAGGTCATCTATTGGTTGGTTTGACGTAGGCGAGACTAAGTTAATCGGCCCAGATATGATTCAGCAGGCTATTGATAAAGTGAAGCTTATTCAGGAGAGATTATTATCAGCCCAGAGTCGACAGAAGTCATATGCAGATAATCGACGTCGACACTTAGAGTTTCAGATTAGTGATTGGGTATTCCTGAAGGTGTCACCCATGAAGGGTGTGATGAGATTAAGTAAGAATGGGAAGCGTAGCCCGAGATACATTGGGCCTTATCAGATTATTCGTAGGGTAGGCAAGGTTACCTATGAGTTGGATCTACTATCTGATTTGGAAGCGGTACATCCAGTTTTTTATGAATCAATGTTGCGTAAGTGTATTGGTGATCCTTCTAGAGTATTCCCGGTAGATGATGTCCAGGTGACGGAGGAGTTGACTTATGAGGAGAGTCCCATAGCTATACTTGATCGACAGGTTAGGAGGTTACGTACTAAGGATGTGTCTTCCGTCAAAGTATTAAACAATAATATGGAAGATATGACTTGGGAAGCAGAAGACGAAATGAAGAAGAAGTATCCTTACTTGTACCCTATGCCTGCATGCAATTCAACTCCTTACCTGACTATTTTGATTGGTGAATAATATATGTGATTTATATTGTGGCCCTGTGAGGCATCTTTTGTGTTTGCTGAATATAGGTGAGTAGGTAGAGTTGTAGAGGAGACTCTGCCAAAATTTTTATAGCATAAGACCTCTTATGAACATTCGAGGACGAATGTTTCTAAGGGGGGAAGGATGTTACACCTCGTAGTTTTAAGGCGATAAGGAAGTAAGATTCGAATATTGGATATAAAGTATATTTACATATGCTAATACAAAAATTAGTATACAAAGGATGTGATTCCGGAATAATTTTTTAATATGACGAGTGTGACGATGGGAATTGATTATATTAGTTGAACATTTTGAAATTTTCAGATTTTATATAAGATTGACTAAGTGTTGGAGATTAATTAATTATGGAATTAATTTGAATGGAGGGAAGGATAATTAGTGGACAAAATTATGGGAACTTGTACTCACTCCCCGCCTCGTCGAACTTCCACCCAACCAATGTGATTACATTTCGAAACTAAGGTTGTTTTAATATTGTTTAAGGGGTTGAATTAACAAGAGGAATATGTGTAGTAATCACCTTGGTTGTTGTAGTAGTTGTATTCCATAAATGTAAAGAGAAAGAATGCATAACTATGGTGTAGATATGGTATATGGACTAATTTTGTTATATCCTGAAATTGTGCTTGGTTATTAGTATTGTTGACATTGTTTATGAGATGTGGATATGTATATAATTAGGGGAAGTGCTGCCTGAATTTTTATAGAAAAGAGAGTCATCACTCGATATAACTTACACTAGAAATCATAGAGTTGACGGACATGTTGCTATTATTATAGGTCGATGTGCTAATCGAGACGAATATTAATTATAGAGTTGGTTAGTTCGACAATAAGGTATGTGAAACTATCATTTCTTCTTTTTGGCATGATTTATATAAAGTGAGTGTACGACGGACGTACATAATTCCATTGAATTCTAATTCCTAGTGACACTTGATATGATAGTTGCCTTTGATTTTACAAGTGATAGTTCATTCTATTTATTCCATTGAGGGTCAAATGATGATTTAATTTGTATAAGGTTACTCATGATATTCTATTCGTGCTTTATATGATATGATTATTTCACCGAGTCCCGGGCCGGGCAGTAAAGATATGATATATGTGGATAGGCATCCACGGATATGAGATATGCGGACAGGAATCCGCGGTTATGATATATGTGGACATGCATCCACGGATATGACTATGTGTACACATTATATGTTCACTGTGTCCCTCACTAGAGGGCCGAGCAGTATATATACATGATGATTTTTATGTGGACAAGCATCCACGGATATGACTTATTTTATATGGACATGTTTTGACTCTCATTTCATAAGGCACAGTTGCATTGGTATTTTTGATTATTAGACTTGTCTCCTGTTATCTTTTGGCCAGTTATGATCTTCCTTACAGTACTTCATGATTTATATACTCGGTACATTATTTCGTACTAACCCCCTTTCTCGAAGCGGCGTTATGCCAGCAGTACAGATATACCAGTTTGGTGATCCTCCGTCTATAATTCATGTTCATTATTGAGAGCTCCGTTGATCCGAGCTGTCATTTTAGTCTGAACACTTTTGTTATGGACTTATATATATTCAGGGGTACGGCGGGGCCCTGTCCCGTCATGTTTCACTATCGTATTCTTAGAGGTATGTAGGCAGTTGTGGGTGGTAGATGTGTTTTTGTATATGTGTACGGTTGTGATCCGTTTTGGATATCTCTATGTATTGTGGCGGCCCTCGTCGGCTTGCCTATTTTGTTATATGAATTAGTTGTGACTCCTCGGGAGACATGTTTATTACCGATGTTTACATTATCCTTGGTATCCGTGTGATTATATGTGACAGGTGGGTATAAGGGTGCTCAGGTAGGGCACGGGTCGCGGCCCGTCGGGTCGTGACATTTAGATGACCCGACGGGCCGCGACCCGGTGCCCTACCTGGGCACCCTTATATCCATCTGTCACATAATCACACGGATACCAATGATAATGTAGTAATCTGTAAATCATATCAAAATAGGCAAGCCGACAAGGCTGCCACTATATACGGGAACATCCCAAAACGAGTACAATAGTATAGCTGGCAAAACACATATACAATCCACACAAGTCCAAAACACATCTACCACCCACACCTGTCTACAGACCTCTAAGAATACGATAGTGAAACATGACGGGATAGGGGCCCGTCGTACCCCTGAATATACATAAGTCTATAACAAAAGGGTCTGTACCAAAATGGCTTGGCTCTGGATCAATGGAGCTCTCCAAATAGCTGAACAGAAATCTTAGACTGGAGGATCACCAAACTGAATATATGTACCTGCGGGCATGAAACACAGCCCCCGGGGAAAGGGGGTCAGTACGAAATAATGTACTGAGTATATAAAACATGAAGTACTGTAAGGAAGATCATAACTGGCCAAAAGATAACATGAGACAAGTATAATAATCAAAATACCATTGCAACTGTGCCTTATGAAATGAGAGTCAAAACATGTCCATATAAAATAAGTCATATCCGTGGATGCTTGTCCACATAAAATCATCATGTATATATACTGCCCGGCCCTCTAGTGAGGGACGCGGTGAACATATAATGTGTACACATAGTCATATCTGTGGATGTCTGTCCACATATATCATAACCGCGGATGTCTGTCCGCATATCTCATATCTGTGGATGCATGTCCACATATATCATATCTTTACTGCCCGGCCCGGGACTCGGTGAAGTAATCATATCATATCAAGCACGAACAGAATATCATGAGTAACCTTATACAAATTAAATCATCATTTGACTCTCAATGGAATAAATAGAATGAACTATCACTTGTAAAATCAAAGACAACTATTATATCAAGTATCACTAGGAATTTGGAGTCAATAGAATTATGTACGTCCGTCGTACATTCATTTTATATAAATCATGCCAAAAGAAGAAAGGATAGTTTCACATACCTTATTGTCAAACTAACCAACTCTATAATTAATATTCGCCTCGATTAGCACATCGACCTATAATAATAGCAACATGTCCGTCAACTCTATGATTTCTAGTGTAAGTTATATCGAATGATGACTCTCTTTTCTATAAAAATTCATGCAGCACTTCCCCTAATTATATACATATCCACATCTCATAAACAATGTCAACAATACCAATAACCAAGCACAATTCCAGGATATAACAAAATTAGTCCATATACCATATCTACACCATAGTTATGAATTCTTTCTATTTACATTTATGGAATACAACTACTACAACAACCATGGTGATTACTACACATATTCCTCTTGTTAATTCAGCTCCTTAAACCATATTAAAACAACCTTTAAAACAATCCATCAACCCTAGCAACAACAACAAGTGTGCAAGTCTTATAGTTTGCAACATAACGCCTTACTACACTTTAATTCCTTTAAGACATGTATTAGTAATTACCACAATGTATATATATGTTCATAACTTATATTTCCAGCATCATAACTTGACGAAGCAGCCCCTAACTCGATACAATAATGTCCACGGTTTCATACATGTCTCGGCCACAACAACATAATTCCCTAACTCTTCTCTTAACTTCCTAAAATCCAATTTCATATTTCAATACTTTCATATAACCAAATACAACTTTAAATATCAAGGTTTCCTTTAATTTTTAACATGTAATTAGTGAAAAGGGTAACAACAACAACACTCAAATCCAACTTATACAAAAACAGTCCCCAATCGGTCCAACACCCAAAACATTCAAATGCATTGTCTCATTTTCTCTTAACACGAGTTCATTTCTTACACTACAACATCATGTAACTCCAATAACTCAAATAACAAGAAGAAATCTTAGCTTAATTTTTGCCCAAAACAGTCCCTAAAAATCGATCACTGCTCCATTTCCTTTTACACCATTTTTCACCATTTTTTCAACTTATATTGACATGCATGTATTCTACAAGTTTAATCCATCATTCTTACATGTTTTTCTTCCAACATTGCTCATCTACAAAGCTGAAATTTCAGGGCTAAAAATCGGTCCAGTGACCGTGATTCACTGTTTGAAGTGTTACTTTGGCTTAGAACTTATTTGAGGAGCTTAATCTTGTAAAAGGAGTTAATAAAATCTTCAATTAGCTATGGATAATGGTAGAGAATCTGTTTGGAGAAGATTGGAGGGAGGGGTGAGGGTGTTTTTCAAAAATAGAGGTGAGAAATGAGTGAAACATTGATCTAAGTGAGCATGAGCAGATTTTTAGGTGGGGGGGGGGGGGGCAGTTCGACGAGAGGGGGGGAGTACAAGTTCCCATAATTTTGTCCACTAATTATCATTCCCTCCATTCAAATTAATCTCACAATTAATTAATCTCCCACACTTAGTCAATCTTATATAAAATCTGAAAATTTTGAAATGGTCAACCAATATAATCAATTCCCATCGTCACACTCGTCGTATTCAAAAATTATTCTGGGATCACATCCTTTGTATACTAATTTCCGTATTAGCATATGTAATTATACTTTATATCCAATATTCAAATCTTACTTCCTTAATTACGTTCTCTATTATCGCCTTAAAACTACGAGATGTAACAACATAAGCATCCGAAGACCCTAAGATGAGAATATGACGGAGTCTTATTGTATAACACTTTGAGAGGGGATTTGTAGCGTATGATGCCAAAATAATGGAGGAACGGAAGAATGAACTAATAACGTGCGGACAATATTATTAATGGTACGAAATGTTCGCTCTGCTTTCCCATTTTGTGAAGACGTATGAGGACAAGAAAAATGAAAATTTATCCCATTTTGAGCACAAAACTCCCTAAATTCCCCATTGTCATACTCTTTGTCATTATCACATTGAATGTTTTTATTTTCCGTTCGAATTGTATTTTTATGATAGCTCTAAATTTTATGAAAATGGAAAAACTTGAGATTTTTTCGCAATTGAAAACGTCCATAAATATTTAGAATAGTCATCTAAGAATAACACATAATAACGCTGACCCATAGAACTGAGAACCGGAGATGTCCATAAATCACTATGAATAATATCAAATGGCATTGAAGTATTAGAGTTCGTCGCTACAAATGGTAACTTAATAATCTTTCCCAAAGCACAGGATTGACAAAGTGGAGTACTACGCGTACGCTTACAAGAAATAAACTTATGTCTATCTATAGAAGATAAAATCGACGACCCCGGATGACCTAGATGAGCATGCCACAAGGAATGAGCAAGAGTTGTAAAAGTGGACGGCATAGCTTGACACGAGACACTGAGACTTAGAGTGATTGGATAAAGATCACCCCTACTGTTGCACCTCATGAGATGAGTCCTCGTCTTGAAATCCTTCACAGAAAACCCAAACAGATCAAAATTAATAGAAACCCAATTATCAGTGGTGAATTTACGGACATACACCAAATTTGTAATCAATTTTGGGGCATGAAGGGTATGTTTCAGGACAAGTGGTGGATGAGAAGGGGACAAAGTTTTATGACCATAACCCTTAATTGGAACAGAATTGTCATTACCAACAGTTATACCACGATTAGTGCTCAATTTGAAATAAGACGAGAGAGTACCTTGATCGGATGTCATGTGGGTAATGGCGCCGGTGTCCGTGTACCAATTAAGGTCCGGTTGAGTCAAGTCAAGTGTGTGCATTTGCTGCTTTGATGTCGTTCTGAGTGGGACCCACTGCGTGGTGGGCACGATGGGTGCGACCAGTATATTGGATCGCCGTTGCCGCCATACGCCGTCTGAAACACACTCGACTGGTAGAAATTGGGCCGCGGTGCCTGCGTTGGCGGCGCCACGACGCTTTTAGGTGTTGGGACCCACTGCCACTGTCCAGGGGGCCCCTGTGGGCTCCAGAACTGTTGTTGCCGCCACGATTCTTGCTATTATTCTTTCGATTCTGGCCCTTTTTGTCACCCCTGTTGTTGTGATTTTGAGTCACATTGGCTGGATTAGAAGGAGAAAAATTGGAAGCAGTCATCATGACGACATGGTTGACCCCAATCGCCACTTTCTTAGTCAGTCTGGCTTCCTCCAAAGTAAGCATAGAACATGCTTGATAAAATTCTGGCAGGGGTTACTCTGACGAATAACCGAAGCAACACCGCTAAAAGACTCTGACAGGCCTGCACCATATTAGAATTAGGAAGATGTTTTGTTTAGAATTGTACTTTCAACAATTAAATAATTAGGTAGAAATCCCCATGAATTTTCCACTAATTCGACAGTTTCCTGTCTTTCCTGCTTAGTATGGGCTGTCTTAATTAATTTGAATGGATCTTTCTCTTTAGTACTATCAATTTGTTAATGAGATAAACCTTTTCTTATTCATTCTTCATCAAGTCAACAATAATAATTAGCTGATTCTTTCTTGTAATAATTCATCATCATATTTTTCTTTTTAGTTAACAACTACTCTTGTTTCATGAATTTATTTTTAAATGTCTAGTCAACGATTCTAGCTCAAAGCATATAACAGTTCGGTATAAAACTAGGATTTCTATTTTTAAAATAAGATCAAAGTGGCAATAAATTGAGTATTTAAGATTCGAGCTTGGAGAATTTTTCAGTACTATGCGATTTATTCTATTTAATAAATCTACCCTGTACAAATCAAATTTATCATATTAGCAAGTGAAAGAAATAATTTCTTAATTATTTTCATTAATGAAAGGAGTATATATAAGTTACAATTTACCATAATAAAAAATATATTCTTATTCTAAACTCAAAATTTTATTCTAGTAGTACAAGACTCTTATAACTATGGTAAGTGTACAAGACTAATTAAGGTAATACTTACACTACAATATTACAACAATTTATGTACCAAATCTGCTAATTATCGTGGGTACCAAGTCTGCCCAATTTCCGTTGGGCTTCCTACATTAACCGAGAGTCAATATACAGTAATATACACATGATATACATGTGTATCTCGTGTATATTATGTGTATATTTATCACACCACCGCAGTCATAGCGGGCGGTCTTCGTACGCTGAGACTGTCTCTAAAATCTCCAAAAATGACCGAGGGAATACCCTTTGTAAAGATGTCTACAATTTGATACCTAGAAAGGACATGACAGACGTGTACTTGTCCATGAGCTACCTTTTCTCGAACAAAGAGAATGTTCATCTCGATATGTTTAGTGCGCTGGTGCTGAACCGGATTACCAGAAAGGTATATGACACTAACATTATCGCAATAAACCAATGTAGCCTTCTCAATAGGACAATGAAGCTCTAAGAGGAGATTTCGTAACCAGCATGATTCAGATACCACATTGGCTACCCCTCGATACTCAGCCTCTGTACTGAAACGTGATTAAGTCGACTGATGTTTTGCAGATCAAGTTATTACCAAGAAACATACAATAGCCAGACGTAGACCGTCTGGTGTCTGGACATCCTCCCCAATCAGCATCTACGAGACAAGTGTAGATGTCGATGACGGATATAAATGTAAGTCATAGTCAAGTGTATCCTGGATGTACCTAATAATGCGTTTGAGTGCATTCATGTGTTCAACCCTGGGATCATACATAAACAAACACACATGTTGTACGACATACGTAATATCTGGTATCGTGAAAGTAAGATACTGAAGAGCCCCTGCAAGACGTTGATAATGGGTCGGATCCTCGTATGGGGAGCCAGTCGTAGAACCCAACTTGGGTTTAGTATCAAATGGGGTGGAAGTGGACTTACAGGATGACATCTCAGCCCTCTCAATGATCTCAGTTGCATACTTCCTCTGTGATAAGAACACCTCACCTACATGACTAGTGAGAGAAATCCCCAAAAAATAACCTAAGTGCCTCAAGTCTTTCATAGCAAACTCAGAACTGAGCATTGTCATGATAGACTGGTGTAATGCATCGGATGAAGCAATCAAGATAATGTCATCCACATATAAGAGTATATAAGTCAATGAAGAATGATGACGATATATAAATAACGAATTATCAGACTTGCTGTGAGAGAACCTAATAGTGGAAACATAGTCTGCAAACCTCTTATATTATGCCCGTGGAGATTGCTTAAGCCCCTACAAGGACTTCTTGTCACGACCGACCAGGCGCGATCGTACCCTTCCGGTACCGCCGTATATGTCGTGAATAGCGTGGAACATACATGAAACAAATCTGTATAAGGTAAACATCACTAGCAAGCCGATAAGGCCGCCTCTCATAAAATAACTTAACCGATAGTGAAACAGTACAACTTTATTCTTACAGCCCAAACCACAAACGTGACTACAGACCTCTACGAATAACAACTGTGGCGGGACAGGGCCCCGCCATACCCCCTGAATGTACCAAAGTCTATAACCTCGTGGAATCATACCAAAAGACAAGCCTCCGAGAGATGGAGCTTCCAAGAAATGAGCGGTGATCCTAAGAGCGGACCCGAAGCTACGATCTCGACTGCGGCATGAACGCAGAAGGAGGTCGACAACAGTACCAAGTATGTGAAATCGAAATATCAGTAATGAATTCATAATAGCATATATATAAAGCGGGAGACATGTATGATAGCCAAACTACAAGACACAACATATACGCAGCCATGTCAAGTCGTGACTCACGCCTCTAAGTCATCACTCAAATATAACCATAGGTCTCATACCCGTAATATCAATCGTGCGTGGAATTCCTTCCTCACCGCCAGCGCATGATATAACAACACTAAGGAGTACATATGAATACTAGATCCCACTCAGATCATAAGAACCGCGAGGCAAATGCGAAGGCATAGCTACCAGATCCACCTGCGTCCTCAATCGATCGGGCAGTACGAAGCCGGCTACGGATCCACCCGCACTAACAATACTAATACACGAATCACGGTTGCCAAGGCAAGTGCGATAGCCTCTACCAGATCCACCCTGCGTCACGTCTCTGACCGGGGCACGGACGATGGCTAACCACCCGAGCCACCCTGCATCACACCACTTCGCCCTAACCCTGACCGGCAAAGACGAAGCCAACTACCGATCCACCGCATCACGCCTCGACCGGCAAGTACGAGGCTAACTACTAGATCCACCTCGCATCGCAGACTCGCGGAGAGGTAATCCATGGAACAAAATACTGTCAACAGGGAAACGAAACCTCATCATGGCCGCATACCCGTGGAATCCTCCATCACTGACGGTACGCCCAAATAGACTCATAACTGAACAATGGAAGCATACCCGTGGAATCCTTCATCACTGGCGGTACGTCCAAGTAACTCATAACTGAACGATGGAAGCATACCCGTGGAATCCTTCATCACTGGCGGTACGTCCAAGTAACTCATAACTGAACAATGGAAGCATACCCGTGGAATCCTTCATCACTGGCGGTACGTCCAAGTAACTCATAACTGAACAATGGAAGCATACCCGTGGAATCCTTCATCATGCGACGCCCAAGTAACTCATAACTACATGCTTTTAATTCGAATTTCAATATCATGCCTTTACATAAACCAAGACAATTACCATGCCTTCTTTTCACATAAACCAAGAGAATTCTTATTTAAGCAAGCCAAAGTACTTATCAAGGCACACATAGAATAATTCTCAATTGAACAAGCCCAAAACACTATCAAGGCACAAACAGAATAATTCTCTTTTAACAAGCCAAAGTACTACGTACGTACATCCTTTCCAAGAGATTCCTTTTTATGCAAAATCCAAGATACTAACACCCGTAGTATCAAGGAGCGTCTATTTTTCAACGTAAGTTACTACACCTTTAGAAAACTCATTTCAAAGCTTGAAACCAAGTAACTTCAATTTTTTCACAATCTAGACAACTTATGCTCATTAATCAAAATAGACAACTTTCATAACCTTCCATAAAGTTATTATAACCAACTTCCCATAAAGCCGTTATACTAACTTTATGCTTTAGAAATTTACGACATCCTTATCCATTCATAAGGCCGTTATAACTAACTTCTCATAAAGCCGTTATAACTCCTTATGAACCATTTCGTTCTTTTACTATCCAAGAGGCTTATACTTCAAACAAATTCATACAATTTTCAAAAATACTTCGAGCCTCTTATCTTTAGAATAATTCAATACTCAATACTTTCACACCAAGTACTCTATACTTTTGTAAAATCATACTTTTCCTTAACCGAGGACTTATACTTCTTAAAACAAAACAAGTCCTTGTTTATACTTAAACAAGTAAAAATACTAAATCTTGTCGCTCACCGTACTACATAGATACAAATACTCATGCTCAAAGATAGGAAAGCTTCACATACCTCTTTGGTCAATCCACTTGCTAAGCTCAACTACCGCAAGTAATATTCCAACCTATAATAACCATGATATGTTTATTAACCTCTAATTTCAATGTAGAATAATCTAAACTCAAAGCCACTAAATTCTATGGAAAATTGGCAAGATTTCCTTTGTTTCTACTCACTTTGCCACCTTTTCAAAGGCCGATTTTTAACACTCAACGCCACATTTTAAGGCTCAATCAATCCAACAATTTAAAGGAGATTACACACCCAAATACCAATTCTCGCCCCATAAGTTTACAATAATTCACTTAACAATTCTAGGGTAGTTTTTAGGCTACAACATGCTCGTAATCTCTTCTTAACCCATTATTCATAACCAAACTACATTTCTAGCATGCAATGATTCTATGAGCATTATCTACTACCACAAGTTCTTTCTTCTAAACATGCAACACTTAGAACTAATTCTAAAGGAAGAAATTTTACCTTAAAGCTCTTAGCCAATTTACTCCAACAATTGCTAGCCTCTACTCCAAGAATACCACCACAATAGTCTTCACAAGCTTTGTAATAACCTTTCCTTTCTTGCCACACCTTTCCACATTTTTCCTAAGCTTTTCTTTCTTCTTAAAACTCTAGAGAGAAGGGAGAGCTAAATTTTCTAGAGAGAGGGAGAGAGAGTGTGAAGATGAAAGATGGGAAGAATGACCAAGTCTTGGTCAATATATTGCATGTAGCAGAAAATCAGATGGGGGGGGACACTTGTCACCCTCCCATGGTCTCTTTTAAAACAAAAATCAGATTTTCTAAGTTTTTCCGCCCAAATTTCGGCGCGCTCTGCTTCCCGCGGCCATGGCTGAAACTTCCGCAGCTCTCAACTTTCGCGCCGCGTCGCTGGCATGGCCGCGGGCGCTGCAACTTCGCGACTCTCGATTTTTAGGCGCCGCCCTCGCATACGCGCCGCGCCTCGCCGCTTTGCACGAACGCATTTCTGCCCGACTGCGCGCTGAACTTGTAACTCTCATAACTTTCTACTCCGACGCCCTATCGACGAACGGTTGGTTGCGTTGGAATCAAGACTCAACGAACTACGTCCTAGGCCTTTAAAATACTTAGGAACTCTCAACGAATCGGGTCATAACCCGCCTCAAAGTTGACTAAAAACCGTCCGGAACGACCCGTCAACCTGTCCTTCGGAAATTTTAAGTCTTACTCCTTCAGACGCCTCATGCGCATGACCTGAACTACGGGGTGTAACATTCTCCCCCCCTTAGAAACATTCGTCCCCGAATGTTCTTTTAGAGCCAATCTACTATTCCTCGGTACATCCTCGTACTATATACTAATGGAACTTCATTATGCCACCTATGACCCTAAGATATCGCACACGCATACCCATTCACTGTAAGTCAAACAGAACATGAACCCAAAATATGAACCATTACTACTTACCCTCGCCACGCCTAATGCATTGCCCGTTCGAATTTACCACTCATTCTATCACATGTACACAGTCTCAATATCCTCTTGTTCATAACACTAAATCATACAACAATCCTATCATGCGTACTAATCTCTAAGGGTCAAAGACATACCTGTAATTACTGCTTCACATTCCCCTTGTCGTTCTAATCATGATCCTGCCCTGCACGGCGCATAACAAAAGAAGGCGATGAACCAGCACCGATCCACGGCGTGAATCTCTACATCCGCTATCTCTCGGCCTGACAGTTCCTCGCATAATGGCCCTGTTGGCCGCATGCATAGCAATTACCCAAACTAGCACGACACTCCCCATAATGGGTGTTACCACATCGGCTACACCGAGGTAGAGGTGGCTTCCTCAGACTAACACCCTTACTCTCCCGAAAACCTGAACCTCGAGCCCGCCCCGCCCCGAATCTCGAACGCCCCGGCGTGGTGGAGTACTCCGTACTGGCTGAGGAGCATAACTAGCTCTTCTTCGAGGCGGTCCGCCAAAACCGCCCCGAGATCTCGCTGCCCCGCCTCTGGCCGGCTCGAGCCAATCGGCCCTCCTTTCTCGCCCTCTATCCTCGCGTATGCTGCATCTCCGGCGATATCCATACCGTGAAGAGCCACTCCCACGAACGCAGTAATCATATGACGGTCTAGCCCCATCACATAGCGATGAACTATGTCTGCAATATTGGCTACAATATTGTGCGCATACCTGGCCATAGAGTCAAACTCCATGCTGACTCTCGATGGTCCTCCCATTCTGCCTCAAGGTCAAGAATCTATCCACGCGGGCTCTCCTCAACTCAGGAGGCAAGAAGTGATCCAGGAAGGCCTCCGCGAACTCCTCCCAACCTGCTGGAAGAGCACCCTCCCCTCTAGACAATTCCCATGACTCAAACCAGTTCAACGCAATATCGCGTAACCTCGTAAGAAGTTTAACACAACGGACTCGCCTCCGCGGCCCTAAGCACCTGCGTAGTCCGCCGCCCCGGTCGAATAAACTCCGGAGGATCCGCCTCAGGCCTCGAACCATAGACCTCGGGTGGATTACAACTCAGAAAGTCCGAATCCTTAAATCGCCGCCCTAGGGTTAGCCACGCCGGCGGTCTTTGCCTCGCCACGATGCTAGTCAACAACCTGACCGCTTCTCCGTAATCCCTATACTCTGCCGCCGCGGAATCTCGTACGGAACCTGCGAGCTACCGCCGCCGGCCTTTCTAATACCGCCGGGCCAGAATGAACTCGCCGACTCGCCATCGCCGGGCATAGTTTGTGCCCGAGTCCCGTAACTCTCTGCACTCACTAGCGCCTCCTGCTGATGCCTTGCCCTTCGGGCTCGTCGCTCCGCGAGGCATAATCGCACATAAGAATAGGTCAGAGAGGACTCAACCTACTATGACAGCTCTACTGCACGATCTCAAAGAGAGAAGAATGGAAACCAACCCTAAATGTCCTGCAGCCTCCTGATTATAGATGTGGTGCACAACACACCGATAATCAAGACTCTACTAGACACGGTCTGTAGACACTTTCCGAGGACTAACTGCTCTGATACCACTTTAGTCGCGGCCCCGGGGTCGGGTCGTGACACTTCTTCAACAAACAGACATGATGAGGATATTTCGCATTCCTAAACCTCAAGGGTTGATGCATATACAATGTTTCTTTGAGATCATCATGTAAGAAAACATTCTTTACATCTAACTGATGAATAATCCATGCTTTCGATAGCTCCAAACTGAGCATTGTGCAGATGGTAGCTGACTTGACCACCTAAATATCTCACCATAATCCACACCAACCTGCTGAGTCTTACCATCACCTACAAGACGAGTATTATGTCTCGCAAAAGAACCGTAAGAATTATCCTTATGAGCAAAAATCCACATAGACCGAATAATATTAACACCAAATGAATGGGGCACCAACTCCCACATCTTATTATCAATAAAAACATTATATTCATTGGTCATAACAATTTTCCAATTCGGGTCATTTGAGGGGATTTAAGAACATTCGAATTTAAATTAAAATGTTTCTTTGGTTTAAAGATATCCCGTTGACTACGAGTGACTGGTCTTTGACTCGAGGAAGAATTTGCTGGAATATAGAAAATATCGGGACACGGGATGGACTGGCCAAAAGTTAGGGCATCTTGGCCCAATATCGGAAATCGCGACTGACTGGCCGGAACTCGCATCGGAACAGTGGCTAGAATGGTGGAAATTGGTCGTTCACTCGCCATCGTCCGCCGGATCGGATACGGTGACTAGATTTGTGGGGCCAGCGGGCAGTGGGCCTGCTGGTGGATTTGAGGTGTGGGATACGTCCAAAAATGGTGAATAATATATGGGGATATACCATCATCCAAAAAATTATACAAACTAGGCACGAGATTACTAACATTTGCAAATGGAAATTGGAATTCATCAAAAATTACATGGCAACTAATGATGATTTTATTAGATGATAAATTAAAATATTTGTAACCACGATGATTTGACGGATAACCCAAAAATACACACGGGGTAGAACGTGCCTGAAGTTTATTAATTGTGGTGGACAGAAAGAGTGGATAACACAAGCACCCAAAAACCCTAAAATGTGAATACGAAGGAATTTTATTATATAAATCTTAAAGAGGGGACAAATATGTCAAACCTTTAGAAGAAAGAACGTTAAGAATATTTGTAGCCATTTGTAGAGCATGATACCAAGAAGACGGGGGTACGGAAGCATGAATCAATAAAGCTCGGACAACGTTATTAATGCTATGAATTTTGCGTTCGACTTTCCCATTTTGTGAAGACGTATGAAGGAAAGAAAAACGAAAATTTATCCCATTAGTAGCACAAAATTCCCGAAATACCCCATTATCATACTTTTTTCCATTATCACATTGAATATGTTTTATTTTCCATTCGAATTGGGTTCTAATGAATGCTCTAAATTTTAAGAAGATGAAAAAACTTGAGATTTTTTTGCTATCGGAAACGTCCATAAAAATTTAGAATAATCTTTCAAAAAAAGAACGTAATATCGATGACCCAAAGAAATAAGAACATGGGACGTCCATAGATCACTATGAATAATATCAAATGACATTAAAGTATGAGAATTAGAGTCTACAAATGGCAACTTAACATTTTTTTCTAAAGAGCAAGCTTGACAATTCAGAGTACTACGCATACTCTTACAAAAAATAAAATTATTTTTATCTAAGGAAGACAAAATAGATGACCCCGAATGACCGAGACGTGCATGCCACACGAAAGGACAAGAGCCGCAAAAGTATATGGCAAGACTTGACCTGAAAAAGGGCGTGTGTGTGATAGGATAAAGATCTTCCCTACTATCACATCTCATGAGAGGAATTCCCGTCTTGAAGTACTTCACAGAAAACCCAAAAGGATCAAAATCAACAGAAACCCAATTATCAGTGGTGAATTTATGAACAAACACCAAATTTTTAATCAATTTAGGGGCATGAAGGACATTTTTAAGACAATTAGTGGATGTGGGGGAGACAAAGTTTTATGACCATAACCCTAAATTGGAATTGAATTACCATACCAATAATTATACCACGATTACTGCTCAAATTGAAATAATACGAGAGAGTACATTGGTCGGATGTCATGTGTGTGGTTGCACCGGTGTCCATGTACCAATTGACGTTTAACATATTTAATCTAAGAGTGTACATCACAGCCTCAACGTCGGTCGGGGTGGGGCCCGCTGTTTAATGAGCCTGAGAAGGTCGGGGCCCAAGCACACCGGATTGCTGCCCTGGCCCAGAAGGATGACAGTAAGCTGATAGACCGTGAATGTTGGGCCAAGGCGAATTAGGCCTGGAAAACTGATGGGAAGCCTAATTCTCTGGCGGTACCAAAACCATGTTGGATAGTGGTTATTGGGTCATTGCCCACTGGTCCAAGCTGAGACCAGGTTGGTGGTGGCCCACTGCCGCTAGGTGTTGACCTACTGTCGTCGCTAGCTCCGCCAGAACTGCCTCATTTTCCGCCACGATTTTTGCTGTTGTTTTTACGATTATTTTTTCAAAAATATATCACGCAATCTATTCAAAGCAGCCATAGTTGTAGAGTTAGGTTCCATTATCATCTGTAAGAGGTCGAGGGAGATAGTGGCATAAATCCACTGGAGAACCTTAACATCAAGTGTAATCCATAATTTAGGATCTTCCTCTTGGTGGGAACACCCTCCGTACCAGGAGCCGGAGAAATTATGTGATGGAGGACTTTATGTGCTAGTGCATGAATTTTGAACAACTCTGCCCATGTCCCATATTGAATATTTTCTAAGTCAAGAATAATAGGAAGAACGCTCTTGATTTTAGAAACTGTTAGGGCAGGATGAAACATGTTCTTCTCAGTCATAGTGAATAGAACAAGAAAATTTGGAGAAGGGAATTTTTGGGTGAGGGTCTCGGGTTTTGGGAGAAATCTGAGGGGGGGTTTCACGGAATTCGAGAAAAAGAGATATTAGCGGAAGCAAGGAAAAAATAACCTAGACTTCTGATACCATGAAAGAAATAATCTTTTGATTATTTTCATTAATGAAAGGAGTATATATACAAGTTACAATTTACCATAATAGAAAACCTATTAATATTCTAAACCCAAAACCTTGTTCTAGTAGTACAATACTCCTATAATTATGGTAAATGTACAAGACTAATTAAGATAATACTTACACTATAATATTACAACAATTTATGTACTTAATCTGCTAATTACCGTAGGTACCAAGTCTGCCCAATTCCCGTTGGGCTTCCTATATTAACCGAGAGTCAATATACAGTAATATACACATGATATACACATGTATTCGTGTATATTATGTTTATATTTAACAGCAAGTTCATCTAAAGAAAAAATATTTAGAGTTATGGAAGAAAGAGGTATTTGAAAGGCGATAATACCCCCTTTCCATTCAAATGGGGAAATTGGGATGAAAGCTCTAAACACATAGACAGGTTGGGATCGTCCATCTATTGCGGTAAATAATATTAGACTAATTATTCTTAGGGTCCTTATGATATCTCGTACACATTCCAACAATTGGCCGACTGAATTGTTTCAAAATCAACTCGAAGTGTTGCCTACTTTCTTAAATAAAATACATTATGAGGAGGTCTACATCATCCTTCATTCGAAAAACATGTTTCAGTCTTCGAATCAAAACTAACAATTTCGTATCAATTAATGTTTGATTTTACTTTTCCTAGAAATAGGAAGAGTTGTCCAAACATTAAGTATTGATAATTGATAACAATTCAAGAACATTAGTTTTTAGACCACAAAGAATGGTGCCAAAGAAAAGAACTCACATAACATGCACTACAAGAAAAAGGACATACGGTGACGGTTAAAAACTGTCATCTGAGAGAGTGGATGGCGGTTTTTGTAAGTGTCATTGTAGTCAGTGTCACGAATAGATGATGGTTTCAACAACTGTCACAAAATATGTGACGGGCATAAACCGTCATAGATTTGCTCGTTGACTTTGACTATTTCCCGGCAATTGCTCGTTGACTTTGAATATTTTCCTCTTTTTAAATTTTTTCCGGGTATTTAAAAAATTTGGTGGTAAAATATTTGAATTTTAATAATTTAATATATATTTTTGCGGTAAATTTTTAAATAAATTTAAATTTTAATTAATTTAAATATAAAACAATTGGGGGGAAATTGATTTTGGCGCATTTTTTATTTAATATTTAATTTACTTAATTGTTTTTTTAGTTTTTCCATAATAGTTAAATTGGTGGGGAAATAACATATTGTAACTAAAATGTAACTAATTAATCAAATCATTTTATTAAATAATATTGAAACATTTACGAATTGTTTTACAAAACAAAATGTTCCCAAATGTAACCAAAACAAAATTTCCCATAAATGACCAAAGTGCAAATATTATCCAACCATCATGAAGGTGGCACACCTTCTGTAGTACGGAGAATCTTTGAAAAATGATGCGCACACTCAATCCAGACTTCATCAAACTCATGCTGTGAAAAATACTTATTTTTCATTGTACTGTTAAACACAATAGAGATCAATTAAAATTTCTAATCATAATTAGGTCATTCTAATGTAACTACATTCAAATATAATTCAACATGTTAGATCAATTATAATACATAATAGAAATCAATTAAAGTATATATAGACAAGTACATAAACAAGAAATAATGTTAGATACTTACATTTTTGGCAGCAGAGAGAAATCATTCATGGGGTCTTTAATGAAATGCAACATATAGTAACTGCACTCGTATCCATTAGGTTGTTGTGGTATCTTAAAGCAAATTTAACCCAAATATTTACTTAACTGAATAAATTTGAACTTACATTACATGCAATTAAAGACTTGAATAAAATGTCATTCATGGGTTCAAAACATATTAAAGAAGGGGAATAAGCAATTGAGAGGTATAGAAACTCAGAACAAGCAAACCCTTTATCCCCCACCATTTCTTTTTTCCTAGCATTTTAAAAATAGTTGGCCTAAATTGATTGTTAGTTACACACTGAAGTTCAGCTCAGTGCACACTACAAACACAGTAGCTAGTATATTTCATGATAGACGACACACAATATTCCTATGATCAAGCTTAAAAACATGTATCTAATCCATTTGATAATTTGAGAAAGTTATATGTGATGAGGTCTTTAACTACACTCCATGGTTTAAACATATAGCACTTGAAACAACAAAACACAATCTGATGTTTTTACATAATCTGCAGGTTTCAGCCTAATTAACAGAGAAAGATTTATGCATGATATAATATAAGAATAGTCATGCTATCAGGACAAACACATAATTGCCAATTTCACAAGGATGTGAATCATATTAAAGTGACTCATATCAAGTTCTAACTTAAACAACTATCAAACAAAGTATCAAATCTCCAAGTTAACAGTTCTAAAGAGACATATATATTACAATCAGTCTCCTACCCTTCTATGAAATTTACTATCTTAAGTTGATTTGGGCATAACCAGACATGATCACATAATCACACAAATAAGGTGATTTAGATTCAGTTGACACACAAAGGTCAAATGGACCAAGTTAACAGAGAAAGTTTTGCTTAGTTTTCCTATTTAGATTATGCAATAGCACTCAACAGTTAGCACAAATATTCAGAACTTCTCATATTTTACCTAGATATGCATTTAAAACAAATTAGATGTATTTTAAACATACAGCGGTAGCATGAATATATAGATAGACGCAAACAATCTCTTAACTGAACAAATTTGAACTTACATTACATGCAATTAAAGACTTTAATAAAATGAAGTACCTTAACAATTTTTAGTATTCTAGAAAAAACTCATTTCTATTTATAACCTTTTTGAGTTGTGTACATGCGCATGGTGCTATAAAAATGGCAAAATATTAGAACATGATTGTCAACATTCTTGAAATATAATTGACAAACAATATTAAAACAAGTTAGTAAATAATAATAAGTAAACTATATGTCCTGTGTGATAAGTTTTACCAAGTCTTGATTGGGAGCATTATTAAGAGAATTCAGATAGTATACCTCAAATTTAGACACATAAAAACATTCATTACCCAATTATTCCTACAAATCATGTATATCCAGTATTTCTCAATCTAATTAAGAGAAAAAGAGACTTTAAATACAACATATAAAGAAAATAGAATTGACATACTGAGGATTATATGGCATGAAGATATATTGTCCGTCTTTCCCTTTCAACAAACGATCACATAGACTTGCTGCCCTTTTTTCAGGTGGACTGTTTGGTTTACTTTTTGAATTTATATTTACACACACCAAACCAGGCAGGACAAACCCAAATGGTCTCACTCTTCCTCTTCCCGGCTGGTTGTATTTCTCATGCAACAAACTAAAATGGAAACATGACAATAATTTTTGCATCAAGAAAACAGTTCACAACAAAAGTTATTCACAATAAAATTTAACATTACTGTGATGGCAGTCGTGAGACTTCAGTCCTTGAAGTTTTAATTGCTTCATACAAACTAGGCTCCGAATGTTAGAAGAATATCCTTTCGGAACTTTAATGTTTTTTAACATTTACAAAAGATCATTTTCTCTTCCTTTGTCAATGTGTAACATGCTGGAGGAAGCCAGGTCTTATTTTTTTTCTTAACTTGCGGTGCTAACTTTCCCCTAATTTTCAAAGCAACTAGGTCCATCCTCGACTTCAAGCCATCTTTAGACTTACCCGGAATATGAAGCAAAGTCTCATATACACTCTCGCACACATTCTTTTCAATGTGCATAACATCTAATTGGTGTCTCACAAGTAAGTGCTTCCAATACTCTAAATTATAGAATATTGATTTCTTCTTCCACCATAATCTCTCATCAGAATCATCCCCATATTTTCGTTTATTTCTATTTTTCTCCCCCCATGTATTGTCAACACATTCAACTAAGTGTAATATTTCCTCACCATTCAACTGTACATGAGCATTTTGCTCTTCTATTTCGTTGTCAAAGGTAGATTTTTGCCATTTGTATTTATGTCATTCTGGAAGTCAACGACGATGACCAAGATACACATTTTTCTTTCTACGTCGAAGTCTACATCGGGGAGTATCAACACCACAATATGGACATGCGTAATAACCCTTAACGGTATAACCCGCTAAATTCTCATATGCAAGAAAGTCATTTATAGTCCACATCAAGACAACTCGCAAATTGAATACCTCTTTCTTAAAAGAATCAAAACACTCAACCCCGTCTTCCCATAAGATTTGTAAATCATCTACTAAAGGTGCTAAGTAGACATCAATGTCATTCCCTGATTATTGTGGACCAGAAATTAGGAGAGAAAACATCTAGAAGTTTCTTTTCATACAAAGCCACGGGAGAAGGTTGTGGGTTGTAAGAACAATTGGCCAACAACTATATGTACTACTAAGGAAGCTACGTGGTTTGATTCCATCTGCTGATAAAGCTAGATGGAGGTTCCTAAGGTCTTTTGCAAACTTAGGCCACTTCTCAGCTATTAACTGTCAAGCTTTCAAATCTGCTGGATGTCGAAGCTTCCCATCTCAGATCCTCTCTTTTGCATGCCAAGTTAAGTCTTTGGCTGTTTGAGAGCACTGAAACATTCGACAAAACCTAGAGATAATAGGGAAGTACCATAAAATCTTATAGGGTATCCCTACTCTATCTTCTTCACTCCCATTTTTTCCATCTTGAAACAGAACATGTATGGGCATTTTTCTAGTTTTTCATATTTTTTTCTATAAAATATGCAATCATTATGGCATGCATGAATTTTGATATACTCTAACCCTAAAGTAGTCATTGTTTTCTTAGCATCATAAAAAGACACAAGCAATTCATTTCCCTCAGGCAAAATCTGAGATATAAGATTCAATATCTCAGAAAAGTTTTTGTCAGATAAACCAAACTTACCCTTGATATTAAAAAGTTTAACTAGAGCACCTAATTTAATGAATTTGTGCATCTTGTATACAAAGGTTTCTCTGCGTCTTCAAGAAGCTCTTTAAAAGCTTTATTATCGACATATTTATTAAAAGCATCAGTAACTATATCTACAATGTCCTCATCGTTATAGTTAGACTCAAACTGATCACCTATTCTAGAGTCCATGTTTTCAGACCTTTCCCCATGCCAAAACCATATTTTATATTCACTATCTATCCAATGAAAGAACAAATGTTCAGATACAACTTTCACCGAGTGAAAAGATAAATTCTCACGTTGAGTGCAATGACACTAATCACATTACTGTCTAAAGCATTGGCTACAACAAATTGCAAAAATTTCTTAACCCCTTTATCATATTCATGTGATAATCGAGAACATAACATCCGATACTTATTTATCAACGAACAGTTATAAAAACGGAGGGAGTGATATCTTATTACATGCGTATATTTCTAGCGCAAAAGCTCATCATGGGATATTTCATCTATTAATGGACCAGTTCCAAAACGAGGATTTAGACAAGGACACTACAGTGCATTCAGATACTCCCAAGAAAACAATAAAAGTAATCCCTTATATTTTGTAGAAAATTTAAAATAGTCCTTTAACTATTTATTAATTAATTTTAATTCTTCATAGTTTGTTAAAAGTAAGTATATTTAGTTCTTATTAAATATTTATAAATTCTAATTATAAATTTTATCGGATTCGTCAGAAATTCCAACAAAATTTGATAAACGAACATAAAAAACTACTCTATACACAAAAAATGACAGATATTGCACCTCAAAATTTTGTCTAATCAAACTCTTTAAATATATTAAAATAATATCAACTACAAAATATGTACTTCTAAATATAAATTCTCGTTAAATATTTTATACTTTCACCAATAGTCGATGGAGATTTAAGAATGCTACTTTCTCAGTCCTAATTTATATGATGTAGTTTGATTGATCACAAAGTTTAAGAAATAAAGAATTATTTTTTAATTTTATAATAAAATAAGCTACATATATTTGTGTAGTTAAAAATAATATCGTTAAATGTAAAAAAATTAAAAATTAAATTATTACAATAAAAAAATATGTTATTTTTTTAAAATTAACTAAAAAAAAGTGTCATGTAATTTTGAATAGAGGGAGGACTAACTTTAACTAATAAATTCAAGGTCCAAAACTATTAAGATAATACTTGAAGGACTATTTTGAACCTACTAAAACATAAGATATCATTTTTGTCATTTTCTCTAAATAAATACAAGCCCCTGTATAAAAAACTCCACCTTTTTAATCCACCATTTCCCCCTCCTATTTCGTACAACAACATATTCAGTGAAATCCACACTATGAAATCTGAAAAAAATATAGTGTACACATATATTATTTCTCCGTGATAGACAGAGTGACTCTTTCATAAGGGTATGTATTAGGTTGTTAGATATGCGAATTTTTAAATTAAATATTATATTATATATATATAAATTTTTGCATATAACGAAAGAATGTTACCAAATAGTGTGATATAATAGTATAATACATTATACTCCTAACCAGCTGTATTTTTATAAGTAAGAAAATATACACTAAGGGGCAGTATTGTGCATTGAGATAGCAAGAAGCCCCTATCAGTAAATTCTTAAGTTAAAAAAACTGCACCTTTTTAATCCACCATTCCCCACTCTCTCTCTCTCCTACTACTACTACTACTACTTTCATTGTTTTCTCCTTCTTTCCCAGTTGTCTTTTCATAGATAGAAAGAAAATGGTGGATGAGTTTATGGTGTGTGTGGATAGGATCATAACATGTTTTGGTGAATCACATAATAGCCTTTTGACTGATGCTAATTCAAATGTTGAAATTATTAATTCAAGAAAGAGTGATGAAATAACAAGTAGTGGTGATGGAGAGGGTTGTTCAAAGGCTAGTGTTAGAGAGTGTAAGATTTGTCAAGAAGAAGATGATCAAAATGATATGGAAGCTCCTTGTGCTTGCAATGGCACTCTCAAGGTCCCCCTTTTCCTTTAGTCTTGAAAAAAAAAAATTGTTTCTTGATATTGAAATTTTTGGTTAAAAGTTTCAGTTTTTTTTGCTACCCTTTTTCATTTGATTTCTTGGGTTGGACTTGGAAATGTTTTTAGTTCTTTTATTTCCTTGTGAAAGTATACCGTGATACACACGATATACACAGCATAGACAATGCCGTGTGTATACCATGTATATCACGGAAACACAAGAACAGGTTACCATATTTGGACCGTGATATACATGGTATACACGGGCGTGTATATCACGATTTGAGAGTATATATTTGATGTTGTATTTGTATTTAATTACCATCCTACATTTATCATAATTATAGGATTCTTTACTAAGGTCTTCCCTCGGTTCTATTTGTTTGTCCCGTTTCCTCTATTGCTACCACTTTTTCTTTGCTTTGGGTTGGGAAATGTGTCTTGTCTTCATTGCAAGTGGCTACAAATTTCCTTAATATAAAATGAAAGATTGATGCTTTTGATGTGTCTTTGTGGAAGACTTAATTTCTTCTTCTTCTTCTTCTCTTTGTTTAATTAGTTTTAGCAACTCCCTATTAAAAGAGTCAAAACAACTTTTATATTTATTCTTCACATGATTGAATGCCTTATGCTGTGCGAGTTATTTTTGTCCTTATCTAGAAAATCAATAACTGTGCTTGGTCACCAAACATTTCTATTCTCATTAAATGTGGATTTTGAATATTCATGATAAAAGTTTACCTGCCGCAGAAAATGTGCACCAAATAATTAAATGCAAGACCAAACGTCTATTACTCCCATTGGTAACCTTTATTTTTTGTTCATTATTTACTTATCAAATCAAGAAACAAGTGTTGGCCGTATTCCAATACTTATTTAACTAGGGATATTTTAGTTAAATTATCCATTTTTGCCTAGGTATGCACACCCTACACGGTGTTCAAATGACTTACACTCTTTTTGATCCGAAGAGAATACCTTTATGATTAAATACTAAGTTTTAGGGGTTTGTAAAAAAATTGCTCATTTTCCCAAGTGGCTTACTGCTACATGGGATTTTTTTTTTACATTTATGGGAATTTATGTTTATAATTAATGATAGTATTCAAATGTCAAAATGTTGAGAGTAAATGCTGTTTCAGTTATTATGGGAGTTTTTGTGATTTAGTTTTGAGTCACTTTAAATGCTTTTATCAGAATAAGATACTGAATTGGATCTTAAGGACATATCTTCATGGATTACAATTGAATGATAATTTTAATGCCCTTTTTGCAAACATAGTGCTACTAGATTTTCTTCCCTTTTATGCTCAATTCTTATGTTCACATTGAATTGTAGTCCGTTTGAATTTTGATCAAACTTTCAAAATCTGTTTATTTTGAAAAAAGTTTTGCGATAATGTACTTTTACAGAGTAATAGTTTGTGTTTGGCTAATCAATTTGAAAAACTTTTGCTAATATCAAAGCAGTACTTTGATGCTTGGCCAATGTTCCAAAAGTGTTTTTGGGGAAAAACTATTTTTTAGCTTATGAAAAACATCAGCTACCGCTCAAAAGCACCTAATTTTTTTAACTTAAAAGCTTGGCCAAACACCTCAACTTTCTAAAATTAGCACTTTTTGAGAAACATAAGCACTTTTGGCTTCCCAGAAGCTTAGCCAAACATGCTATTAGTAGAGCTTGTTAATGCTGCACTTTCACTTCAATATGTTCAAGATTTCTTATGTACACCATTAGATTAAAAAACCGAGTATTGAAATTCTGTCATCAATTGGACCTGCAGTTTGCTCATAGGAAATGTATTCAGAAATGGTGCAACAAGAAAGGTGACATCACCTGCGAAATCTGTAATAAGGTTGGTAGCTTTAAAGCACCTGCATTAATGGGAAGATATATCTCTATTCTCAAGTGAAATTGATTTGTTATCTGTATTTTGTCAGGTCTTTTCACCAAACTATACCCTTCCACCTGCAAGGAGCAATCCTGATGTAATGGCAATTGATATCAGGTAAGTGCATCAGGTTGTTAGTTGTATAATATTCGGCGTTTTCTATCAAATCTTATGGACATTTCTGTATAATAAATACCTTATCGACTGTGTAAGACATCTTTAGAAGTTCTGATTCATTGAAACTTGTTGTTTAACAATGGAAGAAGTAGGGACAAACTGCTTTTTAGGTTTATCTACTTCTGCTATTCTATATGCCAATTGGTTAGTAAGTATGAATTAGTTGTAACCTCGCTTAATGGTCATCCTTGAAGGAAGAAAAGAAACAAGAGAGTTCTTTTTGTTAAACCGGGTATACACTAATGTAAATATATATAATCTCAAATGTCAAGTTTCCAGCATCTACCTAAACAATAAATACTCTGTTTCTAATTATTGTTTCAAGTTCTCACCTTTTTATTCTTCGATTTGTTTAAATCAGGCAAGCATGGGGCCCAGACATGGATATTAGAAATCCTCATTTTCTAGCTTTTGCTGCAGCTGAGCGTCAATTCCTGCAATCAGAGTATGATGATTATGCCATTGCTAGCAGTGGGAGTCTAGCATGTTTCCGCTATGTTGCAATCATTGTAAGTATAAGCTGTGTAATGCTTCTTTGTTTTAGTCATTCTGTTTGTAAGCACTTCATTATTGAAGGTGGTTGTCTTCTATTAATGCAGTTGATGCTACTATTGCTGATACGCCAAACTTTGATGGTCACAAGGGACTTCACAAAGGTGCAGGACTCATCTACATTCTTCAATGTAAGTTGGGGCCATTATTCCATATATCTTTTCTCTTCCGAGATAATTTGGCAATAATTTGTGCTGAAGGGTTGCAGTAGGGCTGGAAATATGGTTTTAAAAAACAAGTAACCATCCAACCATTAGACATGGGGTTGGATAACCGACTTATTGAAAATGGATTGAATATGGATGCTATCCACTAATAAATGGATATCCATATTGTATGTTTGTTATTTGTCGTGAGTTCTTGCCTTTTGGGAGTCTAAGCGTATGACTTTTAGCTTGTGTTCTCACATGACTATTACTGAAGCTATGATATCCATATTATCTGTCGGTTAACCCATGGTTTATCTGTGTTAAATACGGGTAGGTCGGATATTTTATCTGTTTTTCTTTAACCCGTTTTCGACCCGCTCGTTTGTCACTCCTCTGTTGCAGTGCCATGCTATTCTAAGAATTGGTTCTTTCATTAGGGAAAAAAAAAGAAAAAGAAAATAGGACTCGTTGTTTGATCATTGAATGTGATTACTAAGTGTACTGCTATCAGCAATTAGCATGACATTTACATCATGTTTCTGAGGTTTAATTTGTTTGTTATGGATGCATGTATTATTCTTCCAAAATCTATGCATTACGATCTTGTGTAGACAACTTTTGTTGATTTTTTTATACATAAAGAACGACACGTGCACATACACTAATAAATCTATCTTCCAATTGTTTTAAATTGAAGCATGTTTTGTGAACTGCAGTTTCAGATTTCACTTCTTCAGCTGGCGGCTTTCCTCCTTCCTTGTTATGTAATGGCTCGGACATGGTACATGATACAATGCCGACGAAGGAGGCAGGTATGTTCGCTAATCGGTTATCCTAATCATTCTCTTTCCTCTCCCATTCTGCCCTTAAATTTTGCGTACTTTTATGGATCGTTTGGTATGAGGTATTAGAGAAAATAATACTGGGTATTAGCTTTGGTATTATTTAATCCCTTGTTTGATAGTGTTTTCAACCTATGTATAATTGTATTAGTGATACACCCTATTCAATACTATTCTTATGCACGGTAAACCATCACATTAACAATGCCAATAATATTCCTATTCTAATACACCTATTCGGTACTATTTAGAAATTATGCAATGCATATTATTTTTAATACAACAAACCAATCCGTCGACAAAAAATAATGTCATCATAACTAAGAGTGGCGGAGGCAAAATTTTCAGCAAGGGGTTCAAAATATGAACTTGGAAATTACAGGATGAAAAGCAACGCGGGGCATCCGCTAAGTTTTAACTCGCCTTGTCATGTCCGTTTAACATTTTCTCCCTCCTTTTGCCCTACTACATCGAGTCCTTAATTTGTGCTTTTTTTCCCTTTCACTTTGAAGTGTTCTATTTTTTTTAATTGTTTATTTTTTTTCTTTCGAGTTGGTGCTCTTCAATCATTATTACTTTAAAAAGCATTTAGGTTTTTTTAAAAGGTGTTAGGATTGAATTTTTAATATTATAATACATATTTAGTACTCAGAAATAATAAAAATAAAAAGTACTCAACAACATCAATATTAATATATAAATGATAATAGTATAGTTGAAAAGAACGAGCTATATAACTCGATAAAATAAACGGTAAAAGTTGATAAAACACACGAATCTTGTAGCTATAAAACGAGTCAAATGTGGAATTTTTTTAACATGTGTGACATAGAAAATATAGAGAGAGATAAGCACTGTGAGATCTAGCTAGGGTTTTGATTTAGAAATGAGAGAATCGAGCTATTTTACCAAATGTGTGGCATTCAGTATATAACTCCCTTGACCACTAAGCCAAACTCTTCAGTTGTGTTAAGGAAGTGCATTGTAATGTATTTACTCAATAATATTCAAATTTGACCTTATGTATATAGTGTAATTTTCCGACAACGCCTACCTAGCTCTGCCCCTGATAACTAGTCCCAACATTACCGATACACCATATTCAATACTATTCTTATACACTCTACCAAACGATCCCTGAAGTCCTTGATCAGCCAAATATGAAGCAACCATTAAGTCGTAAAGAACCGAATCAAGTACAAAAGAAAAGAGGTTCATCTGTAATGTACCTTAGAACTAAAACTGCTTAACTCTGCCTTAATCGTAGTAGCTTATTGGAATAAAATAAGGAAAATGGTTCCTTGGTATGTATTGCCTACATTTTTGCTAACTTAAAAGACTTCCATGATGTAATTTCATGTAATTGGTTTTGTTTTCCTTCCAACATCTCCTTTTCCTAACAGTTGCTTGAATTTTTATATTAATCATATGGTATCCACGGCTAAATCCTACTACATTTAGTTCAAGTTAAATGAGTAATCTGCTGAGTTTTTTGAAAGTAGATTTGCACTCAATAGCTGAGGGATAACCGGAAATATATCATAAGGCTTGATGTTTGTAAATAATGACGTCGGCCCTTTGGACTTTTACTACTATTTGATGTCTAAGAGTCCCCCTGCCCCCCCCCCCCCTCTGTTTTCACGTTAGAACTGCAGATGGAAAGCTCTTTTGCTTTATCTTACATGTGCACGCTTGATTTCAGGGTTAAGATGGAACCATGTTTGGTAGCTTGACCTGTTGCAGCCTTTGTCGTCTCTAATGTCTCTTATTGGCGAATGCTGCTGTACATCAACCTTCTCTTTCGAAAGATATCAGTATTTATCTTCCAAGTTGCAACGTTAAGTTAGCACGTTGGTGCTGCAAATCACCTTAGCTCTTTGAGCTCTACATATATAAGCTCCTTCCTAGTTTCTCCTTAGCCGTGAACTCGGAAGCAAATGTAAATGTCAGTATTTGAGTTCACAGGCTGTTTTATCACCTTCTGTAATCTGAGTTGTTGGATGTCATTAAAACAATTGGCAATCCATATGAAATTTCTAATGGAACAGTAAGAGTTATCAGCATTTTAATGTCTTTTAGATATTTGAATGGGCAATCATTGTGACTTGTGATACTTTTTACATACTTTGCGTCTCAAAAAAAATTGTTTTAGTTTGACTTGGTACAAAGTTTAAGAAATAAAGAACTTTTGAAATGTGTGATCCAAAATAAGTTTTAGATATTTGTGTGACTGTAAATCATCTTGTAAAATTAAATTATTTTAAAAAATAGAAATGTGACAATCTTTTGAGGACAAACTAATAAGGAAAGTAAGATAATCTTTTTGGGACGGAAGGAATAGTTTTCAAATATGTAACTTTTTTTTCAAAAAAAATTCGCGATCAAAATTAAGAAGTTTGACTTTTGAGATTCGAGTTGTGCGACATAAATTGGGACAAATGAGTTACATGTTTTATCTGACTTAATTAGTGATTACAAATTCTAACACTGAATTATTCTTTGTAAATTGAACGAGATTAGTACTTGTCATCATTAACTGGTGTAGGATTTAAGACAAAAAATAAGATTTGAGTCAGATCAACTTCCGTGGCAAGTAGGAATTTATCTATGATCTTTTCTAGGATTCCTTATGACGCTTTTTAGATGTGATGCAAATCCAGGAAAATTGGATAGGGAAGATTTAACTTTTGCCCTGGCACTTCATTTCTTGAAAATGTTGTAGAGGTCTTGGCGAAAGCTTAACCTTTCTACTTCCAAGTTCTTATTTTATTGAAAGAAACACTTGCAGCCAAAAACGAACATTTGCGGCCAGTTATTTCTACTTTTCTAAACTTTGTTATTGACGATTCATAAAGAAAGATAAGAGCACACTCCATGAAAATTTTGACAAAGGTTTTTAAGGGGTTCGTTATCTGAATAATTGAAAATTTTGGTTTATTATCTTACTCGAGTTACTGATAAAAATAACTTATCATTTAACCTTGACATATCACCCCATGTAATATTTAAATAGTTAGATTTCATTTATATTCAGACCCACTTGTGAGATTATACTGTGTATGTTGTTTAAGATTTCATTTGTATAAATCCTTCATAATTTGTTGCCCAAGTGGACGAAAGAACTTCTGAACATGGCTGACTGGAGAGCTAGCTTTTGTTTCTTCGAGTATTGACAACAGTACAAATGTAGTTATCATGTAAGCATGTCACTACATGCAGTTTATATGATTAGTCATAATTTTTAAATAGAATTCTTCACTTTTACACTTCATAGTTTTGGAAAGTAAATTAAAGTACTTCTAGACACAATGAATTGTGCAGTTGGAGTTTATAAAGCATCTTTTGGGGTGCTTCTAACACTATCATTCCCTTCTCATGATTAATCAACTTGCTATAATTCTAAGAAGACAAGACTAGAAGCTAACACAGTATACATATATCTCACCAAAAGCAAGATCACAGCAACAACAACAAAACTAGTATAATTCCACAAGTGGGGTCAAGGAGCGTAGCGACGCAGACCTTACCCCTACATTTGATACATTTGGAAAAAAAGGAGGCATGATGTTAGGTAAACAATGTCAATATATGCTATTACAAATGTAACACGTGTACACGGAAGTTCTACCAGTAATCCAAACAAGAACAAGTTCCATTTATAAAATGATGAAACCTAGATCTATCTCTTACACTCTGATAAATACTTGAAATAATAAGCTTAGTAGCTGTGTGGCAGTCATTGCAAACCCTTAAATTCTTTATAATTCTAATAGGGGCACCAGAATCAGAAGAAATAAGTGCATAAGCAATGGCTAACCTTTCACTATGGTATGAAAGGGCATCTTCTTTCTCTTCCTCTTCAATGTCAAACAAAACTTCTCTTGTTCCTGACTTATGACCATGTTCTTGCAGCCTGCTATGCATCTCATCTAACTTCAAATATTTCAATTTGGCTTCTGGCTGAGTCTTATCGCCAATAAGGAACTTGTGCATGGCACCATCAATATCGACAATGCTATTACCAGGAGCTTTGTCAATCCCCTGATCTTTCATCAACTTCCTTACATTTTTCACATCATCCCACCTGTTCAAGCTAGTGTACATATTCGACAGTAACACGTAATTCCCACTGGTCTATGGCTCTAGCTGTATCAATTGTTTCAAAGCTGATTCGCCTACCTCTAAGTTACCATGAACTCTAGCAGCTCCAAGTAAGGACCTCCAAAGAACTGCAATTGGCTTCATAGGAGTTTTCTGAACTATTTCCTCAGCCTCCTTTACTCGGCCTGCTCGACCGAATAGGTCCACTAACGTCCCATAGTACTCAAGATTAGGCTCAATGCCATACTCCTCCTTCATTGACTCGAAAAATTTGCAGCCTTGATCAACCAACCCCACATTAGAGCAAGCACACATTATAATTAGCATTGTTACATTATCAGGAACCAAACCTTCTAACTCCATTTTCTTGAAAAGGTCAAGGGCTTCCAAACCGAGGCCGTGAACTGCAAGTCCTCGAATCATTGCATTAAAACAATAAGTGTCTCTTTCGAGCAATCGATCGAATACCTGCCGAGCAAAATCAAGACGCCCATAATTTGCATACATGGCAATTAATGCTGTGCCAACAAACAGATTGAGCTTGAAACCATTACTAAGCACATAAGAATGAGCCCATAAACCCTGACTAAATGCACCTACATCAGCACAAGAACTAATCAATGCTAAATAAAAGTAAAACCTCCACTGATAAATTAGTGCTATCATAAGCATTATCAGGACTGGCTTCATACTGAACAGAAGTGTTACGGGCATAAGCTGTAAGTATGGAGTTCCAAGAAGTTAAATCTGGTTTAGTAATTTGATCAAAGAGTAACCTTGAAACACCCAATTCCCCACACTTGGCACAGAAATTAAGCAATGAGGCTTGAACAAAATGATCATAAGGTGGTTCAAGGAATTTCAAGACATGGGTGTGCAAGGCTTGGCCATGTTGAAGCCATGGTTGAGAACTACATGCCTTAAAAAGAGGTTAGGTGTAACTGTTGGGTATGAGAGTGGTTTGCGTAAGAATACGAGTGTAAAGGGCTGAGGCAAAGTGAGTTTGATCATCTCCTTTCCTAGCAAGTGATGATGAGATGAGGGTGTTGAAAAGGAAGATTGTTGGATTGGTTACTTGGTTGAAGATGCTTAGCGCATAGGAAATGGTAGCAGCTATGGTGGAGGATGAAATGAGAATGCGACTGAGAGGGTAAGTGTGGAGAATAAGCCCAGTTGTGATCATTTGAGCATGCAGTTGCTTGAGGGTGGCTATGTTTTTGCATTGTTCTATGAGTTTGAAAATTGGGTGCGCAGATTTTGGGCTCAATGTTTTCATGTGATGCGCTCGAAGCTTTGCAAGACAAACAAAACCTCTCACAAGTCAATAACAACGACATATCCAGTGAAATCCACAACGTGGGTCTGGGGGAGGGTAGAGTGTACGTAGACCTTACATCTATCTTGGTAGGTAGAGCGCTTGTTTTCGAGAGACTCTCGGCTCAAGACAGAGCATAAACACAAGTAAAGCAAGAGCAAAACAAAACCTCTCACAAGTCATTAGTGCAAAATAAGAGCTCTCCTTTTGATGGTGCACTGGCACAGTTTTAATCGCACGGCAGAACTCAACACCGATTCTGATCATGCCCACATCTAAAAATCAAAAGATAACATCGTTAGACTCAACATTCAGCATATATATGTTTAGCATATAGGTAAACAAAAATTACACACCAGGCTAATATGGACAAGATCCTTTCTTTTTTAATCAACTTAGTTACATATTGCTATGATTTATTCCAATAACCGCGCCCAAGGGTGTGCCTTGTAGGCAATGAACTTGGGATGGAGTACTAAGGTTCAAATTCCAGCTGAAGCAAAAAAATGTTAGGTGTTCTTTTACTGTCTGTCTAAGCTTTGGTGGACAAAGTTATTCGATTTGTCTTTGGTGGCGGGTAGCATGTACTATATACATCAAGCGGGTCGAACGGTCGGACCGATAGCCCACTAAGGTTTAACGGTTCGGACGATTCGATCCGGTTCACTGACTCTGCCAATCGGTCCGGTTCATTACCGAATTTCAGTCGGCACTGCGGTCAAGTGCGAACAGCCTCTGGTCCGTTTTTTTAAATTTCTAGTATTTATTTTCTATAATGTAAACTAAATTCAATTTAAATATGTAATATAATAATATAATATATAATATAGTTTTATATATTAAAATTGAAACTTTAAAGTTAACTTTCTATTTTATAGTTTATAACTTTATACTTTATACTATAGTTTATAGTTTATAACTTTATACTTTATCTTTATTTTATAGTTTACTTTATAGTACTGTTATAGTTATACTTTATAGTTTATAACTTTATATTGTAATTATACTTTTATTAATTTATTAGATTAGTAGATATAAGTTAACAAATAAGTAATAACAGATTAACAACTAAATAGATAGTAAAATTAAAACTAATGATAAGATGTAAACTTTTGAACTTTCATAATGTTAATAAGAGTACATAATGAAGTAATAATAATTTTATTTACATATTATGCATCCTTCTTGCAAGTTCTAACTTTCTATTTTATAGTTTATAACTTTATACTTTATACTTTATAGTTTATAGTTTATAGTTTATAACTTTATACTTTATCTTTATTTTATAGTTTACTTTATAGTACTGTTATAGTTATACTTTATAGTTTATAACTTTATATTGTAATTATACTTTTATTAATTTATTAGATTAGTAGATATAAGTTAACAAATAAGTAATAACAGATTAACAACTAAATAGATAGTAAAATTAAAACTAATGATAAGATGTAAACTTTTGAACTTTCATAATGTTAATAAGAATACATAATGAAGTAATAATAATTTTATTTACATATTATGCATCCTTCTTGCAAGTTCTTCGTAATATATAGGTTGATTGAATTGGTTATGCTCCATAGTCTCTAAATCTGGAGTATTAATTTCAGTCCCGCCTTCCAAAATATTGTCTATTTCTTCATCTTCCGGAGAATTAACGTCTCCACATCCTTGATCTCTTCTCTCTGATCTGATCCAATCCCTTAAGCAGACTAACACTTCTAATGTGCTTCCACCCAATGAGTGACGTGTGTCTCCTATTTGATCTCGTGCTTGGCTAAATGCACTTTCAGAATCCACTGTTGAGATCGACACATTAAGAACATCTTGGGCCATCGCTGCAAGTACCGGGAATTGCCTTTTGTTATCCTGCCATCATTGTAAAGGGTCAAAACTTTTCTTCGGCTCCGCTGGCTTTTACAAATAAAATTGCATCTCATCGCAAGATCGACTTGTGGTTGCTTGTGTTGTAAAAGTGCTTCATATGTCTAAAGATTCTTCTTCATCGTCATCTTCATTGAATCCTGAAGGTGTAGACACAGAAGCAGAACTAGAAAGAATATTAGTAGCAGAGTTGTTGTTATCATGTAATGTAGCATAATATTCATATAATGTAGTTAAATTAGTATCAAGTGTACTTATGCAATCAAATGAAGATGGAGTTTCTGTTGCACCTACTTCCATATAAGTATATAAACTACATATTAAATTATGACAATCTACTTTTTTAATAGAAGGATTTAAGACTGCACCAATACAATAAATATCAGGAATAGGGAAAAAATATTTTTAATTTTTTTCAAACATAAGTGTAACTGCATCTTTATATTTCACATTTGATTTTAAACCATAAAGTAAATATGAAATTTCAGCTATATGAGCTAAAGCATTACAAACTGTTTGGTAATAAGATCCTGAAAATTCAACGATGAGTGTAAAATTTACGTAAATTTTTTAAAAGTTCACCAATTGATTTCCAATGTTCGTCGGTTAACATATACATCACGTTCTTACAATGCGCATTTGCAACATGCGTTATGAGGTCTTTATACTTATAACATTCTTTTAACAATAAATAAGTATAATTCCACCGTGTAATAATCTCTTCTGGCATGAATTTAGGTCTCAAATTAAATTGTTTACATTTTTCTTTAAATTCTATAATTTTATTTTTCCTATTATTACCCTGAATAACTCCAACAGCTCTTTTGACAAGTTTTATTTCAGGTGAAAATAAATCAAGACCACTTTTAACAATTAAATTATAAATATGACAAGCACAACGAACATGAAATATATGAGGAAGTGGTGGTTGTACTTCCACTTTTAAAATATCTACAGCAGCAGTATTATTAGATGCATTATCGAATGATACACAAAGTATTTTATTATAAAGATTATATTTTTGGGCATAAGAACAAATAGTTTCGCTTATATATTTTCCAGTATGACTTTGATCCTCGTCATACGCAAAAGCAATAATACGTTTTTCCATTCTAAAATTTTCATCAATCCAATGACAAGTAATTGTTAAATAATCATAACCGTTTAAAGCATGTCCAATGTCTGAAGTAAAACTAACTAGGCATGGAAGGTTAGCAAACAAATATTGCAAAAAATAACATAATCATTATGAAGTCTAAAAATATCGACTCTAGTAGTACTACGAGGAACACCTTTAAAAAAAGATTATATACTCTTTGAATATATGTAATTAAATATGAAGAAGAAGCAAAAGAAAAAGGTAAACAACCTCCGACAATCATTTTTGCTAATTCAATGCGATCCTTTTTTGGATCGTACTTAGCCACCCCCCAGTTAATAGCTTAAGTTTTGTTGACCGGGTTCTAAATCAGAGACAGCATTCCATTGTGTCGTATGATCGTGTTTTATATGTCTACCTATAGTGCCCGACCCCCGTCACCACTCCATGTCTTATGTTTATAAGTTCTCCCACAAATATGACATCTAACTCTATCAGTACCCACAATTTTATCATAAAAGAGCCACACTTTACTCATTTTTTTTCTTACTACTGGTTCTGGTAAAGGAGGTCTACGACTACGACTACCACTAGCAGTACCAACATTGACAGAAGGAACACTAGTAGGTGTAGGAGGTTCATTTTCTTCAAGTTCAACAATATTATCTAATTGAACGTTATCATATTCATTATCTTCTATTCCAAAATCTTCTTGCATTTGATCATAATCTATATTTTGATTAGATGATGAAGAACCTATAGATTTTTTACCCCTTGAACTAGATTTACGGCGTAGTCCCGATAAATTAGCCCTTATCGAAAACATTATAAAATATTTAAATAATAAACAAATAAATATGACAATTTAATAAAATAATTAGAGAATGAAACGAGTGTACCAAACTTCGGGATTCAGAATTCAATTGAAACTCGAAACTCGAAGTCTTGCGTCTTGCTACTTTGAATTTGAAAACTAATAATCATAATAACTTGAAAATTGATAATAAAGATAATTAAGAGAGTATGAGAAATTGAGAATTAGAGAATTGAGAGAATTGTTGTGTGATAAAAATGAAAAAAATGTAGAGAATTTATAGATTTTTAAAGGGTAAAAATGTAATTAAAAAAAAAATTAAAAAAAAACGGTCGAAATGACCGTTGTCACCCCCACCCACCCCCATGGCCCCACCCCTCCCCAACGGTAACATTACCGTAACCTTTTTTTTAATTTTTTTTTGTGTTACAGGTCCGGTCCGGACCGGTTAACCGGTTTCCGTTACCGGGTCTAACCGGTCCGGACCTTACCGAGTTTTAACATAACCCGTGCGGGTTGGGGTTGGGTGCCAACCCAACCCCCAACCCGGTAAGCCCTTAACGATCCGGTCCGGACCGGATTTCCTACCGGATCAACCGGTCCGGTTCCGGGTCAACTCGGACCGTTAGACAGGTTTACATGTACCTAGTGGATTAATCGAGGTGCGGATGAGCTGACAGGGACACCACCATTATTTAAAGAAAAAGAATTAGTTTGGATATTCTGAACCACCCTGCTTGGCCTATCATCAATTTCAGTTGGGATAGTCATAGTGTTCCATTATAAATGAAACGTACAGAAACATAAAGATCATTGAAATTTAATAAGTAAACTAAGACGCAAAATTCTCTATTAAAGACCAACAAATTTTCACCAAATTTTAAACGGAATCACAGCATCTTTCCATAAAGTGAGAAACTTAGTACTTGTTGTCTTTAGAACACTATAGATCAGACACATTATTTGTTGGTATAATAATCTGTATATGGCTAAATAATGTTTCAACACACTCTGTTAATCATTTAGTGAAACATATTACATGATATAAACATTACTTAACAGTAAATTATGCATGAAACAATAAACGAAAAACAGAATCTGTTTTTAAAAATAATTTCAGAATGTAATCGAGCCCACTTAGTTCAAAGTGTGTCCTTAAGGAAATTATTCCCCTCACAGTACTCGAGGTTAACGGAATATCGCCTCCCAGGATAGAACGATTATCTTACCAGAATAGTAGTACTCCAAATTCCGGTAGCAGCGAACCACTCAACGGCAGTATATCACACAGAATGAAGACAAAATAATTTTTGAGTTCAAGAATTCAGGATTGAAAAATTGATTTCATTGAATAAACTCTTGGAATAATCAAGAATTTATAGGTTTGGAGGTACTGATTCTGAATGTTTGCAACCATTCAGAATAGTCACCTAATATTTAGAGGGAAATTCGAAAAAGAGAGGGAGAGCCGGACGGGTCGGGTCGATCCGTTTGGATTTATTTTTTTAATTAAATAATTAATTAATTAAATTAATTAAAGAAACGTTTGTCCAAAAAGATTATCAATCAATCTTTTGACAAATCCAAATCCAAATCCAAATCCAAATCCAAATCCAAAGCCGAAGCCGAGCGACGACAACGGCGCGAGGGGTCCTTGCCCTCTCAACCCTTTTAGCAGCTAGAGAAGGTGTAATGTAATATATACACATCTCTTTCCTTCTCTTTTTTCGATGTGGGACAAAATAGTCTTTTACCCCCTTTAATTTTCATCCCATCATTTCCCATTCACCAATATCAAAACCCAACAATCCCCCACATGAATGGGGAATGGTTATAAGATAAAAGAATGTATGGACGAGTGTGATATACAAGCGAGAATTGACTGCATCTGGATAAGTAGGTTTCCCTTTGAACTTTCCGTAGTGAACTTATATCGGATATACTCGATCAATCGGTAGATTTGATATCTTTGAACCGTCGAACTTTGTTGTATACTGTCACGACCCGTTCCGGGGCCCGTGACTGGTGCCTTACCCGGGCACCCAAGTAGTCATACATCAGAGTAATCAGCGGAATATAAAAACAAGACATGAAACAGTTGTAAAATGAGACACAGTTTTATGTGAGAAAATGTCGCCTTTCGGCATATATATATAAACATAGTTTTGCAGTTACATCCCAACTGTACAATAGGACTACAGACCTCTAAGAAGATAAACAACTATGGCGGGACAGGGCCCCGCCATACCCTGAATGTACAAAACTATATACAACAATAGGGAGATCATACCCAAAAGTCGAGCCTCCGGAGAAGATGGAGCTCCTGACACCAAAGCAAAAGATCCTAAGGATGTGGATCTAGCACACCTTGCCTGCGGATGAACGCAGCAAGGCGAGGTCGATAACAGTACTAAGTATGTGAAATCAAAATACTTAAATGAAATCATATCATTTTAAAACCAATTTTACAAATATGCACGAAACAACCAATGTAATCGCACATAGTGCCACATCATAAACAAGAGCAACAATAGGTAAATCAGAATCGGTCTTTTCTAGGTCGCGAATGATCGGGCGGGCCAATCGCCGTAGCGTCATTATGCAAGCCTAATCACGACTCGTAGTCCGTGATAGGCCACTCACATAGCCCGCATGAGGTATAACCCGCGTCGAGGGTAGCTACTCCTCGGCATCGCCCCGACTCGTAGTCCGCATGGCCACATGACCGCATGAGGTATAACCCGCACACTAACTCGAACTCTCGTAGCTCGCATAGGTCCCCGACCCGCATGAGGTATTCTCGAATCATGGTCCTGCATCACCGAGTCTACCCGCGTGGAGGCGACTTAACCCCCGGTATCATGTCAAGAGGTGAGTGATATAGTACTAACATAACAACTTATTGTTAAACAACATAAGCACAAATAAGAATGACCTCTTTACACAAACGTTACAAGATACTAACACACATAACATCACAATATGTCTACTCATCAAAACCATCTTATTATACTTTTCAGAAATCAATACAAGTTTTTTATAAACACATAAGTAAACTGTTCCTTTTTATAAATCTTAATCCGTTATACTTAACTTCCCATAAAGCTAGTATAACCCTTAAGCTTTTTGTTTTTAAAAACAATTATTCTTCTTCTTTCAAAACTGATTTATAATTCTTTTAAAAGACTTCAAGATCTTTATTATTCAGGCTTAAGTCAAAAGACATTGCCGTAAAACTACGTTCAGTTAACACACGTACGTCTACCGTACTATATATATATTTAAAATATCATGCTCAAGAGTATAGGAAGAATCACATACCTTCTCGGCGAAATCCACCTGCCAAGTCGAATATGTCGCGCGCAGAGTAACAACCTATAATAGTCAAAGACGTCTATCAAAGTCTAAACTACTTTGTAGGACTCTTATACCCCCGTATTTTCCAAAGTATGTACGCGAGCACGTACGTACAAAAGTTTAAGCCTTAAGTTAGGCAAGGTTCGAAATTTGTGCACAACACTCGAAACGAATAGTTTTCCGACGAAACGTTTCCACAGCTTGCGTAGGGAAAATTACGGCTATGTCATTAATAATTTTTTGCGGATTTTTCCGAGAGATGAAATATTTTGGACCAACAGGAGGGTGACACTTGTCACCCTCATTGGACGACAAAATGGGGCTAGATTGGACGATTTCTTGCCTTTCCCTTGGTCAAGGGTTAGGTAGGATATTTTGTGTAGTAGATGGATAAGGACACTTGGGTAAATCCTCACCCTACACTTGCCTTGCACTTGGCTTCATCTTGGCCATTGGTTGGCCATTGGTTGGCCTATAAATACTCCCCTTACTTGAAGGTTTTCTTCATCCACAAATCTTCTAAGTCTTGAAAAATCCCTCCCTCTCCCTCTTGCTTGTTCTCGTCCAAACACCACCCCTCTCCCCCCCGTCTTGAAGGCCCTCGGCCGAACCCCCCTTGCCTAGTGGTTCTAGCCGAGAACCCCCTCCCCCTAGCCTAGTTGTGCTAGTCGAAATACTACCCCCCTTGGTAAAGAAATACTCTCCAAGTATTGTTGTTATGCCTAAATACTTTAGCCCAAATACCTTGTAGTACTTTCCAAAGTACCCTTTATACGAAAAGCCCGGAAAATACTATCATACTTCCCTTTAGCCACTAAACGAAACCCTAAGGAAAATCTTCACCCGTAGTTGAAGTTATAAGTAGAAGTTGCGTAGAACTTCTAAGGGTTTCTTGGAGCGGATTGGAGCGCACGGAGTAGGAGCTAAACCTTGCTCAGGATCGACTTTAAACTTGGATAATTTTGGGCTTATCGAGGTAACTAAACTTGTCACCTTATTGTAATTGGACATTACATTTTGTAGGAATATATCGTAGAAGTAGAATATATATAATCGATCATAATTTTGCGGCAATGTCTTTTGACTTAAGCTGAATAATAAAGAAGAGAATCGAATCAGTAATTACATAGGATCAGACATGAGACTTGTGTAGCATTCGTGAAGTAGAATTGTACACGTCCGGTTAGGCGGTAAACCCCTGGTTGGCTTGGTAGCCGGCCTCGATAGAGGAGGAAATTTACGCTGTTGCGGGGGGGGAGGTGCTGCCGAATTTTCTGTAGAATATTCTACGATGAGATCTAGATGTTAATAGGCGCCTTGTGGCCTTTAAAGGTTGAAGTACTACGTATGGCGTGATCTACTTGGCTTAAGGAGTAGCCGACGGTTTGAGGTACTTGGAGCGTTTTGCTATTAGTCGATAATCGTCACGAGGTATGTGAACCTCTTCCTATCGTTTCTAGCATGATATGTGTGAGCTATGTAGTACGGTAGACGTACATGTGTTAACTGTATTTTGGTTGTTTTAAAAACATGAAGTGTTATAACGACTTTATGGGAAGTTGGTTATAACAATTTTATGTAGGTAAGAAAATGTTTTGTGGTTTTTAAAAGACAACTGATTTGACTTATAACTGACTTAATGTGTGACCATAAAGAACTTGAAGTATTTCAAAAGATTTATGAATCATTTTGAAAAGAAGAGTAATACTTGGTTTTTGAAAGCTTACGAGTTATACTAGCTTTATGGGAAGTTAGGTATAAACGGCTTAAGAATGTTAAATGGATTTCGGAAAATGAGAACAAGTATCGAACAAACCACTGCAGCGTAATAAAGGAAAATGTATTGAATAATGAATTATTGGTAAAACCAGTAGAAACCTCCATCTGCATAGAAGCTAAGATAAGACAAAATGATATTACATTTTCTAGATCATGGCTGCTTTAAGAAGATTGATATAAACAAGAATAACCTACTCACACATAAGACGATATTACTCAATTGTTCTAAAAGGAATTACGTGATTAAGACTATGAACTATGAAATCTTTCAAAATGGGACTTGAGTAATCAAACTAGGCAACCGAACTTTAGGAAAAAGGAATGTTGTTACTTGACCTTAAAAAGAATGTGTGTTGGTTTACTTAAAAATTGGGTCACTCTATTTTTATACTACGTATCGGGTGACTTTTGAAAAGGAATGGATCTTTTAAAAGAATCTAACGTATGTAGTACTTTGGGGTTAAGACCCGGACTTTGACAAATGAAAGTACCCTGAGTGTGTGTAACTTCCCTATGCTTGTTGTTGTGTAACTTGCCTATGCTTGTTGTGATAGCCTTTGTTGTGCAAGTATTGTGTTTCTATACCACCGCGTCTCGATGGAGGGCGCTGATTTGTGATGGGCGTTTATACCGGTTCATGGGATGAACCGAATGTATTTCACTCGACTACCGCGTTCATGGATGAGCCGAATGTATTCCACTCGACTACCGCGTTCGGGATGAGCCGAATGTATTTCACTCGATCATCGCGTTCGTAGGATGAGCCGAATGTATTCCACTCGACTCACGCGTCATGAGATGAACCGGGAATGTATTCCACACGCTTTACATCGGGTCCATGAGATGGGCCGAGACATGTTATACGTATCACATGATTTGTACCTAGATCGCAGCGTGAGGAAGGAGTTCCACGCGTGAGGATGACTTTGAGGCGTGAGTCCACGACTGACATGGCCGCTTTTATGTTGTGAATCGTAGTTTGGTTATCATACATGTCTCGCTTTATATAGACTATTATGATTTCATTTACTGATTTACGCTTTCACATACTTGGTACTGTTAGATCGACCTCCTCGGGCCGCGTTCATGCCGCAGTAGAGGTACATCGGTTGTGGATCCTCGCTCTTAGGATCACAGTCATTCGTGTTGGGAAGCCCCGTTTCTTGGAGGCTTATCTTTTGGTATGTTACCACGAGTCAGAGGTTCTTGTACATTCGTGGTATGGCGGGCCTGTCCCGTCATAGTTGTTGTTATAAAACTCTTAGAGGTGCAGAGTAATTGTGGGCGAGTTTGAAAAAGGATAACTGTTAGGGTTTTTATGTATGTACAGAAGGCAACTGTTTTTGTTGGACTGTTTATTTCTAATATCTCTTATTTCATGATCATGTTTTATTTCACTGATTTTCTCGATGTTGTATCACTAGGGTGCCCGGTAAGGCACGATCACGCCCGGTTCGGTCGTGACAAAAGTGGTATCGAGCGATTAGTCCTCGGAAAGTGTCTACAGACCGTGTCTAGTAGAGTCTTGATTATCGGTGTGTTGTGCACCACATCTATAATCAGGAGGCTATAGGACATTTAGGATTGGTTTCTATTCTTCTCATTCTGAGATCGTGCCTTAGAGCTGAGTTATAAGTTGGATCCCTCTGACGTATTCCTTTCTGTTACCAGTTATGCCTCCGCGCAAGGCGACCCGGGCCCAGAAGGGCAAGGCAGCCGAGGGAGCTGCTAGTGTGATTCAGAGGAGTACGAGGGCGCAGGCCCGGTCAGTACCTGAGATAGTGCTTCAGACGGCTAGTTTTGCGACGCCAAAGACCAAAGCGAGTTGAGCCGCGGCAGTGGGCTGCTGAGACCACAATACGAGCCTCCATCCCACACCGGAAGCAGGAGATGAGTTACAAGGAATTGGCGATTATTGGCCGTGGTCAGGCGACATGAGGATAGCCGGACGCAGCGCCTCGATAGCACCGATGGTTCACCCGAGGTAAGATAGTTTGAGGCTACGGGACTTTTTGAGTTGTAGGCCGCCATAGTTCTACGTCGAGGCACGAGGATGATCCGCAGGAGTTCATTCGGCGATTGACGGATCATGAGAGTGATCAAGGCTTCGGAGACCGAGTCGGTGGTCTTAGGTTCGCATCAGCTGCGTGATACTGCAGTCGACTGGTTTGATTCGTGGGAGCTGTCCCGGGGAGAGCATGCGCTTCCAGCAGGTTGGAACGAGTTCTCAGGGGCGTTTCTTGCACATTTCTTACCTCCACAGATGAGGAGGGCTCGGGCCGACAGATTTTTGACATTGAGGCAGGACGGGCGGACGGTTAGAGAGTATAATGTGGAGTTCGACTCATTAGCTCGATATGTCCCCGCTTTAGTGGCGACCATGGAGGATAGAGTGCACCGATATGTCACAGGGCTTGACGATTATCTAGCAGAGAGTTGCTCGGGTGTAGCTCTTCAGCCGGGCATGGACATTGCCCGCATGCAGGCTTATGCACTGGGATGTGAGGAGCGGAGGAGTCGACGGAATGACCGAGATCAGCAGAAGAGGGCCAGAACAGCAGGGTCCTTTGGTAACTTTCGAGGCGGGCCGCCTCAGCAGCAGACTAGTTATGTACCTCCGCCAGTACAGAGTGGTCCTCCACAGTCTTCAGGACGTTCGGGTTATTCGGGAGCTGGTCAGAGCTCCAGGGCTTCTGGTTTACAGAGGTACGTGAGTTCTAGCCAGCAGGATTCATGTCCCCCTCAGTGTGCACGATGTGGCAGGCGTCATCCCGGGGAATGTCGTCTTTTTACTGGTGCTTGTTTCACCTGCGCCGTCAGCTGACGAAAAGATCGTGCTTATAGGAGAGGGTACGGCAGCATGACGCAGCCTTATCGATGGCGCGTGTTCATCGCTTACGGTATACGCCTGCAGGCGTGCCTATGATTAGAGTGGAGCGGTAGCTTCAGGTATATCCTTAACCCTCTAAAGATTGTATGCGTGATATGATGACCTTATTATTGTGTGCTATATACGGATAGCGTTGTGTTGCTTAGGAGTTAGAAAACCTGGTTAGTTGAAAGGATAAGTATGGGGGGGCATGGGAAGTGTGAACCTTAGAATATTTCATGTTGAGACCTTAGAGGTAAGGTCGTCTTGAATAAGAGATTTTTTTTTTTGCGGTTAGTCTTTGTTGAAATACTTAGTATGCGTAAAATGTATTGTGGGAAATTCCTTGGGTTGTGTGAGATGAAAGTGGTAGCTTTCAGGACTTGAATAGGTAAGATTGTTCCGGATCGGGGAACAAGAGTTTGGCGCGATTGTGGGTCGGGTTGAGGACCGTTCGCGGGTCGACCCGCAGCCCGGTTTGGAGTGGGGTCAGTTCGAGGTGGTCCTGCCAGGTGGTAGGGTCACGAGGGCGTCAGGCCCAAGTTTAGTTGACCATCGTGTGAGTTCGTGGGTATGTTCGATCAGAATCGGATCGTGAAGGCCGGGAATGACCTTAAAGGAATTTGAAGCTAGTGAGATGACCAAGTTTGGAGGTAGTGACTCCAAGGGTTGGAAACAGAAGCGTTGACTGAAGTGTGGAACATGTACTAGAAAGAGTTCGGGTGTTCGAGAAGGGTGCGACGAGGAAGGAGGGAAGCGAACATGTGTTACGGGAACGGAAGTGATCATTTCTTTTGTGAAGTGAAGATGGAGGGACGTGTCCTTTGGACCAAGAGCGAGAGTTATATTGTTTTATATCTTCGAGGTGATTCCTCGTGGACTTGGGATTACGTATTTTGTGCGTGTGTTATTTCGTGGCCAGGTGCGGCATGGTTGGTTTCGTAAGTATAGTAGTGAAGACTATACCGGCGCGTGTATGTTTTGAGACTGAGAAGGAACATTCGGGACGAATGTTTCTAAGGGGGGAAGAATGTTATACCCCGTATTTTCCAGAGTATGTACGCGAGGACGTACGTACAAAAGTTTAAGCCTTAAGTTAGGCAAGGTTCGAAATTTGTGCACAACACTCGAAACGAATAGTTTTCCGACGAAACGTTTCCACAGCTTGCGTAGGGAAAATTACGGCTATGTCATTAATAATTTTTTTGCGGATTTTTCCGAGAGATGAAATATTTTGGACCAACGGGAGGGTGACACTTGTCACCCTCATTAGACGGCAAAATGGGGCTAGATTGGACGATTTCTTGCCTTTCCCTTGGTCAAGGGTTAGGTAGGATATTTTGTGTAGTAGATGGATAAGGACACTTGGGTAAATCCTCACCCTACACTTGCCTTGCACTTGGCTTCATCTTGGCCATTGGTTGGCCTATAAATACTCCCCTTACTTGAAGGTTTTCTTCATCCACAAATCTTCTAAGTATTGAAAAATCCCTCCCTCTCCCTCTTGCTTGTTCTCGTCCAAACACCACCCCTCTCTCCCCCCCCCCCCCTCTTGAAGGCCCTCGGCCGAACCCCCCTTGCCTAGTGGTTCTAGCCGAGAACCCCCTCCCCCTAGCCTAGTTGTGCTAGTCGAAATACTACCCCCCTTGGTAAAGAAATACTCTCCAAGTATTGTTGTTATGCCTAAATACTTTAGCCCAAATACCTTGTAGTACTTTCCAAAGTACCTTTATACTAAAAGCCTTAGAAAATACTATCATACTTCCTTTAGCCACTAAACGAAACCATAAGGAAAATCTTCACCCGTAGATGAATTTATCAGTAGAAGTTGCGTAGAACTTCTAAGGGTTTCTTGAGCGGATTGGGAGCGTGAGTAGGAGCTAAACCTTGCTCAGGATCGACTTTAAACTTGGATAATTTTGGGCTTATCGAGGTAACTAAACTTGTCCCCTTATTGTAATTGGAAATTACATATTGTAGGAATATATAGTAGAAGTATACTATATATAGAACTGATCATAATTTTGCGGCAATGTCTTTTGACTTAAGCCTGAATAATAAAGAAGAGAACTGAACTGTAATTACATAGGACTGTATTACAGTAGACTTGTGTAGCATTACTGTGAAGTAGAATTGTACACGTCCGGTTAGACGTGTAAACCCCCCCCCTGGTTGGCTTGGTAGCCGGCCTCGATAGAGGAGGAGATTTACGCTGTTGCGGGGAGAGTCTTTGCCAATTTTCTGTAGAATATTCTACGATGAGATCTAGATGTTAATAGGCGCCTTGTGGCCTTTATAGGTTGAAGTACTACGTATGGCGTGATCTACTTGGCTTAAGGAGTAGCCGACGGTTTGAGGTACTTGGAGCGTTTTGCTATTAGTCGATAATCGTCGCGAGGTATGTGAACCTCTTCCTATCTTTTCTAGCATGATATGTGTGAGCTATGTAGTACGGTGACGCGTACGTGTTAATCAGTATTTTGGTTGTTTTAAAACATGAAGTGTTATAACGACTTTATGGGAAGTTGGTTATAACAGCTTTATGTAGGTAAGAAAATGTTTTGTGGTTTTTAAAAGACAACTGATTTGACTTATAACTGACTTAATGTGTGACCATAAAGAACTTGAAGTATTTCAAAAGATTTATGAATCATTTTGAAAAGAAGAGTAATACTTGGTTTTTGAAAGCTTAAGAGTTATACTAGCTTTATGGGAAGTTAGGTATAAACGGCTTAAGAATGTTAAATGGATTTCGGAAAATGAGAACAAGTATCGAACAAACCACTGCAGCGTAATAAAGGAAAATGTATTGAATAATGAATTATTGGTAAAACCAGTAGAAACCTCCATCTGCATAGAAGCTAAGATAAGACAAAATGATATTACATTTTCTAGATCATGGCTGCTTTAAGAAGATTGATATAAACAAGAATAACCTACTCACACATAAGACGCATATTACTCAATTGTTCTAAAAAGGAATTACGTGATTAAGACTATGAACTATGAAATCTTTCAAAAATGGGACTTGAGTAACTGAAACTAGGCAAACTGGAACTTTAGGAAAAAGGAATGTTGTTACTTGACTTTAAAAAGAATGTGTGTTGGTTTACTTAAAAATGTGGGTCACTCTATTTTTATACTACGGGTATCGGGTGACTTTTGAAAAAGGAATGGATCTTTTAAAAGAATTTAACGTATGTAGTACTTTGGGGTTAAGACCCGGACTTTGACAAATGAAAGTACCCTGAGTGTGTGTAACTTTCCTATGCTTTTTGTTGTGTAACTTGCTTATGCTTGTTGTGATAGCCTTTGTTGTGCAAGTATTGTGTTTCTATACCACCGCGTCTCTCGATGGAGGGCCGGCTGATTTGTGATGGACGTTTCTATACCGGTTCATGGGATGAACCGGGAATGTATTTCACTCGACTACCGCGTTCATGGGATGAACCGGGAATGTATTCCACTCGACTACCGCGTTCAAGGGATGAACCGGGAATGTATTTCACTCGACTACCGCGTTCGTAGGATGAGCCGAATGTATTCCACTCGACTCCGCGTTCGTGAGATGAGCGGGAATGTATTCCACACGTTTCTATCTTTGGGTCCATGAGATGGGCCGAGACATGTTATACGTATCACATGATTTGTACCTAGATCGCCAGCGGTGAGGAAGGAGTTCCACGGGCATGAGGGATGACTGTGAGGGCGTGAGTCCCTGACTTGACATGACTGCTTTTATGTTGTGAACTGTAGTTTGGTTATCATACATGTCTCCTGCTTTATATAGACTATTATGATTTCATTTACAGTATTTTACAGTTGCACATACTTGGTACTGTTATCGACCTCGCCCGGCTGCGTCATGCCGCAGTAGAGGTACATCGGTTGTGGATCCTCGCTCTTAGGATCACGCTCAGCGTGTTGGAAGCCCCGTTTCTGAGTCTTATCTTTTGGTATGTTACCACTGAGTGCAGAGGTTCTTGTACATTCGGGGTATGGCGCCCTGTCCGTCATAGTTGTTGTTATAAAACTCTTAGAGTGCAGAGCAATTTGTTGTGGGCGAGTTTGTAAAATGATAAGCTGTCGGGTTTTTATGTATGTATGCAAGGCAAGCTTTTTGGTTGCTTTGTTTATTTATAATATCTCATATTTCATGTTCATGTTTTATTTCCACGATTTTCTCGATGTTGTATCACTAGGTGCCCGGTAGGCACGATCACGCCCGGTTCGGTCGTGACAAGGACAATCTAAGCAGGGGGTTCTCTATTCTACGGAAAATCGGGCAGCACTTCCCTACCCGGTGAGCTATATAAGTCTCATCAGAATACAGTCTATGTAAGTACTGATTCAAACTTCTTTACATGTTCAGGGTGATTAAGTTCAATTCTCTTCTGTAATATCCTTCTATGTGATTACAGTTCGATACTCTTCTTTTAATATCCTTCTATGTATTTATACCTATTCCTGTACTTCTACAATATGTATTCTCCAATTACAATAGAAGGATAAGATTATTTACCTCGATAAGCCCAATATTATCCAAGATAAAAGTCGATCCTGAGCGAGGTTTAGCTCCTAGTCTGAACGCTCCGATAGCTCCAAGAAACCTTTAGAAGTTCTTCACAACTTCTACTAAGTACTAAGGGATTTGGGCTAGGGTATTTAGGAATAGTAACTATACTTGGAAGACAACATTTCTACCAAGGGAGGGGGGGTAGGTTTCGGCTAGGGCTACTAGGCTAGAGGGGGGGTGTTTCGGCCAATGCCTTCACAAGGGGAGGGGGAAGTGTTGGACGAAAAACTCACAAGGGAGAGGGAGGGATTTTAGACTTGGAAAGTTTGTTTTGTGGATGAAGAACTCTTCATCTTAAGGGGGGTATTTATAGGTCAAGCAATGGCCAACCAATGGCCAAGATGAAGCCAAGTGCAAGGCAAGTGTAGGGTGAGGATTCACCCAAGTGCCCTTATCCATCTACCACACACAAATATCCTACCAACTCCTTGACAAAACAAGGCCACCAATTCGGCTCAATGGACGCCTCAAGTCCGCCAACTAGAGGGTGACAAGTGTCGCCCTTTCGTTGGTCCAAAATTTTTCGTCTCTCGGAAAAATCCGCAAAAATTATAAATGACATAGCCGTAATTTACCCTACGCAAGTTTAGTAAAACGTTTCGTCGAAAAACGATTCTTTTAGCGAGTTGTGCACAAAGGTTTTTCGTCCAAGGTCTTAACTTAGGCTAACTTTTGTACGTACGCCCTCACGTATATACTCTGGAAATACGGAGTATAACATTCTCCCCTCCTTAGAAACATTCGTCCCGAATGTTCCTTCCCAAGACAGATAACGATAAGGTTCCTTATAACTTAAACAGTTCGTAAATGCCACATACAGCCACAAAACAATACTTAGGCATATATGACAATGAAAATTTACAAGTAGGAAAGTGAGTTACCTGGAGGTGTGGGAAATAGGTGAGGATACTTCTGCCTCATGTCCTCCTCAGCTTCCCACGTCATCTCCTCCCTGAGCTCGTTCCGCCACAAGACTTTGACGGAAGCCACGTCCTTGGTCCGCAGACGCCTAACCTGACGATCGATTATCGCTATGGGAATCTCCTCATACGATAACCCCTCGGTCACCTGGACATCGTCAATCGGGTGTACCCTAGATGGATCCCCGATACATCTCCTCAGCATGGAAATATGAAACACCGGATGCACTGCCTCCAGATCGGACGACAGATCCAACTCATAGGCAACCTTGCCTACCCTGCGGACAATCTGATAGGGCCCAATGTACCTTGGGCTGAGTTTCCCTTTCTTCCCGAATCTCATCACACCCTTCATGGGTGACACCTTCAGGAAAACCCAATCATCAACTGCGAACTCCAGATGCCGACGACGATGATCTGCATACGACTTCTGTCGACTCTGAGCTGTCAATAGCCGCTCTCGGATAAGCTTCACCTTATCCACTGCCTGCTGCACCAAGTCTGGTCCCACTAACTGTACCTCGCCCACATCGAACCAGCCTATCGGCGATCTGCACTTCCTCTCATACAAGGTCTCATAAGGCGCCATCTGAATACTGGAGTGGTAGCTATTATTATACGCAAACTCAACTAGAGGCAAATGATCCTCCCATACCCACGAAGTCAATAACACAAAGCTCGCAGATATCCTCAAGAGTGCGGATAGTGCGCCACCGGCCGTCTGTCGTGCGTGGATGGAATGCGATTTCGGGCTCACCGTCCCCTAAACCCTTCTAGAAAGACCTCCGAAGTTGGCGTAAATGGGCTCTGCATGCGATATGATCGAAATAGGGACTCCATGCGATCGGCGATCTCTCGGATGTAAAGTCGGCATAATCTCACCGGTGAAAGGTCGTCCTGACGGGAAGAAAATGGGCTGATTTCGTCAGCCTGTCGACGATAACCCAAATAGAATCATGCTTCCTCGGAGTGCGAGGTAATCCTGTGATAAAGTCCATGTTGATCACCTCCCACTTCCAGGTCGGGATCTCTATCGTCTGCAACAAACCACCAGGCCTCTGGTGCTCTATCTTCACCTGCTGACAACACGGGCACTGAGCTACAAACTCTGCAACGTCCCTCTTCAAGCCATCCCACCAATACACAGATCTAAGGTCGTGGTACATCTTGGTCGACCCCGGATGGATAGAGTAACGCGCGCTGTGTGATTCCCCTAGAACCTGCTGCCGAAGTCCTGAAACGTCTGGAACACACAACCTGCCCTCAAACCTTAGCACCCCATCAGGTGCTACCTCAAAAGGACCCTTCCCCTCACGAAGAGCCGTATCACGATAACGTGTCAAAACCGGATCCTCGAACTGTTGCCTCTTCACCTCCTCGACGATGGAAGACTCGGCAACCTCACGAACTCGAACCCCACTGCTATCAGAATCAATCAAACGGACACCAAGGCTCGCTAACTGATGCAAATCGCGAACCATGCCCCTCCTCTCTGGCTGCACATCTGATAGGCTACCCATCGACCTACGACTAAGGGCATCTGCCACAACATTGGCCTTCCCGTGGTACAGATATCGGCGTCATAATCCTTAAGCAACTCTAACCACCGTCTCGCCGTAAGTTCGGCTCCTCTGGTGAAGATATCTTGGAGGCTCTTGTGGTGCGTATAAATATCCATGAACCCCATACAAATAGTGCCTCGGATCTTGGCGTGAATCACCGCCGCGACTCCAAATCATGGGTGGGGTAGTTCCTCTCGTGTTTCTTAATTTGTCGGGATGCGTGCGCTATAACTCTACCTGCTGCATCAACACACATCCCACTGATGCACGGCGCATCACAATACACGACATAACCATCTGGACCTCCGGAAGAGTAAGAACGAGGCGATCGTCGCCTCCTTCAAGAATCGAAACCACGCTCACAAGCATCACCATCAAACTTAGCCGCTTCTCGAGTCACCTAGTCAATGGTGCGAGATAGAAGCAAACTTCTACGAACCGCCGATAATAACTGCGAGGCCCGTAAAATCGCGCCTGGCCGGAGTAGTAGGTCTAGGCCAAGTCCTGATCGCCTCGATCTTGGCGTATCCACTGAATACCATCGCCCGACAATATGCCCAAGAAAAGCCACGAAGCCAACCAAAACTCACATTTGGAAAACTTGGCGTATAAATCGCTGTCCGGAGAACTCACAAGATCGCCTCAAATGCTCGCGTGCTCCTGCTCTGGCGAGAATAAACCAAGATATCATCAATGAACACTATCACAAGCGTGTCCAAAAATGGTTTGAACACTCGGTTCATCAAATCCATGAATACCGCCGAGCATTGGTCAATCAAAGACATGACCACGAACTCATAATGCCCGTACCGGGTCCGGAATGCAGTCCTAGGGACATCCACCTCTCTGACTCGCACCTGATGATAGCCCGATCGCAGATCAATCTTGGAGAAACATCTCGCACCCTGCAACTGATCGAACAAATCATCAATCCTGGGAAGGGGGTATCTGTTCTTAATGGTCACCTTGTTCAGCTGCCTGTAATCAACACACATGCGCAGCGTCCCGTCCTTCTTCTTCACGAACAATACCGGCGCTCCCCAGGGAGAAACACTTGGCCTGATGAAGCCCTTCTCCAGCAAATCTCTAAGCTGATCCTTCAACTCTCTCAACTCGGCAGGTGCCATTCTGTATGGCGGAATGGAAATAGGCCGAGTGTCTGGCAGCACATCGATACAAAACTCTATCTCCCTCTCCGGAGGGATACCTGGGAGGTCGTCTGGAAACACATCTGGGAACTCCCTGACTACTGGAACTGACTGGAAATCTGGTACCGCAGCCTCAGTATCAAACACCCGAATAAGATGGTAGATATACCCTTTCTGCACCATCTTCCTAGCCTTGAGGTAAGAAATAAACCTACCCCTCGGCGATACAGTGTTCCCCTCCCACTCAATAACCGGCTCCCCAGGAAACTGGAACCGTACCACTCTCTCCCTGCAGTCTACACTGGCGTAGCAAGAAGCTAACCAATCCATGCCCATGATCACATCGAAATCAGTCATGTCCAACTCTATCAAGTCGGCTAGGGTCTGACGACTGCATATGGTCACCGGACAAGCCCTATATACACGTCGAGCTACCACCGAATCACCCACTGGCGTAGCTACCTCGAAAGGGTCTATGGACTCAGGCTCTATCCCTATCCTACTAGCAATAAGGGGAGATATATAGGACAGAGTAGAACCCGGATCTATCAAGGCATACACATCAAATCCGGAAACTGATAAAGTACCTGTGACGACGTCAGGCGACGCCTCCTGGTCCTGCCGGCTGGACAAGGCATAAATGCGGTTCTGAGGACCGCTAGAACTGGGACCCGCGCCACGACCTCTGCCGCGACTGGCCGTCCATGAGTACCGCCTCCGGGCGTAATCGTAGGGACGAAGAACCGGCGACGAACCAGTAGCCGAGCCCTACCACCGCCACGCCGGTCGGACAGTCCCTCGCAAAGTGACCTGCCGGCCACAATCAGTAACAAGCTCCCGGCGATCACACTTCCCGTAATGGGATCTACCGCATCGGCCACACTGAGGGGGGGTGGTCCCGATCGGTCCGCACCTCTGCTACCCTGGACGTCTGAAGTCCTGGGGCCCTGGTCTGTCCTCGAAGACGGTGCAGGAGTGCTCTGAGCTGGCTGTGGTGCAAATCTAGGCTATCGCCAGGCCGCCCACCCCGAGAGCTACCAAAGACCACCGCCATCCCGCCTTCTTCTCGCCGTCACAACTCGTCGCCTCTACGCCTCACATCCAAGTGCATGAGCTGCGCACGGGTAATATCCATGCTGGTGAAGAGCCACACCCGCACAAGACTCGGCCATATAATCATCTAGCCCGTGGCGTGGCGATGCACCGCCCTCCATATCGCTACCAATGCGGGGATATATCGAGCCAACGAATCAAACTCAACGTTGTACTCCCTAATGGCGTGCGCCTCTCAGACAAGAATAAAAATATGTCAGCCCGTGCCCTCCTCATCTGTGGAGGCAAGAAGTGAGTGAGGAAAGCCTCCGAGAACTCATCCCAAGTAGCTGGGTACGCGTGCTCTCCCCGGGATAACTCCCACGAATCAAACCAATCGACCGCGGTATCACGCGGCCGACGCGAACCGGCGTCACGGACTCGGTCTCTGAAGCCTTGATCACCCGTGATGATCCTTCAGAGGCGACGGATGAACTCTCGCGGATCATCTCGTGTCTCGACCCGTAGAACTCTGGCGGGCTACAACTCAGGAAATCCCGTAGCCTCAAACTATTCGCTTCGGGTGAACCACGGTACTACTGGCCGAATCGAATCTGCGTCCAAATTATCCTCATGTCGACCACAATCCTGGCGATGGCGGGCCGTCTCCTTGTACCCTAACTCTCGCGCCGTGGGACCGGAGGTACGCATGCGTGGTCTCTCTGGGCCGGGCGGCGTCATGGAACTCGCCGTCTCGGGTATAGATCGGGCACGAGCCTCGTGACTCTCGGTGTCCTACTAGCGGCTCTCACGCTTGCCGCTTCGGGCCGGGTTGCCTTACGTGAGGCATAATCATGAAAAGGAATACGTTAGAGAGGTTCAACTCATAACACAGCTCTAAAGCACGATCTCAGAGTGAGAAGAATGGAAACCAATCCTAAATATCCTATAGCCTCCTGATTATTGGTGTGGTGCACAACACACCGATAATCAAAACTCTACTAGATACGATGCAGTAGACACTTTCCGAGGATTAAGCGCTCGATACCACTTTTGTCACGACTGCCTCGGCCCATGGATCGTGCCTTACCCGGGCACCCAAGTAGTCATACATCAGAGTAATCAGCGGAATATAAAACAAGACATGAAACAGTTGTAAAATGAGACACAGTTTTATGTGAGAAAATGTCACCTTTCGGCATATATATATAAACATAGTTTAGCAGTTACATCCCAACTGTACTATAGGACTACAGACCTCTAAGAAGATAAACAACTATGGCGGGACAGGGCCCCGCCATACCCTGAATGTACAAAACTATATACAACAATAGGGAGATCATACCCAAAAGTCGAGCCTCCGGAGAAGATGGAGCTCCTGACACCAAAGCAAAAGATCCTAAGGATGTGGATCTAGCACCTGCTTGCCCTTACCTGCGGCATGAACGCAGCCCCCCGAAGGAGGTCAGTACAACAGATACTAAGTATGTGAAACTGTAAAATACTTAAATGAAATCATATCATTTTAAAACCAATTTTACAAATATGCATTTAAACAACCAATGTATCGCACATAGTGCCACATCATAAACAAGAGCAACAATAGGTAAATCAGAATCGGTCTTTTCTAGGCTGCGAATGATCGAAGCAGGGCCAATCGCCCATAGCATCATTATGCAAGCCTAATCCTGGACTCTCGTAGTCCGCATAGGCCACTCACATAGGCCCGCATGAGGTATAACCCCGCATCGAGGGTAGCTACTCCTCGGCATCATCCTAGACTCGTAGTCCGCATGGCCACATAGACCGCATGAGGTATAACCTCGCACACTAACCTGGAACTCTCGTAGCTCCGTATAGGTCCCCTGGACCCGCATGAGATATTCTCGAATCATGGTCCTGCATCGCTGAGTCTACCCCGTCGGAGGCGACAACCCCAGATCATGTCAAGAGGTGAGTGATATAGTACTAACATAACAACTTATTGTTAAACAACATAAGCACAAATAAGAATGACCTCTTTACACAAACGTTACAAGATACTAACACACATAGCATCACAATATGTCTACTCATCAAAACCATCTTATTATACTTTTCAGAAATCAATACAAGTTTTTTATAAACACATAAGTAAACTGTTCCTTTTTATAAATCTTAAGCCGTTATACTTAACTTCCCATAAAGCTAGTATAACCCTTAAGCTTCTTGTTTTTAAAAACAATTATTCTTCTTCTTTCAAAACTGATTTATAATTCTTTTAAAAGACTTCAAGATCTTTATTATTCAGGCTTAAGTCAAAAGACATTGCCGTAAAACTACGTTCAGTTAACACACGTACGTCTACCGTACTATATATATATTTAAAATATCATGCTCAAGAGTATAGGAAGAATCACATACCTTCTCGGCGAAATCCACCTGCCAAGTCGAATATGTCGCGCGCAGAGTAACAGCCTATAATAGTCAAAGACGTCTATCAAAGTCTAGACTACTCTGTAGGACAATCTAAGCAGGGGGTTCTCTATTCTACGGAAAATCGGGCAGCACTTCCCTACCCGGTGAGCTATATAAGTCTCATCAGAATACAAATTCTATGTAAGTACAGTTCAAACTTCTTTACATGTTCTGGGGTGATTAAGTTCAATTCTCTTCTGTAATATCCTTCTATGTGATTACAGTTTGATACTCTTCTTTTAATATCCTTCTATGTATTTATACCTATTCCTATACTTCTACAGTATGTATTCTCCAATTACAATAGAAGGATAAGATTATTTACCTCGATAAGCCCAATATTATCCAAGATAAAAGTCGATCCTGAGCGAGGTTTAGCTCCTAGTCTGAACGCTCCGATAGCTCCAAGAAACCTTTAGAAGTTCTTCACAACTTCTGCTAAGTACTAAGGGATTTGGGCTAGGGTATTTAGGAATAGTAACTATACTTGGAAGACAACATTTCTACCAAGGGAGGGGGGTAGGTTTCGGCTAGGGCTACTAGGCTAGAGGGGGGGTGTTTCGGCCAAGGCCTTCACAAGGGGAGGGGGAAGTGTTGGACGAAAAACTCACAAGGGAGAGGGAGGGATTTTAGACTTGGAAAGTTTGTTTTGTGGATGAAGAACTCTTCATCTTAAGGGGGGGTATTTATAGGTCAAGCAATGGCCAACCAATGGCCAAGATGAAGCCAAGTGCAAGGCAAGTGTAGGGTGAGGATTCACCCAAGTGCCCTTATCCATCTACCACACACAAATATCCTACCAACTCCTTGACAAAACAAGGCCACCAATTCGGCTCAATGGACGCCTCAAGTCCGCCAACTAGAGGGTGACAAGTGTCGCCCTCTCGTTGGTCCAAAATGTTTCGTCTCTCGGAAAAATCCGAAAAAATTATAAATGACATAGCCGTAATTTACCCTACGCAAGTTTAGTAAAACGTTTCGTCGAAAAACGATTCTTTTAGCGAGTTGTGCACAAAGGTTTTTCGTCCAAGGTCTTAACTTAGGCTAACTTTTGTACGTACGCCCTCACGTACATACTCTGGAAATACGGGGTATAACATATACCTAGACAACATAAGACACACAATCAACCCTCAACCGTTTATGGTTCTCACGGTTGTGTTCGTTTCAGCCATGAACACCGTCTGGTCTCATGAGTGCATAGAGAATGGGCCTTTACTGTCATTCCCCTTTAAAGCGGCTTACACTTAACACTCAGATAGGTGATTTCTAAACATGTGGTCCTATAGCCACATTATCTGGTCATACATTGCCAGATTTAGATAACCATTAAAAAACCTTAATGCTTTATTAACTCATTAACAAGCCATAAAGTCTTATCCTTATTTCTGAACATTGTCTTCATCCGAGAATGGGTTGAGTTATTTGACAATGTTGAACCGTCAGTCACAACTTTGTTTGATCTCCTTGAACCTAGCTCTTGGGATCTCCAGTCTGCTAGGTAGAGTTACCGCCATGATGACTTGTCCTTGGCCTTAACCCTATTCCCATTGATGATCTACCAACTCTCTCTCTAGATAAGCCTTTTGTAAGAGGATCCGCCACGTTATCTCTTGACTTTACATAATCAATTGTGATAACGCCACTAGAGAGGAGTTGTCTAACGGTATTGTGTCTCCGTCGTATGTGACGAGATTTCCGTTATACATTACGCTCCCTGCCCTACCTATTGCTGCTTGACTGTCACAATGTATACATATAGGAGCCAAAGGTTTGGGCCAGAATGGAATATCTTCTAAGAAATCCGGAGCCATTCAGCTTCTTCACTGGCCTTGTCTAAAGCTATAAATTCTGATTCCATTGTAGAGTGGGCGATGCATGTCTGTTTTGATGATTTTCAAGACACTGCTCCTCCGCCAACGGTGAAAACATATCCACTCGTGAATTTAACTTCAAACGATCCGGTGATCCAATTTGCATCACTATATCCCTCAAGTACTGCGGGATATTTATTATAATGCAAAGCATAGTTTTAGGTGTGTTGTAACTATCTCAAGACTCGTTTCATTGCCATACAATGAGTTTGATTGGGATTACTCGTGAATCGACTCAGCTTGCTTATAGCACATGCTATATCTGGTCGTGTACAATTCATAATATACATCAAACTTCCCAAAACTCGTGCAAAGTCCAATTGTGAGTCACTTTCATCTTCATTCTTTTGAAGTGCAAAACTTACATCAATTGGAGTATTTGCAACATTGAAATTTAAATACTTGAACTTGTCAAGTACTTTTTCAATATAATGTGACTGTGATAGTGCTAGACCTTGTGGAGTTTTATGGATCCTAATTCCTAAGATCAAATCAGCAACCCCTAAGTCTTTCATGTCAAATTTGCTAGCGAGCATACGCTTCGTAGCATTTATATCGACAATATTTTTACTCATTATCAACATGTCATCAACATACAAACAAACAATGACTTCATGATTTTGAGTATTTTTAATGTAAACACATTTGTCACACTCATTAATCTTGAATCCATTTGCCAACATTGTTTGGTCAAATTTCGCATGCCATTGTTTGGGTGCTTGTTTAAGTCCATAAAGTGACTTAACAAGTCTGCACACTTTCCTTTCTTTACCAGGAACCACAAAACCCTCAGGTTGTTCCATGTAAATTTCTTCCTCCAATTCTCCATTTAAGAAAGATGTCTTGACATCCATTTGATGGATTTCAAGACCATATACGGCCGCCAGTGCCACTAACACCCGAATAGATGTTATTCTTGTTACCGGCGAGTATGTGTTAAAGTAATCAAGACCTTCTTTTTGTCTATAACTTTTGACCACAAGTCTTGCCTTATATTTGTCAATAGTGTCACCAGCTTTCATTTTCCTTTTAAAAATCCATTTTGATCCTAAAGGTTTATTTCCAGGAGGAAGATCAACTAACTCTCATGTATGGTTGTTTAAAATTGATTCAATCTCACTATTGACTGCTTCTTTCCAAAATGTTGAATCAGAAGATGACATTGCTGCTTTAAATGTTTGAGGCTCATTTTCAAGCAAGAATGTTACAAAGTCTGGTCCAAAGAAAGTAGATGTCTTTTGACGTTTGTTACGCCTTAGATCCTCTTTGCTTGGTATACTTTCCTTTGGTTCTTCCCGCGGTCGTTTAGATCTTTCACTTGACGACTCACATTCAGTTTTATACGGATAGATGTTTTCAAAGAATTCAGCATTATCTGATTCAATTACCGTATTAACATGAATTTCGAGATTGTCCGATTTGTGAACCAAAAACCGACAAGCTTTGCTGTTTGTAGCATAGCCAATAAAAACACAATCCACAGTTTTTGGTCCGATTTTTACCCTTTTGGGCAAAGGAACTTGGACCTTCGCTAAACACCCCCACACTTTGAAATATTTCAAGTTGGGTTTTCTTCCTTTCCATAGATCATATGGAATAGATTGTGTTTTGCTGTGGGGTACTCAGTTGAGTTGTTATACCCCGTAGTTCTGGCCTTGCGTATGAGAGCGTACGAAAGGGGTTAAGACTTAAAATTTTAGAAAGATAGGTTGTCAGAATGATTCGGACGGGTTTTTAGTCAACTTTGAGGCGGGTTATGACCTGTTACATTGAGAGTTCCTATGTGTTTCAAAGGCCTAGTGTGTAGTTCGTTGAGTCTAGTTTCCAACGCAACCAACCGTTCGTCGAGGGTATCGGAGTAGAAAGTTATGAAGGTTGCAAGTTCGGCTGTGATCGGACAGAAAGTGTTTGGTCGAGGCCGCGCGCGCCGGATCAGGGCAGCGCGCCGGATGCAGGGCCGCGGCGCCGGATATTCTGAGGAGCGCCAAGTTGCAGCCACGGGTTAGGCCGCGGACCGGAAGTTCTGTGAGGTGGCGGAGGTTTCAGCCATGGCGCCATTCGCAGGCCGCGCGGAGTTTCGCGAAAACCGAAATCATATATTTTCTTTTAAAAGGCCATGGGAGGGTGACAAGTGTCCCCCATCTGATTTTGCATGCACTACTTATTGACCAAGTCTTGAAGACTTGGTCATTCTTCAAGTTCTTCTCTCTCTCTAAAGATAAAAGCTCTTCCTTCTCTCTAGAAAATCAAGAATAAATCAAGGATTGAGAAAAATCTGAAAAATGTGGCAAGAAGGAAACTTGTTGGCAAGCTTGTAGAAGTTGTTGTGGTGGTGTTTTTGGAAAGGAGGCTAGCAAATTTGTTGGAATAATTTTGGCTAAAGCTCTAAGGTAACAATTCTTCTCTATTTGTTAGTTTATGATGTTGCATGTGAAGAAGAAAGAACTTGTAGTGGTAGATATTGCTCTTAGAAGAATTGCATGTAGGAAATATGGGTTGGATATGAAAGGATTGAATAAGGTTAGGATGTGGACATGTTGTAGCCTAAATTTTACCTTAAACTTGTTAAGTTAGTTGTTATGCATTGTGGGGCAGAATTTTACACATCCAAGTTTAGGTGTGTAATCCCCTTTGAAATGTTTGGATTGTTGGGCCTTAAAAGTGGCGTTTGGGTGTTGAATTCGGCCTTGAAAAAGGTGGCAAAGTATGTAGAAACAAAGGAAATGTTGCCCGATTTTCCGTAGGATTTAGTGACCTTGCACTTGGAGTATTCTACATTGTAACTAGAGGTTAATAAACGTATTATGGTCATTATAGGTTGACGTACTACGTGTGGTGTATTGGACTTAGCAAGCGGATTAACCGAAGAGGTATGTGAAACTTTCTTATCTCTTGAGCATGAGTAGTTATAACTATATAATACGGTAGACGTACGTGTTTTAAATGAAGTAAATCCTTTTGGTATCTTTGTCTTATTTTTAAAGAATGTCTAGGTTGGTTGAGTTAGAGAGTTAACTCACTTGTTCTTGAGGAATGATTTATTCTAATAAGGTAGACAATGATTTCTTGACAGGAAAAATGTATTTTGAAAATTGTGTAAACTGATTTGAAGTATAGGTTTCTTGGTTAATAAAAGAACGGAATTGTTTATAAGGAGTTATAACGGCTTTATGGGAAGTTAGTTATAACGACCTTATGAAAGGATATGAATGCCTTAATTTCTAAAGCATAAAGTTAGTATAACGACTTTATGGGGAGTTGGTTATAATAATTTTATGGAAGGTTAAAGAGTTGGTTTTTCTTGAATAAGGTAAACATAGATGGAAGAATTAAAATTAAGAAGGGCAATTCGAATTAAAAGCATTTAGTATGAGTTTACTCGGATGTACCGTCAGTGATGAAGGATTCCACGGGTATGCTTCCATGGTCATAGTATGAGTTTACTTGGACGTACCGTCAGTGATGAAGGATTCCACGGGTATGCTTCCATGGTCATAGTACGAGCTTACTTGGACGTACCGTCAGTGATGAAGGATTCCACGGGTATGCTTCCATGGTCATAGTATGAGCTTATTTAAGACGTACCGACAGTGATGTGAGATTCCACGGGTATGCATCTTGGACATGCTTACGTTGAGGGATTACGAGGCATGCAGCACGAGGTTACCTAGACGTACCGACAGTGATGTAGGATTCCACGGGTATGCTTCCAGTGTGGTTGTGACATTTGTATATTCTGTGGATTTGCTACCCACGATGCGAGGAATACCTCATGCGAGTCCGTAGGGCTCATGCAAGTGAAATAGTCCCATGCGGGTGAGTACAACCTATGCGAGGAATACCTCATGCGGGTCCACATGACCCATGCGGGTGAAAGAGTCCAGGAGTAGGAGTGCTTGATGATACTGTGAGGCGGATGACCTTGCTTTGATCATGAGCTTCCTATTTTCATGCAGTATAGTATATGCTTGTTATTCTCGTTGTTGGTAAGGCACAATGTTCTGTAAACTGATTTTCATACATGTCTCCAGTTATTTTAGACTTATGAGATATTTTCAGTATTTTCCCAGTTTCGCATAATTGGTACCTGTTAGATCGACCTCCTTGGCCGCGTTAAATGTCGCAGTTGAGGTATGTAACTTCGAGCCGCACTCTGGGTCACCGTTTCAGCTGAAAGCTCCATTTCTCCGGAGGCTTTGTCTTTTGGTACGGTTCCCTGAGGTTATAGACTTTTGTACATTCAGGGGGTATGGCGGGGCCCTGTCCCGCCACAGTTGTTATTCCTAGAGGTCTGTAGTCACGTTGTGGTTTGGGCTGTAAGAACAAAGTTGTACTGTTTTACTTTTGAGTAAGTATATTTTTATGAAAGGCGGCCTTGTCGACTAGCCAGTGATGTTTACTATCTACAGGTTATGTGTTATGTATGTTCCGCTGCTATTCTCTGATGTATACCTGAATGGGGTGCCCCGGTAGGGCACCAGTCGCGGCCCCGGGGTCGGGTCGTGACAAAAGTGGTATCAGAGCAGTTAGTCCTCGGAAAGTGTCTACAGACCGTGTCTAGTAGAGTCTTGATTATCGGTGTGTTGTGCACCACATCTATAATCGTGAGGTCAGGACATTTAGGATTAGTTTCCATTCTTCTCTCGAGATCGTGCCATAGAGGCCCTACTAGGTTGAATCTCGCCGACCTCTTCTTATGTACGATTATGCCTCACGCAAGGCTACCAGAGCCCGTGGCGGCAAGGCGATTGAGGAGCTGCAAGTAGGATGCGAGAGGCTACGAGGCACAGCCCGCCTTTACCGGAGATGATGTTTCGGCGAGTTCCACGACGTCGCCACCAACGGAGTTCGAGGCGGCGGCCATCGAGACAGTACTGAGCCTCCAGTTCCACACCGGGCAGAGTATGGGATTACGGAGAGCGGTCGGTTGTTGACTAGCATTGTGGCAGGGCAGCTCCGCCAGGAGCCGGTAGCTAACCCTAGAGCCGACAGTTTAAGGATTCGGGATTTCCTGAGTTGTGATCCACCCGAGTTCTATGGGTCGAGGTCTGAGGAGGATCCTCAGGAGTTCATTCGGCATGTGCGGCGGACTATGCAGGTGCTTAGGACCTCGGAGACGGAGTCTGTTGTGTTAGCTTCTTACCGGTTACGCGATATTGCATTGAATTGGTTTGAGGCGTGGGTGTTGTCTAGAGGTGTGGGTGCTCCTCCAGCTATTTGGGATGAGTTCACGGAAGCCTTCCTCGGTCACTTTTTGCCCCCTGAGACGAGGAGAGCCCGCTTAGATAGGTTCTTGGCATTGAGACAGAATGGGAGGACCATCAGGGAGTACAACCTGGAGTTTGATTCATTGGCCAGGTATGCGCCCACTATTGTGGCGGACATGGTGGATCGAGTTCACCGCTATGTGATGGGGTTAGATCGTTACATGGTTACTGCATGTCTGGGAGTGGCTCTTCAGCCAGGTATGGATATTGCCAGGATGCAGGCGTATGCACAGGGGATTGAGGACAGGGAGAGTGAGGCGGCCAGGTCGGCCACCAAGAGGGCCAGGACGACGGGATTTCAGGATAACTTTCAGGGTGGACAGCCTCAGCGGCAGGCTAGGTCTACATTTTTGCCGACGCAGAGTGCCCTTCCCGGTCTTCCGGCGGGTGGTTTGACCGCCGGGGATATTCGGGAGCAGGTCAAGGCTCCAGGGCGGCAGGTTCACAGGTGTCCGAAGATAGTAGCCAGGGGAGGCCACCTTTGCCTCGGTGTGGTCACTGTGGTAGATCTCATTTTGGGGAGTGTCGGACTAGGTCGACAGCTTGTTATGCTTGCGGCCAACAGGGCCATTTGGCGAGAGACTGTCCGACCAGAGGTGGCACTGGTGGGATGGCACAGTCTATTGGATCAGTTGCGGGTTCTTCACCTTCAATGGCTAGGCAGGATGTTCATGCACCGGCAGGACGCGGCAGAGGCCGTGGTAGCAGTTCCCAATTTTAGCGGTCCTTTGACCCGCCTATGTGATGTCAGGTATATCTTTGACCCTTTAGAGATTAGTATACATGATAGGATTGTTATATGATTTAGTGTCATGAACGGAGGATATTGGGACTATGTACATGTGATAGAATAAGTTGGTAAATACGAGGCAATTTCATTGGCAGTGAACGGGAGTAAGTGGTAATGGTTCATGTTTTGGGTTCGTTTTCTGTTTGACTTACGATGAATGGGTATGCGTGTGCGATATCTTAGGGTCATAAGTGGCATTATAAGGTCCCATTAAGCGTGAAGTACGAGGAGGTACCGAGGAATAGTAGATTGGCTCAAAAGGAACATTCGGGGACGAATGTTTCTAAGGGGGGAAGAATGTTATACCCCGTAGTTCTGGCCATGCGTATGAGATCGTACGAAAGGGGTTAAGACTTAAAATTTTAGAAAGATAGGTTGTCAGAATGATTCGGACGGGTTTTTAGTCAACTTTGAGGCGGGTTATGACCCGTTACATTGAGAGTTCCTATGTGTTTCAAAAGCCTAGTGCGTAGTTTGTTGAGTCTAGTTTCCAACGCAACCAACCGTTCGTCGATAGGGTATCGGAGTAGAAAGTTATGAAGGTTGCAAGTTCAGTGCGCAGTCGGACAGAAAGTGTTTCGGTCAGGGGCCACGGGGCCGCGGCGCCGGATATTCTGAGGGAGCGCTGAAGTTGCAGCGCCGCGGCGCCGGAAGTTCTGTGAGGTGGCGGAGGTTTCAGCGCCGCGGCGCCGGCTGCAGGGCCGCGGCGCCGAGGCGAAGTTTCTGGCGGAAAAACTGAGGAAATCAGATATTTTCTTTTTAAAAGGCCATGGGAGGGTGACAAGTGTCCCCCCCATCTGATTTTGCATGCACTACTTATTGACCAAGTCTTGAAGACTTGGTCATTCTTCAAGTTCTTTTCTCTCTCTAAATATAAACGCTCTTCCTTCTCTCTAGAAAATCAAGAATAAATCAAGGATTGAGAAAAATCTGAAAAGTGTGGCAAGAAGGAAACTTGTTGGCAAGCTTGTAGGAGTTGTTGTGGTGGTGTTTTTGGAAAGGAGGCTAGCAAATTTGTTGGAATAATTTTGGCTAAAGCTCTAAGGTAACAATTCTTCTCTCTTTGTTAGTTTATGGTGTTGCATGTGAAGAAGAAAGAACTTGTAGTGGTAGATATTGCTCTTAGAAGAATTGCATGTAGGAAATATGGGTGGATATGAAAGGATTGAATAAGGTTAGGATGTGGACATGTTGTAGCCTAAATTTTACCTTAAACTTGTTAAGTTAGTTGTTATGCATTGTGGGGCAGAATTTTACACATCCAAGTTTAGGTGTGTAATCCCCTTTGAAATGTTTGGATTGTTGGGCCTTAAAAGTGGCGTTTGGGTGTTGAATTCGGCCTTGAAAAAGGTGGCAAAGTATGTAGAAACAAAGGAAATGCTGTCCGATTTTCCGTAGGATTTAGTGACCTTGCACTTGGAGTATTCTACATTGTAACTAGAGGTTAATAAACGTATTATGGTCATTATAGGTTGACGTACTACGTGTGGTGTATTGGACTTAGCAAGCGGATTAACCGGAGAGGTATGTGAAACTTTCTTATCTCTTGAGCATGAGTATTTATAACTATATAGTACGGTAGACGTACGTGTTTTAAATGAAGTAAATCCTTTTGGTATCTTTGTCTTATTTTTAAAGAATGTCTAGGTTGGTTGAGTTAGAGAGTTAACTCACTTGTTCTTGAGGAATAGTTTATTCTAATAAGGTAGACAAGGATTTCTTGACAGGAAAAATGTATTTTGAAAATTGTGTAAACTGATTTGAAGTATAGGTTTCTTGGTTAATAAAAGAACGGAATTGTTTATAAGGAGTTATAACGGCTTTATGGGAAGTTAGTTATAACGACCTTATAAAAGGATATGAATGTCTTAATTTCTAAAGCATAAAGTTAGTATAACGGCTTTATGGGGAGTTAGTTATAATAACTTTATGGAAGGTTAAAGAGTTGGGTTTTCTTGAATAAGGTAAACATAGATGGAAGAATTGAAATTAAGAAGGGCAATTCGAATTAAAAGCATTTAGTATGAGTTTACTCGGACGTACCGTCAGTGATGAAGGATTCCACGGGTATGCTTCCATGGTCATAGTACGAGTTTACTTGGACGTACCGTCAGTGATGAAGGATTCCACGGGTATGCTTCATGTTATACCCCGTATTTCCAGAGTATGTATGTGAGGACGTACGTACATTTGTACAAACCCTAATTAGGTTAAGAATGGAATTATGAACTTTCAACGGAAAAGATTCCGAGCCTTGTGAAGGAAATTCTACGTTTTTAATATTTTAACCGATTACGGATTTTTCCGAGAGACGAAATATTTTGGACCATTAGGAGGGCGACATGTGTCACCCTTAGTTGGCTTTGGTTGGACGAATTGGGGGGCCTAGTGGGCAAGTCAAATGGTCAAGTCTTGCAAGTTGATTTTGGTAGTGGGGGTAGGTAAATTGTGGACGTTTTTTGTGAGGTAGTGGAGTCCACATGGCTCATTGTTGTGGTGGGCATGCGTTCCAATATTGTGGTGGACATATGTCCTAATATTGTGGGAGACACTTGGTTGGAAGACCTCATCTTTCACATGGATCCTAATCCCAACCCTCCACTTGTTTTAATCTTGTCCCTTGAGTGTTCTATAAATACCCCCCTTGAGTGAAGACTTCTTCATCCACTCCACACTTTCTAAGTCTCAAAATCCTCTCCCTTGTAGTAGTGTTCTCGTCCCAACTCCCTCCCCCCTTCCTTGTGGCTTCGGCCGAAACCCCCCCCCCCCCCCCCTTGTTAGAAAGTTGTTTCGTCCAAACACCACCCCCCCACCCTTGGTAGAAAGTTGTCTTCTAGTATTGTTGCTATGCCAAAATACCTTAGACAAATACCTTGTAGTATTCCCAAGTTACCTCTATACTAAAATCCCGGAAATACTACCTTATATCCTTTAGTCACAAAACGAAACCCTAAGGAAAATCTTCATTGTTAATTGAAGTATTAAGAAGAAGTTGCGTAAAACTTCTAAGGGTTGTTTGGAGCGGGTTGGAGCACCCAGAGTAGAAGCTAAACGTTGCTCAGGATCGACATTTAAACTTGGATAATTTTGGGCTTATCGAGGTAAATACTCTTGTCCTTCTATTGTAATTGGAAATTACATACTGTAGTAGTTTAGAAATGAGTATAAGATATATAGAAGGATGGTATAAGAGAAGAGAATTGAATTGAAATCACATCATAAGAATATTAAAGAATGAGATTAAAACTGTACTTACATAGGACTGTATTTACAGTAGACTTTTGTAGTTTAACGGGTAGGGAAGTGCTGCCCGATTTTTCCGTAGAATAGAGAACCCTCTGCTTAGAATATTCTACAGAGTAGTCTAGACGTTGATAGACGTATATGGCCTTTATAGGTTGAATGTTCTGCGAGTAGCATGTTCTACTTGGAAGGTGGACAAGGCTAGCCGGGTTATAGCGGTGGAGCATTTTGCTATTAGTCGATAATCGTCGCGAGGTATGTGATTCTTCCTATCCTCTTGAGCATGATATTTTAAAAGAATATATATAGTACGGTAGACGTACGTGTGTTAACTGAACGTGGTTTTACTGCGATGTCTTCTGACTTGAGTCTAATAATAAAGAATCTTGAAGTATTTCAAAAGAATTAAGAATCGTTTTTTAAAGAAGAGTAATACTTGGTTTTAAAAGCTTAAGAGTTATACTAGCTTTATGGGAAGTTAGGTATAACGACTTAAGAGAGATAAAAGGAACGGTTTACTTAATTGTTTGGGAACGCCTTGTATTGATTTCGGAAATAAGAATGAGTATCGAACAAACCACTGCAGCGCTAATAAAGGGAAATGTATTGACTAATTAAGTATTATTAAAACCAGTAGAAACCTCCATCTGCATAGAAGCTAAGATGAGATAAAATGATATTACATTTCCTAGATCATGGCTGCTTTAATATGATTGTTATAAACAAGAATAACCTACTCACACATAAGGCATATGTTACTCAAATTGTTTTAAAAAGGATATTACGTTGTTAAGTGTTTAAAACTATGATCTATGAATCTTTTGAAGATAAGGGACTTGACTAAATTAACTTGATATGAATTTTGTTAAAAAGTGTGAAACCTCATTCATGAGCAATGAGTACTTGGTTTTTAAAGAGTTAATGTATGAAGTACTTCGGGGACAAAAACCCGAACTTGTTGACATAAAGTAGAAAGTACCTTGAGTGAATAACTTGACTATGTTGGTTTGTGATAGCCTTGTAATGCTTCATTGTTGGTTTGATAAGTAAACATGTTATGATGCTACGTGTGTTAGTATCTTGTGATGTTGTGTAAGGGGGTTATTCCTGTTGTGCTTACGTTGTTAAACGTTAAGCCCGTTATCTTATTATTATATCACATACCCTCGACTTGTTATACCGAGGGCTTGCCACCCTGATGCGGTCTATACGGCCTCGCGTCCTGTGTGACTATGCGAGTCGCGGAGTTCCGAGATTGATCATTCGGTGTATTATCCCGTCGCGAGAGTGCCTTATGCGATGCAGTGTGACTATGCGGTCTATGTGACTATGCGATGCGCGGAGTCCGAGAGGGTACCGGGCTAGCTACCCCGTCACGAGAATACCTCATGCGGGCCTATGTGGCCTATCGCGAGCAGCGGTATGCTCAGACTAAACGCACACATTGATCTCGAGGCGGCGGCGGCCGATCATGGTGCGGTCTAGAAAGACCTCGTGATCTGATTTTATAGCATTGATGGTACTGTGGGTTTTAGTAGTCGGCTATGCCTTCGCCGACTTACCGTGCGGTTTATTTTGACACAAGTGGGACACGGTGATCATGTGTATTCCTTGGTGCTTTTATATCATGGATCACGGTGAGGAAGGAATTCCACGCATGATTGATATTGTGGGCATGAGACCCATGGTTATATTGAGTGATGACTTGAGGGCATGAGTCCACGACTTGACATGATTGCATATATGGTGTATCGTAAATTGGTTATCATATATGTCTTCTATTTTATATAGACTATTATGATTTCATTTACTGATTTTTGATTTCACATACTTGGTACTGTTAGATTGACCTCGCCGAGCCGTTCATGCCGCGGTAGAGGTACACGATTGTTGATCCGCTCTTAGGATCACGGTTCAGCGTTGGGAAGCTCCGTTTCTCCGGAGGCTTATCTTTGGTATAGTCCCTGATGTTGTAGATATTTATGTTCATTCAGGGTATGGCGGGGCCCTGTCCCGCCATAGTTGTTTTGCTTCCTTAGAGGTCTGTAGTCCCGTTGTAAAGTTGGGATGTAACTGTTCACTTTGGGGTTTATATATATATGCCGAAAGGCAACTTTTCCTCAGATAAACTGTGTCTCTTTTACATTGTTTCATGTTGTGTTTTTATATTCCGCTGATTACTCTGATGTATGTCTACTTGGGTGCCCGGGTAAGGCACCAGTCACGGGCCCGGGTTCGGGTCGTGACACTTCCATGGTCATAGTACGAGCTTACTTGGACGTACCGTCAGTGATGAAGGATTCCACGGGTATGCTTCCATGGTCATAGTATGAGCTTATTTAAGACGTACCGACAGTGATGTGGGATTCCCCGGGTATGCACCTTGGACATGCTTACGATGAGGATTAGGAATGCGACGAGGTTACGGACGCGTGAAGCGGTGATGTAGGATTCCACGGGTATGCTTTCATGGTCATAGTATGAGTTTACTTGGACGTACCGTCAGTGATGAAGGATTCCACGGGTATGCTTCCATGGTCATAGTACGAGCTTACTGGGCGTCTGGCCGTGATGAAGGATTCCACGGGTATGCTTCCATGGTCATAGTATGAGCTTATTTAAGACGTACCGACAGTGATGTGAGATTCCACGGGTATGCATCTTGGACATGCTTACGATGAGGGATTACGAGGCATGCAGCACGAGGTTACCTAGACGTACCGACAGTGATGTAGGATTCCACGGGTATGCTTCCAGTGTGGTTGTGACATTTGTATATTCCGTGGATTTGCTACCCACGATGCGAGGAATACCTCATGCGAGTCCGTAGGGCTCATGCGGGAGAAATAGTCCCATGCGGGTGAGTACAGCCTATGCGAGGAATACCTCATGCGGGTCCACATGACCCATGCGGGTGAAATAGTCCCAGGAGTAGGAGTGTTTGATGATACTGTGAGGCGGATGACCTTGCTTTGATCATGAGCTTCCTATTTTCATGCAGTATAGTATATGCTTGTTATTCTCGTTGTTGGTAAGGCACAGTGTTCTGTAAACTAATTTTCATACATGTCTCCAGTTATTTTAGACTTATGAGGTATTTTTCGATTTTTTTCCGCGCACTTGGTACTGTTATGCGACCTCTTTCGAAGCTGCGTTCATGCCGCAGGTTGAGGTACGTAGCTTGCTGAGCCGCACTCTTAGGGTCACTGTTCAGCCCTTGGAAAGCTCCATTTCTCCGGAGGCTTTGTCTTTTGGTAAGGTTCCCTGAGGTTATAGACTTTTGTACATTCAGGGGGTATGGCGGGGCCCTGTCCCGCCACAGTTGTTATTCCTAGAGGTCTGTAGTCACGTTTTGGTTTGGGCTGTAAGAACAAAGTTGTACTGTTTTACTTTTGAGTAAGTATATTTTTATGAAAGGCGGCCTTGTCGGCTAGCCAGTGATGTTTACTATCTACAGGTTATGTGTTATGTATGTTCCGCTGCTATTCTCTGATGTATACCTGAATGGGGTGCCCCGGTAGGGCACCAGTCGCGGCCCCGGGGTCGGGTCGTGACATGAGCATTCGATTAGCTGTAAGAATAGCTTCCCCCCACAAGCTCTGCGGTAAACCGGAACTAATTAGTAAGGCATTCATCATTTCCTTTAATGTTCGGTTTTTCCTTTCCGTAATTCCATTTTATTGTGGTGTGTAAGGGGCGGTAGTTTGATGAATGATTCCATATTCCAAACATGTCTCTGCAAAAGGAGATTCGTACTCTCCACCCCTATCACTTCTATTCATTTTGATCTTTTTATTCAATTGATTTTCCACTTCGTTCTTGTATTGCTTAAATGCATTAATTGCTTCATCCTTACTATTAAGCAAATACACATAACAGTATCGAGTGCAATCGTCAATGAAAGTTATAAAATACTTTTTCCCATCACGAGATGGTATTGACTTCATATCACATATATCTATGTGAATTAAGTCTAAAGGATTTGAATTCCTATCAATAGACTTATATGGATGTTTAACAAACTTAGATTCAACACAAATTTCACATTTTGATTTGTTACACTCGAATTTAGGCAATACTTCTAAATTGATCCATTTTCATGTTTTGTAATTGACATGTCCTAAACGAACATGCCATAAATCATTTGACTCAATAAGTAAGCATTTGAATGTTCATTAATATCACAACAACCATTACATTGAGTTTGAAAAGGCCCTGTGAGGTAGCCCTTTCCTATGAACATATCATTCTTACTTATTATAATTTTCTCACTAACCAACACGCACTTAAACCCGTTTTGACGAGTAGTCCTTGAAACTAAATTCTTCCGAATTATTGGAACGTGCGTAACATTGTTGAGAGTCGACCTTGCCTAAGTCATCTTCGTAAGTATCTTCCCATATCCTTCAACCTTGGCGTCATTGCGATTTCCCATAAACAAGACCTCTTGGTCCAATGAGCATATGTTGCAAATGCTTCTTTCGGTAAGAAACATGTCGAGTGGCACCGAATCCAGCCACCACTCCTTTGGGTTTCCAACCAAATTGCACTGACAAAGATTGCACACGGATCATTCGGATCATCATTCATTTCCACCATATTGGCTTGTCTTTTCCCTTGTCCTTTTCTGAGACGACAACTGGCTTTGTGCCGCCTTTCCCACAATTAAAGCGATTGCCCTTGAATTTTTCTTGTTAGAACCCTTCTCTTTCCGGAAGACCTCTTTCTTTTATTGTTCATTTTCGAGCGAGATCTTCAACGATGTTGGCCCCTTCAATAGTGAACTCTTCATCACACGCCCAAATTTTCCTAAGTCTTTACTTAGGCGTGATGGCACTGACAATTATTTCCCACCAGGAGCACCATTTAATTCTCTTTATTTAGAAATTTGAACTTATATTCAAATACGGAGCTATTAATAAAAATAACAATAAAGAGATCTGTTTATGACTTTATTAAAAATATAACGCGAGCTCATGCTCGTGCAAATATTGTTTCTACATAGACATACTGACAAAGATTATTCTAAGTTGGAAGGGAGACCATTCCACATGGGCATTTCCCGAGACACTGTAACTGACATTCTGGACCTGACGAGTACCAAACCCGAAGCAATGGACTTGGTATGACAAGAGGCTGCGGGACGATCGCTAGCCTTGGCGTGGATCCTTTCCTCTATCACGTTTTCCTGAAACATGTTAAATAAAGAGTCAGCCCTACCATCTGGGGCTGAGTGAGAACCTTACCTTGCAATTCAAAGTAACACCACAATATTCCAAGTGCAATCACATTATAACGTAATAAGCATATTTCAAAAACATATCAGGTTACAACATTTTTAATTATGCAACAACTCCTCATAGGAAATTCTCGGTTTAACTAACACTTCATTTTATCTCGTATTATACGTTAAGACATTCCCCTGCATTTCCACATGTTTGTTACATTTATATATTTGTGAACGCGTATTCACTTTTCATATTTATATATAGATGAACATGTATTCATCTTTCATATTTGTTGCGACGTGCAACCCGATCCATTATATTTACGTATTTGTGAACACGTATTCACTTTTCATATTTATATATAGATGAACATGTATTCATCTTTCATATTTGTTGCGGCGTGCAACCCGATCCATTATATTTACGTATTTGTGAACACGTATTCACTTTACGTCTTGTTGCGGCGTGCAACCCGATCCATTATGTTTACGTATTTGTGAACGCGTATTTACTTTACGTTTTGTTGCGGCGTGCAACCCGATCCATTATATTTACGTATTTGTGAACACATATTCACTTTACGTTTTGTTGCGGCGTGCAACCCGATCCATTATGTTTACGTATTTGTGAACGCTTATTCACTTTACGTTTTGTTGCGGCGTGCAACCCGATCCATTATATATTTATATATTTATGTGAACACGTATTCACTTTTCATATTTTTCAGAAGATCGAATAAATATTATTCTCTTTTCTAACATTCTGTCATTCATACTTGTAACGATTATAACTTTTTAACCATAACTCCAACTAAGGTGTTTCTCAAGCGGAAACTAAGGTAAGACGGGGATCTTTCACTGTACCAAATTTCATTTAAAACTACTTTGGGTAACTAACACAAATTTATCCTCAAAACAGCCACATGAAATTTATTTCGGCAGAATTTTTTATTAAACAACACCCAATCTTAGAATAGTCATAACTCCTAATATGTAAACCCGTTCAAGCCCCATAAAATCTCAAAACGATGAGAACAGAGAGCTACACGTCTCCATGTGAACCATACTTTCATATTCTGTACCATTTGGTACAGTTTTACCCTTTTATTCGCTGCCCTTCCTGGATCTCGATAGATCTGAGGCAGAAACTTTAAACAGCGATAACTCTCAATCCGTAAGTCGGATAGACCCCCGTAAGGTCTCAAAATGTCCACAACAGAGATATATAGAACTTTCATTTAGCAGCAATTTTCATATTACCCACAGATTAGTACAGTTTTACGTTTCAACGTCCTGCCCTTCTGGATTCCGATGAATCCGAGGCAGCAACTTCAAACTACAATAACTCTCAACTCGTAAGTCCGTTTTAATAAATATTTATCTATATCTGTCCGTAACAGAGAGATTTACAACCATGTAAATTTTCATATAATTCTAATAAGTAAAACTCAATAAAAACAGTCTGTAATTATGTCTTTCCGAATTTCGACCAAATCTAAGGCAGGAACTTTGAACTATGATAACTTTCAAACCGTATGTCCATTTTACCTCATTTTTGGTTCTATATGATCATATTAGAGAGGTGTACCACTCCTTAGAATTTCATCAAATTCTAACAATTATAACTCAGTGAGAACAGTTCGTAAAGTTCATGACGCAACAAGTTGTCTAAACAATCAAAAGTTCAATATTTCTTTTCAACACTCAATTCTTATTCTAACATGTATTGAACTTAAAATAAAGGATGTTACCAAGAATTTCTGAGTGAGAAAACTCACTTTGTATGTGTGAAATGATTGTTATTCGGTTGCTATAAGGGACCCTTGCTCCCTAGTATTTCTTTTTTTTGTTGTTCTTCTTACTTTCTTGTTTTTTTTTCCAGAATTTTCCTCTTCTTGTTCACTTGTTTTTTTCTGATTTTCTAACATTGATGTTATGTACTTTGTTTGTGTGTAAATACAATGTATAAGTGGAGGTGATTGTATAACTTATGGGAGGGGAAAAGCCAAAATATTGAAGGGAAATGAAAAGGGGGGGAATGGGTAAAGGGAAGGGGTGGGACGTGCATCTGCATGTTTGTTTTTTTTTTTTTTTTCTTATTTTCATTTTATCTATCTATTTATCCAACTTTAACACTAACTCTATCTCATGCAATTTATTCTTTGTTTTCTTATATATATATATATATATATATATATATATATATATATATATATATATATATATATATATATTTATTAACCCAACCACAACTATTATTATTATTTTTTTCCGGATTTTACACTTACGATACCTCTTCTCAGCGGTTTTATTATCTTAGACGAATCACAAGATCCTCCAACTTCATTTCCTTTCTTTTGTGCTTAAAATAATTCTTGAAATCTTTCCACGAAGACGGCAATTTCTCAATCATTGCAGCCACTTGGAATACTTCATTCACTACCATACCTTCAGCAATAAGGTCATGGAAGATAAGTTGAAGCTCTTGAACTTGGGTTCCAACGGTTTTCCCATCAACCATTTTATAGTCTAGGAATTTGGCAACCACAAACTTCTTCAAGCAAGCATCTTCTGTCTTGTACTTCTTTTCAAGTGCACTCCATAGTTCTTTGGAAGTTTCTACTGCACTGTCGACATTGTACAAGTCATCTTCTAAGGCACTTAAAATGTAGCCTTTGCACAAAAAATCAGCCTGTTTCCAAGCCTCAGTAACCATGAACTGCTGGTTGTCAGGCATGTCGGCGGCAGGCACGGGAGGGTCCTCACTGGTGAACTTTTGCAAACCAAGGGTGGTAAGCCAAAAGAACATTCTTTGCTGCCATCCTTTAAAGTTGGCACCGGTGAACTTCGCATGTTTCTCGGTATGAGTGCTGTACGAGTTGTTGTAGTAATGCCGTGCGATTTGCAGAGGTAGTTCGATTTCAATTGCCATTGTTTGTCATCACAAATCGACAAACCGCTTTTAATTAATAAAACCAAAATAGCAATTAATTCACAGACTTCAACGATGAAGATTTTATTTCTTCAAATCGCAGTCGAATTATAAACTTAAACGATGAAGATTTTATTTCTTCAAATCGTAGTATAATTATGAAACTTTAGTATTCCAACAAAGTTTTTATATCTTCGAGTCAGAATACTAATATTCATATGGAGTAGAAAACTACACAAGTTTTAATCTCCTTAAACAGAACGATGAAGTTTTTATGTTCTTCAAATCGTTGCAACAAATATCATACACAACGGTGAAGATTTTATTTCTTCAAACCGAATTAATTTTGATAGAAACGAAGTGCAGTAGATTGTATGTTATATACTTGATGAAGTTTTTATATCTTCAAATCAAGTATCCAAATGATTAGAAAATTATGAAAACTTTAATCTCAACCGGAGTAGAAAATCCGAAGATTTTAGTCTCCAAACAACATACAAGAAAAACACTTTTTTTTTCTTCTGAAAAAACACTTTTTTTTTCCTTTTGGAAAACACTTTTTCATGGACTTTAATATTCCAACGAAGTTTTTATATCTTCAAGTTAGAATATGAAATTTCATACGGAGTAGAAAACCACACAGGTTTTAATCTCCAAACCAGGATACAGATTAAAATAAAATAAACATAATTTCCTTAAGATTGTTGGTATAATAATCTGTATATGGCTAAATAATGTTTCAACACAATCTGTTAATCACTTAGTGAAACATATTACATGATATAAAAATTACTTAACAGTAAATTATGCATGAAATAATAAACGAAAAACAGAATCTGTTTTGGAAAATAATTTCAGAACCGTCGCATGTGCCGCGCACACGACGTAACCGTCCCATGTGCCGCGCACATGCGACATAACCGTCGCCCACGACCAGGAGCACAACTCCCCACTTCGGTAGTTTCCCGCAATCGCCCGCAAATGGGGATAACTGGCCGACGCGGCGGCGCATGGACGTAATCACGCTTATCTCAGCGATCCGCGCCTCAGCCAGGTCATCGATCCGCGCCTCGGCCGACTCAGCATCCAGCCCTGCGCATCCGCGCGCATTGCTCGGCCTACTCAGCGTCCACCTCTGCGCGTCGCCCATGATTTTCGGTCCAGCTCAGCCGTGCGGTTTTGCCCCAACACTTAGGCGTATTTCCTTGCCATCCTGCCCGCATCGTGCCTACACCATGCGCACCCTTCGGCCATCGACCAGCCCATGCCGCCGAGTCCTTGCCTTGTACCGTCTGCCATCGGCCAGTGCCATGCCTTGCCCGAATGCACCGCCCCTTGCCAAGGTTGCCTTTCCTCGACCAGCCCGTGCCTGCCGAGTCATTCCACCCCTTGACTTGGTCGTATCACACGACCCTTGCCAAAGCCTGCATTGCCCTCGTCCAACCGTTTGTCCGAGTCAACCACGACCTTAATCGAGCCCACTTAGTTCAAAATGTGTCCTTAAGGAAATTATTCCCCTCACAGTACTCGAGGTTAACGGAATATCGCCTCCCAAGATAGAACGATTATCTTACCAGAATAGTAGTACTCCAAATTCCGGTAGCAGCGAACCACTCAACGGCAGTATATCACACAGAATGAAGACAAAATAATTTTTGAGTTCAAGAATTCAGGATTGAAAAATTGATTTCATTGAATAAATTCTTGGAATAATCAAGAATTTATAGGTTTGGAGGTACTGATTCTGAATATTTGCAATCATTCAGAATAGTCACCTAATATTTGGAGGGAAATTCGAAAAAGAGAGGGAGAGCCGGACGGGTCGGGTCGGTCGCGGGTCGATCCGTTTGGATTTATTTTTTTAATTAAATTAATTAAAGAAACGTTTGTCCAAAAAGATTATCAATCAATCGATCTTTTGACAAATCCAAATCCAAATCCAAATCCAAAGCCGAGCGAGCGCATGTTCATCCGGTGATCCAATTTGCATCACTATATCCCTCAAGTATTGCGGGATATTTATTATAATGCAAAGCATAGTTTTAGGTGTGTTGTAAATATCCCAAGACTCGTTTCATTGCCATCCAATGAGTTTGATTGGGATTACTCGTGAATCGACTCAGCTTGCTTATAGCACATGCTATATCTGGTCGTGTACAATTCATAATATACATCAAACTTTCCAAAACTCGTGCAAAGTCCAATTGTGAGTCACTTTCACCTTCATTCTTTTGAAGTGCAAAACTTACATCAATTGGAGTATTTGCAACATTGAAATTTAAATACTTGAACTTGTCAAGTACTTTTTCAATATAATGTGACTGTGATTGTGCTAGACCTTGTGGAGTTTTATGGATCCTAATTCCTAAGATCAAATCAGCAACCCCTAAGTCTTTCATGTCAAATTTGCTAGCGAGCATACGCTTCGTAGCATTTATATCGACAATATTTTTACTCATTATCAACATGTCATCAACATACAAACAAACAATGACTTAATGATTTGGAGTATTTTTAATGTAAACATATTTGTCACACTCATTAATCTTGAATCCATTTGCCAATATTGTTTGGTCAAATTTCGCATGCCATTGTTTGGGTGCTTATTTAAGTCCATAAAGTGATTTAACAAGTCTGCACACTTTCCTTTCTTTACCAGGAACCACAAAACCCTCAGGTTGTTCCATGTAAATTTCTTCCTCCAATTCTCCATTTAAGAAAGTTGTCTTGACATCCATTTGATGGATTTCAAGACCATATACGGACGCCAGTGCCACTAACACCCGAATAGATGTTATTCTTGTTACCGGCGAGTATGTGTCAAAGTAATCAAGACCTTCTTTTTGTCTATAACCTTTGACCACAAGTCTTGCCTTATATTTGTCAATAGTGCCATCAGCTTTCATTTTCCTTTTAAAAATCCATTTTGATCCTAAAGGTTTATTTCCAGGAGGAAGATCAACTAACTCCCATGTATGGTTGTTTAAAATTGATTCAATCTCACTATTGACTGCTTCTTTCCAAAATGTTGAATCAGAAGATGACATTGCTGCTTTAAATATTTGAGGCTCATTTTCAAGCAAGAATATTACAAAGTCTGGTCCAAAGGAAGTAGATGTCTTTTGACGTTTGCTACGCCTTAGATCCCCTTTGCTTGGTATACTTTCCTTTGGTTCTTCCTGTGGTCGTTTAGATCTTTCACTTGACGACTCACATTCAGTTTTATACGGATAGATGTTTTCAAAGAATTCAACATTATCTGATTCAATTACCGTATTAACATGAATTTCGGGATTGTCCGATTTGTGAACCAAAAACCGACAAGCTTTGCTGTTTGTAGCATAGCCAATAAAAACACAATCCACAGTTTTTGGTCCGATTTTTACCCTTTTGGGCAAAGGAACTTGGACCTTCGCTAAACACCCCCACACTTTGAAATATTTCAAGTTGAGTTTTCTTCCTTTCCATAGATCATATGGAATAGATTGTTTGTTGTGGGGTACTCTGTTGAGTATTCGATTAGCTGTAAGGATAGCTTCCCCCCACAAGCTCTGCGGTAAACCGGAACTAATTAGTAAGACATTCATCATTTCCTTTAATGTTCGGTTTTTCCTTTCCGCAATTCCATTTGATTGTGGTGTGTAAGGGGCAGTAGTTTGATGAATAATTCCATATTCCAAACATGTCTCTGCAAAAGGAGATTCGTACTCTCCACCCCTATCACTTCTAATCATTTTGATCTTTTTATTCAATTGATTTTCCACTTCGTTCTTGTATTGCTTAAATGCATTAATTGCTTCATCCTTACTATTAAGCAAATACACATAACAGTATCGAGTGCAATCGTCAATGAAAGTTATAAAATACTTTTTCCCATCACGAGATGGTATTGACTTCATATCACATATATCTATGTGAATTAAGTCTAAAGGATTTGAATTCCTATCAATAGACTTATATGGATGTTTAACAAACTTAGATTCAACACAAATTTCACATTTTGATTTGTTACACTCGAATTTAGGCAATACTTCTAAATTGATCAATTTTCGCAAGGTTTTGTAATTGACATGTCCTAAACGAACATGCCATAAATCATTTGACTCCAATAAGTAAGGCAGTGAATTTTCATTAATATCACAACAACCATTACATTGAGTTTGAAAAGGCCCTGGTGAGGTAGCCCTTTCCTATGAACATATCATTCTTACTTATTACAATTTTCTCACTAACCAACACACACTTAAACCCGTTTTTGGCGAGTAGTCCTTGAAACTAAATTCTTCCGAATTATTGGAACGCGTAACATTGTTGAGAGTCGGGACCTTGCCTAAGTCATCTTCGAAGTATCTTCCCATATCCTTCAACCTTGTCTGCAAAGATTTCCCATAAACAAGACCTCTTCTGGTCCAAATGAGCATATGTTGCAAATGCTTCTTTCAGTATAAACATGTCGAATGGCACCAGAATCCAGCCACCACTCCTTTGGGTTTCCAACCAAATTGCACTCTGATAGCATTGCACACAGATCATTCAGATCATCATTCATTTCCACCATATTGGCTTGTCTTTTTCCCTTGTCCTTTTCTGAGACGCATAACTGGCTTTGTGCAGCTTTCCCACAATTAAAGCAGTTGCCTTTGAATTTTTTCTTGTTAGAACCCTTCTCTTTTCCAGAAGGCCTCTTTCTTTTCTTGTTCATTTTCGGAGCAGCATCTTCAACGATGTTGGCCCCTTCAATTGGTGAACTCTTACGATACCTCTTCTCAGCGGTTTTATTATCTTAGACAATCACAAGATCCTTCAACTTCATTTCCTTTCTTTTGTGCTTAAGATAATTCTTGAAATCTTTCCACGAAGACGACAATTTCTCAATCATTGCAGCCACTTGGAATGCTTCATTCACTATTATACCTTCAGCAATAAGGTCATGGAAGATAAGTTGAAGCTCTTGAACTTGGGTTCCAACTGTTTTCCCATCAACCATTTTATAGTCTAGGAATTTGGCAACCACAAACTTCTTCAAGCAAGCATCTTCTGTCTTGTACTTCTTTTCAAGTGCACTCCATAGTTCTTTGGAAGTTTCTACTGCACTGTAGACATTGTACAAGTCATCTTCTAAGGCACTTAAAATGTAGCCTTTGCACAAAAAATCAGCCTGTTTCCAAGCCTCAGTAACCATGAACCGGTTGTCGTGCATGTCGCTGACGCAGGAGGGTCCTCACTGGTGAACTTTTGCAAACCAAGAGTGGTAAGCCAAAAGAACATTCTTTGCTGCCATCCTTTAAAGTTGGCACCGGTGAACCTCGCAGGTTTCTCAGCCGGTGGTACTGCTGTACGCGTTGTAGTAGTAACCGCTGATGCAGTATTTGCAGAGGTAGTTCCAGTTTCAATTGCCATTGTTTGTCACTGTCAAATCGACAAACTGTTTTAATTAATAAAACCAAAATAGCAATTAATTCACAGACTTCAACGATGAAGATTTTATTTCTTCAAATCGCAGTCGAATTATAAACTTAAACGATGAAGATTTTATTTCTTCAAATCGTAGTATAATTATGAAACTTTAGTATTCCAACGAAGTTTTTATATCTTCGAGTCGGAATACTAATATTCATATGGAGTAGAAAACTACACAAGTTTTAATCTCCTTAAACAGAACGATGAAGTTTTTATGTTCTTCAAATCGTTGCAACAAATATCATACACAACGGTGAAGATTTTATTTCTTCAAACCGAATTAATTTTGATAGAAACGAAGTGCAGTAGATTGTATGTTATATAATTGATGAAATTTTTATATCTTCAAATCAAGTATCCAAATGAGTAGAAAATTATGAAAACTTTAATCTCAACCGGAGTAGAAAATCCGAAGATTTTAGTCTCCAAACAACATACAAGAAAAACACTTTTTTTTTCTTCTGAAAAAACACTTTTTTTTCCTTTTGGAAAACACTTTTTTCTGGACTTTAATATTCCAACGAAGTTTTTATATCTTCAAGTTAGAATATGAAATTTCATACGGAGTAGAAAACCACACAGGTTTTAATCTCCAAACCAGGATACAGATTAAAATAAAATAAACATAATTTCCTTAAGATTGTTGGTATAATAATTTGTATATGGCTAAATAATGTTTCAACACAATCTGTTAATCACTTAGTGAAACAGATTACATGATATAAAAATTACTTAACAGTAAATTATGCATGAAACAATAAACGAAAAACAGAATATGTTTTGGAAAATAATTTCAGAACCGTCGCATGTGCCGCACACATGACGTAACCGTCCCATGTGCCGCGCACATGCGACATAACCGTCGCCCACGACCAGGAGCACAACTCCCCACTTCGGTAGTTTCCCGCAATCGCCCGCAAATGGGGATAACCGTCGCATGTGCGGCGCACATGGACGTAACCGCTGCCATCTCAGCGATCCGCGCCTCAGCCAGGTCATCGATCCGCGCGCATTTCTCTCGGCCGACTCAGCATCCCGCCTTGCGCATCCGCGCGCATTGCTCGGCCTACTCAGCGTCCACCTCTGCGCGTCGCCCATGATTCTCGGTCCAGCTCAGCCGTGCGGTTTTGCCCCAACACTTAGGCGTATTTCCTTACCATCCTGCCCGCATCGTGCCTACACCTTGTGCACCCTTCGGCCCTCGACCAGCCCATGCCGCCGAGTCCTTGCCTTGTACCGTCTGCCATCGGCCAGTGCCATGCCTTGCCCGCATGCACCGCCCCTTGCCAAAGTTGCCTTGCCTCGACCAGCCCGTGTCTGCCGAGTCATTCCACCCCTTGACTTGGTCGTATCACACGACCCTTGCCAAGGCCTGCCTTGGCCTCGTCCAACCGTTTGTCCGAGTCAACCACGACCTTAATCGAGCCCACTTAGTTCAAAGTGTGTCCTTAAGGAAATTATTCCCCTCACAGTACTCGAGGTTAACGGAATATCGCCTCCCAGGATAGAACGATTATCTTACCAGAATAGTAGTACTCCAAATTCCGGTAGCAGCGAACCACTCAACGGCAGTATATCACACAGAATGAAGACAAAATAATTTTTGAGTTCAAGAATTCAGGATTGAAAAATTGATTTCATTGAATAAATTCTTGGAATAATCAATAATTTATAGGTTTGGAGGTACTGATTCTGAATGTTTGCAATCATTCAGAATAGTCACCTAATATTTGGAGGGAAATTCGAAAAAGAGCGGGAGAGTCGGACGGGTCGGGTCGGTCGCGGGTCGATCCGTTTGGATTTATTTTTTTAATTAAATAATTAATTAAATTAATTAAAGAAACGTTTGTCCAAAAAGATTATCAATCAATCGATCTTTTGACAAATCCAAATCCAAATCCAAATCCAAATCCAAAGTCGAGCGAGCGACGACGACGGCGCGAGGGGTCCTTGCCCTCTCAACCCTTTTAGCAGCTAGAGAAGGTGTAATGTAATATATACACATCACTTTCCTTCTTTTTTTTCGATGTGGGACAAAAGAGCTTTTTACCCCCTTTAATTTTCATCCCATCATTTCCCATTCACCAATATCAAAACCCAACAATCCCCCACATGAATGGGGAATGGTTATAAGATAAAAGAATGTACGGACGAGTGTGATATACAAGCGAGAATTGATCAGTCTGGATAAGTAGGTTTCCCTTTGAACTTTCCATAGTGAACTTATATCGGATATACTCGATCAATCGGTAGATTTGATATCTTTGAACCGTCGAACTTTGTTGTGTACCTAGACAACATAAGACACACAATCAACCCTCAACCGTTTATGGTTCTCACGGTTGTGTTCGTTTCAGCCATGAACACCGCCTGGTCTCATGAGTGCATAGAGAATGGGCTTTTACTGTCATTCCCCTTTAAAGCGGCTTACACTTAACACTCACATAAGTGATTTCTAAACATGTGGTCCTATAGCCACATTATCTGGTCATACATTGCCAGATTTAGATAACCATTAAAAAACCTTAATGCTTTATTAACTCATTAACAAGCCATAAAGTCTTATCCTTATTTCTGAACATTGTCTTCATCCGAGAATGGGTTGAGTTATTTGACAATGTTGAACCGTCAGTCACAACTTTGTTTGATCTCCTTGAACCTAGCTCTTGGGATCTCCAGTCTGCTAGGTAGAGTTACCGCCATGATGACTTGTCTCGGCCTTAACCCCATTTCCATTGATGATCTACCAACTCTCTCTCTAGATAAGCCTTTTGTAAGCGGATCCGCCACGTTATCTCTTGACTTTACATAATCAATTGTGATAACGCCACTAGAGAGGAGTTGTCTAACGGTATTGTGTCTCCGTCGTATGTGACGAGATTTTTCGTTATACATTACGCTCGCTCTACCTATTCTTTGCTTGGTATCACAATGTATACATATAGGAGCCAAAGGTTTGAGCCAGAATGGAATATCTTCTAAGAAATTCCGGAGCCATTCAGCTTCTTCACCGGCCTTGTCTAAAGCTATAAATTTTGATTTCATTGTAGAGCGGGTGATGCATGTCTGTTTTGATGATTTCCAAGACACTGCTCCTCCGCCAACGGTGAAAACATATCCACTCGTGGATTTAACTTCAAACGATCCGGTGATCCAATTTGCATCACTATATCCCTCAAGTACTGCGGGATATTTATTATAATGCAAAGCATAGTTTTGGGTGTGTTGTAAATATCCCAAGACTCGTTTCATTGCCATCCAATGAGTTTGATTGGGATTACTCGTGAATCGACTCAGCTTGCTTATAGCACATGCTATATCTGGTCGTGTACAATTCATAATATACATCAAACTTTCCAAAACTCGTGCAAAGTCCAATTGTGAGTCACTTTCACCTTCATTCTTTTGAAGTGCAAAACTTACATCAATTGGAGTCTTTGCAACATTGAAATTTAAATACTTGAACTTGTCAAGTACTTTTTCAATATAATGTGACTGTGATTGTGCTAGACCTTGTGGAGTTTTATGGATCCTAATTCCTAAGATCAAATCAGCAACCCCTAAGTCTTTCATGTCAAATTTGCTAGCGAGCATACGCTTCGTAGCATTTATATCGACAATATTTTTACTCATTATCAACATGTCATCAACATACAAACAAACAATGACTTCATGATTTGGAGTATTTTTAATGTAAACATATTTGTCACACTCATTAATCTTGAATCCATTTGCCAACATTGTTTGGTCAAATTTCGCATGTCATTGTTTGGGTGCTTATTTAAGTCCATAAAGTGACTTAACAAGTCTGCACACTTTCCTTTCTTTACTAGGATCCACAAAACTCTCAGGTTGTTCCATGTAAATTTCTTCCTCCATATTTGCCATCTTTCTTAAACAATAATGAAAACTACAGACTCTCGCTATCTTTTATTTGTATTTTAAAATGATGTATGTCACCCGTAAGAAGGCGGTAGCCGGTACCACTATAACGCCCGTCTACAAAATGGGGCTAGTGTTCAGTCTTGATTGGTTCCACCTCTTTGCATTCTCCATTTAAGAAAGTTGTCTTGACATCCATTTGATGGATTTCAAGACCATATACGGACGCCAGTGCCACTAACACCCGAATAGATGTTATTCTTGTTACCGGCGAGTATGTGTCAAAGTAATCAAAACCTTCTTTTTGTCTATAACATTTGACCACAAGTCTTGCCTTATATTTGTCAATAGTGCCATCAGCTTTCATTTTCCTTTTAAAAATCCATTTTGATCCTAAAGGTTTATTTTCAGGAGGAAGATCAACTAACTCCCATGTATGGTTGTTTAAAATTGATTTAATCTCACTATTGACTGCTTCTTTCCAAAATGTTGAATCAGAAGATGACATTGCTGCTTTAAATGTTTGAGGCTCATTTTCAAGCAAGAATGTTACAAAGTATGGTCCAAAGGAAGTAGATGTCTTTCGACGTTTGCTACGCCTTAGATCCTCTTTGCTTGGTATACTTTCCTTTGGTTCTTTCCGCAGTCGTTTAGATCTTTCACTTGACGACTCACATTCAGTTTTATACGGATAGATGTTTTCAAAGAATTCAACATTATCTGATTCAATTACCGTATTAACATGAATTTCGGGATTGTCCGATTTGTGAACCAAAAACCGACAAGCTTTGCTGTTTGTAGCATAGCCATTAAAAACACAATCCACAGTTTTTGGTCCGATTTTTACCCTTTTGGGCAAAGGAACTTGGACCTTCGCTAAACACCCCCACACTTTGAAATATTTCAAGTTGGGTTTTCTTCCTTTCCATAGATCATATGGAATAGATTGTGTTTTCTTTGTAGGGTACTCGATTAGTATTCGATTAGTCATGAGATAGCTTCCCACAAGCTCTGCGATGGCGGAACTAATTAGTAAGACATTCATCATTTCCTTTAATGTTCGGTTTTTCTTTTCCGCAATTCCATTTGATTGTGGTGTGTAAGGGGCAGTAGTTTGATGAATGATTCCATATTCCAAACATGTCTCTGCAAAAGGAGATTCGTACTCTCCACTTCTAATCATTTTGATCTTTTTATTCAATTGATTTTCCACTTCGTTCTTGTATTGCTTAAATGCATTAATTGTTTCATCCTTACTATTAAGCAAATACACATAACAGTATCGAGTGCAATCGTCAATGAAAGTTATAAAATACTTTTTCCCATCACGAGATGGTATTGACTTCATATCACATATATCTATGTGAATTAAGTCTAAAGGATTTGAATTCCTATCAATAGAATGTTTAACAAACTTAGATTCAACACAAATTTCACATTTTGATTTGTTACACTCGAATTTAGGCAATACTTCTAAATTGATCAATTTTCGCAAGGTTTTGTAATTGACATGTCCTAAACGAACATGCCATAAATCATTTGACTCCAATAAGTAAGACGAAGCTGAATTTTCATTAATACTGTCAACAACCATTACATTGAGTTTGAAAAGGCCCTCGGTGAGGTAGCCCTTTCCTATGAACATATCATTCTTACTTATTACAATTTTCTCACTAACCAACACGCACTTAAACCCGTTTTTGACGAGTAGTTCGGCTGAAACTAAATTTTTCGAATTATTGGAACGTGCAGAACATTGTTGAGAGTCAGGACCTTACCGGAAGTCATCTTCAGAAGTATCTTCCCATATCCTTCAACCTTGGCTGTTGCAGTATTTCCCATAAACAGTACCTCTTGGGTCCAATGAGCATATGTTGCAAATGCTTCTTTTGCGGTATAAACATGTCGAGTGGCACCAGAATCCAGCCACCACTCCTTTGGGTTTCCAACCAAATTGCACTCTGACAGCATTGCACACAGATCATTCAGATCATCATTCATTTCCACCATATTGACTTGTCTTTTTCCCTTGTCCTTTTTCGGGAGATGACAATCTGGGCTTTTGTGGCCAGCTTTCCCACAATTAAAGCAGTTGCCCTTGAATTTTTCTTGTTAGAACCGCCTGCTTTTCCAGAAGGCCTCTTTCTTTTCTTGTTCATTTTCGGAGCAGCATCTTCAACGATGTTGGCCCCTTCAATTGGTGAACTCTTACGATACCTCTTCTCAGCGGTTTTATTATCTTAGACGAATCACAAGATCCTCCAACTTTATTTCCTTTCTTTTGTGCTTAAGATAATTCTTGAAATCTTTCCACGAAGACGGCAATTTCTCAATCATTGCAGCCACTTGGAATGCTTCATTCACTACCATACCTTCAGCAATAAGGTCATGGAAGATAAGTTGAAGCTCTTCAACTTGGGTTCCAACGGTTTTCCCATCAACCATTTTATAGTCTAGGAATTTGGCAATCACAAACTTCTTCAAGCAAGCATCTTCTGTCTTGTACTTCTTTTCAAGTGCACTCCATAGTTCTTTGGAAGTTTCTACTGCACTGTAGACATTGTACAAGTCATATTCTAAGGCACTTAAAATGTAGCCTTTGCACAAAATATCAGCCTGTTTCCAAGCCTCAGTAACCATGAACTGCTGGTTGTCAGGCATGTCGTCGGCAGGCACGGGAGGGTCCTCACTGGTGAACTTTTGCAAACCAAGGGTGGTAAGCCAAAATAACATTCTTTGCTGTCATCCTTTAAAGTTAGTCTCCAAACAACATACAAGAAAAACACTTTTTTTTTTCTTCTGAAAAAACACTTTTTTTTTCCTTTTGGAAAACACTTTTTCCTGAACTTTAATATTCCAACGAAGTTTTTATATCTTCAAGTTAGAATATGAAATTTCATACGGAGTAGAAAACCACACAGGTTTTAATCTCCAAACCAGGATACAGATTAAAATAAAATAAACATAATTTCCTTAAGATTGTTGGTATAATAATCTGTATATGGCTAAATAATATTTCAACACAATCTGTTAATCACTTAGTGAAACAGATTACATGATATAAACATTACTTAACAGTAAATTATGCATGAAACAATAAACGAAAAACAGAATCTGTTTTGGAAAATAATTTCAGAATGTAATCGAGCCCACTTATTTCAAAGTGTGTCCTTAAGGAAATTATTCACCTCACAGTACTCGAGGTTAACGGAATATCGCCTCCCAAGATAGAACGATTATCTTACCAGAATAGTAGTACTCCAAATTCCGAGTATGAACCAACGATCAACGGTATATCACATAATGAAGACAAAATAATTTTTGAGTTCAAGAATTCAGGATTGAAAAATTGATTTCATTGAATAAATTCTTGGAATAATCAAGAATTTATAGGTTTGGAGGTACTGATTCTGAATGTTTGCAATCATTCAGAATAGTCACCTAATATTTGGAGGGAAATTCGAAAAAGAGAGGGAGAGTCGGACGGGTCGAGTCGGTCGCGGGTCGATCCGTTTGGATTTATTTTTTTAATTAAATAATTAATTAATTAAATTAATTAAAGAAACGTTTGTCCAAAAAGATTATCAATTAATCTTTTGACAAATCCAAATCCAAATCCAAAGCCGAAGCCGAGCGAGCGACGACGACGACGCGATGGGTCCTTGCCCTCTCAACCCTTTTAGCAGCTAGAGAAGGTATAATGTAATATATACACATCTCTTTCCTTCTCTTTTTTCGATGTGGGACAAAAGAGCCTTTTACCCCCTTTAATTTTCATCCCATCATTTCCCATTCACCAATATCAAAACCCAACATTATTAGGCAACACAAGAGAGAGAGACTGCACTTGGCAGTTTAGAGGGCCATAGTTCATATGAATAAGTGAACGTAATGCCATAATCGCTTTGGTGCATGATAATTCATCAACAATGGGAGTTCAGGTCATCCTTAATTCATTTCACTTGGCAGCTGAGGAGTTCAAGCATTTAGTTTTATGGAGGTCAGCAAATGAGCGACCAGCTTCGCTTTTGCTTAACAGAATAGCAACAGCCAGAGAGGTTGTTAACAGCATCTGCATGAGCTCATGTTGCGACGTAGGAGGCAATTATATGCAAGTTGCAATGAACCGAATTTACTGAAATTAGTTAGGAGATTAATTGTATTCCTCAGTTGTATATAGAGTATTGAGTAGTAAAAGTAGCCCTGTGTTGGTTATCTCAGATGTAATTTCCTGGACCAACTTTCAGCATTCAAATTCATAGTTCCTGAGCTGATTCATTTGTATTTTGTAATTGACCCATTAGTACCAACAGGAACTGAAGCCTTTTGAATCATTGAGCCAGTGTTGCAATGGTGAAAAGTGCAAGAACAACAGAATCTATTGAAGTGGATGTAAAGGAACTCATTAAGCAATATCCAGGCCTTTTGAGCAGCCTAAATAGTTGCCACCTCACAGGGGTAACAATGATGACAGTGTACCCTGGTTAGTGATTCATACCAGTGAACAAGAATTATTCAGGATGGATCAATTCCAACTCCTAACAAAATACAATACCAACTAGTGATGAATGAGTCAAAAAGTAAGCCTAAACGTCACTTACAAGATCATTTTTTTCTCAATTGATTCAAGAGTCAACACAAAAATCCATGGGAAAAATTTCAAAGTCTAAGTATGTTGCAATGGTATCAAATAAGTCATGAGATAGAGGGAGCATGATTCGATTCTCTTTTATTTATTACTAACTACTAATAAGTCTGTGTACACTCTATCCTCCCCAGATCCCACGGTATGTGATCTGGGTATGATATTGTTGTACTAATTAATTCCTTAAAACACCCGGTTCAAAATAAAAGGCGTTATTGGGGAAAAAACCGTAGCTTGAAGAAATCCAAGAACCTTATTACTATCTAATGCTACTAAAAAAAAATCAGCTATACTAAACAACGATTGTAAAAGGTGAAAAAATCCCCCACCCCATACTTAGAATTGTGCATTGTCCCCGGTTTACGCAAATATATAATAAGTGAGGTGAAAAGAACTCCCCCTAAGAGTCGTGTCTTCACCACAACAGATGAAGCATCTGCAGTAGCAAGGAAATCCCACCACAAGACACACTAACTATTGGATATATTATTCAATGGACTTAACTCTTGGTTAGACTTACTGCAGTTCAATCATGTTCCATTTACTACAATTCAACAACATCAGTTATTGTTCCAATAGTAAAAACAACATAAATCCGGTCAGGAAGATCACAATGTTCATTTTCAAAATCAAGGTGATGTAAAATTGATCAAAGAGGCCGCAATCTTTGCTCCAAAAGTCAAAATAACGTAAATCCGGTCAGGGATACTGCATTGTTCATTTTCCAAGTCCAGACAGAGTAAATCTGGTAAAAAAGGCCACAATCTTTGCACCAAAAGTCTAGATGATATGAATCAGGTCAAGGAGGCCGCAATATTGATTTCCAAGAATTAAGACGACATGCTAGAAATCTACTCAGCAAAACGTCCATTCACACACGAGCCAGATAATGCCAAAAGGGGGAATCCACTCAAAGTCAACAAAATCAAATAGAGCTAGACAATGTCGAATGCGGCACCCACTCAATTTGGCAGAGTCAAATGATCCAGATGGTGTCGGAAATGACATTCGCTCAAAGAATATTCAACCAATGAAGTCTACAGAGCCAAGCGATGTCGGAGGTATCACCCGCTCAGAACAGTCACCCAAGAGGGTACAACAAACAAAGTCATGCAAATATGAAAAATATAAATAATCAACACGCAGGTCCCAATACGTGGAAACATGTCAAAGCTACTGAAGGTGGAAAACGAGGATACCAGATCCAGACGTATGCGGAGACAACGTGGAACTTATTCTTGGATAGCCGATCGAAAATATGTACCAACGAGAGTCAAGATCTCTATACATAAGCTTGAACATCACTCCGTACTAAACTCGCTCGCAAATCACGAAGATTTTTATTTAAAAAAAAACGTAATCGATCGAGCATATACCAGAAGGGTCAAAGGGGAATCAAGTCGAACTACAAGTGACCCGATTCCCAAAAATGGGGAATATGTAGGCCACTCAATCTCCGAGGATCTATCACATTCCAACAAAATCATTCTAGATATTTTTACTTTTTTGGCTTTCTAGTAGTCTGATCGAGTTGAACTACAAATGACCTGAATTCTCATGCAACTTGAGATATGTAAGAAACTAGGGTCTAACCATAATTTTCAAAAATTACACAAAAATGAGTAGTATTCCAATTGGTCAACTAAAAGCTGGGGTTAGTCAAATTTCACTACTCAAGGAAGCCATCCCCGAACAACTAATGGGCAGTTGTTGACACCTAATTTTTACTCTCCAATAATGTTACTTAATTATTCAAGGATCAGAGTCACAAACAGAGTGAAATATACTTTTTACAAGACGAATGTGATTTTACAAAATTATTCCAGGAGTATTTTGTCATTCCATTTGAAAAAATATCATCCGGTATATATATTGTATATCATGTCCTAATTTTATGATATTTTTATCATTAATCACGATTTTAGAATTTTAACAGATAATTATAACTTTAATTGTTTTGAAAATTCTCAATTTAAAAGAATTAATGTTTTACTCCATCAAAATTGATAAATTATCTAATTAAGTACGATAATGGAATCACATCTCAATTTCAAAGCATGTTTTAAAATGAAAAAGATTTCTGCACGATTTAAATTTCCTAAATCCTAATTAGTATCAAATTTGGGCTTAAAATGAAGCTTTTAATTCAATTAGACTATTTACGAAATTTTTCAGCCCTTTTCTAATTTAAAATGTGACCATATTTTCAAAATATGGCCACAATTGATTAAAATTATTTTTAAAATGCGATGGGCCTTTCTTTTAGTTTCAAATTTGGCCGAGCCCAAGTCAATTGACATAGGACCAGCCCACATCGTGATAAAACAAAAGGCGAACTGCCTAAATCATTTTTGGCCTCCACTATGGGAGACCTCGTGAAACCCTAGCCATTGCCTTCCCTTTGTTAACTTGCCAAAAATGGCGAAGCAACTTGTACGATTGCTTTTACATAGAGCTACCGAGGTAAAAATGGCAAGAGTATTAACGGCTCTTGCCGTATTGCACCAGCGCACCCTGTAATCCCACCCCCATAAGGTGAGGCTACCCCTCTATCCTTTTTTACTTTTTCTGCGATCGTTTATGGCTTTTGTCTCATTACGATTTGAAATCGGCATTTTTCATTAGTTGAGAATCATTATGGAGGGAATTTTCACTCCAATTTGTATTCTCCCACACTGATTTACTGAACTCTACTAGAATTTCATCGAACCCTATAAATTAAGACATTTGCCTTCAAGTTTGAGAGGAGTTCCGAAACTTGATAGAGGCATTCACATATCAAATTTAAATTGACTAATTACATTTAAGTTGGGATCCAAACCCTTTGGTAAAACCCAGAATTAGGATAATTAGTCATTCACAACTTAAAACCTTCCGTTTTTATGTGATTTGCGAGTTGGAGATCGGAGTGAAGAACAAGCTCCCCTTCGACCTTTCGTCTGCCTCCACACATGGTAAATGCCTTTCCTTTAAGTCTTTTATTTAATTTTCCACTGTTTTGTATGTGTTTATATGATTATTAGCGTGATTAGTTAAATAAGATGCTTAATATGTTAATTTAGAATTAGTTTGAACTATGTGTAGCTCGTTTAAAATAAAATCAATGTCTAAATATGTTAGTTAGAGCCTGTATCAGTTAATAAGCAAGATGTTTATACTTAAAATGGCATAGTGTGTTGGTTTAAGATTTATTTTAGTCATGTATAAGCTGTTTGGGTTAATATGATGGTTAACGTGTTAGTTTGAAACTGATTTGGCTGTGTGTAGGCTGTTTTTAATCATAATATCTGCCTGAAACATGTGCTAGTAATTAGAAATCAGGTTAGTTAACATGTTAACATACCGTGCCTTTCATATCATTCAATATAAGATCATAACCTAAAATGAATGAATGGGTTGGTATTTGCATCAGTTAGTTTTGTTTTTCCTTGAAGGTAGATCTATAGTGTTTAATACTCATATCAGGGTTGTTAGGATTTCCTAATGACTAAAAAAGGAAACCATTGTGTATTTAACAAATTGGGTATGCCCAAAATCTTTAAAGTAATGGTAGTGTCTGGCTGGGTATGCTTGCTATATTTAAATGAAGATATGAGGAAAAACCTAACATATAAGCAACTTCAACATAAATTAAGGAAAGAAATAAAGGTTCTAAGGTAGCTAAATAGGCTACTAAACTTGAATAGGGAAGCTGTAGGTGTTTAGAGGATCACTTAGAGTCTGCTTAGTTCATTATTATAAATACTTGCATCACTTCTAGCTTAATATGAGTTTAGTGTATGTAATGTCTTGTTTGTGCATTTAGAAGCCATGTTTGATATCTATGCTGCTAGGAATACCTTTTTTGGATCACATGTTGTACGTGTAATGACTTGTCTTAGCTTATTTGCCCATGTTAATCTCATCATGAAGTCGCAGATGTGTGTGGTTGGTTTTGAATTAAAAATAAATAGCACATTATGTGTAGGAAAGCCATTTATGTTCACCTTCTGACCTTTGTTGAATATCCTTTATAAATAGCCATATGCATGCCCTGTTAGTGCCTCTAACATGTTTACATGTCTGTTTTCCTGCCCAGTTCATATATATCTGTTTGAATTACCTTCCTATTTACCTTGGTATGGACATGCCTAATCATAGAGTAAACTGCACCATGACTTGTTGAACTTAGAAATTGAGCATGTTAAGTCACCCCATAGCTGCTAAACCATGCTTCTTGTACTCCTTCCTAGTACTGCATTACCTAGAAATAATCTGCATTTGTTATATCTGTACACTCAAGGCTAAGCAGAATTTAGGATATGATTCTCCTTATCTGCTTGGTATTGACACATTATCCTTGGCTAAACCTGTTGACATTGCCATGAACTACTTGTTTGAGCTGTAATGGCCAGTTTTATGCATATACAACATGACATTGAAATTTAGATAATATAGTATAATAAAGAACTAGTTGAGTGATCTTACTGATTTATGCTGGTATGTTTAAAGAACGCGTGATTGATTAGTTGAATTTGAAATCATGAAGTATATGGGGAAAATTGAGGATCTGATGCATATGGTGTATACCTTATATGTTTGCTTGCATTTTCCCTCCCTTTCTTAGTGTTTGTTTGAAGTCCATATTGATATACAATAAGGTATATGGATCGTATACCAAAATATACCTAGTATACAAGGTATACAGATCCCATATATCAAATATATAATGTATGTATATCTAACATACCACTCATATCTTGCTGTATTATGTATGCCTGCTGCGCCTATGCCCATTTATGCAATCTTGTGCCTTCTTTGCGTGGATGTAGTCTTTGGGCTTGGCCCATGTACCTTGTATTCTACCTATGATTTCGTTTATCTGTTTGAATTGGGCTGAGCCCACTGTTTGCTTTCTTTATCTCTTTATTATTCGTTGATGTTGGTTTGAGCCGATTAGATCTGTTTTGTGCTAAACTTCAGTTGTTATGGGCTGCTTTGTAGATTGATTAAATTCATTTACATCTGATGGATTTGGGTGCTTTCTAACCTGGCTCCTCATTTTTTCCTCCTCTTTCCTCTGCTGATATGCACCATGATGGCCCCATTGGCCCGTCACTTCTTTCTTCAGCCAGTTGGGCAGAAGCCTAACTAGATGCATTACTGATTGAGTCCGGAAGAGTTGTTGTGCATTGAAGGCCCAACTATGGGCGAAAATAACCAACAGGTGGGCTTAGGTAGGTCCCCCAGTCTAAACTCAACTCCTTTTCATTTCTTTATATCTATATTATATGTATATAATATTTGTAATAAAAACATACTTTCATATATATTGGAACCTTTATTACGGTTACGACTTAGGATATGCAAACGATACATACATCGTTTAGTTTAGAATCGCCTTAAAATGAATTGCAAAACCAAACTGAATCAGAATTCAAGGATGGATGGACTATTTTCATATTCAAAGAAAAAATGAACTGTTTTGGTATGTTTGAAATCTGGAACTAAAATGAGCTTTTCATATTGAACAAGGACTATCTTAAGTTTAAAAACATGAATTTGGCTATATATATGGGCCGAAAATACATCAAATAAGCTGAGTTGTTTTAAATCAAAAACCTGGGCTAAGGAAGGCCTAAAAAGGACATTTTTGAAAGCTGATTGTTGGACAAATTTAATTCAAATAGTTTTAGAAGGTTTAAACTATCTTTGACTTGAGTTAAAGATATGAGCATTTGAATGCTAAAACATGCTTGGCCTTGGGGGATATAGCATATATAAAAGGAAATAATTTTGATTTTTCTCTCTTCAAAATTCAAAACTTCTCATTCTAAATATATTATACTCCCTTTTTCTTAAACCTTGAAAAGATTTTCAAAATGATGCAAGATTTTCAAAACCATAGCTGCTAAATCATGCTTCTTGTACTCCTTCCTAGTACTGCAATACCTAGAAATAATCTACATTTGGAATATCTGTACACTCAAGGCTAAGCAGAATTTAGGATTCTCCTTATCTGCTTGGTATTGACACAGTATCATCGGCTAAACCTGTTGAAATTGCCATGAACTACTTGTTTGAGCTATAATGACCAGTTTTATGCATATACATCATGACATTGAAACTACATTTTTAAACTCAAGTAAGTTATGCTTTTCAAACCAAGGCAAGTATACTTTTAACACCAAGTAATTTATACCTTTCAATCATGTAACTTCTTTCATACACTACAATGAACTAAAATGAAATACTTTAATTTAGACAACCCAAAGTACTATCAAGAGAATAGATATAACAATCTTTCATTTTAGAAACCCCAAGTACTATCAAAAGAATGGAAAGAACCACTTCCATTTTATAAAATCAAAGTACTATCAAGAAAGTATATAGAGCAACTTCTATTTTAGGAAATCCAAAGTACTATCAAGAATTACATCACTAAGGAGTAGGATACACTCACTTTAAAACAAGCAATCATGCTAGAAGAAGAAATGATAGTTCACATACTTTTTTGGCGACTAACCAACTCTACAATCTAGAATACGTCTCAAAGTACTTCAACCTATAACAACAATAACACGATTATCAATTCCAAGCTTTCTAAGGTAGATTAAGATTAATACCAACTAAGGGTCTCTTATTCTACGAAAAATTAGGCAGCACTTCCTTTGTTTTTACGTACTTTTCCACCTTTTCCAAGACCCAAATTCAACAACCAACAAGCCACACTTAAGGGCATAACCAACAGTTAACCAAAGGGGATTACACGCCTACTAGACGTGTAAGATTCTGCCCCACAATCACATAAAACAGTCCATACAAATCAACCCAATATTTCATCACAACAAGGGTAAAATGTGAAGCCTTTCAACACCTTTCTACACCCTTAATCCTTAGGACTTTCATTAGCAACTACTACATTTAAACATGCATTAAGGTGGCTGATTTTCCAGTAGCCTAACACCACAAAACAGTCCATAAAAACTGCATAATAACGTCCAACAGTTTTATAGATTCCACGACCAACAACTACAATCCACGTCAATGACACCAAAACCGTCCCATTCTCGGCCAAGACACCAAAATTGGTCCAAACACTTTTTAATCTTCATTCTTTTTAGCACAAGCTCATCTATATTAACAATAAGTAATATCCAATTACTTCAAGAGAATGAGGAACTTTTACCTTTAAAATGCCCAAAAAAGTCCCTAGGCAGTCCGCTCCACTTTGGCCTATAGTTTTCGTTTTGCTCCACTTCTTCAAGATCCAATCACTTCCATATATCCACTACAACCTTAGAACCAACTTCTCTTCACGTTTTACCTCCACAAAGTCGACGAATTAAGCTAGGGTTTCACCCTCATTTTCGACCAACACAAGATTTGGAGGGTTTGGAGAGTTAACTTGGCTAATCACTTGGTTAATGTTCTTAATCATGGAGAAATAAACTAACTAATCTTATTGTTCTTGGTTATGGAGATTTTCGAAAACCTTGCTTAAGGGAGAAGAGATGAGAGCTTTTTGATGAATAATGAATCCAAGTCTTCTAAGTGTATATCTATATAGATGTCTCTCAAGCAAGACATGTGGATGGGGCACTTGTCACCTTCCTATAGGTCCATGTTTCACCTCCTCAAAATATCTAAATAAGTCAACTCTTGCAAGACAAGTGGAGTGTGTCACCCTCCTATTGGTCCAAAATATTATAATTTTCGAACCTCCCTTCCAAAATTGTGAAATTTTCGGCGGACCCCATATTATCAATTCCAATTCTCCGTAATTCAATACTAATCCCACAAATTCAATTAGAAGTATTAAACTCCAAATTAATAATTTTTCATCGTCACATTTTTTCAAAATTTCCCTTAAGAAGATGTAATAATTCTTTCCTTCCAAAATTCAAATCTTAAACCCTTAATCATGTTCTCAATTAGTAGCCCTGGTATTACGGGGTGTAACATCCTTCCCCCCTTAAAAACATTCGTCCCGAATGTTCATAGTCGGTCTCAAGCTATACAAACTTTGGCATAGTCTCCTTACTATGCCTATCAACCAATACTCCACAAAACCAACGATGCCACACACGGCCACAATATATCACATGTATATGCACCAATGGACCTTCCATCTGTGGTCCCTTCTCACAATACTCGAAGGTTGCAGTCATTTCAAAAATGGGATCTTTTGACGTTCCTTTTCTCTTCCCGTACTAGGGATGACCCTGTCGTATTTTAAGTCATAGGGAAATCACTACCTAAATCCGTCAGTCGGACTCCCACTCAACTAACTGATGTGTCCCCTCGTGTTAACTTCTCTTTTCTGTCCTCACATTAGTCAAACTACTGGTTGGTGAATGATCCTATTGTCTACCTAGCTTTGTTTACTAATCGGTGTAAACTCTTATACTAGTAGTATCTAAATCACGAACACTTATGGACAATGTTACTGAATCTAAGATGTGTGTATCATCACAACTAACTCTTAGTCATGGTCTAAAATGAATCTCTCTCCCATCTCAAAGTATTTCTCACGCTATCTTTCCGTTCACTAGAGGTTCGCCACCTTGGCCGAAGTATTCCTACTGTACATCCTCTACTATCGGTCTTTACAATCACATGGGTAATTACACTCATAACCCTACATAACTATAGTTTCATTCACTTTATCATTCTTGTCAACATCCTTTACTCTACACATTACTAAACAAAAATATTTCTACCTCTGAGGGTCCTATCAATTCACATTCTACTAGCAACAAGGGGAAAATATACGCTAGGGCGGAATCTGAATCTATCAATATATGTATGACTCAAAAGGATCAAAATATACCTGTAACCCCAATCGATGATGCCTCTTGATCCTGCCTGGTAGTCACAACATCTATGCGGTTCGAAGGACCGCCAGAACTATAAACTCCACCACGACCTCTACCACTGGGTCGACATCCGAATACCCCGCTCGTGGGCGCACAACCAGAAGATGTCGATTCAAAGAATCGACCAGTAGCCGAGCCATACTACCCGTGCCATCTCTATACAGACACTCCCTCCTCAAATGGCCTTGACGACCACAATGATAATAGGCTCCCGGAGCAGAACGACACTTCCCAAAATGGGACCTACCACATCGGAAATACTGAGGAAATGGTGGCCTCGACTGAGCAGATCCCCTTCTCCTCTGAAATCCTGGAACCCTGGAGCTCCGACTGGCTCCTAAATACCTCGTGTGGTCCAATCTCACACCTACGAACTGTGGGGGTATGTTCAGGTAGCCGGGACGAATAGCTCACCCACCGAGATCGCCGCCAAAATCTCACCGGAAAACCAACCGCCTAGCCTCTTACGCCGATTTCCGTTGGCCTCTACCTTTGTACACATGTCATCGGCCGAATAACCTCTCGCCGATGAAACTGCATCACCGCTAACTCAGTCAATGAATCGCTTCTCACGGCCCTATAGTCTTCCCTAATCGAGTAGCTAGAGGCTCTGTCGTGGTGCCTAAAAACCGGCAGGTAAGAACTCGATCGCAGTACAATATCCAGATAAATCGGGCACGAGCCCTATCAACTCTCGAGTTCGACTAGTAGCTCTCACATCGATTTGCCCTTCAGGCAATCGCTTCTTCCTCGAGGCATAGTCAGAACACAATAATACGTCAGAGATGGATTATCTTAACAACACATCTCTATGACACGATCTCAGAGTGAGAAGAATAGAAACCAAATCCTAAATGTCCTGTAACCTCCTGTTTATAGGTGTGGCGCACAACACACCGATAATCAAGACTCTACTAGACATGGTCGTAGACATTCCGAGGACTAACTGCTCTGATACCACTCTGTCACGACCCGAACCCCGGGCCTGCGACTGGTGCCCTACCTGGGCACCCTTCTACCCTCTACGACACAAGTTACCCGCGTAAGTTAAATAACACTTTTTTTTTCAAACATGCAAAGGCAAAGCCGATATGATGTATATATATATATATATATATATATATATATATATATATATATATATATATATATATATATATATATATATATAATAAAAAAACTACACTGCATAACGAGTCCAATCCCACATATGAATACAGCACTCTAAGAGTTTTATTAACTATGACGGACAAGGCCCCGCCGCATCTATAATCAGATAAAAGCTCAGAATGAAAAATCTATACCAAAATGATAAGCCCTAATAATGGTTATCCTAAAACTCTAAGCAAGGATCCTACACTTGCAGATCACCAAATCAGACCTAAACTCAAGCGACATAACGCAAATTTCCTGAGAAAGCGGGTCGCGGAAAATATACCAAGTATGTGAAACAATAAGTATCAGAAAGGAGATCATACACCCAAATATAACTTGAGGCAAGTATGATAATTCAAAATAACGATAATCGTGCCTTGCAAATATGAGAGTAATGAGAGTCAACTTTACCTTTTAAGTTATGCCTTTTAAGAGTTAGATCAACTGCAAAGAGTATTTGTACTCGCATCATGGATCTTGTCCATGGTTTTATATAATTTTCAAGTCTTAATCATGGACGTACTCACATGATTTCAACTATTCCGTTTTCACAATAAGATTTATGTCGTAATTATGGACGTTCTCACATGATCCAACTATACAATTTTCACAACAAAATTTATGTCGTAATCATGGGCGTACTCACATGATCCAACTATACAATTTTCACAATAAGATTTATGTCGTAATCATGGACGTTCTCACATGATCCAACTATACAATTTTCACAATAAGATTTATGTCGTAATCATGGATGTATTCACATGATCCAACTATACAATTTTCACAATAAGATTTATGTCGTAATCATGGACGTACTCACATGATCCAACTATACAATTTAAATCATCTCCGACTCTCATTAGCACAAATAGAATGAACTATCATTATAAGAGAACTCAAGGCAATATCACATCTAGTAATAATAGGGAAATTGAACCCGAAGTACTATGTACGTCCGACGTACATCTTCTCATTTATAAACCTCAAAACACTAACACTCTTAGTATCAAGACACTTCCACTTTTAAAATCAAGTTACTACATTTTTAAACTCAAGTAAGTTATACTTTTCAAACAGTCAAGTATACTTTTAACACCAAGTAATTTATACCTTTCAATCATGTAACTTCTTTCATATACTACAATGAACTAAAATGAAATATTTTCATTTAGACAACCCAAAGTACTATCAAGAGAATAGATATAACAATCTTTCATTTTAGAAACTCCAAGTACTATCAAAAGAATGGATAGAACCACTTCCATTTTATAAAATCAAAGTACTATCAAGAAAGTATATAGAACAACTTCTATTTTAGGAAATTCAAAGTACTGTCAAGAATTACATCACTAAGGAGTAGGATACACTCACTTTAAAACAAGGAATCATGCTAGAAGAAGAAAGGATAGTTCACATACCTTTTTGGCGACTAACCAACTCTACAATCTAGAATACGTCTCAAAGTACTTCAACCTATAACAACAATAACACGATTATCAATTCCAAGCTTTCTAAGGTAGATTAATACCAACTAAGGGTCTCTTATTCTATGGAAAATTGGGCAGCACTTCCTTTTTTTCTACGTATTTTTCCACATTTTCCAAGGCCCAAATTCAACAACCAACAAGCCACACTTAAGGGCATAACCAACAGTTAACTAAAAGGGATTACACTCCTACTAGACGTGTAAGATTCTGCCCCACAATCACATAAAACAGTCCATACAAATCAACCCAATATTTCACAACAACAAGGGTAAAATGTGAAGCCTTTCAACACCTTTTTACACCCTTAATCCTTAGGACTTTCATTAGCAACTACTACATTTAAACATGCATTAAGGTGGCTGATTTTCCAGTAGCCTAACACCACAAAACAGTCCATAAAAACTTCATAATAACGTCCAACAGTTTTATAGATTCTACGGCCAATAACTACAATCCGACAATTCTTTCCTTAATCCTTTTTATTCCAATTCGAGTTCCAAAACTTCTATATAAGTTATATCAACTTATTAACGACATTACTCCATTATTACATGCAATAGGTGAAGATAACAACGACAATAGCCAACGAAACTCAATGACACCAAAACTGTCCCATTCTCGGCCAAGACACCAAAATTGGTCCAAACACTTTTTAATCTTCATTATTTTTAGCACAAGCTCATCTATACATTATAACAATAAGTAATATCTAATTACTTCAAGAGAATGAGGAATGTTTACCTTTAAAATGCCAAAAAATGTCCCTAGGCAGTCCGCTCCACTTTGGCCCGTAGTTTTAGTTTTGCTCCACTTCTTCAAGATCCAATCACTTCCATGTATCCACTACAATCTTAGAACCAACTTCCCTTCACATTTTACCTCCAAAAAGTCGACGAATCAAGCTAGGGTTTCACCCTCATTTTCGGCCAACACAAGATTTGGAGGGTTTGGAGAGTTAACTTGGATAATCACTTGGTTAATGTTCTTAATCTTGGAGAAATAAACTAACTAATCTTATTGTTCTTGGCTATGGAGATTTTCGAAAACATTGCTAAAGGGAGAAAATATGAGAGCTTTTGGATGAAAGTGAATAATGAATCCAAGTCTTCTAAGTGTATATCTATATAGATGTTTCTCAAGCAAGACAAGTGGATGGGGCACATGTCACCTTCCTATAGGTCCATGTTTCACCTCCTCAAAATATCTAAATAAGTCAAGTCTTGCAAGACAAGTGGAGGGGTGACACGTGTCACCCTCCTATTGGTCCAAAATATTATAATTTTCGAACCTCCCCCCAAAATTGTGAAATTTTTGGCGGACCCCATATTATCAATTCTAATTCTCCGTAATCCAATACTAATCCCACAAATTCAATTAGAAGTACTAAACCCCGAGTTAATAATTTTTCGTCGTCACATTTTCCCGAAATTTCCCTTAAGAAGATGTAATAATTTTTTCCTTCCAAAATTCAAATTTTAAACCCTTAATCACGTTCTCAATTAGTAGCCCTGATATTACGGGGTGTAACACAAAGAGTAAGAAATTAATTGATGAGTTAATTCATGCTAGGAGGACAGAGGTAGAACAGAGAACTGGTGAGAAAGTCGCAGAGCAGTCAGAAGTTGTGGTAGTCAAGCCACCTCCACCATTTCCACAAAGATTCCAAAACCAGAAGGCAGATTCAACTTGTAAGAAGTTTCGTGAAATTTTGAAGCAGGTACAGGTCAACATCCCTTTGGCGGAACTCTTGCAAGAGGTTCCAAAATATGTTAAGTACATCAAAGATGTTGTTGCAAACAAAATAAGACTGATAGATTTTTAGGAGAAGAGTTTTTACTATAACTAATGTTATAATTCGATTCCGAGAAAGCAAGATGACCATTATAGTAGATGGACAAGAGGCAATATTTGATGTGTTTGATGCTACTAAGTTGCCAGCACATTATGAGGAATTAAATATGGTTACTGTGGTGGAGCTTGAGATTTCATCCGTGGAGCTAGATGACTTTCTGGCTAACAGAGACCCATTGGAGAGAGCACTAGTATATGGTGGAAACTTGGTGGAGGATGAGATAGTCAAGGAGTGTCGTTAGTTTCTTGACATTGCTTGTGCCTTTGTGCGAGGAGATAGACCGTTCTCGGAGCTTGATAGACCAGCTACTTGGAAGACACTAAATCCCTCCATTGAGGAGTCACCTATTCTTTAACTTAAACTATTACATTCTCACCTTCGGTATGCATATTTGGGTAGTGATAACACACTTCCTGTGATCCTTTCTGTGTTTTTGTTTGATGTGCAGGTTGAATATATGTTGTGATTGTTGAGAGAGAGAATAAGAGCTCATGGATGGTACATAGCAGACATCCAAAGAATCAACAGTTTATTTTACATGCACAAAATACCGATGGAAGAGGAGATCATGCCTAGTATTGAGCATCAGTGGAGGTTAAACCCGATCATGAAAGAGGTAGTGAAGAAAGAAGTGATTAAGTGGCTTGATACCAGCATTATATATCCTATCTCCGATAGTAATTGGGTGAGACCTGTGCAATGCGTCCCAAAAAAAAAGGGCATGACAGTTGTGGAGAATGAGAAGGGTGAATTGGGCCTCAGAGAATGGTAACTTATTGGCGTATTTGTATCCACTATCGTAATCTGAACACTGCAAGTAGGAAGGATCACTTTCCTTTATCATTCATAGATTAGATGCTTGATCGACTGGTAGGACACATTTATTTTTGTTCCTGGATGGCTATTCAGGGTACAATCAGATTATGATACCACCGAAAGATCAAAAGAAGATCACATTCACATGTCTTTATGTCACTTTCATATTTCGGAGGATGTCATTCGGGTTATCCAATGGTCCAAGTACTTTCCAGAGATGTATGATGGCTATTTTCATCGACATGGTGAGAAAATATGTGGAAGTATTCATGGAAGATTTTTTAGTGTTCAAAGATTCTTTCGATGAGTGTCTGAGCCATCTTGATATTTTGTTTGCGCGTTGTGAGAAGACTAATTTGGTGCTCAACTAGGAGAAGTGCCACTTCATGGTTCAAGAAGGTATTGTTCCTCGGCACAAGATCTCCCAAAGGGGCATTGAGGTTGACAAAGCAAAGGTTGAGGCAATAGAGAAACTGCCAACCTCGTCCTCTGTTAAAGGGGTGCACAACGTTCTAGGTCACGCGGGCTTCTATCGTGGTTTATCAAGGAATTCTTCAAGATTGCACACCCGATGTGTAAGCTGCTAAAAAAGGATGTGAAATTCATATTTAATGAGGCTTGTCTAAAGGCTTTTGACAAGTTGAAGCTGAGGTTGGTGACTGCCCCGATCATCATTGCACCCTATTGGACTCTTCCATTTGTTCGATATGTGATACAAGTGACTTTGTAGTTGGAGCCATTCTCGGTCAAAAATGGGATAAGATCTTTCAACCCATTTAATACGCCAGCAAGACACTTGATGCAATGTAGATGAATTACATAGTCACAGAGAAAGAGCTACTAGTGGTGGTATACGCTTTTGAAAAATTTAGATCATACTTAAACAAAGGTAATAGTGTACACATACCATACTATTGTCGGCTACTTGTTTTCAAAGAAGGATGTGAAACCTAGGCTCATTCATTGGGTGTTGCTATTGCAAGAGTTCGATATTAAGATTCTTGATCGAAAGGGCACAAAGAACCACATAGCAGATTATCTATCTGAACTTAAGGATCGAGAATATGTGTATGAGGGCACAACAATTAAGGAGACTTTTTCATATGAGAAACTCTTTGCTCTTCAGTTAGCTGAACTACCATAGTACGCATATATGGTAAACTTTTTGGTTAGTAATGTTTATCCACCCGATGTTAATTCTGAGAGAAATGAGAGGCTCTTGCACGATACTAGAGTCTATATTTGGGATGAGTCGTATCTGTACAAGATTGGTCTAGATAAGTTAGTGAAGAGATGTGTCCCAATAGAAGAGGTGAGTGATTCTTAAGAGTTGTCATTCGTCACCTTATGGGGGTCATCACAGTAGTGATAGAACTGCAACAAAGGTACTCCATTCAGGCTTCTATTGGCTCACATGATTCAAGGATGCTCACACATTTATTAGGGCATGTGATAGATGTTAGAGAATAGGGAATATTTGTAAGAATCACGAGATGTCGTTGAATAGTATCCTTGAGATTAAGATATTTGATTGTTGGGGTATCGATTTTGTGGGGCTCTTAATTCCATATAAAGGAAATAAGTACCTCCTAGTCGAAGTGGACTGTGTCTCGAAGTGGGAGGAAGAAATTTCACTCCTAACCAATGATGCAAGTGTAGTTGCCATATTTTTTAGGAAGAATATGTTCACACGCTTCGTAACCCCGAGAGCCATTATCAGTGATCAAGGTACGCATTTTTGCAATCAGTTGTTTGATAAGTTGTTATAGAAGTATATAGTGAAGCACAAGGTGGCGATTGCATACCACCTTAGATCAGTGCTCAAGTAGAGGTGTCTAATCGTGAGATCAAGCGGATTCTAGAGAAGATAGTGAGCATTAACAAGAAGGATTGGTCCTTGAAGCTTGATGATGTGCTCTAGGCCTACAAAACTGCATGCAAGACTCTTATTAGAACCTCTCTATACAGATTAGTCTTTGGTAAGACATGTCACCTCCTATTTGAGTTTGAATACAGGGCATACTGAGCAATCAAAAAGCTAAATTTTGACATGAAAGCAGTTGGTGAGAAGCGATTGTTGCAGATGCATGAGCTTGATGAGTTTCATTTTCATTCTTATGAGAATGCAAGACTATACAAGGAGAGAATCAAGAGGATGCATGACAAGCATATTCAACATCGTGAGTTCGAACCTAGATAATTGGTACATTTTATAATTCAAGACTCAAATTGTTTGGGGGGAAGCTGAAGAAAAAGTGGTCAGGGCCATTTAAAGTAGTTTGTTTACCCGCACATAGAGCGGTTGAGCTGAAGCCGCTAAATGCATAGAAGACATTCTTGGTGAATGGGCAGAGAGTGAAGCACTATTTCAGGGAGAAGGCGAGAGTCTCAATTGAATTTGAAGAGGTTTGAGAAAGCATGCATTGTGCCATGAAGTTAAATCAAGCGCTTTTTGAGATGGCAAGCCGAGTTTGTAATAGTAGGATAGAGAAAATAACAAAAATATAATAATATGTCGTGCCACGACCTTAACTAAGGAGCTTATTGGGAGGCAACCCAACTTTTGTATTATAGTGTCACATTTGTTCATGTTGCAGGACAAGGAAATGAGAGAGAACGCAGAGCAAGGCAAAAATATTGAAAGAAAAATACACTTCAGGCTTTCTATGTGCGTTGGAACTGCTATGTTGGCCCAACGCACAAAGTCTTAAACATCAGAGAAGTGAATTCCTTGAGATAGGCAGGCGACGTGGACCCAAAGCTGGGCACTTAAAAAAAATTAAAAAATAAATATTCTCATACATGTGATGCGGACCAAACACACTCAGTTATAAAAACTTTAGAGAGATGAATATCGCACGATGGATCCGTGACGTGGATCCAACGTGGGTCGGGGTTGAGTTTAAAAAAGTTTATATATAAATTAAAAGAGGGCCGACCCACTTTCCATATTCACTTTAACAAATTTCATCTCTCTCAAAAATCTCTCCCACCTTCCCTTCAATTAAATACAATTGAAGAACCCCATTAATCATCCACTAACACAACAAGGTAAGTAATTTTTCACTTCCATTCATTGAATTCTACCCTAGTTCTTAAGTTCTAAAGGCTGAAAAACCTAGGGTTATGGGTTTGGGAGAATTTAGGATGAAATTTTGGTATTATATTAATTGTGCAAAATATTTAAATCTAGGAGATGATTACCATTGTAATTTGGAGGGGTTAACAATCCTCCATTGATGTCAAAATCAAAGGGAATTATATGCCCGCAAGGTGTTTGAAAAAATGCTTGAACCAATTTTTTTGTGCAATTGTGAATTCTTGAGTGGAAATGTACCATTAGATAATTACATGAACCCTTGGCCACCTATTTGGGCCAAATATTGGAAAATTTGATGAAAAACGTGAATGTGGGCAACCTCACCCCAAGTCCTAAAATATGATTTCGTTTGTTTTGTTTTCAAATAGTGTAGACCTAGTTAACCTTTTAATTTTAATTTTTTTGTAACTTAGTTTGAAGTCAGTGTGGATTGATTTACCCCCGAAATAGAATAAGTGTAGGGTCATGGTTTGAATTGAACTCAGTGTTTGGTATGGTATTTTGCAGGAAAAATGGTCAACCCATGAAGCAAAGGCAGAGATGTCGCCACCTCATCCCAAGGCACAAAAAGGCGTCACTCAACAAAACCTCTGACAAAGAAGAGCACAAGATCATAATCAAGAGGCAAGCAACCAACTGTCCATGTTCCTTGGGCTTCTACTTCAAGGCATTGTCCCCACATTATGGATCCAGGGAAATGGGAGGAATGGTACAATAAATTTGACTTATCGGGGGAAACATCCATGAGCGTGCCATCAATCCTGATACATTGAGGCATCAGTTCGAAAAAATATTTGACAGGATCATTGTTATGGTATGGAGGTCGGTGTTTGAAAAGTTGGGACCCGTGAACATCGATCTGGTCTTAGAGATTTACACCAACTTCATGTTGGTAGGTACAGATGTGGACCAAAAGGTTGTCTATATTTTGGAAGAATGGGTGCCTCTGCAGGAATCCACATTGTACGGAGTGTTTGGAGTGCCCGACCATCCCAGTGAGTCATTACAGGACTTCATCCGATGACCGGACTACAAAGACATAAGGGAGACACTTTGTGGGCCTGATTCTAAGGCCACATTGGCCTGAAGTCCCAGGAAGTACATAAAACACAAGATCTTGTACGTGGGTAACTTCAAAAAAAAAGGTCGGCATGTGGTTAAGGCTACTAAATTACCGGATCAGGCCCCTTGACCACTACACTGATGTGACAAAGAAAAGAGTATGTATCGTTTACTTCTTGATGATGGAATAACACATAAACATTGGGCACTTGATGCTTTAAGAGACAAAAAGAGTGCAGTGGGGCAAGTCCAAAAGGTTGAGTTACGGCAACACTCTCAAAATGTTTATGATGTTTATCAATGAAGAGTTAGCCCGTCCCTTTGATATGATGCTTAAAGAACCTAAGGACATGCTCGACATCTTGAATGTCAAAGCTTTGGAGAAAGGTATTAAGCATAATCTAACGCCGATTGAGGTAAGGTCGGCATAAACCACACTGTTGGTCTAGCTTTACAAGATAGTTGTAGTAGCTTGTGAGCATTTCGAATTCGACGTTTCGAGTTCTTTGATGAGGCCTAACACATGGTATACTCTAGGGCTCTTTTCAGAGATAAGGATAGATTACCCGCTACTCCATTGATCTCATTAAAGTTGATTTGACAGCGGGGGAAGAAGTCAACTTATAGGATTTTATAATAAGGAGGATGATGAGTTGGTGGATGCAAGAAGATGTCGCTGAGGGTTACGAATACTAGACACTAGTGGGCCTCAAGAAGTATCTCTCGCCTTACCTTGGTCTTTATTTTTTTCATATGCGTTGGGGACATTGCATGAAATAAGCGTAGGGTGGGACGTATGTCTCGATATATGAGGATACTTATGCCTTAGATTTTTTATAGGATTAGTCTTTAATTTTTTTGCGTAGTTTAGTAGTAAAACTGGAAAAAAACATTAAAACGATTTTGCTTTATAGTTTATTAGATCTTTCGTAGTGGCATAAATCATCTGTTAGGAATTTTCTTTTCTTTTCATCTTAGGAGAGGCTTTTCCCGATGATGGATAGATGACAACCATATTGAGGGAAACTTAGTCCAACCTGTTAAGACCATTTGGATGCTAGGAGCTCGGGTTAGGTAAAATATTGACAATTTGAGCGATTATTGGGCTTTAATTGAAAGAATGACTTGAAAACAAATAACCTTCCTTGAAACACTTAAATTGTACTTAGTTGGCTCATGTATGACCCATTTAGCATTATTAGTATGTGTTTCTTGATTCGAGGGACGATATGGATCCTTCTTACGTTGATTATGTGTTATGTGTGGGTGAGAATGTTTGCAATATAATCCATGCTTTATATTGATGTCTAGAACTTGCCATGTGTGTTCGTAAAATAAAATGAAGTGTGTTGTGATTTAGGAAGTGATAGAGGTATTTCTTTGTTATCCTAAATTTCAACTTGTCCTACCAACATGTATATGTTACCATAGTCAGCCTTATTGAGCCTTGAGCCTTTAGTCTTTTGATGAAATGAGAGTTGAGATTTAAAAAAAAATAAAGAGGTGTTTGTTAGGTGAAATTTAGCTTTATTTCAGCATATATTTTCTCTTTTTCCCACAATTGTATTGAATTTTCTCCAAAATTCAACATTCCAAGGTATTTTTCTTTTAATAGTTGTAAATTATTGTTTCGGTTTATCCTATTACACAATTTTAATGTTTGTATCAGTAGTATTCTTTTTAATATAATCCATCTGTTACAAGGTGTCTGTAGGCTTAAGGTGTTATTGTTTATAACTTGAGTTTTAAAGTAATCTAAAAAGTTATTTCCTAATAATACATGTTGACTCATATTATTATCTTGATATATTATGGGTAATCTAAATATTGTCTTATTTAACATTATCCTTACATTTTCTGCTATTGTGTCTAATTCTTTAGTTTGTTCATTAAATCCTGTTACCCGTATTCTATATGTCCTAGACCTTTTCTACTTATGTGATTCTAAAATTTCTTTTCTTGCTAGACACATATCTGCTCCGCTATTAATAAAGATTTTTTGTTTTATCATTTTATTGGGTTTGTATTCTACATGAGCTTCTATGTAAATTGCTACCATTATTCTGAATTAGTTTCACTATCTGAATAGATGTTTTCTTCATCTGAGTAGTTATTTATATAATTAATATTTCCTGTTTCTATCTCACTTTCTTCTTCGGTTGGACTAATATAAAATTCTTCATCACTATACCATTTATTGTTTTCTTCTTTAATCTGTTCTAGACTCATAATAAATTGTGTAGTGTTAATATATTTTACTCCTTGTTTCTTTAATTTCGGGCATTTGTTAGCATAATGTCCCTTTTCATTACAATTTCAACATTTACATTCTTTAGGTGCTTCTTTTGCTTCTAATGGTTTTATATACCTTTTTCTTATAAATTTTCGTTTATTTCTAAACCTATTTCTAGTGTCGGGGGTATTATTATATCTCCTAAATCTCTTATATCTCATTCTTCTGTAAGGTTTGTAATATGGTTTGTCATAATTCTTTGTGTACTGTTTATTTTTATTAATCGCTTTATTCTTATATTTTCTAAATGTATTTTTATGTTTTTATACTTGCGTTCCTTTTCTTGGTTATCACATCCAAATACTAATCTCCTTTCTGTGAATCCACATATTTCTCTTAATCCTAATTTTTTTATCTTTTTTAACCTTTTGTTGTAATCTATATTCTTCACATTTTCTCATTAAATAAGCTCTTAATACTCTTATTTTTTCTCCCAACGTATTTTCTTTTGGTTCTAGTTGTTTATTTTCCTTAGTTATTTCTGTATTATATGAGGTTGGTAAATGATCATAATAAAGCTGTTGGTATATTATTCATTCATTTGGTAAAAATCTTGCTTCATAATAGAATGTAAAACTTATTGTATATTCTGGTAGTTTATTGATCTTACAACATTTCATATAGTTTAAATTCATTATTATTTCACATTTTCTTTCAGCTAATACATTTTCTCTGGCTACTAGCCATCTTTCTCCTAGAAATTCTCTTTTTAATACAATATCAAATAGCATTAATATTCCTTTCCAATCTTTAACATGATGAAATATCTCTCCTTTCGTTTGATAAGCTATGGTTTCAAACCAAAATGCTACTTTTTCGATCATTGTTTTAGATATTAATTCATACATATAGTCTAGATCACTGGTATGTGCTGAACTCATTAACGCTAAAGACATTCCTACATTCCAATCATTTATTCTTCTGCTTAGTTCTTGTTCATCATAAACATTGTCTAAGTCTAGAAAATATCCATTCATATTTATTCCTTGTGCCATTGATCCTACAAATTCGCTAAATTCTGCTTGATGTCCTACTGATATATGTGGTGGTAATCTAGTAGGTTTTCTTGTTATGACTGATAAGGCTGGATCTACCATTTTTTCTTCAGGATAGTCGTTGGTGTCTTCATTTACTATGTTAACTGATTCTATTTCTGTTTCAAAGGGTTCATTATATTCATCTTCTATATCGCTTTCAGGTTCTTTTTCTATAATCGCATTTACTCTTTGCATCTTTTGTAGTGCTTCCAGTATTTGATTATTTTCTTGTACCATTTCAGAATTATTCATCCTCTATATCTTCCGTAATTTTTGCTACTTGTCCTTCATCAACTATTACGTCTTCTTTATCTATGCTGCTGCTATTATTAATATCGCTATTTTTATCATTTTCTTCGCTGGTGTTATGTATCCTTCTTACTTTCTTTTTTCCTTTTAACCTTGCTATTTGTTGTTTCATAATATGTAATTCTTCTTTTAATTCACTCATTTCTTATTTAACTAGTTATAATTCCTTTTTTGTCTCTTTTACTTCTACTTTAGTTTTGTTTAAGTTGTATTTGGTATCTTTATACTTAGTTTTGTATTTTTTATACGTTGTCAACCATTCTTCATTAGTAGATAGCTTTAATTTTGTGTTTTCTTTTTCCAGTTATATTGTTTTTTGGCTTTGTACTTTATTTTTAAGTTTTAAATTTCTTTCTTCAACATAAATGTTTTTTCTTTTAAATTATCTTCATTTTTTATTAAGGTTTCTTTAGGATCTTTCGGATCTTGTTTTTTCATAGGTTCGTATTTATATCTTTCTTTTTCTAATATATCTTTTCCTTGATTTCTAATAAATGTGACTGCACTATGTTCAGTATTACTCATTAAAATCGTCCTTTTTTACTTAATCTTTTTAGACTGTCTAATGTTTTTGCTACTTCTTCTGGTATTTTTGGTTTTATCTTACTAATATCTACCATTATAGGGGTTTTATTTCTTCTCCACGCATCTATTTGTACCATTTCAGGTTGTGTAGTTCTTAATTCAACTATATCTCCTATTGTCTGTTCTAGGTTACTGGGTTCTCCTTCTTCTATATGATTTTCTTTACCCTTATCTTTGTTTACTTGGGCCATTATTGTATTAAGTTGTTCTAGTATTAATTTGAGTGTTGGTACTTCAGATACGTTTCATAGTTTTGTTAGTTCTTCTCTTATTAGTTCGCGTGTTTGAACTTGATTTTTTTTTATTTCATCCATTTTTGTGAAAAGGTTTTTTAATTTTTCCTTTATAATTAGTTCTGTTCATATCTCATCGACTTTTTCGTTAAAATTACTGAGGGTTATTTATTCTTTTCATCCATCCATCTCATATACTTATCCATTCTTTATTAGGGTTATTATTTGTTATTTTTTCTAATTGTTTTATTTCATTTTCTAGCTTCATTTCTTTAGCACTATATTCTAAGTATTTAAGTTGCGAATCAATAATTTCTTCTAGTAACATTTGTTTTATTGTTCTTAACTTCCGTTTCTTTTTATTGATCTTATCGTGAATATTCATATTTTATTGAAAAATCTTGTTTTACCTTGATCATTGATTTCTATTCCATTATTAGTAATCCTATAATCTATCATGGTTAGAAAATCACTTCCTAATAATAATTCATTAAAACTATCATATTCTATGATTGCGATGTTTATTTTATATTCTAAATATTGAATTTTGAATTTCAGATTAATGCTTCTGGTAACTATTATTTCTCTATCATTTTCAGGGTAATTGAAGGTTTCTGGTGGAATTAGCTGACAATCTTTTTCATTTATTTTACTTATATGTACAAAGCTTTTTACGACTCATGTATTGATTTCAGTTATACAATCAGTTGTTGTTGTTCCGTTAAATATAATTACTTTAATACTTAATCTATTACTTGTCATATTTACTAAATCCAATGTTCTTGGCATCCTCAAGCTTTCTTGTTTTGTTAATATTTCTCTTGTAATACTAACCTGGATCCTTGTATCTTTGGTCTTATTCTTTGTAACATTGTTGTGGTTCTATTGCCAAAATCCATATGTATTTCTTCTGGTATTGTTATTTTTGAGTTTTCTTTGTGTTCTATTCTTTCTAAAATATCTTGGTACATTTTTTGTACTAAAATATTCATTTCGTGTTGTTTCTTTACATGATGATTTCCTGTTAGGGTATATACCATTTGTTTCTATACTTATGACTTTACTTCCTGGTGACATTTTTATTCCATCTAGTTTATAGTATAATATTAAAGCTAAGTCTTTATGTTCATCTTTCAACGAGATACTAAAATATGTTTGTACCGTAAATTTTAACTTTTGGTATATTAAATTTCCTTTTATTACTGATATTAATGCGTCTTGTAGATTTTCTAATATCCTGTCATTCAATATGTATATTTGTATAGGTGTATTAATATTTCTCTGAAAATATGCTTTTATCGTAAATTCTACTCCTCCAAAATATATATTTTTGTATTTTTTAGCTTCTTTTGTTGATAATTTTGATAGTTCTCTTTTTATTATTTCATCAGTTATTAAATTAATTCTGGCTTTTTCATTTACACTTGTTGTGTCTATTATGTTCTCATGTTTTTGGATTATATATCTCATTTCTTTATTTCTTTCGAACCATTTTGTTTTAAATATTTTTTTTATTGATAATTCTTCTTGTTCATTCTGTATTTTTTATACGTTTCTGTTTTAAAACTTAAGGTTTGTGTCGTTCCTCCTTCGTATTCATCCATCTGATAGTATGTTTTATATAGATTTGTTGCTATCTCTTTACCTTTATCCATTGGTTAATTCGTTAATGTATTTATATTGTTCTTTTATGACTTCATTTAAATCTTCTATCTCACGATCGTGTTTGATGATTTGCCTTAATTTTTTCCCTGTTATTTTCCTAATTTCTTCATCTTTCTGTCTTAACTGTTCCTCTTTTATGGTTAATCTAAATTTTAAATTTTTTATAACATCTTCTTGTTCAACTATTTGTTTAGATTTTTCTTCTATAGTTTTGTCTCTTTCCGTTATTAGATCAATACTCATTTTACAACTTGCTATATGTTCATTTATATCTCTGTTATATATTAATCTTTTTTCTGCTATATATTTTAATTGCCTTAACATGTTTTGTCGTTTTCTTAATATTTCTTCACCCATAAGAACTAGTGGTTGTAGATAAATCTGTATTTATATCTTTTATAAATCCATTCTGTAATCTTATTTGCGCTTGTATTTGTATTAACTCTATATACAATCTTGTTAATTCCTCGGAGCTTACAGTCTTTTGGGTCTGGTCTAGTTCTTTTTCTATAACAAATATTCTTATCTTATATTTTCTTTCTAATTCCTTATGTTTCTTCCTGTGTTTTAGTAAGGTTTTGGCTTGTTGACATAACAATTTTGCTTGATTTAACCTCTTAATGGGTTCAAAAGATGGGTTCATTTTTAATACTGATTTGTTTCAAAGCGTATATCTCTTATTAAGTCTCTTATTATAAGTTCATGTACATTAATTTCTGTATTCATTTCTTCTATTCTTTTTCTTGTTGCTACAACATCAAAATATATTTTATTTATTTTTTGTAATTCTTCATCGTTATAGAATCTGTCACCTTCTCTTTTTTGGTCTAACTATTCGTTTTGTGCTTTTAATAATTCTTCAGTTTTTCTTTTCGTTTCTATTAAAATACGTTTGACTTCTCTACATTTCCATATCATTTTATTATATCTTACTATCCTTCTGAAGGAGTGGATTGTTCTCATTCTGAATTCCAATCTTCTGTATCAAACTGTTCTAAGTTGTTATCATTGGACCTATCAGATTCATATTCATAGTGGTTTAACTGATTATCTGAATCATATTCATAACGTTCATATATTGTAGATATTAGTCCTATTCATGTTTATAGCTGTGTTTAGATATGATTTTGTCCTATTCATGGCTCTGATACCAATTTTGGGGAGGATCTCTTCCTCACCTGATAACCCTAAAAAGGGTAGGCCATCGGTGATATTTTCACTATTATTTATAATATTATTATGATTATTGCGGAATTTAAGGTAATAACAAGCAAGTAGTATACACAGTAGTATACACATATTTACATGGAAATCTTTATTCATTTTTAATTTAAATCAATCTATAATCTCTTCCAGAATCTTAATATCATAACCATAGAAATCCTACTTATCAAAATCATAATCATAGAAATTAACTTATTGAACATAGTTAAAACATACAAGTAAAGAAACCATACCTTTTGCAGTAATCTTCGGATCACCGAAAATCTCAACTTCACCCTGGCAGCCTTCCCCTTTCTTGCTTCTCCGCGTTATGGGTACTATGGCCTAGATGCTTAGGAGGTCTCTACAGTTCTTTCGAAGAATTTCAGCAAGAGTCAAGGTTCCTGAACTAATATGTGTTTAACTATATATTCTTCAAAGTTTATTTCCCGTTCTTATGATTTCTTGAAGTAGATCTTCTTAGATTACGATATTATTCTGTTAGGATTATAGACTGATATGAGGTTTTAACTAGACATAACTTTAGGCTAATAGAAAGCTATTAGATTTCTGAATTTGAAAGAAAGAAAGTATCTTGAGAGAGTATTTTAGAGAGAGGATATATCAAAGGTTGAATTTTTATTTCGGAAAACTCTCAGCTCAAACTGATACAAAGAGGCTCTTTATATAGATAACCTCGGGGTGCTACAGTGATATGACCTTTACTGTGCGACCTTTACTGTGGTGCTACAGTATAGAGCGACTTTTACTATTCCTGCTACTATTCATCTACAATATAAGCTAAAATTATTACATTTTTCTTCATCTGTCTTTTTCATCCGTCAAAATTTCCACTTGCTGATATTTGTTGACTTCTGCTGATATCTTGTCTGTCTTGATTGATATTTCTTTGTCTCTTCTTGCTATTATTGAGATTCTTTTTTCAAAAGCTGATGTGTTTGGCATCTTTTTTCTGCTTCGTTGCTGTCATTTTCTTTGTCTTCTTTTTGATAATATTTCTGCTGTTATGCTAATATCATTTTGGGCTTATGTGATAAATCACATTGGGTCAGACTGTTATGCTCTTATGCTGATATACTAGGCTTCACGTAGTTGGGCTACATGATCCTAGGTGGACTGATATGATGGGTTTTATATAGCAAAACTACATTATTCCCCACCAGGCTATTATCCTATTAAGAGAATGGATCAGAAGATCCTTCTTCTTTTATGCTCATAACTTGCTTATTACTCATACTCATATCTCTTAGAGTCATTGGCTTTCTTTTTTGTTTTGTTATGTCATGATATTGTTCCATTGTTTCTTTGGTATGTTTATGTTTTAAGTTTATTAATCTTCTCATCATGTTGGTGAGTTCCACCGTATCCTGGACTATTATATCGTGGTTTTAGTATATAGTAATTAATTCTTCTACTTCTCCTCCTTTAGTAGTCCTAATAATGCTTGCCTTTCCCATTCTGATCATATCTTCTAGTCTTCCTTCTAGGGTTGTTAGTCCAATAGCTCTTTTGTTGTTTAGCCATTCCTGAAGCTGATTGATCTTGCATGGCATTTATTTTTTGGAATCTGTACTATCTCCAGTAATGCTAGTATTCCTTCCAGATTTGAAGAGTTGACATAATACAATGGATTTTCCCGTTAGGTCTGTAGAAGCATCAAACATTTGTATTCCGTATATCCCTGGTCCAAATGTTTCTCTTATAGATCAGACTGATTGGTAAATGGTACTTGGTAATTTTGATATGCTGTTAAGGGTATCATCTGTCATAATTTTATCTAGAAATCCATATTTGAAAAGTTTATGGGCAACGTTTGGATCTGTTTTCTCGAGACATAAATATCTTGGATGCTTGCTGAATCTTGAGGCTCTTAGTATGTTGGGGTTGGATTTGTAAGTGTAATATTTGATAATGGTTTCATAAGCGGTAATGATTTCTGGGGTAAATGTTAATGTTTCAGCCATTGATAGTATTTGTGATGTTGGCGGCATTTGTAATAGTCTTGAACTGAGAGTTGGAAAGCTTGTAGTTTCCATGGTATCTTTTGGAGAGCTTCTTAGGCTTCTGTAGTTCTGGTAGTCTGATAGACATTCTTTTAGTTGATCAACGAGGCTGTTATTTTTTCTGAGGAGTCCTTCTAGTTTTTGTATTTTGGTTTCCATGGCTTGGTTGCTGCTAATAACTTCATTTATTACATTGTTGATATAATCGTCAAAGCTGTCACTGTTAACTGACATCCTGATATCTGCTTAAAAAATCAGCTAGAATATTTTTAGTTCCGGATATATTCTTTACAATAAAATCGTAACAATAAAAGAATGATTGCCATTTCATTCGTTTATTCAATTCTGGCAATGGATCTATCTTATTAGTGATGAATGTTCTTACCTGTGTGTTATCAGTTCTGACAACAAATTTTACTGGTAGTAAATGATAATGAAATCGTTTTATTCCAAATTTTACGGCTAATAATCCCTTTTCATTGATATGATAATTCTTTTCATTTGACTTCTAAGTTCCACCTCCATATTCGCATATTAAAGGTTTTTCTTTATCTATATCGTCTTTGTCATACGCTATGAGGACTGCTCCCCAACCTATGTCACTGGCATCTGTAAACAGTTCTAATTGATTTTTTTCTGTTGGTATTCTATATTTTGGTAGGTTTGTTACTCTATCTTTGATATCTTTTATTGCCTTATCATGTTTTTCTATCCATTCAAATGCTTAATTTTTACCTTTGATCAAATCTTGTAACGGTTTTCTTAGAGCTGGTAAGTCTTTTATATGGTCTGAGGCATAGTTTATTATTCCTAGAAATTGTTGTACTTCTTTTTTATTTTCTAGTTTATCTTTAAAAAATTTAATTTTTGTTACTATGTGTTTTTGTAGTTGGAATCCATCTTTATCTATTATATATCCTAAATATTCTATATTATCTTTAAAAATTTCAGACTTCTTTTCTGATAACAAAATTCCTTGTTATTTTATGGTTTTTATAAACTCTTCTAGGTGTTTAATATGATCTCCTAGATTATCACTATATATTAATATATCGTCGACATATACAATAATCTGTTAATTTTTTAAACACTTGATCCATTCGTCTTTGGAATATTTGAGGTGCATTTTTTAATCCAAATGGTAATACATTCCACTCTGAATGTCCTTGAGGGGTACTAAAAGTTGTTAAAGGTTTTGATTCTCTGGTTAATTTTATCTGCCAAAATCCACTCTTACAATTAGGGATGTCAATGGGGCGGGGCGGGGGCGGGGAAGGTACCCCGTACCCACCACCTAAAACACACCTCCACCCCCACCCCACCACCCATCACGGGTAGTAATTCCCCCACCCGTCCCCGCCCCACTTACTCCGCGCGGGTACCCACTTACCCGGCGGGTAACCATTAATCTCATTCTCTTTTTCTGACGGTCCCGAAAAAATGATTAACTAGTTTCCAGAATTTGCCTTGTCAAAAAGACAAACCCAACTATACACAGAGCTCTCCAGGTTGACTTTTGAATCTCTCAGTTAACCATCTTTCCACTGCAAGATCAAGGTTTTAACTTAGCATAAATGCTCGCTGAAAAGTTGGCAACATTAAAACACAAATGATGGGCATTCCAAGGTTAGAGCTGTTTCATCCACACATGCAAGTCTAACCTAAGCATGCATCCTATTAAACTTACTATTTTCATATACCAGAGATGCAAATGGACAATAAAAGTAGATTAGCCTACTAATATTATTTTCAGGATTTCCATAATTAGGAGCATGAAACTCAGTTGTTGACAAAGGGGAAACTAAACAACAAGTAAATGGAAGAGGTACTTTCATGATTAGTACAAAGCCATTTTATAAACAAAGGGGCGAGGTACATTCAGGATCAGTACACTACTGTTTATGTAAAAAAAAATAATGGAAAGAGGTACTTTCATGATTTCAGGACACGGTGCGGGTTGACTCAAGTCATATTTTAAATCAAAGGGCCAAATAAATTCATAAATAGCCTAATTAAACTAATAAACGATACGGATATGGGCGGTGCGGGTACGGTCGGTGTGGGTACGGTGCGGGTAGCGGGGCGGGGCGGGTACGGGGCGGGTCTTATATGAAATCCACCCCCGCCACACTACCCATGGCGGATAGCACTTTTGATACCCATACCCGCCCCACCACCCACCAAACCATCCCCATACCCGCCCCAACTGGAGCGGATGCGGGGCGGTACCCGTATTTACCCGCCCCACTGACATCCCTACTTACAATCAAACTTGCTAAACCATTTCTTATCTCCTAATCTATTAATAAGGTTTCTTTTATATGGTAAAAAATATCCATCAAATATTGTTTTTTTATTTAGTTCTCTATAGTCTACGACCATTCTAGCCTTACCTCTCTTTTGTTCACTAAAAAAGCTGGACTACTATGTTTTCTTACTAAGAAAGCTGGACTACTATGTGGACTTTTACTTTCTTGTATTAGTTTTAAATCTAGTAGTTCTTTTAGTTGTGTTTCGAATTCTTTATGATCTGTTGGGATATATCTAATAGGTTTACATATGATAATAAAATTGTGTTGCTTGTTAGTTGGGAATTCATTTGAAAACAAAATGGTTGATTATCATAGAATAAAAGTTTTCCTTCTAACTCGTGATGGCAAAATTTGGTGCTTAAATATAAAGAAACAATTGGGTGACTTGGGAGAAATGGGTGTTGGTTGGTATTGATAATTGGTTGGTGAAGAAAATCGAGGAAAATGCTAAAGTGTTGTAAGTATTAAAGTGCTTAGGGAGTTTAGCCACTATTTTATCCAAAATATGCCTTATCCGTCCTTTAGCCTACATTATAACTTGTTAAGTCATACTTGATCTTAGGTTCGATACACTTATATTAGTGAAGCAGTTACACTACGGGCAATCTTACGGTTCGTCATATTAGGCATGTGGTTTTCTTTGTGAGAGTGAGTGTACTTAATGAGTTCATGTCCATTGAAGTAAAATTATTTGATTTATGTGATATATGGATAATCTTCTTTCGGTGAGGGTGCATAGTTGACTGTAGATTGGTGAAGTGTTGGATTCTTGATTAGGTAGTATAATTGTATTTGCTTTGGATGGTGTCTTTGAGTCATATATTCTTTTAAAAATAAGTTTTTGTTCACAAGGTTGTTTGTGCTCTTTAAAAATGAAATTTTTGATTAGCATAACTTATGGGAGAATCGGCTCGATGTTTGGTTGTGAAGTGATTTTTAAAGAGTCGTATTATTCAAAACCCGAGTAGACCTGTTTGAATGGCATGATTTTAAGTTTTTGATAAGATGGTGAGTAGTGAGTGTTTCCTTGAGGGTGAGTAAAGTCTAAGTGGGGGTGGTGATATTTGATAAAAATATTTATATTTTGCGTTAATTTACCTCAAGTTCTAAGTAATATAATATCCTTATTTATAATAAAATCATTGTATTAAGATTTATGTTGGTATGTTTTGGGTGTTTAGGTACAACGAGGACAAACGAAGGATAACCGAACATTTTTGGTAGACTTTGGAGATATTTGCATATGAACTAGGTTACGAGAGGATCATGCAATACTTGGAGCAAATTTTGGGAACTGGAAGATAGTTCACGTTAGGTGTGCATCATAGATAAAGAAAGTATGTGTTACATACGCATGCACACGTTGTACCAAGGATCATAAATTTTCTTAGTGAAAGAGATATTGGTACGTAAACAAAATGTTTGAGACATGAAATGATAGACAGTTGTTGGCCAAATGACGAGTGTTTCACGTTGGTAAATGAAGGAAGAAATGTACGACGTGTAAAAGATGAAACAAGTCAGAAATCACCGCGAAAGGCCGCGACGTAGCACCGTTGGAGCCGCAGAGCCAGAGCGTCGCGACATTAAATGCATATTTAGACACTTGAGCTCAGGCGCCGCGGCGCCTCCCAGGCAGAGCCGCGACACTTCGGAGGCAGAATACTCGATGGAAGCTGAAAAGTTTCTGACTTTTGGGCTGGTTTGGAGCATTGATTCTCCATTACTTGGCACATGAATTCAACCTTTATTTGGCTGATTGAAACCTCTTAATAAGTGTCATTACATGGATATTGAATGTCATTAGTTGGCTAGATGAGAGGTCATCTTTGTCACATTATAAATTGAGGCCTTTGGCTCAATTGGAAGACACAACAAAAATTCAGATTTCTGATTTACTTCTTCTCTATGCTTTCTTTCCAACACTCAAAATGTTCTTCTTTTAGTAAACATTTGGGTTTTCTTTGCTCACTTGTTAGTTGTTGTTTTATCTCGAGACAAGTTGCCAATCATCGTAAAAGGATACATACGGGGCAATATTATCTTAAGAACAAAGTGAATATCACTCAACTCAACAAACCTTGAGTTTGTTCTCATTTTCAGATTGTACTTATTTCTCGTTGTAATTGTTGTAATAACAATTTACTCATATTTTTTTGCTTCTAGTTTCTCCACTCCTCAACCGGGCTTAATCTTCATTCTTTCAATGTTTTTTCTTTACTGGGAATATGAGTCACACTAAAATGAATACTTATCCTATACTCAGAGATTCAATTATCTACCCCGAATCTTCTAATAACTCAAGAGGTTCGCACTTGACTGTACAATTCCTATCCACGCCACGTGTATATATACATATATATTACGGAGGAACTATAGACATGCTCATAATGCTCTTTTGGGTAATGTCGTCCAGTCCCAATAATTTTTCCAATGCTAAGGATTACTCTAACCCTTACTAGATCCTAAAATCTCATTCATTTCTAAAGCTACATCTGTATAAGCCTATAAGTTATAATCTAGGATGGGCACTACTAAATATACTTCTATCATTGTCGAAAGCGGAATCATAATGCCTGTGTTCCTCTGTCTGGACTCGAGCTACTTTACAATCTTTATTACTCATGTACCTCATCTACCTTACCTTTTGCCTTTTGAACTTCATACCATTCCTCCTGATGCCCTCATGACCTACTCCCTACACAGATAAGGTAAATGTTCACACTTTAAGGATCTAGGATTGTAATTGCACATTTGGTGCACACACGGACTGATGGAGACCTCATATTTACTCATTATAAGCATGAGTTATAATCGAGCCCTTTATAACTCAGTTCTCCCCCAGCCACATCCAATTTCTTACAAATTGTTGTCTTTCCGGTCGTAGGTATCGTTGAATTGCGAATGATGAATAGTAGGAGTTGAATTCTTACGACTCGGTTCTATCGCACGATCTAGAAAAAGAGAAAGGTGACAATCCTAAATGTCTCGTAGCCTATTGCTTATAAGTGTGGTACACTACACACCCATAAATAAGACTCTACTACACATGGTTATAACAGACCTAACCTAACCTGATATAAAGTTTGTCACACCTCAAATTGAAGAGGAGAGATTGGTACCCGACCTTACATACATCATCTACCAATCCAACATAAGTAATAACAAAGGCGGACAAGTCCGTCATATGATGAACTGAATGAAAAGAAGGACTCTTCGACGATAAGCAAGACATATATATATATAAGGGACGATGAAGCCACCATAGAAGTCTATATAGCAAAAATTAGGCCGACAAGGCCACAAAATGACTCTACACAGGATGCATGTCTACAAGCCTCTAACAAAGTTATAACTTCTAGAAGGACGGTACAGGACCCCGCCATACCCAAAACATATGTATACTATAATACCGATTCCAAAGGGCAACTCTGGAAGAATGAAGCATGCTAACTAACCACCGAGTTGGGTAACCTATAGAGGAGGTCTGTCAATCTATAAACCTGGGCATGTAGGTATGAAATGTAATATCCTGAAGCGAAGGGACATCAGTATGAATGAATTTACCGAGTATCTAAGGAAAGGATAATTATATATGAACATTAATGTAAAAGGATAGAGGGAAGAATCAACTTGAAACTATGAATGCCGCTAAGAACGTATGACATGCATGCTTATACTTATATAAATATATATACATATAGATTTGCTTTGTGGGGCCATATCATATATAAATGCATTGTTTATCAAACGACGACTCCTTACTCGCCTCAATCAAATGGTGTTGCTGAATACAAGAACCGTACATTGAAGGAAATGATGAATGCCTTTCTCATCAATTTTGGTCATCCCCAAAATATGTGGGGAGAAATTGTCCTTACCGCTAATAAGATTCTTAATAGAGTCCGCATAAAGGTAAGGACAATACTCCATACGAGCTATGTAAAAGAAAGAAATCCACCTACAAATACTTGAAGGTGTGGGGTTGTCTGGCAAAGGTTGATGTACGCAAGCCAAAGCAGGTCAAGATTGGGCCTAAGACTGTAGATTACATAATCATTGAAAATGCAAATAACAGTAGTGCTTATTGCTTCTTAGTGCATAAGTCTGATGTACCAGACATCCATATGGGTACAATCATAGAATCAAGGAACGCCAGTTTCTTTGAGGACTCACTTCCTAGAAATGAAAGAGACATAACCTCTCGTAAAAGAAGTTATGAACAAAGCTCTCAGGATCCATGAGTCGTTTACTGCCCAGATCTAGGTGGTTCAGATCTAGTGAGCTCTGAAGTAGTTGATTATCCAAATCTAATATTCCAGATTCTTAGGACTTGGAGGTTCCAGAGATGGAACCAAGACGAAGCAAAAGGGCCAGGAAGGATAAGTCCTTCGGTCCATAATTTGTGGCTTACATGGTTCATGATGAACCATGGACGATTGCTAAAGCATTTTCAACTACAGAAACACCGCTCTGGAAAGAATCTATAGAGAGTGAGATAGACTCCATTCTGCACAACCATACTTGGGAGTTAGTTGATTTTCCTCTGGGAAATAAACCGTTGGGTTGTAAATAAATACTCAAACAAAAGTTAAAAGTAGTTGCATCTATAGACAAGTACAAGGCTAGGTGGGTAGTCAAGGGCTATCGACAAAATGAGGGCCTTGACTACTTTGACACGTACTCCCCAGTGTCTAGGATGACATCCATACAATTATTCATTGAGATCACCGCGTTGTGGGATCTTGAGATATATCAAATGGATGTCAAGATAGCATTCCTAAATGGTGATTTGGAAGAAGAAATATATAGAGACCAACCCGAGTGGTATGTGGCTCCAGGAAAAGAGAAGAAAGTATGTCGGCTTGTCAAATCTCGGTATGGGCTGAAACAGGCCCCGAAGAAATGACACAAGAAATTTGATAGTACTCTACTATCGAAAGGGTTCGCCATTAATGAGTGTAACAAATGTGTCTACACGAAAAGAAATGCTGACTCATTCCTGATATGCCTTTACCTAGACGACATTTTGATCACAGGGAGCAGTCCTGAGTTGATCCTAGAGACTAATAATATGTTGAAATAATGTTTTGACATGAAAGACATAGGTATTGCAGATGTCATCTTTGGGATCAAGATCTCTACGACATCTGGTGGACTGGTCTTATCTCAGTCTCACTACATAGATGACGTCTTGAGAAAATTTAAGATGTTCGAAAGTTTGCCGATAACATCACCACTGGATATAAATCAAAAGATTGATAAAAATTATGGTACGCACGTATTCCAGGAGTGATATGCGCATGTGATTGGTAGTTTATTTTATATCATGAATTGTACTCGACCTGATATTGCTTATGCAGTCAACAAGTTTGATATGGACCTCATATTTACTCATTATAAGCATGAGTTAAAATTGAGTCCTTATAACTTAGTTCTCCCCAAGCCACATCCAATTTCTTACAAGTTGTTGACTTTCCAGTCGTAGGTATCGTTGTATTGCGCACGATGAATATTAGGAGTTGAATTTTTACGACTCGGTTCTATCGCACGATCTAGAAAAATAAAGAAAGGTGATAATACTAAATGTCGCGTAGCCTCTTGCTTATAAGTGTGGTACCCTACACACTTATAAATAAGACTTTACTACACACGGTTATGACAGACCTAACCTAATATAAAGTTTGTCACACCTCAAATTGAAGAGGCGAGATTGGCACCCGACCATACATACTGAGCACCAACATACATCATCTACAAATCCAGCCTAAGTAATAACAAAGGCGGACAAGTCCATCATATTGTCTAAGTATATATATATGCATGTATTTGGGATTGATGATTGCCGAAGAGTCCTTCTTTTCATTCGGTATATATATATATATATATATATATATATATATATATATATATATATATATATAAGGACGATGAGGCCACCATAGAAGTCTATATAGAAAAATTTAGGTCGATAAGGCCACAAAAATGACTCTACACAGGATACATGTCTACAAGCCTCTAAGATTGTTATAACTTCAAGAAGGTCGGTACAAGACCCCGTCATACCCAAAACATATGTATACTATAATACCGATTCCAAAGGGCAACTCCGGAAGAATGGAGCATGCTAACTAACCACTGAGCTGGGCAACCTACAGAGGAGGTCCGTCAATATATCAACCTGGGCATGTAGGTATGAAATGTAATATCCCCAAGCGTAGGGACATCAGTATGAATGAATTTATCGAGTATCTAAGGCAAGGATAATTATATATGAACATTAATGTAAAATGATAGAGGGAAGAATGAACTTGAAACTATGAATGCCTCTAAGGACGTATGACATGCATGCTTATACTTATATAAATATATATACATATCGATTTTCTTTGTGGGGCCATATCATATTGTATAAAGCCGCTCTGTGGGGATAACATCATTGTCATAACATACCCAACTAATCAAATATTTTTTATCAAACGATGACTCCTTACTCACCTCAATCAAACGGTGTTGCTGAACGCAAGAACCGTACTTTGAAGGAAATGATGAATGTCTTGCTCATCAATTCTGGCCTTTCCCTAAATATGTGGGGAAAAGTTGTCATTACCGCTAATAAGATTCTTAATAGAGTCCAACATAAGGGTAAGGACAAGACTCCATAGGAGATATAGAAAGGAAAGAAACCCACCTATAAATACTTGAAGGTATTGGGTTGTCTAGCAAAGGTAGAAGTACCCAAGCCAAAGCAGGTCAAGATTGGGCCTAAGACTGTAAAATGCATATTCATCGGATTTTCAAATAATAGTAGTGCTTATCACTTCTCAATGCATAAGTATGATGTATCAGACATCCATGTGGGTACAATCATAGAATCAAGGAACACCAGTTTCTTTGAGGACTAATTTCCTAGAAATAAAAGAGACATAACCTCTCGCAAACGATGTTATGAACAAAGCTATCAGGATCCAGGAGTCATTGACTGCCCGGATCTAGGTGGTTCAGATCTAGTGGACTATGAAGTGGTTGATTATCTCGAATCTAGTGTTCCAGATTCTCAGGACTTGGAGGTTCCATAGATGGAACCAAGACGAAGCAAAAGGGCCAGGAAGGATAAGTCCTTATGTCCGAAATTTGTGGCTTATATGGTTGAAGATGAACCACGGACAATTGCTAAAGCATTTTCAACTACAGAAGCACCGCTCTGGAAAAAAGCTATAGAGAGTGAGATAGACTCCATTTTGCACAACCATACTTGGGAGTTGGTTGATTTTCCTCTGGGAAACAAATCATTGGGTTGTAAATGGATACTCAAACAAGAGTTGAACTTGCATCTATAGACAAGTACAAGGCCAGGTTGGTAGTCAAGGGCAATCGATAAAAGGAGGGTCTTGACTACTTTGACACGTACTCCCCAGTTTCTAGGATGATATCCATATAATTATTCATTGAGATTGTCGCGTTGCGGGATCTTGAAATACATCAAATGGATGTCAAGATAGCCTTCCTAAATGGTGATTTGGAAGAAGAAATCTATATGGACCAACCTGAGGGGTATGTGGTTCCAGAACAAGAGAAGAAAGTATGTCGGCTTGTCAAATCTTTGTATGGGCTGAAACAGGCCCCAAAGCAATGGCACAAGAAATTTGACAGTATGCTACTATCGAAAGAGTTCGCCAATAATGAGTATGACAAATGTGTCTACACGAAAGAAAATGCCGACTCGTTCGTCATGATATGCCTTTACATAGATGACATTTTGATCATAGGGCACAGTTCTGGGTTGATGCTAGAGACTAAGAATATGTTGAAACAATGTTTTGACATGAATGATATAGGTATTGCAGATGCCATCTTAGGGATCAAGATCTCTAAGACATCTGGTGGACTGGTCTTATCTCAGTCTCACTACATCGATGACGTCTTGAGTAAATTTAAGATGTTCGAAAGTTCGCTGATAACGTCACCACTGGATATAAATCAAAAGATTGATAAAAATTATGGTACGCACGTATGCCAGGAGCGATATACGCATGTGATTGGTAGTTTATTTTATATCACAAACTGCACTCGACCTGATATCGCTTATGCAGTCAACAAGTTTGATATGGACCTCATATTTACTCATTATAAGCATGAGTTAAAATTGAGTCCTTATAACTTAGTTCTCCCCTAGCCACATCCAATTTCTTACAAGTTGTTGTCTTTCCGGTTGTAGGTATTGTTGTATTGTGCACGATGAATATTAGGAGTTGAATTGTTACGACTCGTTTCTATAGCACGATCTAGAAATAAAAAGAAAGGTGATAATCATAAATGTCGCGTAGCCTCTTGCTTATAAGTATGCTACACTACACACCCATAAATAAGACTCTACTACATATGGCTATGACATACCTAACCTGATATAAAGTTTGTCACACCTCAAAATAAAGAGGCGAGATTGGCACCCGACCTTACATACCGAGCACCAACATACATCATCTACCAATCCAACCAAAGTAATAACAAAGGCGGACAAGTCCGTCATATGATGAACTGAATGAAAAGAAGGAATCTTCGAAAATCAACAATCCCACAGACATGCATATATATATATATATATATATAAGGGACGATGAGGCCACCATAGAAGTCTATATAGCAAAAATTTGGTCGACAAGGCCATAAAATGACTCTACACAAGATACATGTCTATAAGCCTCTAACAGAGTTATAACTTCCAAAAGGTCGGTACAGGACCCCGCCATATCAAAAACATATGTATACTATAATACCGATTCCAAAGTGCAACTCCGGAAGAATGGAGCATGCTAACTAACCACCGAGTTGGGCAACCTACAGAGGAGGTCCGTCAATCTATCAACCTGGGCATGTAGGTATGAAATGTAATATCCCCAAGCGAAGGGACATCAGTATGAATGAATTTACCGAGTATCTAAGGCAATAATAATTATATATGAACATTAATGTAAAATGATAGAGGGAAGAATGAACTTGAAACTATGAATGCCGCTAAGGACGTATGGCATGCATGCTTATACTTATATAAATATATATACATATCGACTTGCTTTATGGGGCCATATCATATTGTATGAAGGCGCTCTGTAGGGATAACATCATTATCATAATGTACCCAACTAATTAGACATTGTTCATCAAACGAGGGCTCCTTACTCACCTCAATCAAACGGTGTTGCTGAACGCAAGAACTGTACTTTGAAGGAAATGATGAATGTCTTGCTCATCAATTTCAGTCTTCCCATAAACATGTGGGGAGAAGTTATCCTTACCGCTAATAAGATTCTTAATAGAGTCCAACATAAGGGTAAGGACAAGACTCCATACGAGCTATGGAAAGGAAAGAAACCCACCTATAAATACTTGAATGTGTGGGGTTGTCTGGCAAAGGTTAAAGTACCAAGCCAAAGCAGGTCAAGATTGGGCCTAATACTATAGATTGCATATTCATCGGATATGAAAATAATATTAGTGCTTATCATTTTTTAGTGCATAATTTTGATGTACTACACATCCATGTGGGTATAATCATTGAATCAAGGAACACCGGTTTCTTTGAGGACTCATTTCCTAGAAAGAAAAAAGACATAACCTCTCGCAAATGGCGTTATGAACAAAGCTATCAGGATCCATGAGTCGTTGACTGCCCGGATCAAGGTGGTTGAGATCTAGTGGACTCTGAAGTGGCTGATTATCCCGAATCTAGTGTTCCAGATTTTCAAGACTTGGAGGTTCCATAGATGGAACCAAGACGAAGTAAAATAGCCGGGAAGGATAAGTCCTTAGGTCCAGAATTTGTGGCTTATATGGTTCATGATGAACCACTGACAATTGCTAAAACATTGTCAACTACAGAAGCACCGCTCTGGAAAGAAGCTATAGAGAGTGAGATAGACTCCATTCTGCATAAGCATACTTGGGAGTTGGTTGATTTTCCTCTGGGAAACAAACTGTTGGATTGTAAATGGATACTCAAACAAAAGTTGAAAGCAGTTGGATCTATAGACAAGTATAAGGCCAGGTTGGTAGTCAAGGGCTATCGAGAAAAGGACGGTCTTGACTACTTTGACAATTTCTCCCCAGTGTCTAGGATGACATCCATACAATTATTCATTGAGATCGCCACATTGCGGGATCTTGAGATACATCAAATGGATGTCAAGATAGCCTTCTTAAAATGGATTTGGAAGAAGAAATCTATATGGACCAACCCGAGGGGTATGTGGTTCCAAGATAAGAGGAGAAAGTATGTTGGTTTGTCAAATCTTTATATGGGCTGAAACAGGCCTCGAAGTAATGACACATGAAATTTGATAGTACTCTACTATCGAAAGGGTTCGCCATTAATGAGTGTGACAAATGTGTCTACATGAAAGTAAATGCTGACTCGTTCGTCATGATATGCCTTTACGTAGATGACATTTTTATCACATGACACAGTCCTGGGTTGATCCTAGAGACAAAGAACATGTTGAAACAATATTTTGTCATGAATCATATAGGTATTGTAGATGTCATCTTAGGGATCAAGATCTCTAAGACATCTAGTGGACTGGTCTTATTTCAGTCTCACTACATCGATGACGTCTTTAGAAAATTTAAGATGTTCGAAAGTTCGCCGATAACGTCACCACTGGATATAAATCAAAATATTGATAAAAATCATGGTACGCCCGTATGCCAGGAGCAATATGCGCATGTGATTGGTAGTTTGTTGTATATCACAAACTGCACTCGACCTGATATCGCTTATGCAGTCAACAAGTTTGATAGGGACCTCATATTTACTCATTATAAGCACTAGTTAAAATCGAGTCATTATAACTCAGTTCTCCCCTAGCCACATCAAATTTCTTACAAGTTGTTGTCTTTTCGATCGTAGGTATTATTGTATTGCGCATGATGAATAGTAGGAGTTGAATTCTTACAACTCGGTTCTATCGCACGATCTAGAAAAAGAAAGAAAGGTGATAATCCTAAATGTCGCGTAGCCTCTTGCTTATAAGTGTGGTATACTACACACCCATAAATAAGACGCTACTACACATGGTTATGACAGACCTAACTTGATATAAAGTTTGTCACACCTCAAAATGAAGAGGCGAGATTGGCACCCAACCTTACATACAGAGCACCAAGATACATCATTTATCAATCCAACCTAAGTAATAACAAAGGCGGACAAGTCCATCATATGATGAACTGAATGAAAAGAAAGACTCTTCGACAATCAACAATCCCACAGACATGCATATATATATATATATATATATATAAGGGACGATGAGGCAACCATAGAAGTCTATATAGCAAAAATTAGGTCGACAAGGCCACAAAATGACTCTACAGAGGATACATGTCTACAAGCCTCTAACAGAGTTATAACTTCCAGAAGGTCGATACAGGACCCCGCCATATCCAAAACATATGTATACTATAATACCGATTTCAAAGTGCGACTCCGGAAGAAAGGAGCATGATAACTAACCACCGAGTTGGGCAACCTACAGAGGAGGTCCGTCAATCTATCAACCTGGGCATGTAGGTATGAAATATAATATCCCTAAGCGAAGGGACACCAGTATGAATGAATTTACCGAGTATCTAAGGCAATGATAATTATATATGAACATTAATGTAAAAGGATAGAGGGAAGAATCAACTTGAAACTATGAATGCCGCTAAAGACGTATGGCATGCATGCTTATACTTATATAAATATATATACATATCGATTTGCTCTATGGGGCCATATCATATTGTATCAAGACGCTCTGTAGGGATAAAATCATTATCATAATGTACCCAACTAATTAGACATTGTTCATCAAACGAGGGCTCCTTACTCACCTCTATCAAACGATGTTGCTGAACGCAAGAGCTGTATTTTGAAGGAAATGATGAATGTCTTGCTTATCAATTTCAGTCTTCCCATAAACATGTGGGGAGAAGTTATCCTTAACGCTAATAAGATTCTTAATAGAGTTCAACATAAGGGTAAGGACAAGACTCCATACGAGCTATGGAAAGGAAAGAAACCCGCCTATAAATACTTGAAGGTGTGGGGTTGTCTGACAAAGGTTAAAGTACCCAAGCTAAAGCAGGTCAAGATTGGGCCTAATACTGTAGATTGATGAAATTGCAAATAATAGTAGTGCTTATCACTTCTTAGTGCATAATTCTGATGTACTAGACATCCATGTGGGTATAATTATTGAATCAAGGAACACCAGTTTCTTTGAGGACTCGTTTCCTAGAAAGGAAAGAGACATAACCTCTCGCAAATGACGTTATGAACAAAGCTATCAGGATCCAGGAGTCGTTGACTGCCCGGATCAAGGTGGTTGAGATCTAGTGGACTCTGAAGTGGCTGATTATCCTGAATCTAGTGTTCCAGATTCTCAGGACTTGGAGGTTTCATAGATGGAACCAAGACGAAGCAAAATGGTCGGGAAGGATAAGTCCTTCGGTCCAAAATTTGTGGCTTATATGGTTCATAACGAACCACTGACATTTGCTGAATCATTGTCAACTACAGAAGAACCGCTCTGGAAAGAAGCTATAGAGAGTGAGATAGACTCTATTCTGCACAAGCATACTTGGGAGTTGGTTGATTTTCCTCTGGGAAACAAACTGTTGGGCTGTAAATGGATACTCAAACAAAAGTTGAAAGTAGTTGGATCTATAGACAAGTATAAGGCCAGGTTGGTAGTCAAGGGCTATCGACAAAAGGAGGGTCTTGACTACTTTGACACTTTCTCCCCAGTGTATAGGATGACATCCATACAATTATTCATTGAGATTGCCACATTGCGGGATCTTGAGATACATCAAATGGATGTCAAGATAGCCTTCCTAAAAGGGATTTGAAAGAAGAAATCTATATGGACCAACCCGAGGGGTATATGGTTCCAGGACAAGAGGAGAAAGTATGTTGGTTTGTCAAATCTCTATATGGGCTGAAACAAGCCCGAAGCAATGACACAAGAAATTTGATAGTACTCTACTATCGAAAGGGTTCACCATTAATGAGTGTGACAAATGTGTCTACACGAAAGGAAATGCAGACTCGTTCGTCATGATATGCCTTTACGTAGACGACATTTTGATCACATGGCACAGTCCTGGGTTGATCCTACAGACAAAGAACATGTTGAAACAATGTTTTGTCATGAATGATATATGTATTGCAGATGTCATCTTAGGGATCAAGATCTCTATGACATCTGGTGGATTGGTCTTATCTCAGTCTCACTACATCGATGACGTCTTGAGAAAATTTAAGTTGTTCGAAAGTTCACCGATAACGTCACCACTGGATATAAATCAAAATATTGATAAAAATCATGGTACGCCCGTATTCCAGGAGCGATATGCGCATGTGATTAGTAGTTTGTTGTATATCACAAACTGCACTCGACCTGATATCGCTTATGCAGTCAACAAGTTTGATAGGGACCTCATATTTACTCATTATAAGCACTAGTTAAAATCGAGTCATTATGACTCAGTTCTCCCCTAGCCACATCAAATTTCATACAAGTCATTGTCTTTCCGGTCGTAGGTATCATTGTATTGCGCATGATGAATATTAGGAGTTGAATTCTTATGACTCGGTTTTATCGCACGATCTAGAAAAAGTAATAAAGGTGATAATCCTAAATGTCGCGTAGCCTCTTGCTTATAAGTGTGGTAGACTACACACCCATAAATAAGACTCTACTATGCATGGTTATGACAGACCTAACCTGATATAAAGTTTTTCACACCTCAAATTTAAGAGGCGAGATTGGCACGCGACCTTACATACCGAGCACCAACATACATCATCTACCAATCCAACCTAAGTAATAACAAAGGCGGACAAGTCCGTCATATGATGAACTGAATGAAAAGAAGGACTCTTCGACAATCAAGAATCCAATATATATATATATATATATATATATATATATATATATATATATATAAGGGACGATGAGGCCACCATAGAAGTCTATATAGGAAAAATTAGGTCGACAAGGCCACAAAATGACTCTACACAGGATACATGTCTACAAGCCTCTAACAGAGTTTAACTTCCTGAAGGTCGGTACAGGGCCCCGCCATATCCAAAACATATGTATACTATAATACCGATTCCAAAGTGCAACTCCGGAAGAATGGAGCATGCTAACTAACCACCGAGCTGGGCAACCTACAGAGGTGGTCCGTCAATCTATCAACATGGGCATGTAGGTATGAAATGTAATATCCCCAAGCGAAGGGACATCCGTATGAATGAATTTACCGAGTATCTAAGGCAATGATAATTATATATGAACATTAATGTAAAAGGATAGAGGGAAGAATCAACTTGAAACTATGAATGTCGCTAAGAACGTATGCCATGCACACTTATACTTATATAAATATATATACATATCGATTTGCTTTGTGGGGCCATATCAGATTGTATCAAGACGGTATGTGGGGATAACATCATCATCATAACGTACCCAACTAATCAGTGGTTGTCACGCCTCGACTTTTCTAAGGTCTTCCCTTTTCCCCATGCGAACCATTTTAATACTCCTTTCCAAATTTAACATGTATTTAAGTGCAGAAGTTGTCACGACCCGACCTCGGGCCCGCAACTGGTGCCTTACCCGGGCACCCTAGTAGGTATACATCAGAGAAAATCAGCTGAATAAACTCATAGACATGGAACAATGTAGAATAGGAAACAGGCTAACCGATAAGGTCGTCTTTCAACATATATATATAAATATCAAAAGTCCGAACAGTTATATCCTTTACAAACCCAACTCACAACAGGACTACAGACCTCTAAGAGTTTGGACATAACAACTATGACGGGACAGGGCCCCGCCATACCCCTGAATGTACAAGTACCTACAATGTCAGGGAACCATATCAAAAGATAAGCCTCCGGAGAAACGGAGCTTCCCAAAACGAAGAACTGTGATCCTATGAGCGAGGATCGAAAACCGGTGTACCTCTACCTGCGACATGAACGCAGCCTCCCGAAGGAGGTCAGTACAACAGGTACCAAGTATGTGAAATTGAAAGTACTGTAATGAAATCACAATAGTCCAAAACAAATCCACATACATGTATGAAAAACCAATTAACAGTACACAGTGCCATAGTATATATGAGAGTAAATAAGTGTGACCTGGCCGGTTCTGAATAGGCAGCCAATGATCGAACTAGGGCCATTCGCCCATAGTATCATTGTGCAAATCCTAATCCTGGACTCCCGCAGTCCGTATAGGTCGCGTGGACCCGCATGAGGTACTCACCGCGACGGAAGCAAACCCGCAGAATACATAGGACCGCATCGGCGATGAGCCCTCGACTCGCGTAGGTATTCCTCGCATAGGACCCCGTCCCGCATGAGCTTCTTGGACTCGCATGAGGTGCTCCTCGCATCAGGGGGAGCAAACCCGCAGAATATGAACAACGTAACATGGACAGGGGTTTAAGTGATATAATACAAGCGCAACCGGCTATCGTAAACAACAAGGCAAATTAAGAAAACCCCCTTATCACAGAAGTCTCAAGACACTAACACCCGTAGTATCATAACACGTTTACTTATCAAACCAAGTTACTACACCTTCAGAAAATCATTACAAGACCTTTAAAATCAAGTAAGTAAACTGTTCTTTTATCCTCCTCAAGTCGTTATAACTAACTTCCCATAAAGCTATTATAACACTTATGTTTTAAGTAATTCAAACAATTACATTCATTTGGGAAACCAAATGACTTATTCTTTTAAAAAAACCAAGTATCAATTTCTTTCCGAATAATGATTCACAACTTTTTAGAATAATTCAAGGCTCTTAAGATTTAGAAGTCAAGTCAAGGACATCAAAATGAAACCAAATTCATTTAACACACATACGTCTACCGTACTATATATTTCATAATAATCATGCTCAAGAGGATAAGAAGAGTTCACATACCTCCTCGGCTTAATCCACTTGCCAAGTCGAATATGCCGCGCGTAGAGTATCAACCTATAATAACCATAACACGTCTATCAACTTCTAGTTTTCTTCGTAGAGTATTCTAAGCATAATGTCTCTTATTCTACGGAAAATTGGGCAACACTTCCCCTGTTTCTACGTACTTTTCCACCTTTTTCAAGGCCCGAAATCAATAACCAAATGCCACATTTAAGGCTCAACAAAATCAGATTTCAAAGGGGATTACACGCCAAGTAGGACGTGTAAAATTCAGCCCCTTAATCTACCAAAATTATCCATTAATACTAGTCCATAGTCCAATGTTAAAACAGTCCATTAGTCCACTAATACAATCCATTAGTCCAGTCCTTTAGTTGATGTTCTTGTCCAACTACTGCAATAAAAAATGTCCAGTTTTCGGCTAGCATGCCAAAATTGTTTCATCACTTCTTTACAATTCCAACTTATATTCCAATCTTTACATAAGTTATATTAACTTGTTATTAACAAGATTCCTTCATGTCAACAAGTAATAGGTAATGTTTTAATAACTTAAATGACTAGCATGCCAATTCTCGATTTTAACAACTTTAATGGCTAGCATGCCAATTTCGGTTTTTAACATCTTATTAAGGTCCAAATCTTTTCACTCTTCCTTCCACATATCATATACTCAATCATATACTACTAACATATGTAATTTCCAACTTCACTAAAAGTACAAATATTACTACCTCAATAAACCCAAAATTTTCCAAGATTATAAGTCGATCCTTACGAATCTTAGCTCCTATTCCTTACGTTCCAATCCAGTCCAAGCAACCCTTAGAAGTTCCTAACCAATTTCTCTTAACACTTCATCCAAAAATATGAAGATCGCCTTAGGGTTTCACTCTGCGACTATCGGATTAACGTAGTATTTCCGGGATTTTTGTGTTGGGATATCCTTAGAACACTACTAGGGACACTTGGTTTAAGCAATGGGATTAATCAACAAAAATGAAGAATTGTTCTTCACAATAGGGGGGGGGGGGTGCCGAGAGCACAACAATGAAGGGAGTATAGTTCTTTAATTTTTTCTAAGTGTTGAAGTCTTCAACCCCAAGGTGTGTATATATTAGAAAACTAAGGGCTAGGATCAAAGCAAGTGTGTGGTTGAGATTAGGGACACGTGTGTGTGGGTCCCACAAGCCACTTGTCCAACAAATATATTGGGACACTTGGCTTGCCACTTGTTTATCACAATCTCGCCCAACATGGGCCACATGGGGTGACACGTGTCGTCCTCCTATTGGTCCAAAATATTTTATCTTCCCAAAATCTCAATAATTGGTCAAATATCGAAAACCTTGTGGGCCCCACAAAACGTAAAATTTCTCGGGTGGGCCCCACATGACCAAATCTGGAAATAAAATTCCATAATTCTTATAAATCCTATAAGTCTTAAATACCAACATTGAGAATCCAATTCCCAATAAAAAACTTTTTTCTTTCACGCGGTTCAAAATATTTTCCGTAGGAAAAAGAAATCTTTCATCCTTTTCAAACTTAAAGTCGCATTCTCTTACGTATGTCCTCATATGCATACCCTGCAACTACGGGGTGTAACAAAAGTTGTAATAATAATAAAAGTAAAAATGTTTTATACTTTATTAATAAGAGCTCGAGTCCATGCTCGTGCAACCATAACTTCAACCAAGACTCAATGGAAATTCCACATATGGAAATAGATATTTCAAATTTTGAAAGGAAACCATCTCATATGGGGCATCCCCCGAGATAATGAGACTAACTTCCTCCACCTACTTATTTAAGAACGAAAGTCACCAAATCCAAAGCAATGGATTTGTGAAACAAATGGGATTGCGGAATGATCGTTAGCCATGTTGCGGAACCTTCCCCTTGTCGCGTTTTCCTGAAACATGTTAGATAAAAGCGTCAGCCCTACCATCCGAGACTGAGTGAGAACCTCGCCTTTCAATCTAAATTAACCTCACAATATTCTAATAACAATCATGTTATAAACATAATAAACATGTTGTGAAAATTAGATTACAACACTTTCATTATATAAGCCAATAGATATTCACGTGCAAAATTTCCTCCCCACACGTCCAAGGAAATACTTAGTTTAACCAGTACCACAAATTTATCCCATATAACATATTATATATTTGTTGTGGTACGTGCAACCCGATCCAATGCATTTATATATTTGTTGCGGTTCGTGCAACCCGATCCAATACATTTATATATTTGTTGCGGTCCATGCAACCCAATCCAATGCATTCATATATTTATTTATATATGTTATATGTTCAAAAGACTCAAATAATATTTTCTTCTTTCAACTTTTCGCCCTTCCCACTTGTAAGAGTTATAACTCTTGAACCGTAACTTCAAATAATATGTTTCTTACGCCGAGTCGAAGGTAACAAAAGGATCTTATCACTATCTCAAGTTTACTCTAAAAATTCTTAGTGCGACAAGTATAAATTAACGCAAGAAACAACCATATAAAAATTATCTCGCAAGATTCTTTGTAAAAAGGCCACAATATTAAAACAGTCATAACTTTTTATCCGCAAGTCAGATTAATCTTTGTAAAGTCTCAAACTTTCGAGAACAGAGAAATCTAGAATTTTTAATCAGCACAATTTTTCAGATTCCTCACCGAAATATTCAGTACCTTTATTTTAACAACTCTCAGAAAACTATTTTACCAGATTTTTGTAAAACAAGATACAATCTTGAAACAATCATAAAATTTTATCTGTAAGTCAGATTAATCTTTGTGAAGTCTCAATCTATCTAGAACAGAGACATGTAGAACTTTTATTCAGCACAACTTTTCAGATTCCTCACCGAAACATTCAGTTCTTTTATTTTAACAACTCTCAGAAAACTATTTCGCCAGATTTTTGTAAAACAAGACACAATCTTTTCCGTAAGTCAGATTAATCTCTGTTAAGTTTCAAACTGTTGTGAACAGAGAAATATAGAACTTTTATTCAGAACAACTTTTCAGATTCCTCACCGAAACATTCAGTTCTTTTATTTTAACAACTCTCAGAAAACTATTTCGCCAGATTTTTGTAAAATAAGACACAATCTTAAAACAATCATAACTTTTATTCTGTAAGTCGTATTAATCTTTGTGAAGTCTCAAATTGTCTAAAACAGATAAATCTAGAACTTTTATTCAGAACAACATTTCAGATTCTTCACCAATATGTACAGTTATTGCATTATACATTCTACTTCTGAATTTTATTTGATCTGAGGCATAAATTTTAAACTGCGATAACTGTCAAACCGTATGTAGGTTTTAGCCCCACTTAGGCTCACTATGATCGTGAAGGAGAGATGTACAAACCAATAAAATTTCATCCCATTCTAACAAGTATTAGCGAAACAAATTGTACTTTCATGACCCTGACTAGTTATTAAATAATCTATTAATAATAACTTCATGATTATTCCTTCAACATCCGGAATATATTCTAACATGTATTTTAATTTAAAATAAAGGATTATACTAAGAGTTATGAGTGAGAGAATCACCTTTTGTTACTTCATTCTGCAAACGAACTTTCAAACTCCAACTAATCCTTTCCTTTCATGCTCTCTTGTATTTTTTTTTTTTGCTCTTGGTATTTTTTTTTGAATTTCTATTATTTGTTCTAAGTGTTTTCTTTTGTGCTATGCAGAATATATATTGAGTTGTGTGTCTAACTTTTGGTAGGTGGAAGTATAAGAGATTGAGGAAGATTAAAGGGAAGGGGAACATGGGTTTTTATTGAGGGAGAACAAGGGGGGAACGTGGGGTTTATTATTATTATTATTATTATTATTATTATTTTGTGACAATAAATCAGGACTTCAAATTCTCCCCTCCTTAAACAACATTCATCCTAGAATGTGAATAAGATCATAACACAAGCACATAGACACGCAGTCTGCACAGACATGAAATACAACTTAACACATTTTATTACCTTACTCAAACATGAATGGGTATTTGACTTTCATCACATCTTCGGCTTCCCAGGATTCTTCTTTTGTGGAGTAATTTCTCCAAAGGACTTTCACGAGAGAAATATTTTTATTCCTAAGGCACTTGATTTGTCTATCCAGTATTTCTATCAGAATTTCTTCGTATCGAAGCTCTTCATCCAGAACTATGTCTTGGGGTCGGATGAAGTGGCTTAGATCGTGTAAGTATTTCCGTAACATTGACACATGGAATACCGGATGCACCGCTTCCAACTCTTGTGGAAGGGCTAGTTCGTAAGTCACATTTTCCACTCTTCATAAGATCTCATATGGTCTAATAAATCTTGGGCTCAACTTCTCTTTCTTGCCAAATCGCATAACTCCCTTCATTAGAGAGACTTTTAAAAACACTTTCTCCACTTCTTGAAATTCGAGATCTCTTTTGCGATGATCTGCATAAGTCTTATGGCGGCTATGAGCTATCTTGATCCGCTCCCGAATTATCTGCACTTTGTCGTTCATTTCTTGAATGACTTCGGGTCCAAATAGTTGCGTCTCACCCACCTCAAACCATCCCAGTGAAGATCTACATTTTCGCCCATACAAGGCTTTGAACGGATCCATATGTATGCTATAATGGAAACTGTTATTATAGGCGAACTCAATTAGACATAGATGGTCCAACAAATTTCCCCTAAAGTACAAGACCACAACATGTCCTCCAATGTTTGAATTGTTCGTTCAGCTTGTCCATCTGTTTGAGGATGGAAAGTCGTGCTTAACTTAATCTTTTTCATGAGGCCCTATTGAAAACTTTGCCAAAAATGTGAGGTGAACTGGGAATCCCTATTTGAAATAATTTATAGTGGAATCCCGTGTAACCTCACTATTTCTTTCAAATACATTTGTGCATACTGTGGCGCACGATATGTAGTCTTGACCGGTAGGAAATTGGCTGACTTTGTAAGCCGATCTACAATCACCTAGATAGAATCATAACCTTCTCGAGTTTTCGGTAAACCAGTCACAAAATCCATATGAATCACCTCCTATTTTCACATGGGGACACCAATGTCCTGATGTAGTCCGTCGGATTTTTGATGTTCGACTTTCACCTATTGACACGTAAGGCACCTTTCAACAAACTCTGCAATATCTCTCTTCATTTCATCCCACCAGTAATTTTCTTTAAGGTCCTGATACATTTTCGTTGATCTTGGATGAATGGAATACTTGGTATTGTGACCTTCATCTATTATCTTCCTTCTTAGATCCTGTCACGCCCCGAACCCCGGGCCCGTGACTGGTGCCCTACCTGGGCATCGTTTTACTTAACTGACACAAACAAACCGCGGAACTAAATAACACCTCATTTTTTTTAAAACTAACGTACGTGCAAGGGCAAAGCCGACAAGGCTGCCACATAATATACATAATCAAAAGACACTACACTGTACACGAGTCCAATCCCACATATGAATACTGCACTTAAGAGTTTCTTCAAATATGACGGGACAAGGCCCCGCCGTACCTATAACTATACAAAAGCCTGTACTGAAGGAACTATACCAAAATGATAAACTCCTGAACAGATGGAGCTATCCAAAAACTCTGAGCAGGGTCCTACACCTGCAGATCACCAAACTGCGTACCTAAACCTGCGACATGAACGCAGCCCCCCGAAGGAGGTCAGTACGAAGAATGTACCAAGTATGTGAAACTGAAAATACTGTAATGAAATCATAACAGTCTATACAAAACAGGAGACATGTACGATAACCAAACTACAGTACACAATACATAAGCAGTCATATCAAGTCAGGGACGCATGCCCTCAAAGTCACTACTCAAATATAACTATGGGTCTCACGCCCACAATATCAACCATGGCCGTGGAATCCTTCCTCACTGCCGGCAGTCCATGATATAATCTAACACCAATAAGCATACATGAACACCAAGTCTCACCCGTGTCCTAAAAACTGTACGGGGCAAGTAGGAAAGCGAACCACCAGATCCAGCCTGCATCATAAAACTGACCGGGGCAAGTACGAAAGCCAACTACCAGATCCAGTCTGTCGTCACGAGATATGACCGGGGCAAGTGCGAAAGCTATCTACCGGAGCCTACCGTACCAAACTGTGTAATAGAACTGACGGGGGCAAGTAGGAAAACTATCTACCAGTCCATCCTACGACACCATCGATCGGCAAGTACGAAGTTTCTACTGCACCATCTGCGTCACTAAATCTCATGGAGGCTAATCCATGGAATAACAATATCCCACACGGTCGCATGCCCAAATCCCACATCGTATAAACATGACCACGGGTAATACAAACAACCGAATCTAACTCGCCTCCGGTCACATGCCCCGAATCCCACATCGTAAAGATGTCCGCGAGTAATACAAATAATCCTGGAATCTAACCCGCATCCTGGTCGCATGCCCCAGAATCCCACATCGTATAAGCATGTCCAAGGATCAATCATAATGGAAGAATACCCGTGGAATCCCACATCACCGTCGGTACGTCCAAGTAAACTTACAACAAGACAGCCGACCCTCCAACCGAGAGTCGCGACAACGTAAAAATATAATACTTGCACTCAAAGGCTATCACCAGCACATATAGGCAAGTTCATAAAATCTTTAGACTTTCATTATCATACAAAAATGAATTTCATTCTATAAACTCAAGGTACTTTCGTTTTATATAAAAATCCGGGATTTTAACCCTAAGTACTACGTACTTCCATTCTTTTCAAAAGACTCATTTTTATATAAAACCCTAAGATACTAACACCCGTAGTATCAAGGTATGTCTATTTTTCAAACTAAGTTACTACATCTTTAGAAATTCATTTCAAGACTTTGAAACCAAGTAACTTCAATTTTCACAATCTAGGCAACTCATGCCTATCAATCAAAATAGACAACTCTCCTAACCTTTCATAAAGTCGTTATAACTAACTTCCCATAAAGCCGTTATAACTAACTTCCCATAAAGCCGTTATAATCCTTTATGGTTTTAGACAATTTTATCCTTTTTATATCCAAGAGACTTATACTTTTAAAACCAAGTATCACATACTTACAAATCAAGTTTCTTAACTTTCAAAATACTTCAAGTCTCTTAATCTTTAGAAATCAAGTTTCTTCTACTTTCAAAATACTTCAAGTTTCTTAACTTAAGAAATCAAGTAGCTTACACTTTTAAATCTCAAGTAACTCGCACCTTTAAAACAAGTCACTTCTCTTAAATCATGTCATTTATCCTCTTTTAAAACAATTAAGTAAATCACACTTTTGACTCCCCTAAAGCTGTTAAAACAACCTTTAGGTTTTGAAACTAAGGCACTATCCAAAAGATTTGGAAACTACATTCCTTTTCAAGACTCTATGTACTTCAAGTAAAATACTTTCACTTTTGAAAATTCAAACTTCATCAAGGTAATGGATTATAATAACTTTCAATTTAAACATCCAAAGTACATCAAGGAAGTATATAGAACAAATTTTATATTAGGCAATCCAAGTACAAACAAGGAAGTATATAGAACAACTTCTATATTAGGCAATCCAAGTACAAACAAGGAGTGAATCATTTAAGGAGTAAGACTTACTTACTTTACCAAGGAATCATGCTAGAAGAAGAGGAGATGGTTCACATACTTTTTCGGCTTAATCCGCAAGCTAAGTCGAATACGACGCACGTAGAATTGTCAACCTATAATGGTCACAACATGACTATCAATTTCTAGTTTCTAACGTAGAATAATACTAAGTATATGGTCTCTTATTCTACGGAAAATCGTGCAACACCTCCTTTGTTTCTACATACTTTTCCACCTTTTTCAAGGCCCGATAATCAATAACCAACATGCCACATTTAAGGCTCAATACAACAACCAATCAAAGGGGATTACACGCCTTACAATACATGTAAAATTCTGCCCCACAATTCATACTAAGTAGTTCAATACTCAAAAGCCATTCTCAGCCAACATATACAACAACACAAGTCCTTTCCAATTCTTTTTCAATCCAAGTTCTTAGGTCTAACATGTTATATAGTCATAGACAACTTCAACAACTACAATTTCCTTCTTTATATAACATGTGACAACTTATAAAAATAATCAGATCGAATTGTAGTCTTAAGGCTAAACATGCTAGTTTTCGGATTAGGGTTCCAATAGCCAATACACTTATCAAACTTCATACTAATACCTCATGCTTGCTAATATCCATAACTACAATGATAAGTAATCTTTAATTGCTAAAACGACAAGAATTTTACCTTTACAAGCCCTTATAATTTCCAAGATTCAAAGTCGCTCCTTAGCAATTCTTAGCTCCTTTCCTTTTTGCTCCAATCCGCTATTTGAAGCCCTTAGAAGTTCACAACCAACCTCTCTTCCATTTCCAATCCAAAACTAGGAAAACGACTTAGGTTTTCGCCTTGCGACTAACGTGAAAACGTCATTTTTTTTCCAAAATATTTCTATTGAGATATCCTTACAATACCCTTAGGGACCTTGGGTTAAAGTCTTGTGAATAATGGATCAAAACTACAAAATTTTCTTGTGGGAAAAACATTGAACCCGAGAGCACTAGTCTTGGAGAACAAGAATGTGTAATTTTTCTAAGTGTGGAAGACCTTGTCTTGCTACTAGTGTGGTATATAAAACACAACGGAGGGCTTAGATTTCAACATATGTGTGGCTAGGATGAAGAACACTTGGATAATTAGCCAAGTGGACAAGTTGACAAGTCAACAATCTCAAGCTTGAAAACTTATTCATCTTCAATGGTCAATGACCATTTTACCCTTGTATATTTAAGTCCAAGACCATGTGGGGGGTGCCACGTGTCTCCCTCCCATTCGTCCATAAAATTCCGTAAACCTCGTGGGCCCCACAAAACGTAAAATTCCTCGGGTGGGCCCCACATGACCAAATCCGTAAAAATAAATTTCCATAATGTTAATAAGTTCCATATTCTTCAAATAATGCATTTTGAGAATCCAATTCTCATCAACGAACATTTTTCCTTTCCGACGTTCGAAAGATTTTCCGTCGGAAAAACAATTCTTCCTTTCGTACCAATTTTTCAAGTCTTGACTCCTTACGTATATTCTCTTAAACATGCCCTGGACTTACGGGGTGTAACAGATCCATTACCTTAAGAACACATAACCTACCTTTATATCGAAGGGTACTGTCATTTTCTCCTAATGTAAACTGTGAAGGTTTTCCATGTTGAATCCTCTCTCGAAACCTAACAAACTCTGTATCCTCAAACTGAATTTATTTTATTTCTAAAGCTAAGGCAGACTGAGAGGTATCATGCACCGCTACCCTGCCTTCACCGACCTCAGTTAAACTAACCCCGAGGTTTTCTAATTTTTGTACCTCTCTTTTTGTATTTTCAAGTGAGCCAAGTTGCCTATTGATCTCCTACTGAGTGTGTCGGGCACCATGTTAGCTTTTCCATGATGGTAAAGAATGCTAAGGTCATAATCCTTAAGCAAATCTAACCATCTCCTTTGTCGGGGATTCAGATCCTTTTGCGTGGTTTATGTACAGTAAACTCTTATGATATGTAAATATTGTCGCGCCCATTTTTGATCGGAGGATCGGAACGGAACTGCAACATTACTGCTTGGGTGATTCCCTGGATTGGTGAAAATGCTATTATTGAGGAGTCGCCACCTAATTATTCTGGTGAATTAGGACACCTAAATGTTTGCAATAAAATACTGCATTATGAGATTTTGGATAAGGGTTCTTTATTATCCTAAAGGAAAGAGGTTAGGCATCCTTTAAGATCCGCTAACTTGCGGTTATTCGTTCAAACCTAGATTAATTATTATGCTAAATAAAATAATTTTTTAGATACAAAATTAATTAAAAACAATATTGTAAGTAATTAATTAAAAGATTCACTGTCTAGAATAAATAAACTAGAGGCGTTTTGAAACATGCATAACGAGCCTAAAAATAAAATTGGCGTCGGGTTTCCAATTTTAAAACTATCCTTTCTAATTTATTAATTCTAAGTCTACCTATTCTAAACATTTCAATAATTATACAGGTACAATAAATAAATTACAATACATAATAAAATAAAAATAATAATAAAATCATCTCTGAGGGATATCTCATCTTTTTTACCTTTCGTAACTGTCCCTCGCAAGCTATCAAGAACAAACGGTTAGAAACAATTGAATATAAATAAAAACTTTTGATCCGTATCCAAAACAGTAAATGTTTTGGATACGGAGGGCTCTGACTTAAATTTTGAAAGATCATTCCAAACACGCCGTGGTTGCAGACATTTGACTCGTTGGTCATTTTAGTCGCTTTACCTCCCGGACGTGTTGGCGACTCGGGTGAAGCAAAAAAGATTTAACTTTTCATCCTAGCCTAGAAGATTTTATTTTCGGTCTTTTCAACTGTGGAGGCCTAAAAAATCGACGAATATTTTTTCATCGACTAATCTGTGAAATATCATGTTCAAATCTGTAAATAACAACAAAACAACAAAACTGAGGGACAACCTTTCCGAAAGGGGCATGACCTCAAATTCAATTTCATTGGTCAAAGTGTAGTATTTGTTCAAATCAATTTATTTTAATCAAGTATAGCAATCCGTTCTTTTAAATGAAATCAACAGCCATTCAGTAACATATAATAGAAACGAGTAGTAAGCCCGAACAACAGTGACCCAGAGAAAGAAATGAAAGAGTAGCAAAAAAATGTAATAGCCCAACCAGACATGAAAATCACTAGGAAACAACAAACTAGTGCCAAAAGAAAATGTGCAGATGCCAAAATATAGTGCAAAATAAATCCATTAGCAAAAGCAGACAACAGATCCCAAAAATAAAGCCGACAAAGGTCGACTGGCTTTTAAATTAGGGAAAAATTAGTCCAATTAACCAAAGCAGACAAACATATCCCAGAAATAAAGCCAACAGAGGTCCCGAAATTTTTAAACTCCGGCCAGATACAAACAAAAATTAAAAAATCTAGCCGTTAACCAAAAACTAACAACAGATACCAAAATCGGGAAAATCAGTCCGCTAACCAAAAACCAACAACAGATTCCAAAAAGATAAAACCAACAGAGGTTGTCGGAGTTTTAAAACTCCATCCAGATACTAAAATCGTAAAAAGCAACCCAACAATCGAAACAACCAACAAAACCCGAACCGGTGAGCCAAACAACGGTTGCCGGAGTTTTAAAACTCCGGTCAGATACCCAAAAAATCAGAAAATCAAATCAGTCCACCAGCCAACAACATACATCACCGCAAGAGAAAGAGAAACAACTAGCATCACCGAAGTTCAACTCCGGCCATATTCGATAACAAGCAAAAGCAGTGGTGTCACATCAACGACGGGGTACGCCGGAGCGATATCGCGGTGATGATTTGCTGGAGCCGAAACAGTGGGGTTGTGGTGTTGAGTGGGGGATCATCGGAGTTGTAACACCTCATAATATTTTGCAATAATTTGAGCACCTAAATGAAGGAAATAGATCCAAGCGTTGGAATTTTTTTTGTTATATTTACATATGCTAATAAGAAAATTAGTATACAAGGAATGCGATCCCGAAATAATTTTGGATGTAACAAGTGTGACGATGGAAATTAATAATAATAATTGTATATCCCCAAAAGAGGTGATGAACTAATGTCATATCACAAATTATGACATCGTGTATACAAAGATCTTATGAGTTTTTAAGTCTTAATTGAAGTGACATCGAGAATTAATTATGTATATAATTAATAAAGTATACGGAGACAGATCACTTAATTTAAATTAAGTGACTGCATATGAAGTCATATGGCGTGAAACGCATGACTCCACCGCCAAGAATTGGCAAGTGGAAGTCGTGATGAGTAGAAGATCACTTCATTGTCACGTTGGGGTTAACAATTTCAGTAGGAATCCTTTAGATCATTCTAACCACTTTAACATCTCAATAGTATTAGGTAGCACCTCATAGGATATTTTAGAAATTAAAGTAGTGGATCATTATACAGAATTCTCCAAACATTTTTTGTTGTGCGAATTGGAAGACCAACCCCTCTTGTTAACAAAACGAAAGCAAGCAAATTATTTTACTTCTAAGATTGAGAAAGAAGAACATAGTTGCTGATTTACTTGTTTTTAGTGTTTCATCCATTTTTGGACAAATACAAATATAGTACCCTCTTGGTTAATTAGAGGTAGCAACATCGCATCAAATGTTCTCCTACTCTTTCTAATATTCGACGTATGTTAAGGAAAATTATTTCTTCCTTTTATCATGTTTCATATTATGAAATATAACTGTGATATTGCTCCATAATTTATTCTACTCATAGAAGTTAAGAATAATCATGTTATTAATTTCTATGCTGAAAACATGTCTAAATTATTTCTATGTCCTTATTAAGGAATATAGAATAGATGATGATATTCAAAGGTTGTCAAAGGTACATATGTAATATGTCACCTATTGAGATTAGAATATGGTGTTGTCATTCATGCAATTTTATTTGCATTGCATTTGCATATTACCCTGGACCACTTGTGTTATGAACCCTACTATATGGTAAATATTATATATATATATATATATATATATATATATATATATATATATATATATATATATATATATATATATATATATATATATGTACGGGAAAGGAAAAGAGGGTAAAAGGGCGTTATATACGCACACCACCTGCAGTTGGTACAGACTATCACAAAAGAGCCCGAAAAAGTCAATATGATGTGATGCCCTTATGTGGCTAATATGATAAGATGCCCACAGAGGCGAGTATGGGAAGAAAGATGCCCACAGAGGCGAGTATGGGAAGAAGATGCCCTGGCGTGGCCAATATTTATATGTATACCACATTTGCATTGGCATAACATTTAGGCATACGTACTAGGACCCTCAGAGGTATTTACTGTTGGTCTACTGTTTCTGTTTCAGTTAATGTTATATCCATGTATGCTGTTATTTATGTTATTTATGTCTGACATACTCAGTAAATAAGTTGTATAAACGTTCCTATTGTCGGGGGACGCTGCGTTTCATGCCCACAGGTTCACACAGGCAGGACGATGGTCCAGGTGAATAGGTTGCAGATTTCAGCAGACTTTTGGAAGCACTCCCCTCTTTCTGGAGTGTCGGTGTAACTTTGATATGTTACATTTTTGCATGTCTATATGGGTATGGCGAGGCCTTATCCCGACCTGTTGATGTTCTACACTCTCTAGAGGCTTGTAGACATGTGTCCTGTGTATAGTAGGCCATGACATAGGTATGTATATATGAATAAATCAATTTTCTGGTTAAAAGTTTTCATAACCTTTTCGGCTTAGTCAGTTCTTATTTATGGTTGGGTGTTAATTGCGTGACTAGCGGTACCCGGCGGGTGGGATCAGGGTGCCCGTCGCGGTCCTCCGGTTTGGATCGTGACAAACTTGGTATCAAAGCATGTCTGTCCTAGGAGTCTACAAGCCTTGTTTAGTAGAGTCTTGTGTATGAGTATGTTGTGCACCATACTTATACACAGGAGACTTCCTGACATTTAAGGATGGTTTTCATTATTTCATTTCATAAATCGTTCAATAGAACTGAGTTATAAGTATTTTACCTCTAATCCATTTTACATTTATATTCCAGCGATGCCTATAGCAAAGAAGAAATTCAAGAGTATGAGGACATTGGATATGGCTACGGGTGAATGTTTGGTAGGCTACCACTAGCTATGAGGATAGAGTGTGTCACGACCCGACCCTCGATCGCGATCGTGCCCTACACAGGCACCCTTACAGTAAACATCGAGAAAATCAGCGAACATACATGAAACTTATAAATGAAACATTGGAAGTAAAACAACAAAGTTAGCCGATAGGCTACCTTCCCCGACATACATATATACAACCGGCAAGCTTGCCTCCTTTCTTTACAACCGACCCACAAAATGTAACTACAGCACTTAAGAGTTTTTAACATAACAACAGTATGGACAGGCCCCGCCATACCCGAATATACATGAATCAACTACTTGGAAAACTGCATCAAGAGATAAAGCCTCCGAGCAAATGGAGCTTTTTCCCAACAATCAACCGAGATCCTAAGAGCAAGGATCACCAACCTGGTACCTAAACTGCGGGCATGAACGCAGCCCCGGGCGGGGTCGATAACAAAAATTTAATATGGAACAGAAATAACGCATGCAAGAAATAATCATAACTGTACAAAAGAATGACAAGGACAAGTATAAAACAATACATACCGGATCCTGCCGTGTCATTACCACTTATGAACTTAATCGCAACCTATAATATATTCCATTCTTAATAAAATTAACAGAAACATTCTTACTAAAATTATTAGAAAAAGAAACATTAAGTTCATTACTATATAACTTACTTATCTTTCATAAGTATAATCCGCCTCGTAGCGAGGGGCACCTATACTACCCGCCCAATCTAGACGCGATCAAGGTCACATAGTCCGCCTGCAAAGGTATAACGCCCGCCCAACTCGGTCGATAACGCCATCTAGTCCGCCTGCAGAAGGTATATCGCCGCCCATTCTCGGTCGATAATGTCATATAGTCCGCCCATAAAGGTATCTTGCCCGCCCATTCTCGGTCGATAATGTCATATAGTCCGCCCATAAAGGTATCTTGCCCCCATTCTCGGTCGATAATGTCATATAGTCGCCTCAGATAGGTATACCGCCCGCCCATTCTCGGTCGATAATGTCATATAGTCCGCCTGTATAGGTATACCGCCTTACCATTCTCGGTCGATAATGTCATATAGTATCCGGAAATTTAACCCAACGTACTACGCCTCTACTCCTTTAGAAAGACTCTTTTTCAATTACAACTTCCCGGATACTAACAACTATAGTATCAAGTCCTATCCGTCTTTCAAGACAAGTCACAATACATTTTTAGAAATACAATTACCATTTCTAAAAACAAGTGACTTCTTTTCTTATAAAACCTTAGGCAAGCGATGCAGAAAATCAAGTTGCCTTTTCACTAAAGTCAAGTCATTTATCTTTCCATAAGGCAAATATAACTAACTTCCCATAAAGCCGTTATATTCACTTTATACCTTAGCCATAAACAATTTCCTATCCAAGGACTTATACGTTTAAAACTAACAAGTATCACATACTTTAAAACTCTTCAAGTCCCTTAACTTTAACATCAACTTAAGACATCCTTACTATTTTCAAAGAAGTGAGTTAATCTCCTAACCCACCCGACTTGGCATTTCATAAAACAAGTAAAGAATGTCATAGTCTTGACGTCATCAGACTACATACGTGCAACTAGTCACACTCAAAAGATAGGAAAAGTTCTACATAGAGTAAATCACATAACTACCTCTTAACTTCTAAGAGTAGAAGGAAACATGAAATGATACCACAAGTATATTCCATACATAAAATCATGCCAAAGGAAGGAAGAGGTTCACATACCTCGCGACGATTGTCGACAAGTAGCAAAATGCTCCAAAGTACTTCAATCTTGATAGCTATTCCACTCTCCAAGTAGGATACGCTATACTTAGTACTTCAACCTATAATGGTCACAATACGTCCATTAACCTCTCACTTCATACGTAGAATTATTCTAAGTGCTAAGTCACCAATTCTACGGAAAATCGGACAGAACCTCCTTTGTTTCTACTAACTTTGCCACCTTTTTCAAGGCCGAATACAATAACCAAACAGCCCCAATTGGCTCACAATTTCTATAAGGTACTCCAATACAAATGACTAACTAAATGTTCCAATTGGCTCACAATTTAGAAAGTAGTCCAATACAAATGAAAAACAAACTAAAAAGTCCAAATTCGGCCACCTTGAGTTCAACCTTACCAATTCTTATCAAATTTCCATTTCATTCCAAATTGGTAGCATAACATGATATCAAGTCGTATTTGATTATAACAATCCAATATCTCTAAGTAGGTAACATGCGACGATTTCTAATAACGACTAAATTGAAATCCAACTTAACATGGCTTATATTACATTCCGGATTTCCAATGCTACAATCAATCCACAATCCTTATAAACTTCTACTAATCAACTTCATGCTAGCAAAACGTAAAGCTAATAACAACAATATAAACATATAATCTTGTAACACATTAAAGGACAAAATTATACCTCAACGAATCTTAATCCAATTCCAATCCGAAGTCGCTCCTAGTAGTTTAGAACCCCTCCAAGACACTTCAATCCATGTTGAGACCCTTAGAACCACACCAACAACTTTCCTTCAACTTACAATCCAAAACCTAGAAAGTCTCTAGGTTTTCACTTTTGCGACTAACCCAAAACTATCTTTTTCCGAGATTTTCTATTGAGATACACTTACATAACACTCATGAACCTTGGTTTAAAGTGTGGGGCTTAAAGGACAAGAAACGAAAATTTTGCTCTTGAGTGCCTTGAACCCGAGCATCTCTTGCTCTTCCTTCAAATTTTGTGAAAATATGGCTAAGTGTTGCTTGTCTTGCACAACTAGTATTATAAAGTGTAATGGAGGTTATGATATAAACAAATGGGTGGTTTGGATGAGCTCTTAATTAATATCAAGCTAATGTGGCCCCATTGACTTAGTCAATATTGTCAAGCTCACTACATTGCAAGACTTGTCTTCCTAACAAGGGTCAAATGACCCTTGTGCCCATGCATTTCGTCCAAGACATCTATAAGGGGGGGGGGGGGGGGTGACACGTGTTGCCCTCCCATTCGTCACAATAAAACATTTTCCGAAAATTTCATAATTCCGAGAAATTTTTTACAAGTCCCAAATCTTAACACTGTGAGTTCTTACGTACGTTCTTACACCATGTCCTGTAAATACGGGGTGTAACATTCTTCCCCCCTTAGAAACATTCGTCCTCGAATGTTCTTTCGGAGTCAAACTTAAAATTAATAACATAGTTTCCTTTCACCACCCCCGACATACCAACAATGCCACACATGGCCTTAATACCTCGCACCCACATATCTGTCCGTCATAAGCCCAAAAAGGGATTATCTTTTCGTACTTCCAACTCCTTCTAACATATACATAGTCTCAATATAATCTGTTCATAAAACTTAAACATACCATAACTTATCATGTAAACAAGTTTCTAAAGGCCAAAGACATACCTGAAATCATATAGGCGGTTCAAGGACCGCTAAAACTGGAACTCCACCACGACCTCTGCCGCGGCACTACGGTGCATGAACATCCTGCCTAGCTAGTGAAGGCGAAGAACCCGCAATCGATCCAAAGAGGTGTGTTGTCCCACCAGACCTCTATAAGGACACTCTCTTAACATATGGCCTAGACGACCAAGAAAAACAAGCACCGTCACCGCGCGACATACCCCGTAATGTAACCTACCACACCGGGCACATTGAGGCAAAGGTGGCCTCGATCGACCGAACCCCATCTCCCGAGACTGGCTCTAGAGACTGACCGCCCTGCATTCCGGGTTGTGAAAACCCGCTGAAAAGCTTGGAGGTGCACTCGTGTCGGCCGAATCAGACCTAGCTCTTCCGAGGCTCTCGCCTCGAATATCACCCAACCCTCGCTGCTTCGCCTCTTGGCCGGGCCTTGGTCTCGGTCCTCTCTCTCCCCGCCTCAATCCCCTGTGCATATGTCTGTATCCTGACAATATCCATTCCTGGCTGAAGGGCCACTCTCAGGCAAGCAGTGATCATATAACGGTCTAGTCCCATAACATAGCGATGGACTCTATCGGCCATGTTAGCCACAATAGTGTGCGCATACCTAGCCAACGAGTCAAACTCTAGGGTGTACTCCCTGATGGTCCTCCCATTCTGCCTCAATATCCATTCCTGGCTGAAGGGCCACTCCCAGGCAAGCAGTGATCATATAACGGTCTAGTCCCATAACATAGCGATGGACTCTATCGGCCATGTTAGCCACAATAGTGTGCGCATACCTAGCCAACGAGTCAAACTCTGTGGTGTACTCACGATGGTCCTCCCATTCTGCCTCAATGATAAGAACCTATCAACACGGGCTCTCTCATCTCGGGAGGCAAAAGTGACCAAGAAAGGCCTCGTGAACTCATCCCAAACCGCCGGACGAGCATCATCACCTCTCGAAAGCAACCACGACTCAAACTTCAACGCGATGTCGCGTAACCGGTGGAGGCTAGCGTAATGCACTGCCTCAAGCCCTAAGAACTGCGTGGTCCGTAGTCGCCGAATGAACTCCTGCGATCCTCATCGACCTCGAACCATAAAACTCGGTGGATGACATCCTAGAAAATCCCTAATCCGCAAACCGCTTCGGCTCAGGGTGGGTTGCTCGCTCGCTGCCACGGACTACTATCTTGGTCAATAATCGGATCGCTCCCGTAGTCTCTATACTCGGCACCGGCTGCGAATCGAGGCTCGCACGGAACCTCTGGAGCTCGCCGCCTCGGCTCTCTAATCTGCCGCGTGGTGAACTTCGCCGACCCGCCTACTACCTCGTGCATAGTCTGTGCCCGACTCGTAACTCTCTGCACTTCGCGCCTCCTGCGCTTTGCCTTGCCTCTGGCCACAGTCGCTTCCGCGAGGCATAGCTGTTTCATAAGAATAGGTCAAAGGGGATTCAACCTAATAAGACAACTCTACTGCACGATCTCAGAGAGAGAAGAATGAAAACTAATCCTAAATGTCCTGCAGCCCCCTGATTATAGATGTGGTGCACAACACACCGATAATCAAGACTCTACTAGACACTTGCCTGTAGACACTTTCCGAGGACTAATCGCTCACGATACCACTTTTGTCACGACCCGACCGGGATCGCGATCGTGCCCTACAGGCACCGCTACAGTAAACATCGAGAGAAAATCAGCGAACATACATGAAACTTATAAATGAAACATTGGAAGTAAACAACAAAGTTAGCCGATAGGCTACCTTCCCGACATACATATATACAACCAGGCGATTTGCCTCCTTTCTTTACAAATCGACCACAAAATGTAACTCTGCACTTAAGAGTTTTTAACATAACAACATGGACGGGGCCGCCATACCCTGAATATACGTGAATCAACTACTTCGTGGAAAACCGTACAAGAGATAAAGCCTCCGAGCAAATGGAGCTTTTTCCCAACAATCAACCGAGATCCTAAGAGCAAGGATCACCAACCTGGTACCTAAAACTCTGCGGGCATGACGCAGCCCAGAAGTCGATTAACAGTACCGAATATGGAATGTAAATAACGTCTGATGAAATGATCATAATCGTACAAAAGAATGACAAGGACAAGTATAAAACAATACATACCGGATCTGCCGTGTCATTACCACTTATGAACTTAATCGCACCCTATTATCTTTTCCATTCTTAATAAAATTTACAGCCACATTCTTATGTACATTATTAGAAAAAGAATCATTAAGTTCATTACTATATAACTTACTTATCTTTCATAAGTATAATCCACTGTAAGGAGGGCACCTATACTACCCGACCCAATCTAGGACGCGATCAGGGTCACATAGTCTGCCCGTAAAGGTATACTGCCCGGCCCAATCCTGGGTCGATAACGTCATCTAGTCCGCGTAAGGTATCTTTGCCGGCCCATTCTCGGTCGATAATGTCATATAGTCGCCCATAAGGTATACCGCCGGCCCATTCCGGGTCGAGCATGTCATATAGTCCGCTCGTATAGGTATCTTGCCCGCCCATTCTCGGTCGATAATGTCATATAGTGCGCGTATAGGTATCTGCCCGCCATTCCTGGTCGATAATGTCATATAGTCCGCCGATAGGTATCTTGCCCGGCCCATTCTCGGTCGATAATGTCATATAGTATCCGGAATTTAACCCAACGTACTACGCCTCTACTCCTTTAGAAAGACTCTTTTCAATTACAACTTCCGGATACTAACAACTATAGTATCAAGTCCTATCCGTCTTTCAAGACAAGTCACAATACATTTTTAGAAATACAATTACCGGCTTCTAAAAACAGTGACTTCTTTTCTTATAAAACCTTAGGCAAGCGATGCCGTAAAATCAAGTTGCCTTTTCACTAAAGTCAAGTCATTTATCTTTCCATAAGGCAAATATAACTAACTTCCCATAAAGCCGTTATATTCACTTTATACCTTAGCCATAAACAATTTCCTATCCAAGGGACTTATACGTTTAAAACGGAACAAGTATCACATACTTTAAAACTCTTCAAGTCCCTTAACTTTAACATCAACTTAAGACATCCTTACTATTTTCAAAGAAGTGAGTTAATCTCCTAACCCACCCGACTTGGCATTTCATAAAACAAGTAAAGAATGTCATAGTCTTGTACGTCTACCGTACTACATACGTGCAACTAGTCACGCTCAAAAGATAGGAAAAGTTCTACATAGAGTAAATCACATAACTACCTCTTAACTTCTAAGAGTAGAAGGAAACATGAAATGATACCACAAGTATATTCCATACATAGAATCATGCCAAAGGAAGGAAGAGGTTCACATACCTCGCGACGATTGTCGACAAGTAGCAAAATGCTCCAAAGTACTTCAATCTTGATAGCTATTCCACTCTCCAAGTAGGATACGCTATACTTAGTACTTCAACCTATAATGGTCACAATACGTCCATTAACCTCTCACTTCATACGTAGAATTATTCTAAGTGCTAAGTCACCAATTCTACGGAAAATCGGACAGAACCTTCTTTGTTTCTACTAACTTTGCCACCTTTTTCAAGGCCGAATACAATAACCAAACAGCCCCAATTGGCTCACAATTTCTATAAGGTACTCCAATACAAATGACTAACTAAACAGCCCCAATTGGCTCACAATTTAGAAAGTAGTCCAATACAAATGAAAAACAAACTAAAAAGTCCAAATTCGGCCACCTTGAGTTCAACCTTACCAATTCTTATCAAATTTCCATTTCATTCCAAATTGGTAGCATAACATGATATCAAGTCGTATTTGATTATAACAATCCAATATCTCTAAGTAGGTAACATGCGACGATTTCTAATAACGACTAAATTGAAATCCAACTTAACATGGCTTATATTACATTCCGGATTTCCAATGCTACAATCAATCCACAATCCTTATAAACTTCTACTAATCAACTTCATGCTAGCAACACGTAAAGCTAATAACAACAATATAAACATATAATCTTGTAACACATTAAAGGACAAAATTATACCTCAACGAATCTTAATCCAATTCCAATCCGAAGTCGCTCCTAGTAGTTTAGAACCCCTCCAAGACACTTCAATCCGCTTGTTGAGACCCTTAGAACCACACCAACAACTTTCCTTCAACTTACAATCCAAAACCTAGAAAGTCTCTAGGTTTTCACTTTGCGACTAACCCGAAAACTATCTTTTTTCCGAGATTTTCTATTGAGATACACTTACATAACACTCATGAACCTTGGTTTAAAGTGTGGGGCTTAAAGGACAAGAAACGAAAATTTTTGCTCTTCACAAGGCCTTGAACCCGAGAGCATCTCTTGCTCTTCCTTCAAATTTTGTGAAAATATGGCTAAGTGTTAAGCTTGTCTTGCACAACTAGTATTATAAAGTGTAATGGAGGGTTATGATATAAACAAATGGGTGGTTTGGATGAGCTCTTAATTAATATCAAGCTAATGTGGCCCCATTGACTTAGTCAATATTGTCAAGCTCACTACATTGCAAGACTTGTCTTCCTAACAAGGGTCAAATGACCCTTGTGCCCATGCATTTCGTCCAAGACATCTATAAGGGGGGTGACACGTGTCGCCCTCCCATTCGTCACAATAAAACATTTTCCGAAAATTTCATAATTCCGAGAAATTTTTTACAAGTCCCAAATCTTAACACTGTGAGTTCTTACGTACGTTCTTACACCATGTCCTGTAAATACGGGGTGTAACAGAGTGAGACCCTCGGTACGACCCCTTCGCATGATACTCCTAGTTCGCCATCATCAGAAGAGGGTAGTGGAGCTGCAGTACCTCCACCTGATACTTCAGTTGTAGACCTTGAGATGCGAAGTGCGGTCCAGTTATTGATACAATTGGTAGCCGCTCAGGCTCAACGTCAGGTTCTCAGTCCTTCAGACAGAGCCTCTAGTGCAAGAGCTCATGATTTCATTAATCTATACCCTCCAGTGTTTACGGGGTCCTTGCACGCGGACCCACAAAAATTTCTAGATCAGGTACAGTGTACTATGCGAGTGATGGACACTACCGATATTGAGTCAGTAAAATTTACTTCTTATAGACTGCGGGATGTCGCAGTAACCTGGTATGAAACATGGGAGCAGTTCAGGGGACTTCGTGCTACACCAGCAGGATGGGAGAGTTTTCGGAGGCCTTCTTACGACATTTTCTATGAGTCGAGCTTTGGCGGGTCAGACAGGAGCGGTTCTTACGTCTTGAGTAGGGCGGTATGAGTGTTCAAGAATATAGCTTGCAGTTTAATTACTTTACTCGATATGCTCCTACAGTCATAGCGGAAATGTGCGACCGAGTACACAGATTCGTTACTGGCTTGGGGCCACACTTAGTCAACGAATGTACTACGGCTTCTTTGAATCTGGATATGGATATTGCCCGCATCCAGGCTTATGCATATAACCTGGAAGATCATAAGAAGCAATAGCGGGTTGACCGAGAACGTGATAAAGACCAACAAAAAAGGGCTCGGTCTGTAGGTGGCGTGAGGGATTTCCGAAGTGGGCCCAGGCTACAATTTTATAGACGACCATCTTACCCAACAGCTAGCTAGCACATCATTGCTATCTTCAGGATTGAGGGTTGATCGGAATATTCAGATGGGACGAGGTCAGAGCTCATGAGCACCAGGATTTTACTATAGATGAAGTTCTATGAAAATGAGGCCGCCATTGGCTCGATGTGGGCAGTGTGGTGGGATCCATACAGGGTTGTATCAACAAGAGGGAATAGTGTGCTATTATTGTGGGGAGCGTGGTCATATAGTGCGAGATTGTCCGACTAGAGGTGAAGGTGCTAGAGCTGAGCCGGTCAGATCTGCAGTAGCTTCATCCCAGTCAGTACGCCCGTTAGGGCAGAGTCATCATATATTATCTGGTCGAGGAAGAGGAAGGGGCCGGAACCGTACTTATGCACTGATGGGACGACAAGATCAAAAGTCCTCACCTGATGTCATTACAGGTACATTATCAGTCTTTTTATGCAATGTGTATGCACTGTTAGATCCAGTCTCAAATTTATCATATATTACTCCTTTCGTTGCCTGTAAATTGGGTATGGATCTTGAGTTGATTAGGGATCCATTTGTGGTATCTACACCGGTTGGTGAATCGGTAGTCGCTAGACGGATCTATCAAAATTGTGCAGTATTAGTTTGTTGTCATCAGACCCTAGCAGACTTGGTGGAATTAGAAATGGTTGACTTCGATGTTATTATGGTCATGGATTGGCTAGCGTCATGCTACGCTAATATTGATTGCCGAACAAAGTTTTTTTGTCAGATTCCAGTTCCCAGGCGATCCAGTCCTTGAATGGAAAGGTAATACGACAATGCCAAAAGGTAAGTTATTTCATACCTTAAGGCAAGAAAGATGATTTCCAAAGGTTGTATGTACCATCTTGTTTGGGCGAGGGATGCCGATGTCGAACCACCTACATCTCAGTCAATTCTGGTGGTCAATGAATTTCTTGACGTATTTCCAGACGAACTTCCAGGTCTTCCTCCTGAAAGGGAAATTGAGTTTGGTATAGATGTGTTGCTAGAAACTCAGTCAATATCTATTCCTCCTTATCGAATGGCTCCAGCTGAATTAAAAGAATTGAAGGAGCAATTAAAGGATCTGCTCGAGAAAGGCTTTATTAGGCCTAGTATATCTCCTTGGGGCGCGCATGTATCTTTCGTACGAAAGAAAGATGGTTCGTTGCGAATGTGTATCGACTATCGACAGCTGAATAAAGTTACTATCAAGAACAAGTATCATCTTCCCAGAATTGACGACTTGTTAGACCAGCTACAAGGTGCAAGATACTTTTCAAAGATCGACCTAAGGTCGGGGACCATCAACTAAAGGTTAAGGAAAAGGATATTCCTAAGATGGCTTTTAGGACAAGGTATGGGCATTTCGAGTTCCTAGTAATGTCATTTGGACTCACGAATGCACCAGCAGCATTTATGGATCTAATGAACAGCGTATTCCGCCCATTTTATACGTATTTGTGATAGTATTTATAGATGATATTATGGTTTATTCTCACTCGGAAGCAGAGCATGAGGAGCATTTGCGGATAGTACTACAGACGCTCCGGGATCATAAGTTGTATGCAAAGATCTCCAAGTGTGAGTTTTGGCTGAAGTCAATAGCCTTTCTTGGTCATATAGTGTCAGACGAAGGTATGAGAGTTGACACTCGGAAGATTGAAGCGGTAAAGAATTGGTCGAGACCTACGACTCCAACAGAGATTCGCAGCTTTCTAGGCTTAGTCGGCTATTATAAAAGGTTCGTAGAAGGGTTTTCTACCATATCAACACCATTAATGAAGTTGACACAAAAGGCTATAAAATTTCAGTGGTCCGATACTTGTGAGTGGAGTTTCAAAGAGCTAAAGGATAGATTAACATCAGCTCCAGTCCTTACTCTTACAAAAGGTCCAGAAGGCTATGTTGTGTATTCTGATGCTTTGGGAGCAGATTTAGGATGCGTGCTGATGCAGCATGGTAAAGTGATTGCCTATGCTTCAAGGCAATTGAGGAAACACGAGAAGAACTATCCGACACATGATTTAGAGTTGGCCGCGATAGTCTATGCACTGAAGATTTGGCGACACTATTTATATGGTGTTCATATTGACATTTTTATGGATCACAAGAGCCTACAATACATATTTAAACAAAAGGAGTTGAACTTGAGACAAAGAAGATGGCTTGAGTTATTGAAGGATTATGATGTGGACATCTTATATCGCCCTGGTAAATATAATGTGGTAGCAGACACACTTAGCTATAAATCAATAGTCAACTCGATGCAAGCGCAAGATAAAATGAAGGAATTAGTGAGAGACATTCATTATTTATCTAGTTTAGGAGTCCGACTAATGGATTCGGAGGATGGTGGTTTTGTAATTCAGAACATGTCAAAATCATCTCTTATATCAGGAAATAAGGAACGTCAATGGGAAGACCATGGTTTGAAGAATATAAGAGAAGGAATTCCGCAGAAGAAAACCACGACTTTTGAGATTGATGAACATGGAACTCTCAGGCACCAGGGTCGTCTATGTGTTTCAAATGTAGTAGGATTATGGGATTGAATTATGGCAGAAATTCATTGTTCACGATATTCTATCCATCCGGGATCAACTAAAATGTATCATGATCTCATGAGTATGTATTGGTGAAACGACATGAAGAGGAGCGTGGCGGAGTTCGTAGCTCAGTGTCCCAACTGTCAGCAGGTAAAAATAGAACATCATAAACCTGGTGGCTTGACCCAGAACATCGAGATTCCGATGTGGAAATGGGAAATTATTAATATGGATTTCATTATGGGATTACCTCGTTCTTTCCGTAAATTTAATTCCATTTTGGTGATCGTTGACAGACTGACTAAATCATCTCATTTCTTACCAGTGAAAGTTACCTACATAGCTGAGGACTATGCGAAGTTATATATTAAGGAGATTTTTCGACTTCATGGTGTGTTTATTTCTATTATATCTGACTGAGGTGCTCAATTTACATCTAACTTCTGGAAGTCATTTCAGAAAGGGTTAGACACCCGAGTTAATTTAAGTACGACTTTTCATCCACAGACAGACGGTCAGGCAGAGTGAATGATTCAGACGCTCGAGGACATGTTACGAGCTTGTGTGTTGGACTTCAAGGGAAGTTGGGATGATCACTTACCTCTTATTGAGTTTTCGTACAATAACAGCTATCATGCTAGTATTAAAATGGCTCCATATGAGGCTTTATATGGACGAAAGTGTAGATCTCCTATTGGATAGTTCGAGGTGGGTGAATCAGAGTTATTTGGACATGACTTAGTGCATCAAGCCATAGAGAAGGTAAAGTTTATCCATCAACGGTTGTTAACGGCTCAAAGTCGTCAGAAATTATATTCAGATGTACGACGGCGAGACTTAAAATTCCAGGTAGATGATTGAGTATTCTTGAAGATTTTACCTATGAAGGGAGTAATGAGATTTAGAATGAAAGGAAAGCTCAGTCCAAGATATATTGGGCCATATCGCATAATTCGACGTATTGGTCAAGTAGCTTATGAATTGGACTTACCTTCAGAATTAGAGTTTGTTCATCTGGTATTTCATAATTCCATGTTGAGAGCATGTGTTGGAGATCCTTCTCGGATTGTACCAATAGAGGATGTGCATGTTACAGAGAATCTATCATATGAAGAGATTTTTGTTGCTATCCTAGATCGACAAGTCCGCAAGCTGAAGACTAAGGAGATAGCTTATGTGAAGGTCTTGTGGCGAAATAGGAATGTGGAAGAGACGACGTGGGAGGCGGAAGAAGAAATGATGCACAAATATCCGCACTTATTCCAGACCAACGTTGAGGTTCCAAGAGAAGCATAAGGTAAATTCCAATTCCTAATATTGTAATCAATGCTTGAAGACCATAAGAGATCTGATGTAGTGGTGTATGTTATATATCACCCCAACATTCGAGGACGAATGTTTCTAAGGAGGGAAGGATGTAACGCCTCGTAGTTTTGGGCAATAATTTGAGCACCTAAATAAAGGAAATAGATCCAAGCATTGAATTTTTTTTGTTATATTTACATATGCTAATAAGGAAATTAGTATACAAGGAATGCGATCCCGAAATAATTTTAGATATAATAAGTGTGACGATGGAGATTAATAATAATAATTGTATACCCCAAAAGAGGTGATGAACTAATGTCATATCATAAATTATGACATCGTATATACGAAAGTCTTATGAATTTTTAGATTTTAATTGAAGTGAGATCAAGAATTAATTATATGTATAATTGATAAATTATACGGAGGCATGTCACTTAATTTAAATTAAGTGAAGGTGGTGTGAAACGCATGACTCCACCTCCAAGAATTGGCAAGTGGAGGTCATGATGAGTTGTGGATCACTTCATTGTCACGTTGGGGTTAACAATTTCAGTAGGAATCCTTTAGATCATTCTAACCACTTTAACATTTCAATAGTACTAGCTAGCACGTCATAGGATATTTTAGAAATTAAAGTAGTGGATCATTATACAGAATCCTCCAAACATTTTCTTTCTTTTGTACGAATTGGAAGACCAACCCTCTTATTAACAAAACGAAAGCAAACAAAGTATTTTACTTCTAAGATTGAGAAAGAAGAACATAGTTGCCGATTTACTTGTTTTTAGTGTTTCGTCCATTTTTGGACAAATACAAATACAATACCCTCTTGGTTAATTAGAGTTAGCAATATCGCAGCAAACGTTCTCACGCTCTTTCTAATATTCGAGGTATGTTAAGGTAATTTTTTTTTTTTTTGGCATGTTCTTTGTTATGAAATATAACTGTGGTATTGCTCTATAATTTATTCTACTCTCAGAAGTTAAGAATAATCATGTTATTGATTCCTATGCAGAAAATATGTCTAAATTGTTTCTAAGTTCTTATTAAGGCATATAGAAGAGCTGATGATATTCGCAGGTTGTCAAAGGTACAAAGATAATATGTCACTTGTTGACATTCGAATATGGTGTTGTCATTCATGCAATTTCATTTGCATTGCATTTGCATATTACCCTGGACCATATATAGGAGAAAGGAAAAGAGGGGAAAAGGATGTTATATACGCATACCACCTGCAGCTGGTACAGACTATCACAAAAAACTCGAAGAGGCCAATATGATGTGATGATATGATGTGATGTGATTTGATGCCCTTATGTGGCTAATATGATGTGATTCCCACAAAGACGAGTATGGGAAGAAATATGCCCTTGTGTGGCCAGTATTTATATGTATACCACATTTGCATTGACAGAACATTTAGGCATACGTACTAGGACCCTCAGAGGTATTTCTTTGCTGGTCTCGCTTTATTTGATTATTGTTATATCCAGATCTTTGTTATTTATGTCTGACATACTCGGTAAATCAGTCATATTGACGTTCCTTTTGTCGGGGGACGCTGCGTTTCATGCCCGCAGGTTCACATAGGCAGGACACGATCCACGTGAATAGGTTGCAGATTTCAGTGGACTTTTGGAAGCACTCCCCTCTTTCCAGAGTGTCGGTGTAACTTTGGTATGTTACATTTTTGCATGTCTATATGGGTATGGCGGGGCCTTGTCCCGACCTGTTGATGTTGTACACTCTCTAAAGGCTTGTAGACATGTGTGCTGTGTATAGTAGTTTTGTATGGCCTTGTCGGTCATGGCATGGGTATGTATATATGAATAAATCAATTTTCTGGTTAAATGTTTTCATAACTTTTTCGGCTTAATCCGTGCTTATTTATGGTTGGGTGTTGATTGTGTGATTAGCAGTACCCGGAGGGTGGGATCCGGGTGCCCGTCGCGGCCCTCCGATTTGGATCGTGACAAACTAGTAGGGTCATGGTCGTTTACCGTCGGTGTTATGGGTGTTACGTTTTGGTTCGTTGTTGACTGAACTTCGGCGGCGTGAATTCGCCGGAGAAGACACAGAAGGGTAGCGGCTGACGCCCCGTATGGGGTGTTGCAGTATGACGGGGAGTGTCGGGAAAGGTTTTTTCAGAAAACGGGGAGTCCAAAATAAAATGAGGAAGCGAGGGGTCCGGTCTTCAATAATAAAAAATAGGGGAAGGGATGATATAAAATTAGAGGGGAGTCCGTCCAGAAAAAAATGAGAAGAGGGGGGGGGGGTTAGCAATTCAAAATGACATGATGGAAATGGGATGGGATGTGAGAAAGGAGAAGACTAATTTGGGCAGATTTGGTGGGATATGGTACGGGGGATCGACTGATTTTGGGAAAAGGATGAAAGAGAATGGTGTGTTTGGTTTAGGTTAGTTTTAGGGATAAAATGAGTGTGAAGCGGGTTGGGCGGTGCAGCGATCGGCCATCGATTTGGGTGAAATGGGTGGTCGGTTGGGCCTGGGCGGGTTAATAAGAATGGGTAGTTTTTTAGGTGGGTTGGGTAGAAAGTTTAGATGGAGTTTAGGGAATAAAATGGGTTGTGGTTTAAAAATATAAAAATGGTTTATTATTTAAAAGAAAAAATTATTTGAAGAGATGCAAAATTGTTAAAAATAAAATGACGGTGTGATAATAATAAAAACATAATATTAAGAAAGGCTTAATGCTTAATTGAAAATAAAAAATGCGATGTCACTTTGTGAAAAATAGGATAACATGGAATATTTATGATTATGATATATAAAAATGCAAAGAGTGATGATAAAAATGCGGTGTCAAAAATATTTAAAATTGCAATAAATTATCGAAAAGATTGGTCAAAATTGGGTGTCAACAAATATATCTACATGCATCAACCTGCTCTTGCATATGCCTCCTATTCCTCGTACAAAAATCAATTTCATTGCCTTAAACTTAAAGGCACCCCCAAAAGGCTCAAATAGTGTATCCATATTCGTAAGGCGAACATTACCGCGATCAATTCCAAGTCATGAGTTGGATAATTCTTCTCATGTATCTTCAATTGTCGAGATGCATCCGCAATCACTTTTTCAAACTATATCAAGACACATCCTAACCCAACCTTAGAGGCATCACAATAGACTGTGAACCCTTCTTATCCCGATGGTAAGATTAGGACTGGTGCAGTAGTTAACAACTCCTTCAGTTTCTGAAAACTTGCTTCACATGATTCTGACCACTGATACTTAATCGTTTTCTGAGTCAATCGGGTCAAGGGAGCAGCAAGACTAGAGAAACCTTTTACAAATCTTCTATAATACCCAGTCAAACCCAAGAAACATATAACTTTTGTCAGAGTGATAGGTCAGTTCTTCACTGCTTCTATCTTTTGGGGGTCTACCATAATTCCATCCATTGACACAACATGGCCCAAGATGGCTATCTTTTCCAACTAAAATTCACGCTTTAAAAATTTAGCATAAATTTCTCTTGTTTTAAGACTTGAAGCACTAGATGCTCTTCATGTTCTTCAACACTCTTGTTGTAAATTAGAATATCATCGATGAATACAATCACGAACAAGTCTAAGAATGGTTTGAAGATTTTGTTCATGAGATCCATAAAAGTTGATGGGGAATTGGTTAACCCGAAAGATAGGACCAAGAACTCATAATGACTATATCGGGTTCTAAAGGATGTTCGGATATATCATCAGGATTTATTTTCAACGGGTGATATCCCGAATGAAGGTCAATCTTAGAAAAATAACTGGCTCTCTGAAGTTGGTCAAAAAGATCATCGATTCTTGGTAATGGGTACCGGTTCTTGATCGTGACCTTATTGAGTTGTTGATAATCGATGCACATTCAGAGCGAACTATTTTTTTCTTCACAAAAAGGACTGGTGCACCCCAGGTGGAAACACTAGGCTTTATAAAGTCTTTATCCAGAAGTCCATTCAAATGTTCTTTTAACTCTCTCAATTCAGCTGGAGTCATTCGATACGGAGGAATAGAAATGGGTTTTGTACCCGGAATTAACTATATAGCGAACTTCACTTCTCTATCCAGAGGGAGGCCTAGAAGATCTTTAGGAAAAACCTCCAGAAAATGATGAACAATAGGGGTAGTATGCACTTCGGGGGACTCTTGTTGGGTATCCATTATATTAGCCAGGTATGATTATTCCACTTCGTGACTTCTTAACAATTTTTGAGCCCTAAGATAGAAAATAAGTCGACTCGAGGGTGTCTCAATTCTACCCTTTATAAAAACTTCTGGTTCCTCGGGAAAAGTTAATTGTATAACCTTTTACCGGCAATCCAACGTAGCATAACATGTTAACAGTCAATCCATACCCAAAAGAATGTCAAAGTCTACCATATGAAATAATACCAAGTCTGTTATTGTTCCTCTAACATTTACTTCTAATGAATTTTTTTTAATTACCCGAGAGGCCCAAATTGAGGCCCCAACTGGTGTCATGACCTCAAAGGGTTCACTTAAATAGGAAGGTTCTATATGTAGATTCTTAGAAAAACCCAGCGACACATACAACAATGTAGAACCAGGATCATATAATACACGTATAGGAATACTTGAGACCAACAAAATACCTGTAACCGCCACATTAGATGTCTCCGCCTCATTTATCAGACAATTCTCCATCACCCATTGTAGATCTCCAACTCAAACTTGCTTTTACTATAACACGTGTTAAAGGGCTTAACCGCGTGGCTCGCCTATTTCGCAGGTTGGCATTCCACTCCTTGTGAACCTTGTTCCTTGCCTCTCTTTCCCTATCATCCATTCTTTCCTTCATCTTCCAGACTATCTTCACTTGACGTAGAAATTTGAGCAAGGGGTCTTCTTTACTATATCGACATAGCATCTTTGTTCTTCTAAACGAGGAGTGGAACTCTCCCGGGATGGAGTTGACTATTATCTGTAGTATGACTTCAATCGGATAGTTGAAAAAAAGTTTGGTCAAATAAATGCCTCCTCCGTCTAGCCCTAAGAAAATCCATACAACGTGCAATTGTGTCATCCATATACGTGTAAAATCATCTCCTGGGTCCATCCTATGGTCCATGAACTCTTCTTGAGCTCGCATTATCCTTTTTGTTTCTATGAGCACTTCCCTCTTGGTTGGAACTCGTATTGTAATCATATCTACAAAAAAATTGTTAGTTAGTTTATCGTTGCACAATCCTCTTCCATAATCTTTTGAAGGAGTTAGTACGAGAACTAATTCTTTGAAAAGACTCAAGATAGACACGAGGAGAGTATGAAGGAAGTGAAACTGTTTAGGATATTATCCCGTTCAATTAATACTAAGGTGGCGTGCAAATCGTTACAATAAGTAACCATTCAAACACCCAAATCAAAGAAAATTCCTAGAATCTCCTAACCTGGCTCTGATACCAACTTGTCACGCCCCGATTATTCTCAGGTCTTCCCTTAGAGCATGATGGCACCTGGACAAATTTCCTTTTTCCTCAGGCGAACCATTTTAATACACTCCTTTTCAAATTAAACTTGTATTTAAGTGCGGAAGTAGTAATAACAATAAAAATGTTATGTACTTAATTAATAAGAGCGTGAGCCCATGCTCGTGCAACCATAACTTCTACCTAGACTCAATGAAAATTCCACATATGAAAATATAAATTTCGAAGTTTGAAAGAAAACCATCTCATATGGGGCATTCCCCAAGATAATGAGACTAACTTCCTCCACCTACTTATTTAAGAACGAAAGTCACAAAATTCGAAGTAATTGATTGGTGAAACAAATGGGACTGTGGGACGATCGCTAGCCCTGTTGCGGAACCTTTCCATTGTCGCACTTTCCTAAAACATGTTAGATAAAAGAGTCAGCCCTACCATCTGAGGTTGAGTGAGAACCTCGCCTAACAATCCAAATTAACCTCACAATATTATAATTACAATCATATTATAAACATAATAAGCATGTTGTGAAAATAAATTACAACACTTTCATTATATAAGCCAATAGATATTCACGTGCAAAATCTCTTCTCCACTCATCCTAGGAAATACTTAGTTTAACCAGTACCCCTGCTTTATCCCATATAACATATTATATATTTGTTGCGGTACGTGCAACGTGATCCAATGCATTTATATATTTGTTGCGGTTCGTGCAACCTGATTCAATACATTTATATATTTGTTTTGGTCCGTGAAACCCGATCCAATGCATTTATATATTTATTTATATATGTTATATGTTCAAAAGACTCGAATAATATTTTCTTCTTTCAACTTTTCGCCCTTCCCACTTGTAAGGGTTATAACTCTTGAACCGTAACTTCAAATAAGGTGTTTCTTATGCTGAGTCGAAGGTAACATGGGAATTTTATCACTATCCCAAGTTTCCTCTTAAAATGCTTAGTGTGACTAGTACAAATTCACACAAGTCGCCAATTTTTTTGTAAAAAGGCAACAATCTTACAACAGTCATAACTTTTTATCTGTAGGTCAGACTAATCTATGTAAAGTCTCAAACTGTCGAGAACATAGAAATATAGAATTTTCATTCAGCAAAACTTTTCAGATTCCTCACCGAAGCATTCAGTTCTTTTATTTTAACAACTCTCAGAAAACTATTTCACCAGATTTTTGTAAAACAAGATACAATCTTACAATAATCATAACGTTTTATCCGTAAGTCGGATTAATATCTGTGAAGTCTCAAACTGTCTAGAACATAGAAATCTAGAACTTTTATTCAGCACAACTTTTCATATTCCTCACCGAAACATGCAGTTCTTTTAATTTAACAACTCTCAGAAAACTATTTTGCCAGATTTTTGTAAAATAAGACACAATCTTAAAACAGTCATAACATTTTATCTGTAAGTCATAGTAATATCTGTGAAGTCTCAAACTGTCAAGAACAGATAAATCAAGAATTTTTATTCAGCACAACTTTTCATATTTCTCACCGAAACATTCAGTTCTTTTATTTTAACAACTCTTAGAAAACTATTTTACCAGAATTTTGTAAAACAAGATACAATCTTAAAACAGTCATAACTTTTTATCTGTAAGTCGGATTAATCTCTGTGAAGTCTCAAACTATCTAGAATAGAAAACTCTAGAACTTTTGTTCAGCACAACATTTAAGATTCTTCACCAATATGTACAGTTATTCCATTATACTTTCTGCCTTCCGGATTTCATTCGATCCGAAGTAGAAATTTTAAACAGTGATAACTCTCAAATCCTATGTCGATTTTATCCCCACTTAGGCTCAATCCGGTCATGAAGGAGAGATGTACAACCCTGTAAAATTTCATCTAATTCTAACTAGTATAATTTAGTGAAACAGATTGTAATTTCATGACCCAAACTAGTTATTACATAATCTATTAATAATAACTTCATGATCATTCCTTCAACATCCGAATTATATTCTAACATGTATTGTAACTTAAAATAAAGGATTATACTAAGAGTTATGAGTGATAGAACTCACCTTTTGTTGTTTCGTACTACAAATGAACTTTCAAACTCCAACTAATCCTTTCCCTTCGTGCTCTATTGTATTTTTCTCATTTTTTTGCTCTTGGTATTTTTTCTAAATTTCTATTCTTTGTGCTAAGTATTTTCTTTTGTGTTATGCAATACATATAGTGAGTTGTGTGTGTATAACTTGTGGTAGGTGAAAGGAGATGAGGTTGAGGAAGATTAAAGGAGAGGGGAACATGGGGTTTTATTGAGGGAGAACAAGGGGGATGTGGGGTTGTTTATTTTTATTATTATTATTATTGTTTTGTAACAAACAAATTAGGATTTTACAGTGGTGGCCATACATATAAATAGCACACACTAAGTGTTGTACCCGCTGATTGTAGCTCGGGTGTGAAATCATATCGTATACATATATATATTGCACATTAGGTGTTATATCTCAGATGACAAGCACGTTATATACGTTATAGATATTTATTAGCACCACTGATAAGTTGGTTTTTGATTGATGATGATTACGCCCACAAATGATGATATGTTATGAGATTATGAGTCTGTGTATGGCTCCAGAGCGTTATATATGCGTATATAAGTAAATGTATGCATATCATGGATCTCACTGGCAATTCAGTGTTCATGGTAGACTCTCATTATTTCTCACTTATGTTTATGTCCTTATTTATGTTTTATCTACCTTACATACCAGTACATTAATTCTTCCGTACTGACGTTCTTTTGTCGAAGGCGTTGTGTTTCATGCCCGCATGTCCAAGTAGACAGATTGACAGACCTTCCTAGTAGGTTGCCCAGTTCAACGGTTGGTTGTAGCACTCCATATGGCGGGACTCTGTATCGACCTTTTGACAATGATGATACTCTTAGAGGCTTATAGACTACGATTGTATGTCTAGATGTTATGTATGGCCTTGTCGGCCTCTCTGTTGGTCAGTTGACCCGTACTGTGGCCTTATCCGCCTTATGTATGTATATATATATATATATATATATATATATATATATATATATATTGAGTTGCTTACCCTTTAGGTTTTATGTTCAGATCGCCCTATGATGGTCATTTTATGGCCTTGTCAGCCTTATATGAGTTATTATCGTTCTGTTTATGGATTGAATACATCACGACCTTGTCTCCCTAGATAGTATGTATGTTTAGGTTATGGTTTCAGTTATGTCGGGCTAGTAAGGCACCAAGAGTTGACCACACCTCCAAGATTGGGGTGTGAAACCCAATGCTTGCATGACTTGATGATATTATATAGACAATATCTTGCTTTCATTGTGTAGAGCTACACTTACAATTTCAATTATGTGGTACATATAGAAGGAGCAGAATAAAAACTTGATTGAAAAGATATGCTTACCTATTGAGCTTATATGCAAACAAATTACTACCTCTTACGAATTTAATTTTAAAATATCTATTTTACCTTTAATAAAATAATTTACACCCACACAAATAAATGTGGCTCATTTTAGATCACTAATTTCCAAAGTATTCCTTTCTTTCTTAAACTCTATGCCAAGTCAAATACCTTGATATAAATTAGGACGGATGAAGTACTAATTATGCTAAGAAAATTATTGAACTATTTTCATGTCATGCTCTTACTTCCAAATAAGTCGAACTAATTGCTTGGACGTTTCCTCAATGTGCAGGTCATGACACAATAATCTGAAGATGCCGCTTTTGGATGGTTTTTGGAAATGATCACGGACAGTAGTTGCAGAGAAACTTAGTTAAGGTGAAATATACAACAAGCCTCACTACAGAATTATGGAGCATAAAAAAGGCTAAATGGAGCTAAACGAATGAGCTGCTAAGAAGTAGATGTGAAAACAGACTGCCTATTTGTTGTCAAGCTTATGAAGGATGAGAACATACAATTTTATATTATCCTTTAGGGCTAATATTGAAGGCTGGATATTTATTGAATGCCAACAAGGTCTTTATTAAACACATCCAGGAGAGGTAAATCAATATAAAGACTTTCTGGCAAACGAAGGACACAAACATGATAAAAATTTAATAATTTGGAAAAATTATTTTAATACAGACTTAAGCAGCGCAGTTTTTGATAAACTGTAAATTATTCTAGTACAATCCCATTTGAAACTAGCAATATAGCTCAACTGTGTGAAAAACTCAATGACACAACTCATCACAAGACAAGCCCCTCACAACAATACTTTTTAAGACTCGAGTACTTCTAGACATATTCTAGAGTTTATTTGCCATTTTTTAAGAGGAACTTCTTGTACCAGTAAGCAGATTTCTTGTAGTATCTTCTAAGTCCATTTTTGTAGTCAACGAAGGTGATGCCAAATCGGACAGTGAAGCCAGCATCCCATTCATAGTCATCTAAGAATGACCATGCGAAATGTCCTTTCACATTTGCCCCCGCCCTGCCAATAATTAATGCAGAAAATCGATCCCAAAATAAAGAGTATGCCATAATAAACACAAATCGAACAAAATATGGACAAGGAAGAAAGAAAATCTTACTTTATGGCTTTTGATAGAAACCATAGGTGTCCCTCGTAATACCTTATCCTCAAATCATCTTTAAGGGCTTGTTTAAGTGGCAATGTGCTATTGTTCGCATCTGCCATTCCTGCACAATATAATGTCAACATAAAGATGTCACAATTAATTTGGTGAACGTAAAAAGAAGAAATGAAGAAAAGTGTACAATGGATCTTAGGCCTAACTCAATTCCAAATGTTTTGGGGTTAAGTTAGACCCAAGATCCATTCTTTACATGTTATCAGAGTCAGTCCTATTTCAATTCTTTGTTCAGCGATTGTTGGACCAAATTATATTGTTCACGCTCCAGTTAACGAGGTCTAGACGTGCGAGTGAGTCTTAAGAGTCTTACATCGAAAATTGAATGGGAAGAGAGACTCCTTATATGGACTTGACAATCATCACCCTACAAGTTAGCTTTTGGGGTTAAGTTAGGCCTAAGATTCATTTTTTTACATGGTATCAGAGTCATGTTCATTTCAATTCTTTGTTCACCGATGTTGGACTCTGATACCATATAAAGAATGAATCTTAGGACTAACTCAACACCAAAAGTTAACTTGTAGAGTGAGGATTGTCCAAATCCATATAAGGAGTCCATGTTCCCATTCCATTTTCGATGTGGACTCTTACCAAAAAGGAAAAAGCCTTATGAGTCGTTTGTTACACTGGATAAGATGGGATATCTTAGGATTAAGTTTGATTGAGACTAAATTTATACTATATTTGGTTGACGGTATAAATGTATCTTGGAATAAATTTTATACTGTCAACCTAGCATGTATAAAATTTATCTCAAACTTAATCCTAGATATCCCACCAAACTTGGGATTATTTTATCTCGCGTCCGAGGTGGGACAAATTAGTCCAAGAATTATAATTCAAAAATTATAGTTTCGAGATAATTTAGTCCCAAACCAAACGATCCCTTCTAATTTTTAACTGGTGTTAATTGAAATTAAAACAATACCATTTTCGGTGATGTAGATGGGAGGATTCTTGTATTTTTGCTTGATGTAAAGCATTAGATCATATATTCCTCTTGGATAAATGAATAGCCAATTCAGGGCAGTCTGCAAGCCAAAACTAAAGTAAAAATATAGTTCATACTCCTATAAATCCATAAACTAGTCAAATGAGGAGAAGAGCGAAGGAGAGAATTAGTATATACCGGTGTACCGATGGGTTTTCCGTCCTTTTGTGCTGAATAATGAAATAAAAACTCATGTTAAAAAGATTTTTGTTATAGTTTGGCTAAGCAGATTCAAATTTCGGTTAGCAGAATTGTGAATTGAAGTCTTTGTCCCTCCACAAAATAAAGTTTCACAAATCTAACGGATTTCTAATTATCAATAAATTTGCATAACTGTTTTTAACTAAAGGAGCCAAATATCAACAACAACAACATGCCCAGTTTAGTTCCATCAAATGGGGTTTGAAAAGGGTTTAATGTTCGCAAACCTTATATCTACCTCGTAGTGATATAAAGATTATTTTCAATAAACCTTGAGCTTAAGTTAAGCATTTCAAAGCAGTTTGAGAAAGGATTACAGAAATGAAAGCACTAACATCGAAATAATGCAAAATGGAAAGGATATATGAAATGTATTTAAATGTCAAAACTAATGAACAATTATCTCAAAGAAATGAATTCGATGACTTACCAGTCATATCAACATGATTGTCTGTGGTGTAACTAAGGTTAACTCTAGGGAGAGATAGCATTGGAGATGCATATTGAGTAGTATAGTAATTCATTCCTAGGAAATCAATCGACCCTTTCACCAACTTTTTCTGCTCCGCTGTGAATTTTGGGAGCCGACGCCCTACATTAGCTCGCATGCTGGCTGGGTAGTCACCATATGTAATTGGATCCAAAAACCTATACAAAATATATAGTGATTAATTGAACATAGAAACTCAAACTTGTCAAATAGTCAAACTTGGAGGGAGTATATGCTATGTAAATATATTTTAGAAAAATCGTTAAACTTACACTCGTGAGGTTGAGTCTAAAATCTTAAGAAACTCAAAATCTCGATAATAACAAAGAGTTAGCAAGGCACAATAAAACAAGGGAGTGTAGTGGAAAAAACTCACCATCCTAAGAAAAAATCAAGTGCTTTTAATGGGGCTTTGAGTCCGAGAGGAGTCTTGATTTTAGGCACGAACCAGTGAGTTACCAGAGTGACTCCTATCTGCCCTTTCTGAGTTTTCTGAAAATTTTCAGAAAAAAAACATCAGCATGCTTGTAGATCATTTAATAATTTATACACTCCACACAACTATATATTTGATATAAAAGGAAAGATATTAAGGATTTCACATTTCAGTAGCGAACTTGTTCTTTGATCTCATCGTGTGGCTTTATCTCATAATTATTAGCCAATAAGAATTGCTCAGATACCCGTGAATGAAAACATCGTGCCTAATCAATTTTGCTCTAAGTAAAATAAATGTCGACATTGATAATTATACTGAAAATATTAAAAGTTAAATAAAATATATGTGAAAGAATTTGTGCATTATATTCAACTCAAAACGTTAATACAATGCATGCAGTGTAGAAACCCCATTAGAAACCAAACACAACGGATGAGAGAAAAATGTAATTCTCTAACACTGTCTGACACAAAAAAGTGGACCTAATGTAGATAAAGATCAAACTCAATAGATTGAAGAGTTGATTTGGAGCTAAGAGAAAAGTAGATTCATGGACTGTGTAGCTCAAAGCATTACAATAAGTAAAAAGAAAGAGATCAAGTTATATACATCGTTAATATAAAGATTTTTTTACGCTTATCAGGTAGCATGTCTTATTTTTAAAATTATAAATTTTACATTTTAAGTAGACTTGCTTGTAGATATCATTTTGGTATCTTTATACAAATCTGTACACTATCAATATAGTACTTTAACTTAAAAACTATTGTGCGGGATTATCTCCATCTGTTATTGTGATGGACGTACCTGATATTTTTGTTTATATACTTTGACACCAGTTGCATGAGCAAGAAGCAAGTTGTGAGCTACAATATATGGCTCGGTGGCAGAATCACCCTTTGTACAATTTCCAACATAACTGGAACATCTTCCTGGTGCAAAGGTACCTCTTGCATATCCGAACATGCTATAAGACAATGGCTCATTCAAAGTTATCCAGTGCTTTACTCGATCACCAAATTCTTTGAAGCAAATGTCAGCATAGTCACCAAAGTCATTCCTGAACGCATCATACACAGTTAAATTTTTAACTACTCTCTCCGTTGATGATCTTTTTCGCTTTTCAAAGTAACACGAAATCTTTGATCGTAGTTTATTCGTATGCTCTTTAAATATTTTAAATTGTTAATACTGTGACTTATATGATCTTACGCAATTTTGGAACTCAGAAACCCTCCATATTCGTCCTCAAGGGCTTGTGGTGTGTCCCAGTGGAAAAGCGTCACATATGGCGTCAAATCTTTGAAGAAAACAAAAGTTAGGAAACTTATAATGGTTTGTGAAAAGAGTATATTAATTAGAATGAGATAAAGTTTATTGGTACCATTGGAGATAAGTTCATTTATGACATTGTTGTAGAATTTGATGCCTTCTGGGTTCACTCCTTTGCTTACCTTCCCATCTAAACCAAAGTTTCACTTCAGCAATGACAGATCAACCCCCTAAATCAAGCACTCATACATCCTTACACCATGAAAATTGTAAATGTAATGATGATATCTCTACTTCTTAAAAGATATGATGGAAATCCCACATAAGTGTAACTTAGTAAATTTAAGATAATTTGAAGTGAAACTAAAATAAATTAAAGATGAGAAAATCCTCTGTAATCAAATATCCTAATTTCTACAAACATCATACATCGTAAAAGTGCAAGAAAATTATAATTAATAATTTATTTTATTTTATTTAGTAGTAATATGTAGTATTTACTATTAAGAATTCTAAAAAATCCATCATTCATGTCTAGAAAATGTTCACTCTTTTTTTTTTTCAATTAAAGGTTTGAATAAAGTTTTTAATAGAAATATTTATCCTCTTATATTATATAAAATGAAATGTGTAGGAACTTTTTATTTGTAATTTAATGTCTTTTACAAATTATTATGTAATTTACCTAACTTTAGATATACCTCTTGTTGTTTTAGTATAATATTTTTATATCATAGAGAATACAAGTATTTGATTGAAAATACAAAAAATGCATATGTAATTGAATCATGTTATAAATCTATTTAATGGAATTCACCCTGTGGGAAGGGGGGGGGGGGTATTTCTTATGCAGTTTGATGCTTTTTATATATGTTGAATAAGTGAATTACATATTCAGGAAAGTATCCTTACGTGGTAAAATTCGAGACCAGGAGATGGACAACCTGAATGCTTGCATCCCAACTTTCTTAAGTAGACGTATGTCTTCCTGTAGCATTTCTCAATAATGTCAATGCCCATTAAGTTTTTGTAGCCGTTGTATCAGTGTGTAACAAGTATACCATAAGTATATTAGTGTATTATACATTGCATACTCATCATCAACAACAATAACATACCCAGTTTGATCACATCAGGTGGGATCGGGGTAGAGTGTACGCAGACCTTACCCCTACCTTTTGACAGATATAAAGGTTGTTTCCAATAGACCCGGCTCAAGTAGAAATGAAAGCAGCAGTAATAACATCAATAAAATAAGATAACGAAGTAAAAGAAACAAGCAGGTAAGAATAGAAAATTAAGAATAAGAATTATGAGAGTACTAAAATAAGAATGACGGAAATAACAATGATCCTACACTAAAAAAAAATAATATCAATCCTGATACTAACCCTCTACCCTAATTCTCGACATCCATACTCTCATAATAATTATGAGAACACTAAAATAAGAATGACAGAAATAACAGTGATCCTACACTAAAGAAAAATAATACTAATCCTAATGCAAACCCTCTACCCTAATTCTCGACCTCCACAACCTCCTATATATGGTCATGTCCTTGGTAAGTTGAAGACTCGTCATATCCTCTCTGATCACCTCTCCCCAAGGCTGGCCAGTGGGCCGGGACGGGCCCACCGGGATCGGGTTTGGCGGGGTCGCGTGGCCTGGGCCGAAAAGGCGAGTCGGTGGGGCGGGCCTGGAGAGTGGGTCGGGCGGGACCATACCATGTCGTCCGATCCGATCCCGCTGGGTAGGTAGGCCTGACGGGCCTGACTGGCCGGGACGGGACGGGTTACGGGTTTTTTTTTTTTTTTTTATTTTTCACTAAATTAAAAATAATAAATTACTAAGTACTAACAAAGTAACATTAAGTATAACATATACTTGTCATATTATAGACTTATAGTATTATAATTTATAATATATTTATAAAGTATAAAGTATAAACTATAAACTATAAAGTATAAACTATAAAGTATAAAGTATAAAGTTATAAACTAAATAATTAAACAAAGACAAGAATAGTGTAAAAAACATCCCAAGGTTGTTTTTGTGCCTTTATATTATTAATTTCATTGAAATATCAAATATACAAGATTCAAAATTACATTGTAGTATCGTTGTTGAAAAAATTGCAAAAGAGTGAAAGACATAGAAAAATTTAAAAATTGCAATGAAATAAATTACCAATTTGAAAATATTTTTCTAATTTCTTTATAATTTCTTGTGGTTCTTCTGTTGGAATTGGTATATCTTGATCAAATTGTTCCACGCCGCTACTCATGCCTTCAGATAAAATGTCGTTGTAGTTGTCGCCATCTTCGTTAATCTCTGGTTGTCGCCTCCCCGCTCGCTCGTATCCAATCTCAATAGTACCGCCATCTCCAAGTCGCTCCGCTAATGAGTGTCAGGTTCTCTATTTGAAATCGCTGCGTAAAAGCGCTTTCGAGCGTGATGACGCAATGTTCAAAATATCTCGCCATCATTGAAAGTGTCGGAAATGTCTTCTCATTCGCTCCAATATTTCAAAGAAGTCTTCCTTTCCTTCATTGATAATCGCTGTAAGGTAAATTACCTGCAAAACAAAAACATCGAACTCACTAATTTGGTTAGCACTGCTACCACCGCACATTTTATTTCTGAGGCTTTCAATAGAATTAATATTAGGCCTAGCCACAGAAACTGCTTGTCGTTTTTTAGGTTGTGTTGAAGAAGAAGATGATACAAAAGTCGGTTGGTTACTAGCACTTTCTTGCCGTAATGCCGATATACTTTTTTGCATTCATCTTCTACGCTATTCAACACTTCTTCTAGCGTTAGTTCAATAGGTGGTTCAACATTTAAATTTTTGGGAGTTGGAGGTGGTAGTACGTCCATACATGTATATATATTTTCAATAAGACTTTTACAACCCTCTACTTTAATAGTCGGTTTAATACAAGACCAATAATATAAATAGGGAATAGGAATAAAATATTTTTAATTTCATAAATATTTTTTTAATAGTCAGATATAAGGTGTTTTTCCATATATTCTTTAAGAAGTAAAATATTATAGCTATATAAAACAACATAGTTGAAATAGTAGGATAATATAAAGTAGAAAATTCTTTTGTTGCTCGTTGAAAATTTTCTAAAAATACAATAAGTTCTCTAATTTTCTCCCAATCGATTCACAATCATATCATTTGGATTTTGATTATGGGCGTTAAAAATAAAGTAATAGGTTTTCTATAGTCATAAGCAACAACTAGTTGGTCATATAAAGAATTCCACCTAGTTGGTACTTCTTCTGAATTTTTCGTAAGATAGTCCACAATCGTGGCAAGTTTTTATATTCTTTTCTTTGTTGAATTCTATTATTTTTAAAAATAAAGTGTATAGCAAATTGTATTTTTCAAGAATATCTTGAAAAGTGAAAGACCATCCTTTACAACTAAGTTATAAATATGGCATACATTTGATATGAAAATGTTTTGGAAAAGACGGAGTTAAAACATTTCTTAAAATACTAATAGCGTAATTGTTAGAAGATGCATTATCTAATGTAATACTCATAACTTTATCGGTTATTCCGTAATAATCGCGTCGAATAAATATTTTCAAATAAACTCACCAAAGGTGCCTACTATCTATATATCTATATGCTAAAATACGTTTTGCATAGACCATTTATAATCTATCCAATGACATGTTACCGTTAAATAATCATGGTATTAGTACTACGACCTATATCAGAAGTTAAAGCGACTTTGCAATTTAAATGATATAATGCATAACGTAAATACTGTTGATATTCATGTGCAAATTTAAATACATCTCTTTTAACAGATGATCTAGGAAAACCTTTATAAGCAGGATTATACATATCTCTAATATAATGAATAAAACCAGAGATTCAGAAATGAAAAGGCAAACCCTCCACAAAGAACTAATTTTGCTAGTGCTTCCATATCTTTATGTTTATCATATTTAGTGGCCTACAACTCCCCGCCATAGGGTTAATTTGACTGCATTTCTCCGACAGAGTATGTGAACCTTGTCCCGATTGAGAGGACGCTTGTTCACCGCTTTTTCAATCATGTATCGGGCATGCAAGGCTTTGTGTTTTTGCAATGTGTGTCTTCCTAAACCCCGCCCCACCATGACCTTGTCCAGCTTTTAAAAGAATAAACATTTTTACAAGTTTTACATACATACTTGATTAGCTACGCCCCTGTCAAAATATTTCCATACAACCGATTTTAATGGTCGCTTTGCCGACCTGCCTCATAGTAGGGGATAGGAGGCATTTCACTAGTGGGTGTATCATCATCTTCATTAATAGGTGTATCATCAACTAGAGTGTCATCTAAATTAAAATCTTCTTCAATTTCAGAATAATCATTTGTGTCAAGATCATATGGTATTTCAGGAAACATTTCAGGATCTATAAAATCATCTTGTCTAGGAATAACTGGAACAGGAATACTAGAAGAAGTACTCTTGCCCTTGTTACCACCCCTACTAGTAGAAGCCTGACCCTTACCCTTACCCAACATGCCTCTTAGTCCTTTCATTTTAATTATGCTAATAAATAGTTAAAGATAATGAAATTAAATGTGCTAAATGAAATAAAGACAAAATAATAATTTAATGAGAGAACGAATACCAAACGCCGACGTAGAGTCGACGTGTAATCGAGAGGTTGAAAATTGAAACTTTGCTCGATAGATAATCCTCAAGCTAGTTGCCAACTTCACTCCCAATTCTCAAATTAATAAATAGATTGAATATGTAGACAATGTTGTATAGAGAATTAGAGATTGATTGAGAGATTAGAGAGTAGAAAGATTTGTGAAAATAATAAGAAGAGGAATGAGGTATTTATAGGGTTAAAAATAAATATAAAGTGGGGGGTTGGGGAGGCCTAAAATGGCCGTTGTCAACGGCCAAAATAAAATGGCCGTTGGACAACGGCTATTTTGTGCAAAGTGGTCGAGCCGGGATTTGGGCGGGTCGGGCGGGTCGGGCGGATCGGCTGGCGGGCTGTGCGACCATACTGTCCCGCCTGCTCGAGCCCCGGTCCCGCTTTTTTTTTTTTTTTTTTTAATACCGGTGTCGTGTCGGGGTCGGGTCGGGTCGATCGAGTCGGGTCGGCCCGGCCCACTGGCCAGCCCTACCTCTCCCCAATACTTCTTCGGCGTACCTCTACCTCTCATCGAGCCCTCCATTGTCAACCTCTCACACCTCCTCACCGGAGCATTTGTGTCTCATTCGGACATGTCAAAACCATCTAAACCTCGCCTTCCGCATCTTCTCTGCCACAGAGGCCACTCCGACCTTGTCCGGAATTTCTTCATTTATGACAATATCTCTCCTAGTTAGCCTACACATCCACCTCAACATCATTTCCGCAACTTTCATCATCTGGACATGAGAGTTCTTAACCGGCCAACACTCCATCCCATACAACAGTGTCGGTCTAACCACTACTCTTTAGAACTTACCTTTCAGTTTTAGTGGCACATTAATTCTTATCACACAGGACACCGGAGGCTAGCCTCTATCTCAACCACCCTGCGTCAATACGATGTGTGACATACTCATCAATCTCTCCATTACCTTATATTATTGTCCCGAGGTACTTGAAACTCCCTCTCCTTGGGACGGCTTGTGAGTCCAGCGTCACTTTCACATCAGCGTCCCTCGTCACCGCACTGAACTTGCACTTCATGTACTCAGTCTTAGTCCTACTCAACCTGAAACCTTTAGATTCTAAGGTCTATCTCCAAATCTCCAACCTAGCGTTCACTCCACTCCGCGTCTCGTCGATCAATATAATACCATCCGCAAATAATATATACCATGGCACATCCTCTTGAATGTGACTTGTCAATTCATCCAACGCCAGAGAAAATAAAAATGGGCTAAGCGTTGATCCCTGATGCAACTCCATCACGACAGGAAAGTATCCTGAGTCTCCTTCCATTGTCCTTACTCGGGTCTTAGTTCCATCATACATATCCTTAATTGCCCTAATGTAAGCTACTGGAACCCTTCTAGCCTCCAAATATCTTCATAGGACTTCTCTTGGTACTCTGTCGTATGATTTCTCCAAGTCAATGAACATCATATGCAAGTCCCTCTTCCTCTCCTTGTACTACTCTACCAATCTCCTCACCAGATGAATAACCTCATAGTCGATCGCCCTGACATGAATCTGAACTGGTTCTTTGAGATTACCACCCTCTTCCTCACCCTCCGCTCCGCTATCCTCTCCCAAACTTTTATGGCGTGACTCAGCAACTTGATACATCTATAGTTGTTGCAATTTTAAGTATCATCTTGTTTTTGTACAAAGGAATTATCGTATTCTACCTCCACTCTTCGGACATCTTTGTCATCCTAATACTCATCAAATTTTGTAAAAAATAAATAGAATTATTGTTTATGTGGAGTTTGTTGGATTTTTGTATAATGTAAAAATTTCCTTAATAATTTAAGCATAAATACCAGTTAAAAAACCCAAATTGGGGCCTGCCATATGTACCTTGTAATTATGATAGAAATCAACAGCCACATCTCCGGTTGAACGGTTAGCAATTTTTTCTGTAATTTAAGGATAATGAATTGTTAAGAAAGGGCAATTGCTCTAAAACAAATTAAAGTATTACTAACTCAGGCCCGAGTCGAGCTCACAGAGCTTTTTAACATTTTGACCGAGCCTGAGTCGAGTCAAGCCGACTTTTTTTTATTAAATAAAAGAATATAATTTAAGAAAGTATATGATCGTGATTAAATAAGCTATCACAAAAAACAGAGCAATTACATTATTAAATCAAGAATATGATAATTTTAATTGTAATAAATTTTTAAAAATAATAATCATATTAAATTAAAAATATGATTTAAGTGTATGATCGTGATTAAATAAGCTATATATTAGTAAAAAAGATGCTTTTGGCATTAGTAAGTCAAGAAGATGATTATTTTAGTTGTTATCTATGAATACGTTAAAAATAACATTCATTTTATATTTCTTGTAATTAAGTTTTATTCACCTAATTAAAACTTATAGCTTTCAAGATATTTTCTCAATAATCCAATAAAATTATAGCCACTAGGATAACAAAGGATTATAAATTGGAACTTGGCAGAGACTGAAAATTTATTTTCTTATTGTAGGGGAAAAAGACGAAATACCATTAGATTTCTTAATAGTTGACTCAAACCGAATCAACCTATCAACAATCAAATAAATAAATAAATATGTATTATATTTGGTTAGATTTGGTTTCAATATTTAAAAATCGATTAAATTGATCTAATTTTGATTTTAACAAAAAATTTACTTAAATCTCACCATGAACACCCCTACTCATATGATATAGTAGGCTTAAGTTACATTGTGTTTAAGACTTTACTTACGTCAGATAGATATTAATATATAATTATTAAATTAACATAGTATCTTAAGTAAATTCTAATGTACTTAGTAACTGAGCCTAATGAATGAATATTATTTCTTAAATCAAGTCAATCGAGTCGAGTCGAGCCCGAGCATTGACTGAGCTGAGCCAAGTCGGGCCAAAATTTAACTAAAACCAATCTGAGTTTGCTGGTCTTTTCTTTTTAGTGTGTTTAAAAAAGAATGTTTCTTTCCTAATTTTGCAACTTTTTAATTTCAACTTTCCAAATGGCATGTTTAGGACCACAAGCTTAAAGGACATTTTGATACACTAACCTATCTTTAGTTGACAACCACAAAATTCAAAAGTCTTATTTATTTTTTAAAATTTCGTGTCAAGTCAAACCAGACAAACATTTTGAAAAAAAAAAAGAGTAATAGAAAATAGGATAGTGCTTTTTGCATAATAAACTTAAATTTAACGTTGAACTTTTCATTTTACCTTTAAGATAACTCATAACCCACAAATATATGATTTGTTTTAGATTACAAGTTTCTAAAGTCTTTCACTTATCATTAAACACCATGACTATTCAATCACTTCACATAAATTGAGACGGGGGTGTATCATATTAAGGGTTAGAATAATTAACACAATATAAAAGTTAAATTAAATTTATAAGTATGACAGTGTTATCTTTTCTATCGAAAACAACCTCCCTACCATCCTAAATAGGGATAAGGTCTATTATACTCTATTCTGCGAGATCCCACTTATAAAATTAGACTGGATATATTGAACATTTTTTAGTAATATTTTTGGGTCAGCTGGGCACACTCCGTAAATGCATCTAATACTATGTGGTAGCTTCCTGTCCAAGCAATGAAACACAGCTCACTAATTATAATTATCTGAGGCTGTCCAGTGGGTCGGATCGGCCCGATCCCGACCCGTCCTGTCCCGATATTCGGCCCTCCCCATCCCGATCCCCCCAAAAACAATTTATCGGTGTCGGGGTTTGAATTCGGAACGGGGAGTGTGATCGTCCCGCCCGTCTCGATCCCGACCCGTCCCGTCTCGACCTCATCCCATTCCCCTCCCCCTTTGCAAAAATAACCGTTGCAACAACGACCAAGTTTCAATTTTGGTCATTGTGCACGACTATAACGACCATTTTTGCCCCACCCCATAAACCCCCATACCCCCTTAATATTTATTTTAACCCCTAAGTTAATATTTACACTTTTACCCTATTTCTCAACTATAAATACCTCATTTTCCTCTTCATTTTCTTACAAATCTTTCTACCATCTCTCTAATCTCTCAATTTATCTCTCTACAATTCTACATTGTCTACTAAATATTATATTTTTTTGCTCATTTATATCAAAGTTTAAAAATTGGGAGTGAAGTTGGCAACTAGCTCTAGGATCATCCATCGAGTAAAATTTTAATTTTCAATCTCGATTACACGTCGACGTTACGTCGGCGTTTGGTACCTTTGTTCCTTCTTTAAATTAGTATTGTACTTAATTTTAATTATCGCACTTAATTTCATTTACTTTAATTATTTATTTGTATAATTAAAATAGAAGGTAAGGGTGCTTCTTCTAGTAGGGGTAACAAGGATAAGGGTACTTCTTCTAGCAATCCTATTCCTATTCCGGATATTTGATTGATTACACTCATATTGATGAAACTATTGTTTTTAATGATATAACATTAGATGATGAGGTAGATGAACCAAACTTTAATTTAGACGATAATATAGATGACACACCCACTATAGTGCACCTCAACCTCAGGCTCAAACTGAGTTTTAGCCTTAAACTGAAACTGGAATGCCTCATATTCCCTTAGTATGAATCGAGACCCCACACAACAAAAATTAAAATCACATGCATGACATTTTTTTTATAGGGACCAAGAGAATTAACTAGCTAATGTAAAATTTATAAAAATATTTATAGACTTAAAATCGAAAAAGGTCAAAGTGGGACGGGAGGTTTATTGAGACATGTACAAGCTGAGCACACAACTAGGTGGAATCAATACCCGGCTAAAAAATTGGGTGTGCCAATGCCATCTGAGTCTGGACAAGGTTCACATAGTGTCTCCGACCAAGTACAGAGTCAAATTAACCCGACGACGGGGGGAATATTTTGTCCTAAATATGATAAAAACAAATATAGGAAAAATATGGCAAAATTAATAGCGGTGGAGGGTTTGCCTTTTTCATTTTCTTCCTCTCCTGGTTTTATTCATTACATTCGAGAAACATATAATCCTGCTTTGAATGGTTTTCCTAAATCAATTGTTAGAAGGGATGTTTTTAAATTTGCAAGTGAATATCAACAATATTTACGTTATACACTGTATCATTTTAATGGAAAAGTGGTTATCACTTCTGACATATGTCGTAGTACTAACGATAATGATTATTTAACGGTAACATGTCATTGGATAGATCAAATTTGATTTATGCAAAAACGTATTTTAGCATATAGATATATAGATGATAGACACACTGATTTTATTGCAGAAAATATTAATGAAATTTGTGAATATTATGGAGCAACTGAAAAAATTATGACTTACATTAGATAATGCTCGTTCTAATGATTATGCTATAAGACTTTTAAAACATAGATTAACTTCATATTTTTCTGATCATTTTCATATAAGATATGCGTGTCATATTTATAACTTAGTTGTAAAAGATGATCTAAATTTTTTTGAAAACATTCTTGATAAAATACAATTTGTTATAAACTTTATTTTTTAAGGTAAAAAAATACAAAGACGCAAAGAGTATAAAAATATATCATGATTGTGGATAACCTTATAGAAAAATGCAGAAGAAGTTCGACTAGGTGAAATTCTCTGTACTAGCAACTACTTGTTGCTTACGATTATAGACAACCTATAACTTTATTATTCAACGCCCATAATAAAAATTCAAGGGATATGCTTGTAGATAATGATTGGGCAAAACTTTTAAAACTTAATGGATTTTTAGAGAAATTTTATCAAACTACTAAATAATTTTCTGGTATTTATTATCCTACTATTTCAAATATGTTATTTTATATAACTCCAATATTTTTGTTACTTAATAAATATATGCAAAAACCAACTTATAAGAAATCTATTGAAAAAAATGTTTATAAAATAAATAAAAAATACTTTTTCCCTATTCTCACTATTTATATTGTTGGTGTTGTATTAAATTCAATTATTAAATAGACGGTGGTAAAACACTTGTTCAAACGATTTATGATTCTATAGAAGTACTTCCAACGGACCCAACTGAAGAACCAACTCACACACCAACTAAAGAAGAAATTATGTCTAGCATAAACACGGAATTCAAAAAAGTATATACATATTACCAAGAGCAAAGTGCAAATAATCAACTGTCTTCTGTACCATCTTTTACTACTTTGCTACAACATTATAAAAACATGCAGTTTATGCTGCTAGTATTCAAGGTGTTAGAAATAAATTGTATAGTGGTTCAACTTCTTCACAAGTTAGCGAATTAGATGTTTATATTTTGCAGTGTGTTGTACCGTATGAATTAATTGTCAATGATGAAGGACATGAAGACTTGTTGAAATACTAGAGGGAGAATGAGAAGACATTTTTTACACTATCAAAGATGACCCGAGATGTGTTGAACATTCAAGCGTCATCAATAACGTATGAAAGCGCCTTTTCTGTGGGAAAATTTTAAATAGGAGAGCACAGACATTCATTAGCTGAAGACACATTGGAGATTATAGTTCTATTCAGAGACTGGATTCGAGCGGAGTGTAGAAGTGCGGTCAACCGAAGATCAACGAAGAAGAAGACTACAACTACAATAAAATCTTGTCTGATGGAACACGAAGCGACGTTGAAGAATTTGGCAAACAAATTCCAATTCCAACAGAAGATCCTCAAGACATTGTGAGGAAATTCAAAAAAGTTTGGTTGCATATTGTTAATGTTGGGTTTGGTGTTATGACATTTTGCCTAACATATCATTTTCAGTACTAAGTTAAAATCAGAAAATGTTGGAACAAATGTCATGATATTCGGACCAACATTCTGATAACAGTTTTGCCTTACTTCACGGGACTGAGCTAAACTCGTGGGATTTTTACCACGAGGTTAATGTGACTTGGCAAGGATTTTAGATATGAAGAAAAACGTGGGAAGACCAAGTCTAAGTAGTTGCTAAACTTGGGGAACAAGTCTAAGAAGCTAGAGGATTTTGCTCCACAATCTTCTCCAACAAATCTTATCAGTTGTCCATCTTTTCTCAACTTCTACAACGATTCAATGAGCATTGAAAGAAAGACCCTCTACTATAAATAGAGAGGCTGCATCAGTGAATCGATATCTAGAAAAATCAAAAGAAAATATCAAGAGAGTTATTCGATATAATGATCTGAAAACTAGATCACAAGTGTTGTCTGAGCGTGTCGACAACATTCTTCCCAACATTATAATTGGTTCTTAGATTCTAAATTTGTTCTTTATTGAAGCAATTGTAATGAGATGTTGTCTATGTCTATTTAGGTAGATTTTTCAGGCATAAGTCATCTGCTACTTAACCTTTTTATTCTTTTTGTATTATCTTGTAATATTGTAAAAGAAGGAATATATTCAATTGTATATAAATATATACAATACTTTCGGTCATTGACCGTCATAGGTTATATCAATATATAACCTATGTAAATATAAACTTTTGTGTTCTTTATTATTTCCGCTGCATTTTACACTTCAAAGGTTTTTCTATTTTTATCCAAGTATCGTCACTTGTGCCAGACGACATTATAGCTGACATTTGCAACTGTTTTAGCATACAAGATTATTTTACTTTGGGTAATTTTTAATTGTTCCATAATATTACCCCCGGGACCCAAAAAGTGGTATCAGAGCCAACACTTGACATAATAAGTGTTTGGTCCTGTTATTTAAACTATGGATCCGGCTAATCCAACAATTGGTAGGCTTCCTATTTTAGATGGTTAAAACTATGTCTATTGAAAGATTCGCCTACGCTCTCATATAAAATCAATTGATGTTAGGGCATGGAGATCTATTACCAACTAATATGTTGTTTCAATGCTTCCACCAGATGAGGAAGGTGACATACTTGTTAAACTTGAATCCGAATGGAATGCGGAAGAAATCAACAATGCAAGCTTCAACAAAAAGGCCTTAAATGCCATTTTTGGATGAGTTGATCTTTATATGCTCAAACTCATACAAAAATTGTTCTACAGCCAAGGACGCATGGGATACTTTACAAACTCATTGTGAAGGTAGCTCTAGTGTTCGTCGAACGAAGCTTCATATGCTCATGAGTAAATATGATCGTTTAAGGATGGAAGAGACGGAGGATATTAAAACATATTTTGAAAAGTTGATTGACATATCTAATGAATGGCAAGTGCTTGGTTCACCATTGACCAACACTCAACTTGTGGAAAAAGTACTTTGTTCTCTTCCTGAAAAGTTCAACATAAAGATTTATGCGATTGAAGAAGCTCACAATCTTGCTACAATGGACCTTCATACCTTAATGAGTATTCTCAAAACCTATGAGATGAATATGGAGAATCAAAGGACATTGTATAAAATCAAAGATATAGCACTTCAAGTAAAATCCTTAGAGAATCAAATCGATGAAGAAGATGAGAACCTTGAATAAATTGGTAATGGTGGAAATGTTGCCCTCCTTACTCGAAAGTTTAATTCGATGGTAAGGAAGTTCAACAATGATAAAAATAAATTCAAATCCAAAGAGTACCAAAACCAAGGCTTCAATTAAAAGTCCACTAACTCTCTTCCTATAGTACAAAGAGGAAATCAACTAAAGAGAACCAACTCAGATCGAATCAAATTTGATCCCAAACAACTTGAAACTGTGCAATGTCATGCATGTTCAGGGTGGGGTCATTATTCCAATGAATGTGCAAATACCTTGAGAAAATTTGGTAAAAGTCTGTGGGTATCTCTTAGTGACGACGAAGGAGAAGAGGAAAGAGATCAAGAAATAGAGTCACAAGCAATGCTGGCCACTGTTTTTGAACAGTCCTTATCAAACGAGGAAAATGTTATCGATAGTATTGTTCCAAATGTCACCACATTTGCTTCAACATCAGAGACGACATCTGCAGTTCCAGCCAAATCCGAAAGGTATGAATACTTTAACTATCCTGATATTAATTGCTTTAGTGGTGTTATTTCTATTAGTCAGACTAACTTTTAAAATCAAGTTGACTCCAAGGACGAAATGATTAAGGAATTACAAAAACTTTGTAAGGACTTAATCCTAGAATCCAAGCAACTTGACTCAAAAGTAAAATCGTTAACTCTTGAGAATACAGATTTAAAAGGCACTATAACCCGCTTAGAGGTGACACTTAACAAAAAAAAACCTTGAATTTGGTAAGATAAGTGCAAAGTTGGATCTAGCTGAAGCAACCTTCCGTAAGCTCAATACAGGGAATTCCAAACTGGATGAGATACTGAGTGTTAGTCAACCACCACACGCAGGTATTGGGTACAAGAACTCTCTTAACACAATATACTCTAATTTATTTGACAAAAATGAGAAAATGAGTTTTGTAAAAGAAAAAGGATTAAATAATAGAGTCACATTTATGTAAAAGGATATGAAGTTTGTGTGTCATCATTGTAACAACCCTAGTCATTTAAAACCATATTGTTTCAAACTTCAGAAGTCCAGGAGAAGAATGTTGTCAAGACTACTGTCCAACATCTCGGACAACACTCGAAGCAACATTCCTCAGTCCAGAAAGGAAAATGTTTTAAGAGAATTTGGGTTCCCAAAATGAGTGTGCAATGTAATATTGTTATAACTGGTTTAAGGACTAACATTTCAGGTTCTTGGTACTTTGATAGTGGGTGTTCACTCCACATGACAGGGACAAAAGAGTGCCTAAAGAACTACGAGTCACTCAGTGGAGGTAACGTGACTTATGGAGGTGGCGGTAAAAGTTAAATCATTGGAAGAGGAATCTTAAATGTTCCTGATGCTCCTGCCTTGAAGAATGTCTTACATGTTGAAGGATTAATGGCTAACTTAGTTAGTATAAGTCAATTGTGTGACGACAATATTGATGTAAAGTTTAATAAGTATGCTTGTATAGTTACAAATGAAGCTAACAAATATGTTATGTCAGGTACAAGGACAGGTGACAATTGTTATCTTGTTGGAGAACAAGAAATCTGCAATAATGTTAGGACAGATGACACAACTTTGTGGCATAAAAAATTAGGGCATGTCGACTACCGTAACTTAGAAATATTAATTTCTTATGAGGCAGTAAGAGGCATTCCTAAATTAAGTCCTAAAGATAAATTAGTGGTCTGAACCCGTGTCTCCCATAATGTTGCCCAGAATGATGGACAATATTCAGGTACGTCTCACTACTTTCAGTTATTGCACATGTATCTTATGGGTCCAATAAAGGTAGACAGTTTAGGAGGCATGAGGTATTCCTATGTGATTGTAGATGATTTTTCTAGATATTCATGGATATTCTTTTTGGAAAAAAAATCTCAAACTTTTGGCATGTTTAAGATTGCACTCTAGGATAATAAATTTATATCATTCTTCTATTATTCGGATTAGGTTCGATCATGGAAAAGATTTTGAGAATAATTTGTTCTCAACATTTTGTGAGAAAAAGAGTATTTTTCATGAATTTTCTGCTCTCAAAACTCCTCAGCAGAATGGTGTAGCAGAGAGGAAGAATCGAACTCTATAAGATATGGCTAGAGTCATGCTTAGTTCTAAGAAAATGTCAAAATGTTTTGGGCTGAAGCCTTGAATACTGCAAGTCACATCACAAATAGAGTCTATCTAAGGCCTGAAACAAAAATGACACCCTATGAGCTAATTAATGGAAATAAACCAAATTTGCGTTAATTTCATGTGTTTGGGTGTGTTTGTTACATCTTAAATAATAAAGACCATCTAGAAAAGTTTGACTCTAAAAGTGACAAAGGAATTTTTGTCGGTTATTCACAAAATAGTCATGCTTATCGTGTGTGCAATCTTAGGACCAAAATTGTACAAGAATCTGTGAATATTGTTTTTGATAATTTTTCTGACCTTACAGGGAATACATCTGAAAATAACGTTGCAATTTCAGTGGAGAATGAGCAGAATGCTGAAGAACCAGATGTTGCCCCAAATGTTATCACATCCGAAGCAACATTTGAACCTAAACCCGAGAGCACAAAAGGTACAGATGAGGAGCTGAATGCTGAATTACTAGATCAAGTATGAAGGGACCCCTCATCTAGTATTAGAAAGAACCACCCTACATGTCAGGTGATAGGGGAAGTGTTTGAAGGTGTAAGAACAAGAAGGAAAGAACCCTGAACTACATAAATATGGTTAGATATGTGTGCATGTCTACCATATATCAAAATGTAAGTCTTTCTTGATATGTATCTACATTAGAACCAAAAATATATTTCAGAAGCACTCAAAGATAATTGTTGGATTCAAGCTATGCAAGAAGAACTTGAAAAGTTCATCAGAAATGAAGTATGAGATTTAGTTCCACGCCCAAATAATACCAATGTAATTGGAACTAAATGGATATTTAAAAACAAATCAGATGAATCAGGAACTGTTGTGAGAAACAGAGCTCACCTAGTTGCTCAAGGATACACTCAGGTCGAAGGAATTGACTATGACAAAACATTTGCTCATGTTGCCAGAATTGAGTCAATTAGATTGTTACTTGCTGTCTAAATATTACTCTCTATCATATGGATGTTAAAGGTACTTTCTTGAATGACTATCTTGATAAAAAAGTCTATGTTGAACAACCTAAAGGATTTGAGGATCCTCACCATCCACAGTTTGTATACAAGCTCAAAAAGGCCTTGTATGTACTAAAACAAGATCCTCGTGCATGGTATGGTCGTTTAACTCAGTTTCTTCTTGAATTTGGTTTTAAACATGGTGAAGCTGATTGTACTTTATTTCTACAACATCATGGAGTAGATATAGTCATTGCTCAAATCTATGTAGACATAGTTTTTTGTTCGATTTCACAGTCATACCTTGAGACATTTGTCGAAGATATGTCTTCAACATTTGAGAAGAGAATGATAAGGGAACTAATTTTTTTCTTAGGCTTGCAGATAAAGAAAAATGAAGATGGAATCTTCATCTCTCAGAGTAAGTATGCCAGAATCTAGTTAAGAAGTTTGGATTGAAAAATGCTAAACAAATGAGAACTCCAATGGGATCAACACAAAAGATATGCAAAGACGATGTTGGAGAAATGTTGACCCAACATTATATCGATCTATGATAGGTAGTCTCTTGCATCTTACTGCTAGTCGTCCTGATCTAATGTTTAGTATTTGTGTGTGTGCTCGATTCCAAGCCTGTCCCAAAGTCTCCTACTTAAATACTGTAAAACGTGTCATTAGATATGTTGCCGACACATGTGAATTGGGAATTTGGTATTCCAAAGACACTAATCCTAATTTAATAGGATATAGTGACTCTGATTGGGCTGGTGATGTGGATGATAGAAATAGTACGAGTGGAGGATGTTTTTATCTTGACAATAATCATGTTTCTTGGTATAGTCGTAAACAAAACTGTGTCTCACTTTCAACTTCTGAATCTGATATGTAGCAGCTGGAAGTTGGTGTTCTCAATTAATATGGTTAAGACACATGCTAGACGACTATGGTTTTTCAAATAATATCTTAGTTTTGTATTGTGATAATCTGAGTGCTATAAATATTTCCAAAAATCCAGTTCAGCACTCTCGTACAAAACACATTGATATAAGACATCATTTTTAAGAGATTTGATTGAAAAATAGCTAGTTCAAATTGAACATGTTGACACTCTTCATCAACTAGCTGATATTTTTACAAAAGCTTTGGATCATGAGAGATTTTCTAGTCTGAAAAATTATCTTGGTCTCTGTAATCTCTGAAAAAGGCATTCGTTGGTGAATGTCGACTGAAACGTCTCTAACATTTTGGGTGACATTTACTTATGTAATATCAGAATCTAATTTTTGTTACTGTTTAATGGAATTAATTTTGAGTTTACACAAGTATGATCCCAAAATAAGAACATGGTTCAAAAGTGATATTGTTCCCTGCGATGATCCTAGATATCATAAAAAGGGAGTATCAAAATTATGGCAAAACCTTTTCTAATTCTTTGGCAACTGCACAAATGGGCAAAACCCTCGAAAATGATACAGTTCCTATACTATAGGAGTATCAAGTGCTAAAACATGAAATTATAAGGATACTAAATAAGTATTCTTATTTTTTGACAAGAAAATAATTTTTTATGTGGTTTATGATTAGATCAAGGACACAATGGAAAAATGTTACATTGGTCTGGTGGTTAAACTCATAAAAACACATATAAAATGTGTCTTGATTTGTTGTCAAAAACGAAAGAGTTCTTGTGGGATCGAAATACTTGTGTCATCCAAAATGTTGCCAACATTACTATTGACAATCTCAGATAATGATATTTGTTGGGATACGGTACATAACTGATTTTTGAAAAATCTGTTTTTAGCTTCCCTATTTTTATGCCTTATTTTTTTTTGGAATTCAAACCTTTAAATGATTAGATCAAATTCCAAATCTTGATGTCTATCTTTTTCATAATTTTAGGTGCAAGTATTTGACTACAATTCAAACACCTAAAATCAAGATTTTCTTTGTCAAGTGTATAAAACTTTCTTCATTTGTTCTTCTTTTTAGTCCTTTGTCTTTTTCCGAAAATTTCAAAAAAAAGAAAGGAAAAGCTCACATAATCTCGGTTTATACACCCAAGACCGATAGAATCATCAATCTCATCATCTTCCAAAAACCCCCCAAAAACTCTAAACCCTTAGAATCTCCTTCTCATTACTCTCCAATGGACACATCCTCGATGTCAAAACCTATGTCAACCAACATTTCAGAGAACACTCCAATGAGTACCAGTCCTCCAATATGCTCTTCTATTGTCCTGAGTTCGCACCAAGAACCACTGGAAATAAGCTATTCAGGAGATGGTAACAATCTCATAGATGTCGATGCAACCCCATATGTTTCGTTATTAGGAAAGAGGACCAGTACTTCTCAGTTTCCCTCCAGGAGGTCGAGTAGAATCTTTGATAGAACTGTTCACCCTCAGCCTGCTGTCAATAAATTGAGGTTTTAGATGCAAGTCCCTGCTTGTTCAAGCAGTGACACTGATGACACATATTTCAACCTCTCCTATGAAGATGATAGAGACGAAACCCATGTTGAAGAGAAACAAGGTGAACCACAAGCTTCTGAGTTTCACCCGGAGCCCTCTGCTTCTGTTCCTCAAAAGTCATCTGAGGATGATGAAATTCCTAATGACACCCCCTTGAAGAGATTCTGTCACAAAGTAGTTGCTCAAAAAATCAGATCACATGCTGATACAGATGTTGCCCCAGATGTCACATCATCTCAGGCAACATTCTAGTCGAGTTCTGAAGAACCAAATTCTCCTAATTCCTCCAACAACTCAGATTCCAACAGACCAGGCCTGTCGGATACAGACAGTGAGGTAAATGCTTTCTCTAACAAATTTTATTCTAAAGTAAAACATGATAATTGGGATAACTTTAGGAATAGGGTGATTAGGTCGGAAAAAGAATTGGACATTGCTTCATGTGCTGAGTATGCAGTGGTAGAGTTTCTTGAGGACATACAAATTTTAGGCTCTGTCATTGGTAAAAACCTTATGTTGATGAGGTTGTAAGGCTGTTCTATGCAAATTTGGACTCTACTATAGAGGATACCTCTTCTGAGAGATATGGAAAAGTTTACCTCTATAATAAAGTTTATCGTTTTACCCCTTCAATCATTAATCAATGTCTGGGACTTGATGATGAGCATGTGAGAGAAACAGAAAGAGGAATGACAAATAAGAATACAATGAGAATATCTCACATGATGTATACTCAAGAAATGTATTCCTCGATGCCCAGCGTCAATTGTCACAAGTGAACAAGCCTCTCTACTCTTCAAAATTGGAAAAGGATTCAAAGTTGATATAGGCAAGATAGTCTTCTATCACATTGCAAATCTAGCAGAAAACACATCAACGTCCATTTTACCTTTCCCTCTCTGATTTTCAAAATATTGACTAGCCAAGGACTAAAGCCTTTGAGAGAGGATATTCTAGGGAAAGCTCCTGAACTTTACACTATAAACAAAGATATTCTTAAGAGTAAAGAGAGGTTAATTGATCTCCATTGGACAAAAGAGGCAGACAGAGAAAATGTTGCCAGAAATATTCCCAATATTCAGGGCAACATTGGTCCAAGATAGTCTGAACTTTCTACAACTTGGCTGGTGGAACAAATTGCTAAAATCAACTCACAAATTGTTGAGATTGACAATGCTAGGAATGCACTAGTAAGATCCAGGGACCATCTCTTATTGTTGTTTTCTTCCCAAAAAGGGGAGATGATTCGGTGCAGGGGGAGGAGGATGAGACTAGCAATGTCGCTGCTGCTCGTGATGCAGATGCAAGGGGAGATAGAATAGACTAACTGCGGTGATGCAGTATTGAAGTAAAGCAAAAGTAGAAAGCAGCTGGAAGCTACTACTGATGCTTGACATGAAGGGTTTGTTACACCCCGTAATTCAGAGGCAATGAGATGAGAACGTGCGTAAGAAATTGAGATTTGAATTTTGGAAAAAAGAAGAATTACTTTTTCTTAAGGAAAAATCTCGGAAATTTGTGAAGAAAAAAGTTTATAAATTGGAATTTGGTTCTCAAATTTGGTATTTGAGACTTTTGGAATATATTGGATTTATGGCTTTTTAAGTTCGGATTTGGTCACGTGGGGCCCACCGGAAAATTTTACGGTTTTGTGGGGCCCACAATATTTTGAGATATTTTGGCCAATTATGGATTTTTGGGAGATGAAATAATTTTGGACCAATCTTAGGGTGACACGTGGCACCCCCACTTGTCTTGGTCTTGGAAGACTTTGACTATTTGACCTTAGATATTTTGGTAGACTTGGCTAGATATTTGTGAGACAAGTGGGCCATGTGGGTCCCACTACACTTGTCTTGCTACTCTGATATGTATCTATATACATAGAGGGAGTGCAAGACTTAGCCAACACTTAGCCAAATATCACACTCCCTCTCTTGCATTGCTCTCGGCCAAGGGCCACTTTTGGAGACCAAAATTGTTCAATCTTTGATGATAAATCCTCAAACTCAAGACTAAGCTCTCTAATGAAGTTCTAAGCCTATATAAACCCTTAAACCCCAAGAACCATGATGGGCCGAGAATAGAGAGGGTGAAACCCTAAGTTTTATCAACTTTTTGGAAGTGAAATATAAAGTGAAGTTGTGTATAAGTTCATAGGGATCACATTTATGTGATTAGAACTTGAAGAAGTGGAGCGAAATGAAAACTGCGGACCATATACCCCCAGATTATTTTGGACGTTTTTGAGGCTTAAAATGAGGTAATAATTCTTCTTCCTTTGCAGTAATTGGATATTACTTATTTTTGTGTTTAAGGGATGAATTTATGTTAAGGAAGAAATGGGAAATAAGATGTATATGTGATAGATATGTTATTGGCCGAGTTGAGGCAATTTTGTGTCATTGGTTTCGTTGGTTATATTGTTGTTGTTATCCACACTTGTCGCATATTAAAATGAGGTAATATGGTTGTTGATAAGTTGGTATATCATATATAGAAGTGTTGGAACTTGAATTGGAATAAAATGGATTAAGGAAAGAGTTATCGGTTGTTATAGTTGTTGTCGGCCGAAAAACTGCCAAAAATTGTTAGACGTCGTTGTGTCATTTTTATGGACCGTTTTGGGGTGCTGTTATGCTGGAAAATCAGCCCCTAAACATGCATGATTAATGTAGTAATTGGCTAATAAAAGTCCTACGGAATAAGGGTATAAAAAGGGTGTTAAAGGCTTCACATTGTACCCTTAAATGTTGGTTTATTATGGACTGTTTAGTGGACTGTTTTGTATAGGTTGTGGGGCAGAATTTTACACGTCAAGTTAGGCATGTAATCCCCTTTGGTTAACTGTTGGTTGTGCCTTAAATATGGTGTGTTGGTTGATGAATACGGGCCTTGGAAAAGGTGGAAAGTACATAGAAACAAAGGAAGTGCTGTCCAATTTTCCGTAGAATTAGAGGGTCATTATTTGGTATAAGTCTTATACTAAGTAAGTATGATATTGATAGAAGTGCTATCGTTATAATAGGTTGAAGTACTTTGGAGCGTTGTGTTACTTGTCGTATTGGTTAGTCGTCACGAGGTATGTGAACTTCTTCCTTCTATCGACATGACTTATTATTGAAGTATACTTTCCTTGTTATAGGAAGTATTCATGTTATTGATTTTATGCTAAAGGCATGTCTAGAATATTCTTAAGTTTTTACCAAGTCTTATGGGGGATGTTGGTAAGAGTCGTTAGGAAGTATTGGAGTCGAGTTGACATTGCTAATTTACTACACTAATGAGAATAGGTATCGAACAAGCCATGCAGCGTTAATGAAAATGTATCGACAATAAATTATATTGAAATGAGTAGAATTCTCCATCTGCATAGAAACTAAGATAAGACAAAATTATATTACATTTTCTAGTTCATGGCTGTTTTAACAAGATCGTTATAAACGAGTATAACCTTTTCACGGCTCCTATAAGCATTAATTTTGAAAGTATAGGAGACTTGATTTTCGAAAGTACATGAGACTTGATTTTTGAAAGTGTAGTAACTTGATTTGAAAAGTATATGTTATTTGATTTAAAGAATACAAGTAACTTGATTTAAAGGTATAAGTTACTTGATTGATTTAAAGAGAATAAATGACATGATTTTGAAAGAAGACGTAACTTGATTTAAAGGTATGGGTTACTTGATTTTGAAAAAAGAAGTACTTGGTTTTAAAGGTATAAGTTACTTGAGTTTAAAAAAATAAGTAACTTGGTTTTAATAGTGAAATTACTTTTGGGTTCAACTCCCTAATATTACATGATATGTACGGTGAATGTACATAGTACTTTTGGGGTTCAACTCCCTAATATTGCATGAAATGATTCTTTTTATAAAGAATAGATGTACATAATACTTTTGGGGTTCAACTCCCTAATATTGCATGAAATGATTCTTTTTATAAAGAATAGATGTACATAGTACTTTTGGGTTTATTTCCCTAACATTACATGATTTGAGTCTTCTTGTAAAAAATGGATGTACATAATACTGTGGGTTCATTTCCCAAATGTTACATCACACGATAATGCCTTGGTTTGTTTAAAAGGAAAGATGCGATGGTGCTTTAGTTTTCTAAAATGAAAGCTGTTATAACGGCTTTATGGGAAGTTTGTTATAACAGTTTTATGGAAAGTCAAGAGATGGTTTAAAATGATACAAGGAAATCATGTGAGAATGTCCATGATTAAATCATTAATATAGTACATAAACTGAAAGTGCCTTGAGTTTATAAAGTGAATGTACAGCGGACGTACATTGCTGTAATGGATCTTAATCATTAGTAAAATATGTGATAGTGCCTTGGTGTTATAAAATGAAAGACTTGTTAGTGTCTTGGTTTATTCTAGAAAGGAAGACATGGTATTGTCTTGTTAATTCTAGAAAGGAAGGCATGTTATTTGTCTTGGAAATTCCGAAAAGGAAGGCATGATATTGTCTTGTTAATTCTAGAAAGGAAGACATGGTATTGTCTTGAGTACATTATATTTTGTTCTAATGAGAGTCAAAAGATTGTAACTTGCATATGTTTGCTCATGATAGCCTTTCGTGCAAGTGTTATATTCCCACATCACCGCGTCCCTCGTTAAAGGGCCGGCAACCTTGTGTTGTTCATTATGGGTTCAATTTCCCTGGGTTACTATACATTTCATGGAAATGCTCTCCATGCTGCGGGTTCAACTCCCATGACATCATTCTGTGGATTTGCTCTCCACGATGCGAGTATTGCGTATATGCTCATTGCGAGTCCACATGCCTATGCGAGTGAAATAGTCTCATGCGGGTGAAATAGTCCTATGCGGGACAAATAGTCCTATGCGAGTCCACAAGACTCACGCGGGTGAAATAGTCCTAAGCGAGTCCACAGGACTCACGCGGGTGAAATAGTCCTAAGCGAGTCCACAGGACTCATGCGGGTGAAAGAGTCTCATGCGGGTTAAATAGTCCCATGAATAGGATTTTATAATGATATTACGGGCGGGTGGCCCTAAATTGATCATGACCCTTCTATTTTGAAACAGAACAGTTTACTCTCATTACTCTGCTTTTAAAAAGGCACAGTGTACCAGTAGTTGATTATTATACTTGTCTCTTGTTATTTGTTTGGCATGTTATATTCTCATCTACAGTACAGTTGATACAGGATCTGATGAAGAAGTACTGTGATACAAGGTACAGTTGACTCTTATTTTATATGGCACAGTAGGATCTGGTATTTGATTTTTTCATACTTGCCCCTGTCATTCTTTTGTACAGTTATAATATTGTTTACTGTACTTTATTTCCGTTCCATACTTAGTACTTGTTGTACTGACCCCCTTCGGGGGGTTGCATTCATGTCTGCAGGTCTAGGTACTCAGTTGTGGATCCGCGAGCTTAGGATCCTTGTTCAGCATTTTGAGATGACTCTAATGTTCCGGAGTTCGTCATTATGGCTAGGTATATTCAAGAGTACGGCGGGGCCTTGTCCCGTCATAGTAATTGTCTAAACTCTTAGAGGTCTGTATTCATATGTGGGATGTACTGGTGAGAGTTGTATTTACCTTGTTGTACGGTTGTAGGCCCATTCGGGCGTTATATATTATGGCAGGCTTATCGGCTTTGCCTTAGTTTAAAGGGAAAAAAATGAGTGTTATTTATCTTCCGCAGCCATCGTGTTGTATGAATAGCGGTGCCCGTAGGGCACCGGGCCGCGCCCGGTTCGGGGCGTGACAGAGTGGTATCAGAGCAGTTAGTCCTCGGAATGTCTACAGACCGTGTATAGTAGAGTCTTGTTTATCGGTGTGTCGTGCACCACATCTATAAACAGGAGGCTATAGTACATTTAGGATTGGTTTCCCTTCTTCTCACTCTGAGATCGTGCGATAGAGCTGTGTTGTTAGGGTAGTCTTTCCCTAACGTATTATTTTGATTGCAGCTTTGAGTAAGGCAACAGTGGCCCAGAACAGATTATATGGATTGCGTATCCAGGTTGGTAAAATTATCGTATAGATGACATTATGATGATGTATATTTGTACGAGCGTATTTATTCGGGGCTATGTGTGTTGCCTAGAATGGTTATGAATTACCATGAGTTGGTTAAGCCTTAGTAAATTCTTGGAAGGTGTGAAACAGTTATTGAATCCACACCTAGGCTTTATATATGTACTGATTTGGAATATCAGGAGATAATGAACTGTCTGAGATTGTGGTATACTCTTAAAAGAGGTCATGTTTAATTGATTTGATAATATACCATGTTGTTAGATTAAGATGTGTTGTACGCTTAAGTGATTGTGTGAATAATATTGGTATGGAGTAAATATAGTTGTTGTGAGTAAGACAACATGATTGTGAGATATTGAGAAGTTATTTCCCGTATGTGGGGACTGATAATGTAAGCTTGGGACATGGAATAATTGTGAACCTTAGAATATTGATGACCGCAGAGACCTTAGATGTACAAGGCCTTCTCGGGTAGTAAGATTTATTTCAGACCAAGAATGAGAATTTAGTGCGACGATGAGTCGGGTTGTGGGCCGATTGCGGGTCAACCCGTAGCCCGAAATGGAGTGGGGTCGGTTAGAGGTGGTCCCGCTATGTGATAGGGTCATAAGGGTGTAAGGCCCAAGTCTAGTTAATCGTTGTACGAGTTCATGGACGCGTTCCACCATAACCGGGTCGTGGGAGCCGAAAATGGCCTTAAATTGTTGGGTATAGTAACTCCAAGGATTTGAAAACAGAGGCAATAATTAAAATTGTGTACGTATACTAGAATAAGTTGGAAGTACGAGAAGAGTACGACAAGTAAAAAAAGGAGCGAACAAGTGTTAAAAAAGAATTGAAGTGGTTATAGTTATGAGTAATGAAGGTACAAAAGGAGAAACCTTTTAGGCCATAAATGGGAGTTAATAGTGGTGATACACACCTTAGATTTGATTCTTCGTTTGGCTTGTGATTGATGAATATACATGTGTGATGTATTGTGGCCATGTGTGGCGTATTCGATTGTGTAAGGTATAGTTAAATGGGGACTATACCTATATCTGTTTAGATTGAACCTAGTATGAAAATTCGGGACGAATGTTTCTAAGGGGGGAAGGATGTTACACCCCGTAATTCCAAGGCAATGAGATGAGAACGTGCGTAAGAAATTGAGATTTGAATTTTGGAGAAAGAAGAATTATTTTTTCTTAAGGAAAAATTTCGGAAATTTGTGAAGAAAAAGGTTTATAAATTGGAATTTGGTTTTCAAATTTGGTATTTGAGAATTCTGGAATATATTGGATTTATGGATTTTTAAGTTCGGATTTCGTCACGTGGGGCCCAACGGAAAATTTTACGATTTTGTGGGGCCCACAATATTTTGAGATATTTTGGCCAATTATGGATTTTTGGGAGATGAAATAATTTTGGACCAATCTTAGGGTGACACGTGGCACCCCCCTCCCCAATTGTCTTGGTCTTGGAAGACTTTGACTATTTGACCTTAGATATTTTGGTAGACTTGGCTAGATATTTGTGAGACAAGTGGGCCATGTGGGTCCCACTACACTTGTCTTGCTACTCTGATATGTATCTATATACATAGAGGGAGTGCAAGACTTAGCCAACACTTAGCCAAATATCACACTCCCTCTCTTGCATTGCTCTCGGCCAAGGGCCACTTTTGGAGACCAAAATTATTCAATCTTTGATGATAAATCCACAAACTCAAGACTAAGCTCCCTAATGAAGTTCTAAGCCTAGATAAACCCTTAAACCACAAGAACCATGATGGGCCGAGAATAGAGAGGGTGAAACCCTAAGTTTTATCAACTTTTTGCAAGTGAAATACAAAGTGAAGTTGTGTATAAGTTCATAGGGGTCATATTTATGTGATTGGAACTTGAAGAAGTGGAGCGAAACGAAAACTGCGTACCATATACCCTCGGACTGTTTTGGACATTTTTGAGGCTTAAAATGAGGTAATAATTCTTCTTCATTTGCAGTAATTGGATATTACTTATTGTTATGTTTAAGGGATGAATTTATGTTAAGGAAGAAATGGAAAATAAGATGTGTATGTGATAGATATGTTGTTGGCCGAGTTGAGACAATTTTGTGCCATTGGTTTCGTTGGTTATATTTTTGTTGTTATCCACACGTGTCGCATGTTAAAATGAGGTAATATGGTTGTTGATAAGTTGGTATATCATATATAGAAGTGTTGGAATTTGGATTGGAATAAAATGGATTAAGGAAAGAATTATTGGATCGTTATAGTTGTTGTTGGCCGAAAAAACTGCCTAAAACTGTTAGACGTCGTTGTGTCATTTTTATGGACCATTTTGGGGTGTTGTTACGCTGGAAAATCAGCCCCTAAACATGCATGATTAATATAGTAATTGGCTAATAAAAGTCCTAAGGAATAAGAGTATAAAAAGGGTGTTAAAGGCTTCACATTGTACCCTTAAATGTTGGTTTATTATGGACTGTTTAGTGGACTGTTTTGTATAGGTTGTGGGGCAGAATTTTACACGTCAAGTTAGGCGTGTAATTCCCTTTTGTTAACTGTTTGTTGGTTGTGCCTTAAATATGTCGTGTTGGTAGATGAATACGGGCCTTGAAAAGGTGGAAAAGTACGTAGAAACAAAGGAAGTGCTGCCCAATTTTCCGTAGAATTAGAGGGCCATTATTTGGTATAAGTCTTATACTAAGTAAGTATGATATTGATAGAATTGCTATCGTTATGATAGGTTGAAGTACTACGTGTAACATAGTCTACTTAGCTAAGGAATAGCCGATGAGGTTGAAGTACTTTCGAGCGTTTTGCTACTTGTCGTATTGGTTAGTCGTCACGAGGTATGTGAACTTCTTCCTTCTATCGACATGACTTATTATTGAAGTATACTTGCCTTGTTATAGGAAGTATTCATGTTATTGATTTTATTTTAAAGGCATGTCTAGAATATTCCTAAGTTTTTACCAAGTCTTATGGGGGATGTTGGTAAGAGTCGTTAGGAAGTATTGGAGTCGAGTTGACCTTGCTAATTTACTATAATAATGAGAATAGGTATTGAACAAGCCATTGCAGCGTTAATGAAAATGTATCGACAATCAATTATATTGAAATGAGTAGAATTCTCCATCTGCATAGAAACTAAAATAAGACAAAATTGTATTACATTTTCTAGATCATGGATGTTTTATCAAGATCGTTATAAACGAGTATAACCTATTCACGGCTCCTATAAGCATTAATTTTGAAAGTATAGGAGACTTGATTTTCGAAAGTACATGAGACTTGATTTTTGAAAGTGTAGTAACTTGATTTGAAAAGTTGTTACTTGATTTAAAGAGTACAAGTAACTTGATTTAAAGGTATAAGTTACTTGATTGATTTAAAGAGAATAAATGACTTGATTTTGAAAGAAGAAGTAACTTGATTTAAAGGTATGGGTTACTTGATTTTGAAAGAAGAAGTACTTGGTTTTAAAGGTATAAGTTACTTGAGTTTAAAAAAATAAGTAACTTGGTTTTAATAGTGAAAGTACTTTTGGGTTCAACTCCCTAATATTACATGATATGTACGGTGAATGTACATAGTACTTTTGGGGTTCAACTCCCTAATATTGCATGAAATGATTCTTTTTATAAAGAATAGATGTACATAGTACTTTTGGGGTTCAACTCCCTAATATTGCATGAAATAATTCTTTTTATAAAGAATAGATGTACATAGTACTTTTGGGTTTATTTCCCTAACATTACATAATTTGAGTCTTCTTGTAAAGAATGGATGTACATAGTACTTTGAGTTCATTTCCCTAATGTTACATCACACGATAATGCCTTGGTTTGTTTAAAAGGAAAGATGTGATGGTGCTTTAGTTTTCTAAAATGAAAGTTGTTATAACGACTTTATGGGAAGTTTGTTATAACAGTTTTATGGAAAGTCAAGAGATGGTTTAAAATATTATAAGGAAATCATGTGAGAATGTCCATGATTAAATCCTTAATATAGTACATAAAATGAAAGTGCCTTGAGTTTATAAAGTGAATGTACGGCGGACGTACATTGTTGTAATGGATCTTAATCCTTAGAGAAATATGTGATAGTGCCTTGGTGTTATAAAATTAAAGACTTGTTCGTGTCTTGGTTTATTCTAGAAAGGAAGACATGGTATTGTCTTGTTAATTCTAGAAAGGAAGACATGGTATTTGTCTTGGAAATTCCGAAAAGGAAGGCATGATATTGTTTTGTTAATTCTAGAAAGGAAGACATGGTATTGTCTTGAGTACATTATAGTTTGTTCTAATGAGAGTCAAAAGATTGTAACTTGCATATGTTTGCTCATGATAGCCTTTCGTGCAAGTGTTATATTCCCACATCACCGCGTCCCTCGTTAAAGGGCCGGCAACATTGTGTTGTTCATTATGGGTTCAATTTCCCTGGGTTACTATACATTTCATGGAAATGCTCTCCATGCTGCGGGTTCAACTCCCATGACATCATTCTGTGGATTTGCTCTCTACGATGCGATTATTGCGTATATGCTCATTGTGGGTCTACAAGGCCTATGCGAGTGAAATAGTCTCATACGGGTGAAATAGTTCTATGCGGGACAAATAGTCCTATGCGAGTCCAAAGGACTCATGCGGGTGAAATAGTCCTATGTGAGTCCACAGGACTCATGCGGGTGAAATAGTCCCATGAATAGGATTGTATAATGATATTACGGGCGGGTGGCCCTAAATTGATCATGACCCTCCTATTTTGAAACAGAATAGTTTTACTCAGCTTTTAAAAAGGCACAGTGTACCGGTAGTTGATTATTATACTTGTCTCTTGTTATTTGTTTGGCCTGTTATAATCTCATCTACAGTAGTACAGTGATACTGAGGATACTGATGATGAAGTACTGTGATACAAGGTACAGTTGACTCTTATTTTATATGGCACGGTAGGATCTGATATTTGATTTTCATACTTGCCCCTGTCATTCTTTTGTACAGTTATGATCTTGTTTACTGTACTTTATTTCTGTTCCATACTTAGTACTTGTTGTACTGACCCCCTTCGGGGGGCTGGGTTCATGTCCGCAGGTCTAGGTACTCAGTTGTGGATCTGCGAGTTTAGGATCCTTGTTTAGCATTTTGAGATGGCTCCAATGTTCCGGAGTTCGTCATTATGGCTAGGTATATTCAGGGGTACGACGGGGCCTTGTCTCGTCATAGTAATTGTCCAAACTCTTAGAGGTCTGTATTCATATGTGGGCTGAACTGGTGAGAGTTGTATTTACCTTGTTGTACGGTTGTAGGCCCATTCGAGCGTTATGTATTATGGCAGACTTATCGTCTTTGCCTTAGTTTAAAGAGAAAAAAAAATGAGTGTTATTTATCTTCCGCAGTTTAATGGTGTTGTATGAATAGAAGGGTGCCCAGGTAGGGCACCAGTCGCGGGCCCGGGGTTCGGGGCGTGACTGGGTTGATGTGCTATTGTGATTGATGACTGTTGCTGTGATATGTTGTTGCTATGTTGGTTACTGATTTGATTACTTGATTACTGATATGGGTTGTATAAGACAATTTAATTATGTAGTTAACGTAGTCACTATTTTAATTTTGGGATGTAATGATCTGACAATTATATTTTGTTTCTGTTTGGATGTAAATAACTATGTTTTTTTCTTCTTTCTAATCCGACATGAATATGGTATATATATGTGTGTGTCTTGTATATGTTCTGTTTATATGCCATCACAAGTTGAGGGGGAACATTCGTGTAATCATAGATGTGTCTATATCATTGTCGTTAAGTCACTTGCATTGAAAATGTTAAGTTTTGTGAAGAAAGGCAAAAAGGGGAGAATGTTAAAGTTGGGTTTGGTGTTATGACATTTTGCCCAACATATCAGTTTCAGTACTAAGTTTAAATCAGAAAATGTTGGAACAAATGTCATGTCATTCGTACCAATATTCTGATAACAATTTTGCCTTACTTCACGAGACTGAAGCTAAACTCATGGAATTTTTACCACGAGGTTAATATGACTTGGAAAGGAGTTTTAGAGCTGAAGAAAAATGTGGGAAGACCAAGTCCAAGTAGTTGCTAAATTTGGGGAACAAGTCCAAGAAGCTAGAGGATTTTGCTCCATAATCGTCTCCAACAAATCCTATCAGCTATCCACCTTTCTCTCAACTTCTACAACGATTCAATGGGCATTTCAAGGAAGACCCTCTACTATAAATAGAAGGGCTACATCAGTGAATCGATATCAAGAAAAATCAAAAGAAAATATCAAGAAAGCTCTCCGATATAACGATCGGAAAACTGGATTACAAGTGTTGCCTGAGCGTATCGACAACATTCTGCCCAACATTATAATTGCTGCTTAGATTCTAGATTTGTTCTTTGTCTTGAGCCGAGGGTCTCCCGGAAACAGCCGCTCTACCTACCAAGATGGAGGGGTCTGTGTACATTCTACCCTCTCCAGACCCCACATTGTGGGATTTCACTGGGTATGTTGTTGTTGTTGTTTGTTGTATTCTAGATTTGTTCTTTATTGAAGCAATTGTAATATTGTAAAAGAAGGAATATATTCAATTGTATATAAATATATACAATACTTTCGGTCATTGACTGTCATAGGTTATATCAATATATAACCCATGTAAATATAAACCTTTGTGTTCTTTATTATTTCCGATGCATTTTGCTCTTCAAAGGTTTTTCTGTTTTTATCAAAGTGTCGTCACTTGTGTCAGACGACATTATCGCTGACATTTGCAACTGTTTTAGCATACAAGCTTATTTTACTTTCGGTTAGTTTTTAATTGTTCCATAGTATTACTCCCGGGACCCAACACATATGTAATTTTTTTTAATTGCAATTTTACTATGTGATTTGCAACTTTTGAACACCACCACAAGGTTGCAATTTTGAAATTGTATTACAAAAAAAACCATATTTTTATTAAATAATATAAGAGGCACAAAAACAGCATTGAGATGTTTTTATTACACTATCTTGTTCAATTATTGAAGTGTTTATATATATTATTTTCTTAAAATTAAGTGGCAAAAAAAATCAAATTCCGACCCCTCTTCCGGCGTGATGTGGACGGAACGAGACCTCTTCCCATCCCGCCTATTCCGGCCCACCGAAACCCGAGTCCCGACCCTCCCCGGCCCGCCCAGTTGGACAGCCCTAGAATTATATGATATGCTCAGCCATTTCTTAAAGAAAATTGACACAGTCCACGGTAATATGTACATATGGTTTGACAATTATATAAATTATATACTATATGTCAAATTCAATACTACTACTATATTTTTCTTTAAAAAAAATACTTAATTCATTTCAAAAATAATTATGTTACTTTCATTATTAATTTGTTTTAAAAAAATTGAAATATTTCTATATTTAGAAATAATTTAACTTTATCAGATAATTTATAGTCGCACAAATATCTATTTAGACCACACATTTGAAAAATCTTCCTTTATTTTATAAATTCGATACCAAATAAAATTAGGACAATTTTTTTGGGACAAACAGAATAATAATTATTTTAATCGCTGAACACGTCACCTACTAGATCTGCTGAAGAAAGTCTATAGTTTGAGAAGTATTGGTTAATTACAACCTAACCTACACACGCTAGCTAGCCAATGACTTCCCAGAACATCGAAAGTTATTCTTCATGTTAATTGAGATAGTATGCATCTATAAGAACCATGAATCTAATATCATGATCACAGTAAAGTAAACACATCAAGGTCGATTATCACTTTCTCAGAGAACGTATTTTCAATGGTGATCAAGTTATTTGTTATATAGCTTCAGCTTGCAGGTATTTTTAATAAGTCATTACCAACAACTCGTTTTTTTGTTTCTTACCAACAACCTCTTTGTGCATTCTGTGGGTGATAATGTGTAAAACGGGAAAATAACAATAATAACTATTTGTTAGGAATCTGAAAATGATCAAATATGAGAGCTTGCTGAGTCGACCAAATTCTTGATCTATCCTTAAGATAATATTGTCTCGTATATCCTTTCAACGGTTGTAATGACAACTTATCTCCCAAGATAAAACAGCAATCAAACAAATGAGCAAATGAAACTCAAGTGTTTGCTTTGGAAAAAAGATATTTGAGTGTTTGTGATTGCAAGAGAGGAAGACAATTTCAGAGAATTGTTGAGTGTAAGATGTCAAAAAATGTGTTTTGCAAATGAGCTAAAGGTCTCATTTTATAGTGTTGAGAAGAAGACCCTCCAACTAGCCAATTTATGGCTTTGAATGACCAAGTAATGACCATTAGTATGGAGTTACAATTCAGCCAAGTAATGGCTGAATTCAAGAGAAAAATAATGAGGAGTTAATCCTCCAAAGTCAGCTCAAACGTCAGTTTTTATTCTTCTCCAACGGACTGAAAACGGTCACAGCGTCGTGGCCCTGCAGGGAGGCGCCGTGGCGCCAGAACTTCAGAGGCGCAGCGCCGCGGCCCTGCAGAGTGGCGCCGAAACTTCAGGGACTTGGCGCCGCGGCGCTCCAGCACCACGGTCCTTGTCGCCGCGGCCCGATATTCATGACTCGTTTCATCTTTTAACACATTGTACATTTCTTCCTTCATTTACCAACGTCATTTGGCCAATAACAGTCTATTACCTTACGTCTCAAACAATTCGTATACGTACCAATATCTCTTCCATTTAAGGAAATTATGATCATTGACATTGTATGTACACGTGTGTGAAAACAACGTTTTCGACGTGTGGAACCCCTAATTATTCGATTAGTAATTAAATAGAATTAACTATTTTTCACGTTTAATAAATATTTCCAACACATCCGCCCTACATATTGAAAGGGAGTGACAGAGGATAACCGTAGGAATTTTAGTTCCTCAAGAAACTACTTGTACAATGAAATCAAATGTAAATCATTTCTACCACTATCAATTATATATGTGAGAACCAGAATTCCAATTGCGCAAAGTAAAATATAGATGAGAAAAATGATCAGCTCACTAGGAGGTGATCATAGTTTTGTATTGATAAGAGACAGGTCACATAATCCAAATAATTCTTAATAAAATCGAAGATCAGTATATTGATATATATTACTCCTTTCGTCTCAATTTAAGTATCTTAGTTTGACTTGTAATAAAATTTAGGAAATAAACGTAGACTTTTGAATTTTGTGATTTTAAATTAAAGACATGTATAGTAGCAAAACGTTATTTGAATCATGTGATTATAAATTTATTATGTAGGATGTTTGAATAATAAACTTATTAAATAAAAAAAAACTCTTTTTGAAACATACAAAAAAGAAAGTAAAATACTTAAAATGGGACGGATGGAGTTAACATCAACTTAGGTAAAAATAAAATTAATCAATACAGTGATTGAGGGATGGTTAAGGTAGACAGGATAGAGAAAAACCTGGGTGCTTGTGCGTAAAAGTATCCCATATACTAGGTCCCCTACCTCCTTGACGAGCTGCTCCTTCTATCTGCTTATTCAAACAACAAAGGTAGAAAAATGAATCTTAGTATAGAGCATTTATTATTGGATAACATTTCTATTACAAGTAGTAAACACTATTATATCTGTCTTTTGATTCAGTAAACTAAGAACCAACTACGTAACAAAATACAGACAGAGTAAACACCGTTCGGTCAACATTCAGTTAGTCGGTCTGAGTTTGGAGGATGCTGAGGAGAATTCAAGATCTAGATCGTTAATGAGTTCAAAATGTGTGTAATCCTATTGTATATATAAAAATCTTTATTACTTTTTACATATGTATCATAATTTGAATCGAAAGTACTTAATTCATCTGAAGTCTGAACCAGTTGCGGGTCCAGTATTTTTATTCAGGATTTTAAAAAAAAACAACAAAAGCTAAACATAAAAAATAATGTTGTCCCAAGAATCGGACCTAGGATGTAGGAGATAATTTTGAACACCCTGGACCGATTGAGCTAACTTTTTGCATTGATTTAGGGTGTTCAAAAGTTAATATATGTACATAAACACAGTAAATATACCCTAAATGTACATTATAATTTTTTGTCCGAACACTCTCACCAACACCTAAATCCGCCCTGGTCTGAACCCACAGAATCCGCTCTAGATCTGTCTACGTACGAGGGGTGTGCATGTGAATATTTTGGGGACTTTCTATTAAATGCAGGGTAAGATTGCATGCGTACTATAGATTTTTGTGATCACCGGATCTAGCACATAGCGCGAGCTTAATGCACCGAACTGCTCTTTAATTTAAGTTATAGTACCTGGTAAGCAGCTGAAGCAGCACCAAATATGAAATCAGAAGGGAAACTTGTTCTGTTAAAAGGAGCGGCAAAGCGCTTTGCCGGGACTGCAGCATTAGTAAGAGCAAAAAGATGAAGAATTACTACAATGTAAAAGGAACAGAAACTCAAGAGTCTTCTGATATCCATTGTTGGTTTGCTTCTTTTACTTATGCTGCAAGTTCTTGTTTATGCAAAGGCCCTTATATATAGGCAACTAAGCATATAAATATATAGACTCATATTGAAATCAACACCGGTGTCATACAATATTACCGAATCTCCAGTTTGCACACGGTCGGTTCGTGCATAGTTTTCTACTAATAGTAAATTGATCCGTGCTTCGCGCGGGACTCTTATTAAATGATCTTTTTATTATGAAAATTATTTGTTGGAACTTAGTTTCATAAGATCGATATTTCCTCATTTCTTTCAAATTAAATTAAATTATTTAAAAAAATTAATAAAAGAAACGAAAAGAAAAAGGTGGGAAAATATCAATGAAATTCCACCAGACCACATATTGGAGGTTCTGAACCTCACTGTTAGAATATTCTGCATTAATATTAATTAATGTAGTGATATTATGTATTAATGTAGTATCCTATTTTATATGATAGGTAGTATCATAGTAGATAAGGTAGGTAGTAAAAATAATATTCTGTAGGAGTATTCTTAGGGATTGAATAGGCAAGAATCACTCTTGCTATTCAATGTATATGATGCATATATTCTTATTTTATGCAAGACAGATATTTGAGTAAAATATTTCAAAACTCTTACATGGTATCAAAAACTTAAGAAGAAAAAGATCCAAAAATATTTTCATTGTTTCCTTCCAATTTTCGGTCATCTTCATCCTCCACTAACCCTAGTGGCTGAAAATATCATTATTTTTTTAAATTTTTTTACTCCATTATTGATCTTACTCGATCACAACCAACTATGTCTGAATCAAAATCATCTTTTCAACCAGCCCTTGCCGTCTCCAACATCAAAACACATGTTTCCGTCAAACTAGAGACGGAAACCATTCATTATGCAACATGGGCGGAGTTGTTCAAAATATGTTGTAGGGCTCACAAAGTTTTTCATCATATAATTCCACCAAAAGATGATAAAGTTAATGAACAATCATCTGATGCAGACAAAGAATTGTGGGATACCCTTGATGTCACAATTCTTGGTTGGATTTATGCAACCATATCCACTGACTTGTTGCATACAATAATGGAACCGGATTCTACAGCCATGGCGGCCTGGAAACGCTTGAGAGACATTTTTCAAGACAATCAAAATTCCCGTGCCATTGCGTTGGAGCAGGAATTTTCAACCATTTCCATGACATATTTTCCTAATGTTTCCACCTATCACTACTACATTTTTAATCTAATGCAACGGCTTATAGAATGCTAATGCAACGCCCTATGTAGTACCGTTGCATTAGATATGGCTAATGCGACAGGTTCAAGTGTAACAAATCAGAAAATTATGCTAATGCAACGGTAGAACATGACCGTTGCATTAGCCTGTGTAATGCGACAGCTCAAATTGTCTAATGCAACAGCAAAAAACGACTGTTTCATTAGCCTATGTAATGCAACGGTCAGTGTTTCCCTCCCTTAATTTTTTTATTTTCCCTCCTTCATAAGTGAAATCCCATTTTTAAACCCCAAAACCTGAAATGCTCTCATTTTCGGAGATTTCGTCGAGTGAACAGTGAAATCGCAGGAGTTTTGCCATTTCCGGCTAATTTTGGCATATATCGGGGACGAGACTTAGTCCAATAGTTTCGTATCTTCAAGCCCGTCATTTTCATAACAAGTACCCCCATGGATTCATTCTACATCTCCGTCAATTTCAGATCGAAAAACCCACTGCCCGTCGATTCCGCTCGGTTTTTTGCAAATTCCGGCCGATTTCAAGGTTTGGAATTGGTACCATCACACTCTGCATCACCTTCCCATCATGTTGACACCCCCCACGTTGTTCGATTCTCACCAAAACACCACAACACCCAATCAAAAAATCTGAAAACCCTAGCCGCCATAGCATTTTCCGGCGACCTGAGACACAGTCGACGACTGAGGTTGGTCTATAGACCAATTATCTGAAATTTGAAATTTCTCTCTTTAAGTAGATCTGGTGGATGTGACTCAACTACTTTCATTTTTTTAGTTCCTTAAGTTATAATCTGGTTTCATAGCAAAGTTATAGACCAATTTTGATGAACATTAAGATAATCTATTAAGTTGTTGATGCTTATAATTAGTGGAGTTCACAATGATTTACTTTTTCATCTAGTTAGTTTTTTTTGTCATGGTCTAGGAATGGATTGCCAGTGGACACCAAGAAAACATAAGGGTTCATTTATATTGATTTGCTTCTTTGGGCTTCATCAGAATACTGATGACTCTGATTGCAATTGCAGATGAGGATAAGAAGCTTAATGCAACTTATATAATCAGTGTTGCAAGGAAACTTGGATGCTCCATCTTCTTATTGACAGAGGACACTGATTTGTAGTAGTGTAGTCTAAGTGTGGTCTTTAATGGTTTGTTTGGCCTTCAATTTGATCATATGATGCCTTATTGCTTTCTGTCAAACTCTTAGTTGCACCTAGATATGTATGTTGATATGTAAATTTCTTAGTTTAGGTAAAATGGACTCTAAATGCTCATTTGTTCTTGATCTAGGTTAACGAATTGTTTGCGATCCATCTCTGGGGATCATGTGCTCATAACTATTCAACTTAAGTATGAAAGAGTTTTACAAAGACTGTAATTTCATGTGTTAGTTGATTACTGAATATTTAAGTTTATTTAAGACTAGTCTAGGCTCTATTTGGACCTGTTAGCACATGTAGCTTCAGATTTGTATGGATTGTGATCTTCTGTGTGGGTGGTGTAATTCAGTAACTGCTAAACTTCTTAGCTTTTATCTTGCCTATTTATGCCCTGCTTTCTTGTTTATGTCATATATTTTTACCTTGTTGTCATGTGATCATATCATGTATCTGATATCTAACAGTCTAAGTCCCGATGATATGATTTGTTTGTATTATTTTAAGATGGAGAGAAGTTAGGCTATAGAAAACCAAAGGAGTATTCACTTGTACTCAACCTGTCATATTGATGTGTTGTTACTATATTCTATGTGTTTACTTAAAACTGTCAAAGTTTGTCACCTAGTTTATTACATGCTGCTTAATCTAAAACCTGGAAGTCTAAATGTTTAAAATGACGCACAATATGGAAAGTAAATGACTAGTTTATGGTTGACATATATGTAGAATTGATTAGGACCAATCCAATATGACATATTTATTTTGTGTAGCTGAATGAAGTCCATTTCTTTAATGATTCTTGCTTAACTGATCTCATGTTTAATATTATGTACACTTAATCCAATCCGATGAATGAAATCTTATTTTAACTCAATATGTACTAAAATCATTGGCAAGATAGAGGTCATATATTGGTAATTTTGTAACCTTACCCTTTATGCTTTCAAAATCCTAAGAGTGCATATTGCAATCTATCACTTGTCTTGAGTACTTAATAGAACAGTTCTGAAGTGCAAGATTGAGAAATAGACCTATAGGCATGTATATTGGTGTTTGTCCTTGATCTCCTTCCTATGATTTTTTGTGTATGGATTGGGAGTATGAAATGGGAATACAACAAGTATATATGGCATATATATCATGTATACAAGGCAAGTATATCTTTGGGTATATCACTTAGATAACCATATTCTGGAGCTTGAAATTTTATATATTATTATATTGTGAAATTATATGTTTTTATATGAGTAAACTACATTGAAGTTATTATTTATGATGTTTTGGCTATTCTACCATTTTTACTTATGAATATTCATTATGTTAACTTGTAGGTGTGCAATGAGCTAAATGAAGAAGAAATCTAGCAATCTAACAAATGGTGGGTGGAGGCTCTTATCGCGCGTTTGTTTTTGCGTCAATTTTTTGTTTCTAGTACTTATGCTAAATTTGTTATATATATGGAGATACTTTTGTGAACAATTATTTTGTAATATGTCCTATGAGGTCTAATATTATAATATCGTACTTTTATGTCAATGATAATCTTTTTTATTATTATCTTTCTCTTTTTATTATTTATTTTGTCATTATTTTTTTTATAGCATTATCTCATACAGTCGTCGCATAAGATATCGAATAGCTAATGCAACGCCTTTCTAATATCGTCGCATTACCTTTTTCAAACCGTCGCATTAGGTCTATAGTCGTTGCATTAGGTGACTCTAGGATTCTTCAAACGATGTGCATATCTAATGCGACGGCTGTACCAAGCCGTCACATTAGGTCGATCAGCCCTTGCATTAGATATGCACCTAATGCGATGATTAAATATTGTCGTTGCATTAAGTGCATATCTAATGCGATGGTTGTACCAAGCCGTCACATTAGGTCGATTAGTCGTTGCATTAGGTCTAATGCAACGGCTCCTCATCGTTGCATTAGGTCTAATGCAACGGTGAAAGGGCCCTATGATGACGATTTTGAGGCGTCGCATTAGCCTTGAAATGCAGTAGTGTCTTGTCAACGCCTCAAAGTTTTGGCAGATCAATTGTGAAACGTGGGCTCACCGGTCACTAACAACCGGTTAGTTTTACAATTAGTTGTGGGTCTCACGAACACGTATAGAGGTGTGGGGACACTAATCTGTCAAAGTAATCCCTTACCAAAATTTTATCAAGCAAGATCCATGCTTGTGCTTGAAGAGTCGGGCTTGATTAGAAAGGCTTCAACTACTACAAATTCTGTCATGGTTGCCACGTCTTCAAATGTTGGTAATTTTTATGACTCTTCTCCACAAAATAAGGGTAAAAAAGGACATAATAATAATAATAATAATAATAAGAATAGGGTTGGAAATCGTGGAAATAATAAAGGTGGGGGCCACCGGAATTTCGATGGCGGAGGAAATGGCGGCAACACCAACTCCGGCGACGGTATCGGCAAGAACACGCCATGGCGAGTGCGGAAGACCAAACAATCATTGGCAATAGCCGACGCCATCGGCGGCCGTGGGCAACAACGCCACCAATGGCGATGGCACCCAATCAATTTCAAAGAAGATTTTGGAAAAATGGTGGATCGATCCAGCAGCCCATTTCATTGGTCGGGATTTTGGCAAAGAGCATCGCTGGGCCTCCTCCAACCCAATGGCAGGAGGCCCATTCAACAGTGACCCAAACCACGAATATTGAGCACGCTATGCACACTCTCGAACTCAATGCACCGTATTCAAATTGATATATGTACTCCGGAGCAACGTCCCATATGACGTCATCCCAAGCTACACTCTCACCCTATTTTCATTTGAGCAAAGAAAATGGTATTATTGTCGAAAATTGACATTCAATTCCAATAAAAGGGTATGGGTCAAGCAAACTGTCACCACCACTGGCTTTAAAAAATGTCCTTTTCGCACCTAAATTAATAAAAAAAATTGGTCTCTGTTAGGAAGTTTACTAATAATAATTGGGTATATGTTCGTTTTGACCCCTTTGGTTTTTTTGTACATGACTTTCAGACGGGGAAGCTTCTCATGAGGTGATAGCAATGGGGAGCTATATCCGATAAGTTTACCAAATCAACAGTTTAAAGTTTCTTCCACTTTTGCATCCTTGGCACCAACATTATGGCATGAACGTTTGGGACACCTGAGAGAGTCTGTTTTGGTCTCTCTTAAACAAAATAATTTTATTTCTTGTACTCAAACTCGAACTTTAAATAAGTGGCATGCTTGTGCCCTTGGTAAACATGTTAAATCGCCATTTATTTCTTCAACTTCATGCACTACTATGTCATTTGACATTTTACATTTTGATATTTGGACATCACCTGTTTTAAGTTCTTCCGGTCATAGGTATTATTTACTTTTTCTTGATGATTACTCTAATTATTTATGTACATTCTCTTTGTCGAAAAAATCACAAGTGTTTTCCACCTTTCTTACCCTTATAGCATTCATTTGAACTCAGTTTGAACGGGAGATTAAAAGTATTCAATGTGACAATAGGAGGGAATTTGACAATAATCAGTTTTGGGAGTTTTTCAAAATAAATGGTTTAAATTTTCGTTTATCCTGTCCTTACACCTCTTCACAAAATGGGAAGGTGGAACGCAAAATTAGATTCATAAATAATATTGTTAGAACTTCTCTTTCTCATGGATCCATGCCCCCCCCCCATTTTTTGGCATCATGCACTTCACATGGCTACATACATGTTCAATATTCTTCCCCATAAAAACATGAATTACCAAGCTCCACTAAAAATGTTTTACTTACGAGAGCCCTCATATCATCATTTATGAGTGTTTGGTTATCTTTGCCACCCTCTATTTTCATCCACTATAATCACAAAATTCCAACATCGGTCCACTCCATGTGTCTTCTTGGGATATCCTACTAATCATCGTGGTTACAAATGTTATGACATTTCATCCAAAAGAATGATTATATGTTGTCATGTATTTTTTGATGAATCACAATTTCATTTTGCCAAAATACATGACACCGGAACTCATACTTATGATTTTTTGGATGATGATAGGCTTTCATATCTAACTTATTTTTTTCACAGCCCGGGACACACCGTCTATGGTGGACCGAAGGATCTTGGCCCACTGGACCAAGGACCGACGGCCCAGTCTCTGGAAAAATCAATCCAACAGCTTGGACCATCGGTTCCAAGGCCCAATGTTTGCCCGTCCCCCACACATATTGAGCACATTCATCCCTTGGGCCCTTCCACATCTTCAGGCCCAAATCCACACCAAGGGATCAACCAGCCCACTGCCAGTCACGGTAATCAGCCCATTGTCAGTCACGATAATAATACACTGGGCAGTGGCGTCCAGCCCACTACCTCTTCCTCAGCCAGTGGCGTCCAGTCCACTTGCCACCTCACTCATCCAGTCACCCGTAGTCAACATGGAATTGTCAAACCCAGTCTACACACTCAGGTCTCAAAATCACATTTGCCTCGTAAGCCAGTGTCTACTCTAAAAGATCTGAATTGGAAAATGGCCATGGATGATGAATATCATGCTCTAATTAAAACTAGTACATGGGAGTTAGTACCTCGTCCATCTAATGCTAATATAATTCGTTCTATGTGAATCTTTAGCCATAAAGAAAAATTTGATTGTTCTTTTGAGCGGCATAAGACCCGTCTTGTAGGTGATGGAAAGACCCAACAAATTGGAGTTGATTGCGGGGAGGCGTTCAGTTCAGTGGTTAAACAAGATACTATCAGAACAGTTCTCTTCCTGTCACTATCAAAAGGTTGGTCACTTCATCAATTGGATGTCAAAAATGCCTTTCTCCATGGACACCTGAATGTGACTGTTTACATGCACCAACCATTGGGATACAGAGATCCTACTTATCCCAATCATGTGCGTTTGCTAAACAAGTCATTATATGGCCTCAAGCTGGCCCGTAGAGCTTGGTATCAGCGGTTTGCATATTTTATGTCACACACGAGTTTTTCACACAGCCGTTCAGATAATTCACTGTTAATTTATCGACAGGGTAATCATACTGCTTATCTTCTTTTATATGTGGATGATATTATCCTAACAACATCTTTAGACTCTCTTCGTAAGAGTATTATGTCACATCTTAGTACCGAATTTGCGATGAAGGATCTTGATCCACTCCACTACTTTCTTGGAATCGCTATGACACGACATGCAGGTGGATTGTTTCTGTCTCAAAGGAAGTATGCCTCAGAGATCGTAGAACGAGCTGGAATGTCATTATGCAAGCCTCCAGCAACTCTGGTAGACACGAAGTCAAAATTGAGTTCCATCTCTACCAAACCATTTGTTGATCCGACACTATACCGCAGCCTGGCAGGAGCTTTTCAGTATCTCACATTCACCAGGCCGGATATTACTTATGTAGTTCAACAAGTGTGTCTCTTCATGCATAATCCGATAGAAGAACATATGCATGCACTCAAACGCACTGTGCGATATATTCAGGACACTCTGGAGTATGGATTACATCTGTACCCATCTTTCATTTTCAAACTTATTACTTACACAGACGCAGACTGGGCAGGATGTCCGGACACCAGACGCTCCACCTCAGGTTATTGCGTCTCATCGGTGACAATTTAATATCATGGTCCTAAAAAAGGCAAGCCACAATATCACGCTCAAGTGTTGAAGCTAAATACCATGTCGTTGCCAATGTTGTGTCTGACTCATGATGGATTCGAAATCTTTTACTTGAGCCTCATTGCCCTATTCCGACAGCCACTATGGTATACTGTAATAACATTAGTGCAATCTATCTCCCAGGGAATCCAATCCATCATCAACGTACTAAACATATTGAGTTAGATATTGATTTTATTCGCGAGAAAGTGGCTCGCGGACAAATGCGAGTGTTACATGTTCCAACACGAAATCAAATCGCATATATCTTCACCAAAGGACTTCCGCTGATATTATTTGAAGAATTTAGGGACAGTCGCAACATTCGCCGCCCTCCATCTTCAGCTGTGGGAGAGTGTTAGAATATTTTGCATTAATAGTAATTAATGTAGTAATATTATGTATTATTATGTATTAATGCAGTATCCTATTTTATATGGTAGGTAGTATCATAGTATATAAGGTAGGTAGTAAAAGCAATATTCGGTAGGAGTATTCTTAGGGATTGAATAGGAAAGAATCACTCTTGTTATTCAATGTATATGATGTATATATTCTTACCTTATGAAATAAAGACATTTGAGGAAAATATTTCAAAACTCTTACACTCACGTATACACTCACTTTGAATACACATAGAAATAGCCTCCAGTTGCATTTGTATTAGGTTTAAACGCTCTCGAGATATTTGATGCATCCGGAGCTCCAACTGCCCCGAGTTTCTATACAAATGTCTCTCACTCCCAACTCCCATATCACATCAGCTCTCCTAGATCAGAGTATCGCGGAGCGCGTGGATACTGTGACATCAGCATGATCACGTCGTCACAACTTTAGGAGAGCATAATAATTTAGTTTTGTCTTATATATGCAAGACTTATAAGAGAATGAAAGACATGTTGTATTCTATAAGCTTACATTTGTAACCAATATTCTCTCTCAAATCAATATACCAAAGAACTTGTTCATTATTCATTCAGGATCTAGCATATTTACTCATTTTACTTGATTATTATTTTACTTACTGAATTTCATATTCTTTGCTCGTATAACCTAGCTCGCGATACCGGACTCATTAAGGAGTTCTTTGGATCGGATACAATCTACTTGTATTTAAACACTAAAATACAAATCTCTAACTTGTTATTTGTTAGAATCAATTTCACCGAATAATAGTTTGGTGTCGTCTGTGAGGATAGACAGTTATGATGTTGTCTCGATCTACAGTTGATCTCCTTGAAAAGCCTAAACGGAGTCATGACACTCAGAAAGAAAGAAATATATCTGGACAAAACAACATTGCTCACGGATCTCAAGAACTTCTAGAGGAGCAGGTACCCGTCGAACACCGGGACCTGGTGGACCGTTAGGAAACACTACGAACAGAGTCAGATCATTCAGAAAAGCTACGAACAGAGTTGGTGGAAATCATAATCCCACTAAAAGTAAACCCTAACAAACCATCAGATGAGGAAGATGTTCGACGCCACTCGGCGGAGAGCTATGAAGCACGGCCCAAAGAGTGGTACCCCAGTTAGAGGGGATGTTCAAAGGAGAGGGTACTTCCTTGAAATTGCCCTATCCATAATGTAGTGCATGGAATTTTTTTTGAACTCTTTATCTGAGAAGGCACCGGATAGTCGATCGACGAACGACACAGAAGCCACAGGAGCGCCCGGTGCGTCCGCAAAAAACACAGAAAAATAGAGCCTGCAACACCAAAAGTAGACCTGACAAGACTCGTTGTGATAGAGAAGGAGCTTCAAGAATAGATGAGTCAGATACCCATGCCGCCCGTGTTGAAAAGGGTCGAAGCGAGGAATTACGAAAAAATTATTTACTGGGAAGAAACAGTTCCGGATCCCATCCCCAAGAAATTCAGAATGCCTGACATACCCAAGTATGATGGAACCACAGACCTGGATGAGCACATCGTGACCTTTGTGGCTGCATTCATCAGGCATGACTTGCAGCAGCACTAGATCGAATCCATCATGCTAAAAAAATCCAGGTAAACGCTCACAAAGGGAGCACTCTCTTGGTATTCTCTCTTACCTAAAAACTCTATTGATTCATTTGTTGCTCCTGCAGATGTATTCATAAAAGTCCATGCTGGGGCCCAGAGGGTCGAAATTCATAAGAAGGATATCACCTTAAATCAGAGGAAGGACGAGTTACTTTGCAGCTTTGTGGAACGTTTTCAACGAGAGAGGATGTTATTTCCAGTAATCTCAGAGGATTGGGTTGCCGCAGCATTTACCGATGGCCTAAATGTTAATAGTTCGAACGCATCAAGATAGCTTAAGAAAAGTTTAAGAGAGTTTCAGGATAAGTCCTGGAACAAAGTGAATAACAGATATACTACCAAGATGATGATAAATGATGATCATGGGGTCGATGCCCGGACAAAAGTCATAAGGGGGAAATAGGGGAAGTCTCAGAATGCTCTCCCTTATAGATAAAAGGACCCAAGAGGTTGGTATGAACCTTATTCAACCCGACAGTTACCCAAATGAGAAGGATGATCGAACAAGCCAAGGTATGATCAGGGTCAATATATGAGAGAAAGAGAGGTGTCGCATAGAAAGCCCGCGAATGACTCGGGTCCACCGAATTTGGCCTCTTACAACTTTAATGTAGAGGTCGTGGACCTAGTAATAACAATGAGAAATATAAAGTAAGTCTGGTTCCTGGTAGAGATTCGGTCCGACGTAAATAAATAGGGTACGGACGTGGATCACAGGTGTGAGTTCCACAGGATTCTGGATCACTTAACGAAGGACTGTAATCACTTGAGGTATGAGGTGACAGACCTACTAAGGAGGGGACACTTGAAATAATGTTTTAGCAGTCGATCCAAATATTCCAGAGAAAATGGAACTGGGATATCACAAAAAATCCCAACACCATAGACATCGATCAACATGATCGATGAAGGAAAAATAGTCGGGGCGGTATCTCAAATACAAAAACACAATGGAATACCTTCATCTAAAAAAAGGACAAGGGATGAGCCTGAATATCCCATCAAATTCAGCATAGAGGAAAGGAAAAGCATCGAGAGCCCATACGCCGATGCTCTGGTAATTTCTATCCAAATATTTCAATTTAACATTAAGCATGCACTCATTGACCCAGGTATAGATGTGAATGTTGTGAAACTCCGCATAATCAAGGAAATGTAGTTGAATAGGAAAATGATCCCCGTAATAAAGGTTTTGATCGATTTCAAGCTGTCTAGTGAAATGACTCGGGGCAGATCGAGCTAGTCAATGGAGTTTCAATGAAAGCTTTATTTGACGTACTTGAGAGGGTAATGACTTATAATCAGGTAATTGGGAGACCTTGCCGACATGGGTAATCCCGTCTACCTTTCATCAAGTGATGAAATTCCCAACGCCTTGAAGAGTAGCTATAGTAATGGGAGACATCAAAATTGATCAAGTATAGATCACTTTGGTTGGAAAGAAAGATGAGCTAGTCGAGAATGACTAATAGCAATCACAAATACCCATTTCTAAGGTCAACTCTAAAGTCGAGCAAGTGTAGGAGCCAACGGGGGCCTCTACCCAAAGGACATGGTGGATCAAATACCTCAGGAATTCGTGGAGTTGGAGGAATCAGATGCGGGAATATCCACAGTAGAAGATCTTTAGTTGACCTCTGGTCATCCGAATAGTCTCAAGGAATAGGTACATATGAGCTCGAGTTTAAATCTCGGGTTCTGGAAAATTATGTTACATTTTTAAATGACATTATTGGTAGTTTCACTTGGTCGAAGTTAGATATCACAGGTGTACACCCAGATTGTCCCTTCACAAGATGAACATCGACCTAGATTGTCAACCCGTTAAGCAAAAAAGGCATTTGGTGTTAGCAAAGCAGAGTTAATTGGTCAAAGAGGAAGTGGCCGAGCTCATCCAGTCACGAGCGGTTCGGTATGTAAAATACCTAGAATGGATAGTAAATGTGGTAGTACTTCCTAAGAAATCTGATACTTTTCAAATGTTTTTAGATTTAAAAGATTTAAACAAAGCATGCTTGAGGAGCTCGTACCCTATGTCTCATCTAGATCATATTGTCGACGCGGTGGCTGGACATGAGCTTCTTAGTTTCATGGACATATCCACAGGGTTTGACCAGATACAGTTGGACCCGTTGGATAAAAAAAGACTTCGTTTATAATAGAACATAAGACTTACTGTTATATTGTCATACTGCTCGACTTAAAAAATGCAGGGACTACTTTCCACTAGCTGACCCAACGGATGTTCCAACATTAGTTAGGTCGGAGTGTGGAGATTTATTTAGATGACATAATCGTTAAGTCCCTATAAACAGAGGTACATATTAGACATTTGCAGAAAGTATTTGATATTCTCCATGAGTATAACCTCATGCTAAATCCGAAAAAGTGCACTTTTGGAGTACGCTCAGGAAAGTTCTTGGGATTCATGGTATTGAATATGGGCATTGAGGCCAACCCAGATCATATCTTGGAAATCGAGCAAATACCATAGGTACTCAACAATGCTCGAGAGGTGCAACATTTGACCGGGAGGATAACAACACTGGGGAGATTCATATCAAGGTCGTTTGAGTGATGTCAAAAATTATTCGGCATGCTGAAGAAAAAGAAAAACTTCCAATGGATCCTCGTATGCCAGCAAGCGCTGAAGGATCTAAAGAGATACTTGACAAATCCACTCCTGCTCGCGAAACCGAATGAATTAGAACTCTTGTTGATTTAACTCGATGTGTCTGAAATCGTTGTAAGTGTTGTGCTCATTCATGCAATCTTCTATTTATTATAGTAGCAAGAATTTAACCGAGGCCGAAACTCGCTACCATCACCTTGAGAAGCTGCCCTTGGCCCTGGTAGTTGCATCTCATAAGCTGAGGCCATATTTTTTATGTCACCTCATATGTGTGGTCACCACTTTCCCTTTAAGGGATATATTGCACAAACCTAAACTCTTGGGCAGGCTAGCTAGTTGGTTGATCAAACTTATCAACACCGGACCACTATCAAGTCTTAGGCCTTAGCTGACTTCATGGCTAATTACAGTCCGGGGATGATGCCTTGGGCTCATATGGAAGCAGTTCGAGAAACTGAAATAGTGTTCGGGAAATGGGTCCTGTATACGGATGGGGCCACAAGCATGAAGAGTACTAGGTTGGGGATTATCCTTATTGCTATGTCATGTCTATCATCAGGCAAGCCATTAAATGTATTTCTTTAACTAACAATGAGGCCAAGAATGAGGTCACAATTGTAGGTTTGGAGCTGGCTCGAGGACTCGGAGCCGAAAGTATCAAGCTTAAAAGTGATTCACAATTGATTGTTAATCAAATATTTGGAAAATATGAGTCCAAAGATATTCGAATACAAGAATACTTAAGTAAAGCCTTCGCTTAATTGGCTCGGTTTAGAAAGTGTAAAGTGATGCAAATCCTTCGAGAAATGAACTTTGAAGGTGACGTCTTAGCTAACCTAGGCTCTTCATCTGGGGCAACTAAAGGAGAAACATAATTCATAGTCCATGTCTTATGTTCAGTCTTAGATCCTGGTATGCACAAGGTGAATTCTACCAGCCCAACATGGGACTGCCAGAATGACATCATCAATTATTTGCAGACTAGGACTCTTTTGAAAGACAACTAGGATGCTTGAGCTTTATGAACCAATGGGGTTATGTATTTCATGCACGAGGGAGAGTTATACAAGTGGTCCTGCCTCGGGCCTTTGGTTAAATTCTTGGGACCAACGTACACGAATTAAATTGCGGAAATCACTTCGGATATGACTCGCTAGTAAAAATAATAATATTGGTCGGCTACTATTGGTGTCTGATGGAAGATGACACCAAGGCCTATGTTCGCACGTGTGAGAAATGCCAACAACATTCCCCTATAATACATAAATATGCCGAACCACTCCACTCGATAGTGGTCCCGTGGCCATTCATGAAATAGAGGATGGACATCGTGGGCCCATTGTCAGGAGTTGTGGGAGAGGTAAGTTTTTTGCTAATCTTGATAAATTATTTCTCGAAGTGGGTGGTGGACAAAGTGTATAAAAATGTTCACGAAAATTAGGTCATAAACTTTATTTGGGATCACATCATTTGCCAGTTCAGAATAACAAAAGAGATCGCATGTGACATCGGTCAAAAGTTTATGAAAAAAAAGTTATTGAATTTTTGGAGGGATTGAACATCAAAAGAGTCACGTCATTACCTTATTACCCGTGCGTGAATGGGCAAGCTGAGTCGAACAACAAAACCATCATCCAAAACATTAGAAAGAGGTTGAAAAGATCAAAAATAAAGTGGCCAGAAGAGTTACTCGGAGTATTATGGGCTTACAGGACTACGGCCAAAACAAGTACTAGGGAAACCCCTTTTTATGGGTCTACAGAGCCGAGGACCCAATACCTATGGAAGTTGGGGAACCCAGCTTCCGTTACACACAGGCCACTAAAGAATTTAACAAAGAAGCTATGGCGGTTAGATTGGAGTTGTTGGAGGAACGTAGACAGAGCCATCATGCTGTCACGACCCGCCGCGACGGGCCGCGACTAAGCGCCATAATGATGCCATTATACTAACCTATCACGTAATCAGACCGACACTAAGTACAATATAAAATCCGGAAGCATAACGCTGCAATCATGACATACGTCCGAATAGGCAAGCCGACAAGGCTGCCTTTACACATGAACAACTCTGTATCGTGAGGAGTCACATCTAAATCAAATATAATGAATAGGCGAGCCGGCAATGCTGCCACTATATACGGAAGCATCCCCACAAAAGAAAATGAAGTACCATAATACAGCTGACCACAACATGATACAATCCACATACGTACAACCCACAACTGTCTACAGACCTCTATGAGAAGGATAACGACAAATGACGGGACAGGGCCCCGTCGTGCCCCTAAATATACATAAGTCAAAAATAAGGTTTTGCACCAAATGACTAAGCTCTGAAACAATGGAGCTTTCCAACCAGCTGAGTAGGAGTCCTAAGCCTGAAGATCACCAAACTGAGAACATGTACTTGCGGGCATGAACGCAGCCCCCCGAGGAAACGGGTGTCAGTACGAAATAATGTACTAAGTATGTAAAACATGAAGTACTGTAAGACAGACCATGACTGGCCAAAGGATATCATGAGACAAGTATAATAATCAAATTACCATTTCAACAGTGTCATATACGAATTAGAGTCAATTGTGCCTTATAAAGTGAGACTCATGTATGTCCATATAAAATCATCATATATACATAAAATGCCCGGCCCTCTGGGACGTGGTGAAGTCGTGTAAGGTATACTGCCCGGCCCATTCTGGGAAATGGTAAAGTCATATAAGGTATACTGCCAGGCCCATTCTGGGATGCGGTAAAGTAATATAAGGTATACTGCCAGCCCATTCTGGGACGTAGTAAAGTCATATAAAGTATACTGCCCGGCCCATTCTGGGATGCGGTAAAGTCATATAAGGTATCTGCGCGTGTATCTGCCCGGCCTGAGACGCGGTGAAATGATATAATCACATTAGCACGAATAGAATATCATGAGTAGCTTTATAAATATCAAATCATCACTTGTCTCTCAATGGAATAGATAAAAGGTACTTGTCACGACCCGACCCCGGGCCCGCGACTGGTGCCCTACCTGGGCACCCCTTACAGGTATACATCAGAGAATATTAGAGGAACATACATACAACTCAAAAAGTACAAGTCATGAAATATCAACAGGCTAGCCGATAAGGCCACCCTCCAAAAATATATATATAACCCAAAAAGCAGTCACATCCCTTTTTTCTATACAACCCAATCCACAAGATATGACTACATACCTCTAATAATTTTTACATAACAACTGTGACGGGACAGAGCCCCGCCGTACCCCTGAATGTACATAAATCTACAACATCAGAGAAACCGTTCAAAAGACAAGCCTCCGGAGAAATGGAGCCTGCTGACAACTGATCAGTGATCCTAAGAGTGAGGATCCACAACCTGCTTACCCCTACCTGCGGCATGAACGCAGCCCCCGAGGAAGGGGGTCAGTACAAACTATGTACCAAGTATGTGAAACTGAAAGTACTGAAATGAAATCATATAGTCTAAAATAAAGCTGGAGACATGTATGATGACCAAAATAACAGTACAATGTGCCTTACTAATAATGAGAGTAAACAAGGGTATACTTTACTGCATAAAAATAGGAAGCTCGTGATCAAATTAGGGCCACCCACCCATAGTATCATTAAGCAATCCTACTCTTGGGACTATTTCATCCGCATAGGTCCTGTGGACCCGCAATGGAGCAATTTGCTCCGCATGGGACTATTTCACCCGCATAGGACTATTTCACCCGCATAGGCCCGGTGGACCCGCAATGAGTACAAACGCCGCACTCGCATCATGGGTAGCAAATCCATGGAATAAGTAGTAACCCGGGGGTTTACCCCGCAAGAATAACATAACACTAGCACAACCGGCTATCAAACATAACATAAGCATCACCGGCTTATCATAAATATCATAAGCAAGTTAAGAAATCCCCTAACTTCTTATTAGACTTAATTAACATGCACTCTCATTTTATTTAAACTTAAGGCACTATCATGTCACATAAAATCCGGGAGTTTGACCCAAAGTACTACGTACTTCCGTTCCTTTAAAAAGAACCCTTTTATATAAAAACCCCAAGATACTAACACCCGTAGTATCAAGACATGTCTATTTTTCAAATCAAGTTACTACACCTTTTGAAATTCATCTCAAGGCTTTAAAACCAAGTAACTTCTACTTTCACAACCTAGGCAACTCGTGCTTATAAATCAAGTAGACACTCTCTTAACCTTCCATAAAGCAGTTATAACTAACTTCCCATAAAGCCGTTATAACTCTTTATGTTTTAGAAAATTACATTCTTTTTGAAACCAAGAGACTTATACTTTTAAAATCAAGTATCATATACTTTCAAGATACTTCAAATCTCTTAACTTTAGAAATCAAGTCATCAATACTTTTCAAGTCAAGTAATCTTTCCATGTAACATCAAGTCACATTATTATTAAAAGCCGAGTTACTTCACTTTTCGAAATCAAGGCAAGGATACCAAAATGAAACCGAATTCATTTTAAACATGTACGTCCACTACACATTTATAAAACTCATGCTCAAGAAGATAGAGAAAGTTCCACATACCTCTTCGACTTAAACCATTTGCCAAGTTGAATACGCCGCACGTAGAATGTCAACCTATAATGACCATAATACGTCCATCAACTACTAGCTTTCAACGTAGAATATTTCTAAGTATAAGGACTCTTATTCTACGGAAAATCGGGCAGCACTTCCTTTGTTTCTACGTACTTTTCACCTTTTTCAAGGCCCGAATTCAATAACCAGACATGCCACATTTAAGGATCAACAATTTAGCTAACCAAATGGGATTACACGCCTTACAATACGTGTAAAATTCTGCCCCACAATTTATACAAAACAATCCAATAGTCAATGTCATTCTCTGCTAATATGAGCAACAATGCAAAGTCTTTTTCAATTCTTTTTTCAATCCATATTGTCGTTCTAACATGTTATATAGTCGCAAACAACTTTAACAACTATAATCTCCTCTTTATATAACATGTGACGACTAAAACTAATAACTAAATTGAATTACAATCTTAAAGGCTAATCATGCTAGTTTCGGATTTTGCTTCCAAATATTCCATAACACTTATCAATCTTCATAATGTACTTCACATGATCAATTACCAATCTACTACAACATGTGGCCTTTAATTACAAAGGTAAGATGAAGATTTACCTTGATAAGCCCAAATATAACTCCAAGATTCAAAGTCGCTCCTTAGCAACTTAGCTCATTTCCTTCACGCTCCAATCCGCTATTTGAAGCCCTTAGAAGTTCATAAACAACTTCCCTTCAATTTCCAAACAAAACTTATGAAAACAACTTAGGTTTTCATCTTGCGACTAACGTGAAAACGTAGTTTTTTCGGGATCTTTCTATTGAGATAACCTTATAATACCCTTAGGAACCTTGGGTTTATGTATTGTGAATTATGAACAACAAACGAATTTTTTTTTGTGTGGCTAGATGGCAAACCCGAGAGCTTCTCATTGTGCAAGAACAAGTGTAAATTTTTTCCAAGTATGGAGAGCTTGTCTTGCTACTAGTGTGATTATATAACAAAATCAAGGGTCAAGATTAAAACACTTGTTGGGTTTGGATGAAGGAGTTTTAAATATCTAGCCTAGTGAGCTCATTGACTTGGTCAACAATGTCAAGCCTTGGCTTTTCAAGACTTGATCATCTTTGCCTTGGTCATTTGACCATTCTACCCTTGGTCCATTTCGATCAAGACCATGCAAGGGGTGACACGTGTCACCCTCCCATTCGTCGTAATATTTCATTTTCCGACATTTCCATAATTTCGATAAATTCTACAAGTCTCAAATCTTAACGTCCTGATTCTTACGTATGTTCTTATATACATGTCCTGGAATTACGGGATATAACATTCTTCCCCCCTTAGAAACATTCGTTCCCGAATGTTCTTTCGGAGTCAATCTAATAGGTAGCGACATAGTCTCCTTTTACAACCCCTACATACCAATTATGCCACATCTGGCCACATAACAACACTTATGCTAAAACGTCAACAAAAATCGACAAATAGAGAAGCGAATTTCCTGGAAATATAGGGAACAAGTGAGGATACTTCTTTATCAGGTCCTCCTCTGCTGCCTATGTCATATCCTCTCTATCGCCTGGGTATTACTAACTGGGCAAACTATGGATGAATCTCCGATATACTTCCATCACGTAGAAACATGGACGACCGGATGCAATGCCCCCAAACCGAGCGGCAGATCTAACTCATAGGTAACCTTGCCTACTCTACCGACAATCTGCTAAGACCCACTATTCCCTGGGCTAAGCTTCTCTTTCTTCCCAAACCTCATCATATCCTTCTTGGATAATACCCTCAAAAAGACCCAAACGTCAACCTGAACTCCAAGTGTCGACGTCGGTTATCTGCATAAAACATCTGCTGACTCTGAGCTTGCTAATAATCTTCCCTGGATAAGCTTCGCCTTATCCACATTTCACGAATCAAGTCCGCCAATTAACTGAACCTCGCCTACGTCGAACCAACCAATCGACGATCTACACTTCCTGTCATACAAAGCCTCATACAGGGCCATCTGAATACTTGAAGGGCATCTGTTATCGTATGTAACTCAACAAGAGGCAAATAATCCTCCCAGCTATCTCTGAAATCAATAACACAGGCCCGCAACTTATCCTCAAGTGCCTGGATAGTACGCTCTGCCTGTCCGTCGGTCTGAGGGTGAAATGCAACACTGAGACTCACATGTGTCCCTAATCCCCTCTGGAAAACCTCCAGAGGTTATCCGTAAACTGAGCTCATCCGTCTGACATCATAAATGTAGGAACCCCGTGCAGTCTCACAATCTTTCTGCTATATAATCTAGCATAATCCTCAGCCGAGTAAGTGGTCCTGACCGGAAGAACATGGGCTGATTTCACACTGCTTACTATGACCTCGTGAGTCGCACTTCCTCCGAGTACGATGCAACCTCAGAACAAAATCCATATTAATCACCTCTCATTTCTAAGTCGGGATCTCAATCGCTCGTAATAGCCCAACGGGCTTCGTGCTCAACTTGACTGCACTAATTCGGACACTAAGCAACAAACTCTTCTACGTCCCACTTCAGGCCATCTTACCAATACATACATCTGAGGTCATGATACATATTAGTCGACCCCGAACAAATAGAGTAATAAGCACTGCGTGCCTCCCCTAAAAACCTGCTAACAAGTCCTGCAGCATCGGGCACACACAATCTATCCTCATATCACAGCACTCTATCCGATTCTACCCAAACAGGTCATTCTCCTCTTAACGAGTCGTAACTCAATTCCGCACTAGAATTGGATCCTTATATTGTCGCCTCTTCACCTCCTGAACGAGGGAAGACTCGGCAACCTCTCGAATCTGAGCTCCACTATCATGCTCCCGTAGCTACCGGAAATATAGGTTGTTACCTTATCATGTTGCATCCGCACCCAACCCAGCCAAACACTCAAATTGTTACCATAATAACCTAACCCTCTAGTCCCTCAGGCCTTAGGAGGGGTTAGAACTGTAGTCGTAGTCAGCTTATCTTCCCATAACTGGAAGCCTTTCTCAAACTTCCGAAATAGTCAGGGATAATCTCAATTATGATTCATGTTTCCATTTCTCTGTTGCAACCAAACTTGGTCACTATACTTATATTCGATTCCTTTGCTTGTCTCATGGCTAAGACTTCATGCCAATCACAATTTAGTGGGAGGCTTTCTTGATCTCGTCAAGTAGTAATCCTATTATTCTCTTCCAGCTCATAGATCTTATAGTCAGGTGTTCAACCTCAATTCATGGTATTACATAATCCAATGGCTTGCCAAGATTTCTTATTGTTTGAGTGTCTACTCGTCTTACCTTTATTTTTCATTTCAAGTTGCCCTGGGGTCTCATACCTCCCCGTATTTTCCTACTATCTTTCTCGTCAGTACAGATTTTGCCACCTTTCATCGAGGTGTTCTTACTGCCCGTCATTCACTAATGGTCTTTACACTAGTCTGGGGTAATCATATCTCGTGCAACTTACATAACCATAGTTGCATTCTCTTTTATCATTCTGGTCATAACCCTTCCTTATGCTTATTATTAGCAAAAATATTTTTATCTTGATTTATGATCATACAGTTTCATTCATGCGTATTACCTGCATTTATATCCTTACGACACTTTTTTAACCATTCCCTAGTGTCGTCCTCAATTACCCCAACCCAATACATTTTTCCAAGGTTATTGTAACCTATTGCATAACGAGTCCGGGGACTTTACCAGTCCCATATCTATGACTTAAATAATATGGGTACGCATAACCCTCAATAATACGTAAAACTATCTTGTTACGCGGGGGAGAGAGCTTATATCCCTTTAATAATCTTAATCATCAAGCGCCACCTTATAATCGTATAGATTTTTAAGACCTATCAATGATATCTTCTGTTCTCCGCAGGCGGCACTCGTACTTATCTTATTCTTGCTTTGCGCATTTTCCTGAAATCATTCGGAAAGTCGTGGCCCTGACCGCCACACTAAACAACTCCAAGCACCTCCAAGGGCACTTAACATAAAATCCTTAAATGATCGTACGTTCTTATCTCCGTCTCTTAGCTTTCAAAACTACATACTTCCAACATCAATTTATTTACGTCAAATGAACAAGTCACATAGACTTACTAAAACCAAGTCTGCTAGGGTCTGCCAATTGTATATCATCACCGGGCAATCCTTATGTACCCGCTCAGCTACAACCCAATCACCCACTAGTGTAGCTACCTCGAAAGGTTCTTATGGACTCCGACTCTATTCCTTTACACTTGTTTGCTCTCTTCCTTACTGGTTGTACTCTTCCCGTACTTCCAAACTTATACTATTATACGTACATAACTTCCATACTAATTTTGGCCTCCAATCTTTGTAGTTACTATATCGAACATTATTTAAGGCCATTTCCGGCTCTCACGAACCCGTAAAATGATTAACTAGACTTGGGCCTTGCACCCTCGTGACCCTGTCACATAGCGGAACAACCCTCAACCGAACATGCTTCATTACAGGCTATGGGTTGACCCGTAATAGGTCCATAACCCGACTCGGCGGCTATCAATGTTGTAAGGCTCACAATTTCCATGCCCCAAGCCTACATTATCCTTCCCCGCATACGGGTAAGATAGCTTCTCATAAGCTCTTAATCGTGTTGTCTTAATCATAACAACCATACTTACTCCATACGAATCCCATCCGTACAATTCTCTTAAGCATACTACGTAGCTTAATATTTAACATAGTCTTCCATTAAGTCCCTTATCAAGATTTCTTAAGGGTTCATTACCTTCTCAAACAGCTCATCATCTCCTAATTATCTCAAATTAGTACGTAAAACTTTGATGAGAATTCATTAAACTGTTTCATACCTTTCCGGTATCTATTTAGTCCTTACCAATTCTTGGTAATCCAAAACCATTCAAGGAAACACGCATCTGACCCTCATACATAAATCCTTATAGATGTACGTCATTATACCAACTATACAACAAGTATTACCAACCTGGATATGCAATCCACATAATCATTCCCGGTCATCACGCTTTCTCATACCGCAATCAACATAACTCGTTAGGGAGAGACGACCCTAACAACACAGCTCTATCGCACGATCTCAGAGTGATAAGAATGGAAACCAATCCTAAATGTCCTGCAGCCTCCTGGTTATAGATGTGGTGCACAACACACCGATAACCAAGACTCTACAAGACACGGTCTGTAGACACTTTCCGAGGACTAACTGCTCTGATACCACTTTTGACACGACCACCGGCCCGCGATCGTGCCCTACTCCGGCGCCTACGGTATACATCAGAGAATAGTAGAGGAACATACATACAACTCAAAAAGTACAAGTCATGAAATATCAACAGGCTAGCCGATAAGGCCACCCTCCAAATATATATATATAACCCAAAAAGCAGTCACATCCCTTTTTTTTTATACAACCCAATCCACAAGATATGACTACAGACCTCTAAGAATTTTTACATAACAACCGTGGACGGACAGTGTACCGCACTTCGAATGTACATAAATCTACAACATCGTGGAAACTGCACTAAAAGACAAGCCTCCGGAGAAATGGAGACTGATGACAACTGATCAGTGATCCTAAGAGTGAGGATCCACAACTCGCTACCCCTACCGCGCATTTAACGCAGCCCCGGCGAGAGGTCGCACAAACTATGTACCAAGTATGTGAAATCAGTACCAAATGAAATCATATAGTCTAAAATAAAGCTGGAGACATGTATGATGACCAAAATAACAGTACACTGTGCCTTACTAATAATGAGAGTAAATAAGGGTATACTTTACTGCATAAAAATAGGAAGCTCATGATCAAATTAGGGTTACCCGCCCATAGTATCATTAAGCAATCCTACTCCTGAGACTATTTCACCCGCATAGGTCATGTGGACCCGCAATGGAGCAATTTGCTTCGCATGGGACTATTTCACCCGCATAGGACTATTTCACCCGCATAGGCCCTGTGGACCCGCAATGAGTACAAACGCCGCACTCGCATCATGGGTAGCAAATCCATGGAATAAGTAGTAACCCGGGGGTTTACCCCGCAAGAATAACATAACACTAGCACAACCGGCTATCATACATAACATAAGCACCACCGACTTATCATAAATATCATAAGCAAGTTAAGAAATCCCCTAACTTCTTATTAGACTTAATTAACATGCACTCATTTTATTTAAACTTAAAACACTATCATGTCACATAAAATCCGGGAGTTTAACCCCAAGTACTACGTACTTCCGTTCCTTTAAAAAGAACCATTTTATATAAAAACCCTAAGATACTAACACACGTAGTATCAAGGCATGTCTATTTTTCAAATCAAGTTACTACACCTTTTGAAATTCATCTCAAGGCTTTAAAACCAAGTAACTTCTACTTTTACAACCTAGGCAACTCGTGCCTATAAATCAAGTAGACACTCTCTTAACCTTCCATAAAGTTGTTATAACTAACTTCTCATAAAGCCGTTATAACTCTTTGTGTTTTAGACAATTACATTCTTTTTGAAACCAAGAGACTTATACTTTTAAAATCAAGTATCATATACTTTCAAGATACTTCAAATCTCTTAACTTTAGAAATCAAGTCATCAATACTTTTCAAGTCAAGTAATCTTTCCATGTAACATCAAGTCACATTATTATTAAAAGCCGAGTTACTTCACTTTTCGAAATCAAGGCAAGGATACCAAAATGAAACCGAATTCATTTTAAACATGTACATCCACCGTACTACACATTTATAAAACTCATGCTCAAGAAGATAGGGAAAGTTCCACATACCTCTTCGACTTAAACCACTTGCCAAGTTGAATACGCCGCACGGAGAATGTCAACCTATAATGACCATAATACGTCCATCAACTACTAGCTTTCAACGTAGAATATTTCTAAGTATTAGGACTCTTATTCTACGGAAAATCGGGCAGCACTTCCTTTGTTTCTACGTACTTTTCCACCTTTTTCAAGGCCCGAATTCAATAACTAAACATGTCACATTTAAGGCTCAACAATTTAGCTAACCAAAGGGGATTACACGCCTTACAATACGTGTACAATTCTGCCCCACAATTTATACAAAATATTCCAATAGTCAATGCCATTCTCGGCTAATATGAGCAATAATGCAAAGTCTTTTCCAATTCTTTTTTCAATCCATATTGTCGTTCTAACATGTTATATAGTCGCAACCAACTTTAACAACTATAATCTCCTCTTTATATAACATGTGACGACTAAAACTAATAATTAAATTGAATTACAATCTTAAAGGCTAATCATGCTAGTTTCGGATTTTGCTTCCAAATATTCCATAACACTTATCAATCTTCATAATGTACTTCACATGATCAATTACCAATATACTACAACATGTAGTCTTTAATTACAAAGGTAAGATGAAGATTTACCTTGATAAGCCCAAATATAACTCCAAGATTCAAAGTCGCTCCTTAGCAACTTAGCTCATTTCCTTCACGCTCCAATCCGCTATTTGAAGCCCTTAGAAGTTCATAAACAACTTCCCTTCAATTTCCAAACAAAACTTATGAAAACAACTTAGGTTTTCATCTTGCGACTAACGTGAACGTAGTTTTTCCGGGATCTTTCTATTGAGATAACCTTATAATACCCTTAGAAACCTTGGGTTTAAGTATTGTGAATTATGAACAACAAACGATATTTTTTTTTTGTGGCTAGATGGCAAACCCGAGAGATTCTCATTGTGCAAGAACAAGTGTAAATTTTTTCCAAATATGGAGAGCTTGTCTTGCTACTAGTGTGATTATATAACAAAATCAAGGGCCAAGATTAAAACACTTATTGGGTTTGGATGAAGGAGTTTTAAATATCTAGCCAAGTGGGCTCATTGACTTGGTCAACAATGTCAAGCCTTGGCTTTTCAAGACTTGATCATCTTTGGCTTGGTCATTTGACCATTCTACCCTTGGTCCATTTCGATCAAGACCATGCAAGGGGGGTGACACGTGTCACCCTCCCATTCGTCGTAATATTTCGTTTCCCGACATTTCCATAATTCCGATAAATTCTACAATTCTCAAATCTTAACGTCCTGATTCTTATGTACGTTCTTATATACATGTCTTGGAATTACGGGGTGTAACAGTACTATCATATCATGTATCATTTTAAAATATCCTTTGGGAACTCAAGGCACTTATTATACCATGAATCATTTTAAAACATCATTTGGAAACTCAATAAAATCATTAGATGAACTTTTTACTAGAAATTCAAAGGCACTTCTCATGACACATATCTTTAGGAATTAAACTGTGTAGAAATCATGTACGTCCGTCGTACGTTCATTAGATCATGCCAAAAAGAAAGAAGGAAGAGTTTCACATACCTTTTAGTCGAACTAGCCAACTCAATATTAGAATAAGTTTAGTCTCAGCTAGTACGTCAACCTATAATAAAAGATAATACGTCCGTCAATTCTATGATTTCTAGCGTAGGTTATATCGAAAGACGATTCTCTTTTCTATGAAAATTCGGGCAGCACTTCCCCTATTTATGTGCCTATCCCCAACCTACAAATCAAGCCATCAATACCAAATAACCATCACTACGTAAGAATATATCCAAAATAGTCCATATACTTGACATATAACACCATTATACATCCTTTCTCCTTACCTTCATGGAATATAATCAAAACAACAATTAAGGTGATTAATACACCTATTTATCATATTCCTCCAACCCTTTAATCATGTTAAAAATAGTCCATTAAAACAGCCCACACTTTAACAACAACGAAAGTGAAAAATGTGAAGTTTTTCTACACCTTTCTATACCTTAATTCTTTTAGGACATATATCCACAATTATAACAACTTAATTGTAGGTTCTTAACTGAAATTTCCAGCATCTTAATTTAGCCAAAACAACCCCTAAAGTGCAACACAACGTGTCCAATAATTTCATACAAGTCTCGGCCAACACCCACAATACCTACTCTTTTCATAATTCCTTAAAATCCAATTGGAGTCTTAAAATCCAATTCATGTTTCAATACTTTCATATAAACAGTTATAACTCTAAATATCAAGATTATCTCCAATTTCAACATGCAAGGCGGCGACGAACTTAACGACACAATAATCGAATACGACAACTCCAAGATTAGTAAAATTAGTCCCAAAATCGGCTACAACATCCAAAATATTCACATGCAAGTCTTAATTCCAATTTTTCCTTAACGCAAATTCATTTCCTTAATTATAACAACATGCACTCCAATTATATCATAGGAAGAAGAATTTTATACCTTAAATTGAAGCCAAAACAGTTCCTAATCGGAATTCACTGTTTCATCGATTTTCTTCACCAATTTTCACACTTCTTCAACTCCAATTTGACATGCATACATTCTGCAATGTTAACCCATTATTCTTACACGTTTTTCTTCCAAAGACTTCACCAAATCCTAAATTTTCTTGGCCTAATTCGGCCCAAGCAGTCCATGAAATGGCCACTGTTTTGGAGTAATTTTTGGCCTAAAATTGTAGAGGACCCTTAAATCTACAAAGAGGAATTAGAAGCTTCAAATTCTTGCTAAGGGGAGGGGTAATTTCATCTGGAGGGGGAGGAGAAGAGAGGGGAGGGAGATGGAAAATTATGTTTGAAGTTAAAGTGGAAGAGATGAAGGAGATAGGTTAGTAAAAAAATGAAATTTTCTTTTTACACTTTGGCCCTCTTTCTTAATTGTCTAATTAAATTGAACCCTCTACTAAAATGAGTCCCACATAACCCCTCATATCCTCAATGCCAAGATTTTATAATACCATACTATCCCATACTACATTGGAACAAATTCAACATCTAGTATTAATTCTCGTCGTCCCATTTGTAGTATTCAAAATAATTATCCCGGTATCACATCCGTTTGTATACTAATTCCCGTATTAATATATGTAATTATACTTTATATCCAATATTTGAATCTTACTTCCTTAATGACGTTCTTAATTATCGCCTTAAACTTACGAGGTGTAACATCCTTCCCCCCTTAGAAACATTCGTCCTCGAATGTTCATCATAGGTCTCATGCTAGAAACATTTCGACAGAGTCTCATTTATAACTATGCATATCCACCTATATTCAGCAAACCAACAAATGCCATACAGGGCCACAATATAACACACATACAATTTACCAATTACTAATAGCAAATAAGGGATCGAGTTGAATTACCTGGAGGCATAGGGAACAATTGAGGATACTTCTTCTGAGTACGAGGTAAGCCTGTAATGAGGTCCATATTAATCACTTCTCATTTAACTATCTTACTTACTAGTCTTAGTCTGTAACCTTCAAACATCTGCATTATCTGAGGAAGGTAATTTAGAATATTTTGTTGCCATGAAAATATGAGTCTGCACATCTTATAGATAGTCATATTGATCTCCTATATCACCCTGTGGATAGTCATCTGCCTTCATGCAACATAATATTTCTCCATTCCCATATCTACCGCATAGTGATAAGTGGTACAGCTATGAATACTACTCATCCACCGTGTAGGAACAATATACTACAAAACTCCTAGTTTTTACTTGTCAACCCAGAAATTAGCAGTTCCACTCCTCGGCTCCTACTGTATCTTTTGCTCTATGCCATATCTAGCTTCCAACATCATTTTCCATACATGAGAGCATCATTTCTATTAGGTATTTAGAAGATAATGTCTTTTGCAATACATAAAATTATTTCACGATCTGTTAGATGTTCGGAATTTCACTTAAAGTTTAGCACACGGCTTTAGACACATCAAACAACGATCTAGGTCCTATGCTTCCTTTATCTCTAGGAAAGCACATATCCAACCATAAGGACCAATGCCTCATTCTGCCTTCATCTCTAATTCCAATAAAATCTTGCAAAGACTTTAGGTAACTCATTTATGAAATATTTTGGAGATTTATAGTTAATAATATATGGATTAGCATACTTAAAAGAACACTGGTTATCAAAGTAGATTTTTCTTCAAGTGAAAGAAATCTTCATTTCCAGACTTATAATTTATTTCTCACCTTCTTTATCAAATTATTGTAATCCTCTTTTCCTTTTCCTTGCCTGAGGTATGAAATAAACTTACCCCTCGGCGCTGTTGTATTCCCCTTCCACTCTATAATTGACTCGCCTGGAAACTGATATCAAACTAACTTCTCTTTACAATCGACGTTAGCAAAACAAGAAGTCAACCAACCCATACCCATGATAACATCAAAGTTAGTCATATCTAACTCTATCAAATATGCTATGGTGTGATGACTATATATGACCAGCGAACAATTTTTATATACCCGCTTAGCTATGATCGAATCTCCTACCGGTGTAGCTACCTCAAATGGTTCTATCGACTCAGGTTCTATCCCGATCTATTAGCAACAAGGGGACATATATATGACAAGGTGGAACCTGGATCTATTAATGCATATATGTCACAGAAAAAGGTCGATAATATACATGTAACAATATCTGGTGACGCCTCCTGATCATGCCTACTGGCCAAAGCATATATACGGTGTGAGGGACCGCTAGAACTAGGATCTCCACCACGACCTCTACCACGATGTGCTGACATATGAACACCCTGCTCTGCGGGGCACATAGATACAGAGGGAGACGAACCATCAACCGATCCAGTAGGCTGAACCATACCACCTACACCACTTCTATACGGACACTCTCTCATCATATGGCCTTGACGGCCGCAAGAAAAACAAGCACTTGTACCAGAATGGAATATCCCAGAATGGGACCTACCACACTGAGAACACTGAGGCAAAGGTGGCCCCGACTGAGTAGAACCCCTATTCCTCTGAGAATCTGAAGCCCTGGAGCTCTGACCGGCTCCTAAATACCCTGGACTGTCAAATATCCTACATGTGAACTGTAGGGGAGTATTCTGTGCTGGCTGGGATGCATATCTGACCTACTGTTGAGTCTGTCTGCCTCGAGACTCACCAGAATAGTCTGCCGACCTAGACCTCTTATGCTGGTCCCTGTCATGACCTCTGTCTGGCTGCCGCCCTCTGTGTCGGTCCTCAACTCCGTGCACATATGCCTGGATCCGAGCAATATCCATACCCGATTAGAGAGCCACTGCCATACACCCATTGATCAAGTAGTGATCCAGCCCATCACATAGCGATGCACCCTGTCTGCCATATCCGCTACATTAGTGGGTACATATATGGCCAATGAATCAAACTCAAGGTTGTACTCTCTAACGCTCCTACCGTTCTGCCTCAAGTGTAAGAACCTGTCAACTCTGGCTCTCCTCATCTCTGGAAGTAGGAAGTGGTCAAGGAAAGCCTCTGCGAACTCATCCCACACGGTTGGAGGAGCACCCTCGCCCCTAGATAGCTCTCACGACTCATACCAGTTGATTGCTACATCACGCAACTGATATGAAGCCAACATGACCGACTCAATCTCTGAGGCCTTTATTACCCTCAACGTACGCTGCATCTGTCGGATGAACTCCTTGGATCATCCTCGGGTCTTGACCAGAAAAACTCTGGTGGACTACAACTCAAGAAATCACGGACCCTCAAACTATCTGATCTGGGGTCAACTCTTGGTCCTTGTCTATAAGTCTGTCTTGCCACCATCTAGTCAGCAGTTATACCACATCTCTTATGGCTCGCCCTGCCGCCGGTGAGAGCCGAGGCTCAGTGCCGTGTCTCGAATCGTGATCTTTGCCCACTGGAGCCTCTGGAGGTGGAGACGTAGCAGAGCTCGTCGACTGGAGTACAGTCTCCGTCATAGACTGAGTACGGGACCTGGTAACTCTATGAATCTGACTAGTATCCCCCACTATAGATCTGACCTTCTGGGCCGCTGTCTCCTTCTTCGAAGGCATAGCTGTAAACATATTAAGTCGTCAGAGAGGGATCATCCTAATAACACAGCTCTATTGCACGATCTAAGAGATGAAATAGTAGAAACCAATCCTAAATGTCTGGTAGCCTCCTGCATAAAAGTATGGTGCATAACATACCCATACACAAGACTCTACTAGACACGGTCTGTAGATATTCCGAGGACTAACTGCTTTGATACTACTTTTGTCATGACCCGGTCCAACAGGCCGCGACTAAGCGCCCTAATGACGCCATTATACTAACATATCACGTAATCAGACCGACACTAAGGACAATATAAAATCCGACAGCATAACGCTGTAATCATGACATACGTCCGAATAGGCAAGCCGACAAGGCTGCCTTTACACATGAACAACTCTGTCTCCGGAGGAGTCACATCTAAATCAAATATAACGAATAGGTGAGCCGACAAGGCTGCCACTATATACGGGGGCATCCCCACAAAAGAAAATGAAGTACCATAATACAGCTGACCACAACATGATACAATCCACATACGTATAACCCACAACTGTCTACAGACCTCTATGAGAAGGATAACGACAAATGACGGAACAGGACCCCGTCATGCCCCTAAATATACATAAGTCAAAAATAAGGTTCTGTACCAAATGACTAAGCTCCATAACAATGGAGCTTTCCAACCAGCTGAGTAGGAGTCCTATGCCTGAGGATCACCAAACTGAGAACATGTACCTGCGGGCATGAACGCAGCCCCCCGATGATAGGGGGGTCAGTACGAAATAATGTACTAAGTATGTAAAACATGAAGTAATGTAAGAAATATCATGACTGGCCAAAGAATATCATGAGACAAGTATAATAATCAAATTATCATTTCAACTGTGTCATATACGAATGAGAATCAAATGTGCCTTATAAAGTGAGACTCATGTATGTCCATATAAAATCATCATATATACATAAACTGCCCGTCCCTCTAGGACGCGGTAAAGTCGTGTAAGGTATAATGCTCGACCCATTCTGAGACGCGATAAAGTCATATAAGGTATACTGCCCGGCCCACTCTTGGATGTGGTAAAGTCATATAAGGTATACTGTCCGGCCCATTCTGGGACGCGGTAAAGTCATATAAGGTATACTGCCCGGCCCATTCTGGGACGCGGTAAAGTCATGTAAGGTATCTGCGCGCGTATCTGCCCGGCTCGGGACGCGGTGAAATGATATAATCACATTAGCACGAATAGAATATCTTGAGTAGCTTTATACATATCAAATCATCACTTGTCTCTCAATGGAATAGATAAAAGGTACTATCATATCATGTATCGTTTTAAAACATCCTTTGAGAACTCAAGACACTTATCATATCATGAATCACTTTAAAACATCATTTGGAAACTCAATAAAATCATTAGATGAACTTTTTACTAGAAAGTCAAAGACACTTCTCATGACACATATCTTTAGGAATTAAACTGTGTAGAAATCATGTATGTCCGCCGTACGTTCATTATATCATGCCAAAAAGAAATAAGGAAGAGTTTCACATACCTTTTAGTCGAACTAGCCAACTCAATATTAGAATACGTATCATCTCAGCTAGTACGTCAACCTATAATAAAAGGTAATACTCCCGTCAATTCTATGATTTCTAGCGTAGGTTATATCGAAAGACGCCTCTATTTTCTATAGAAATTCGGGCAGTACTTCCCCTATTTATGTACCTATCCCCAACTTACAAATCAAGCCAGCAATACCAAATAACCATCACTACGTAAGAATATAGCCAAACAGTCCATATACTTGACATAAATCACCATTATACATCCTTTCTCCTTACCTTCATGGAATATAATCAAAACAACAATTAAGGTGATTAATACACCTATTTATCATGTTTCTCCAACCCTTTAATCATGTTTAAAATAGTCCATTAAAACAGCCCACACTTTAACAACAACGAAAGTGAAAAATGTGAAGATTTTCTACACATTTCTATACCTTAATTCTTTTAGGACATATATCCACAATTATAACAACGTAATTGTAGGTTCTTAACTGAAATTTCCAGCATCTTAATTTAGCCAAAACAGCCCCTAAATTGCAACACAATGTGTCCAATAATTTCATACAAGTCTCGGCCAACACCCACAATACCTACTCTTTTCATAATTCCTTAAAATCCAATTGAAGTCTTAAAATCCAATTCATGTTTCAATACTTTCATATAAACAATTATAACTCTAAATATCAAGATTATCTTCAATTTCAACATGCAAGGCAACGACGAACTTAACGATACACTAATCGAATACGACAACTCCAAGATTAGTAAAATTAGTCCCAAAATGGGCTACAACATCCAAAATATTCACATGCAATGTATTAATTCTAATTTTCCCTTAACAAAAATTCATTTCCTTAATTATAACAACATGCACTCCAATTATATCATAGAAAGAAGAATTTTATACCTTAAATTGAAGCCAAAACAGTCCCTAATCGGAATTCATTGTTTCATCGATTTTCTTCACCAATTTTCACACTTCTTCAACTCCAAATTGACATGCATACATTCTACAATGTTAACCCATTATTCTTACACGTTTTTCTTCCCAAAAACTTCACCAAAATCCGAAATTTTCTTGGCCTAATTCGGCCCAACCAGTCCGTGAAATGGCCACTGTTTTGGAGCAATCTTTAGCCTAAAATTGTAGAGGAACCTTAAATCTACAAAGAGGAATTAGAAGCTTCAAATTCTTGTTAAGGGGAGGGGTAATTTCGGCTGGAGGAGGAGGAGAAGAGAGGGGAGGGAGATGGAAAATTTTGTTTGAAGTTAAAGTGGAAGAGATGAAGGAGATAGGTTAGTAAAAATCTGAAATTTTCTTTTTACACTTTGGCCCTCTTTCTTAATTGTCTAATTAAATTGAACCCTCTACTAAATGAATCCCACATAACCCCTCATATCCTCAATGCCAAGATTTTATAATACCATACTATCACATATACTCCATTGGAACAAATTCAACTACTAGTATTAATTCTCGTCGTCCCATTTGTAGTATTCAAAAAAATTATCCCGGGATCACATCCGTTTGTATACTAATTCCCGTATTAACATATGTTATTATACTTTATATCCAATATTTGAATCTTACTTCCTTAATGACGTTCTTAATTATCGCCTTAAACTTACGAGGTGTAACACATACATTTGGCTGCACAAAATAAAATGGTAGAGAGGTACTTTAATAAGAAGATAAATTTGAGGCATTTTAAAATCGGGGATTACATCATCTAAGAAGTCACTCTTGCAACACGGGATCCGAACGCGGGTAAGCTGCAAACAAACTAGAAAAGACTGTATCAAATAACAACAATTACAGGAATGGGATCCTACCAAATCAAATATGAGTCCGGAAAAGAACTAAAGAATAGTTGGAACATTAGTCACCTGAAGAGATTCTACCTTTGAAAGAAGGCTGGTATGTTTTGTCTTCAGAAAACATTTATTATCGGCTACCTATATCTTTCCTTGGCAGGGATTGCTCATGAAACCAAGATCCCCTCATGAGGGATGGATACACATTGCACTCTTTTCATTGATAGTTTTGTCCCAATCAAATTTTCCTGACAAGGTTTTTAATGAGGAAACAATTCAATAGCACATCAGGCTTAAAATATCACATCCCGAAACCCGACCCCTTGGTAACTCACACTCGAGTTCCGAGGGGAGAAGATGGATCTATATATTCAAAAGGCGAGGTTTCTATAAGGATGGACTTGCCCAAACTGGGACTGCTGGCAGTCACTGCACTCGCCAGGTTTTCTTTTTTACAAACTTGTAAAACCCCAAGAGAGGGATCATGTATTCGTAGGAAGAGTCATCCATTCGTTCATATTGTGATTGAGTTATGTATTAAAACTGTTCAGGGCAAAACCAAACTCGGAATCCATACAACCCGGTAAAACCGCTTTAACCAACACGACACGACCATAGAGCCTCCACGCGTGCAAGTTCTTTGAACCTTTGTGCCTTTACATGGGGTTGAGACGTCTTCCCTATAAGAACTAAAAATAAAGTATCTTTCTTTATTTCTAAATTAGTTGTCTTAAATTCCAATTTTGTGCTAGCGTTCCCGGACGTGACATTCTAGGATTGGGTCAAGGGAAGATGACCTCAAACAGAAAATACAAAAATTACATAAGCATGCACCGATCGCCAAACCTTGGCTTAAACTACAAACGCTCGAATGTTAGCATAGTTCCGGTAGACGAGCGCATCGGTCATGCCCCGACAGTTAAGTGCAAATTAAAAAGCCAACAGATCATTATATGATCGCAATTGTTGCAAAAAACAAATTGCATGTCAAAGCATAAGACAGCAAAGCGAAGAGCAAACTAGTAGTTATCATTTGACAAAAAGAGCGTGAAATGCTCATACAAAAGAATTTCTTTTTTTAAAAGCATACGATCCCCCAAATATCCAGCAAAACAAGAACATAAAAGCTCAAAACTAAAAAAATAATGGGCACAGGGTCCCGAAAGTATCCATTGAACACCGTATGGCGCGCATGCCAAAATGGAAACAAACAACATTCACCATAGGGCATGCAAGTCCATCACAGAAACATTCATTAAAAAGGGCACACAAGCCCATCACGAAATCACTAGAGCTAAAAAAACAGGAATCAACCACCAATATTACTGTTGATCATCGCCACTGGAGGAGCCAACAAAAGCATATGAGGAGGGAGGTGTCTCTTTTCATAATTCATCCATGTCTGCCTCAGCCGCTTCCAAATCCACCTCTGCATCTATAAGGGTCTAAGGGACATCAATCGCTCACAAATCTACCTCTTGTAAGACCTCAAACTCGGTCTGGGGGATAGCATAGTCCCGAAGCAAGATATTTCATTGTTGTTCAGCCTCCTAGCAAAGCATAAGTTGTTGATTCTGGGCTCGAATCCAGGCACGGGAAGCCTCAAGGGCTTGCGCCCTTGCTCGAGCAGTATCACAATCAAGCTCAGTCTGGACCAACCTCTCCTCCATCAATTGGCGGGCCTTAGTCATAGTCCGGATGGACTCCTCCTGAATCGCCAATGCTTTCTTGGCCTCCTTCCACCTACCCTCCAAGGTGGTTCTTCATTCCAAAAATCTCAATGCTCAGATTGGATCTGGGAAATCTCATTCCGGAGGCGCCAGTTTTCCTTTGTCAACCTCTCCACGTCCTGAGAAGATGAATACATGTCTTTAAAAAACTCAATAATGGAGGAGACAGTGGCATACCCTTGAAAGAAGATATGATGGAATAAACTTAGCTCAGATACTCACTCTAAAGATAGATGGTGCGAGGAAAAAATACTCAAGTTACCTGAAGAAATATGTCCACAAGGTGGGCCAGAGATGCTTCCAAACTAGGGCCAAAACCAGCAGCGGGAGGAGGAACTGAAGGGCAAGCACTCATGTCACCACCTTATGTGCTCCTAGGCTATCCTTCACTGATTCTCAGCTCCCTCCAGCAGAGGGCACCCCTGCGTCCTTGGGTTCAATGTTTTCTCCTTCATCATATTTCATATAGAACATCCATTTTCCTCTCTCCAATCTTATTGAATCGATGATGCATTCTAAAATGTGAGCTAATTCCTGAGGATAAAGATCCAGTCTCATTTAATAGTGCCCATTTACAGAACTCTCTTTCCTCCTCAATAGCCCTAGCAATATGGTCCTAGTCCTCGTCTTTAGAAGGCATCTTCCTTGCAGAACCTCTGCGAGCTAGAAAACTTGAAGAAGAGAAAGGGGGAAAATGAGAACGTCGCTTTGAAATTTGACTAGTAGAGGATTCAATAAAGTGATAAGTAACTTAATGTGGCTCATCCCTCTCCACTTGTTGGCTGAAATAGACCTCCAAGACTGCTCAGCCCCATAGGTAGACTGTAGTAATCCCATCACCCAGCCAAAGATAATAGGTAAGGGTTCGGGCACTAGGCTGCTAAAAAAAGCAAACATATACTGTTAGAAGATAAATAGAATCAATACTAGAAGTTAACACATAGATTCTCACGGTAACTGTTTCATTACTCCGGTAGGGGACCAAGATAAACATTATGGAAGCGACAGGTATGACTCATCAGGAATTGATCACACCATTCCCGGTCGTGATCATCTTCAGTGTTGGTAATTAGGGCATGGGAGCCCCAAAAAGCCAATTTTATCATCCCTTCGCAAAGCACACAGAGGGCATAAAAGTGGATCAGGTGATCCAGAGTGAAAGGAATGTGGACAAGATCTGCAAAATATTTATCCAGCGAACTATTCTCTAGGTTTGAGGGGCTAACTGTCCTAGACATATGCTATATCAGCGACAAAAGGCCTCAATGATCTAGTAGACTGGAAGGTCAAATCTAATAGTGAAAGGGTATATGTAAATGAGTGACATCCCTGGGATGTGTTGTGTAATACTCGTAGCTACCCCCATTGAACCACAACTAATTGTGGGTATATTTGAATGGGTAGTCAACCTCCTTTGAACGTCTCCCAATGTGACCCTAACTTGGTAGGGCGTTACTTCCAAATGGTGGAAAGAGAAAAGCCATGGTAAGTAATAGATCTTAAGATGAACCCAATTTTTTATAAAATTCCTTCTTATTTCTTTCGTATTTCTTACAGGACTCCCGATAAGAAACTTGCTTCCTAGAAGGTACCCACTCACGCGACTGCCTTGACTAACATAGTCCTATCGGTCTCGAGTAGTCATAAACAAAGACCTAGGAGGGCACCCCTGAGATTTCTACAAGAAATGGCTCAAATTAAGGACCCGCCGCAGACTCGTGGAGGCTCGAAAAAAAGTACAGGCAGGGGTTGTCTACATCGACGATCAAGATGATAAAAGGAGGAAAGATGGTTATGTTGGAAATCCTTCGGCTGAGACCCCAAGAAAGAAGCGGCGGCTCCAGAGTATCATCCTTCCAAGGGTAGCTCTGTCCCTTCATCTGGCAAGGAGGTCTGGCGTCTGCCGCTGCACCCCATAAGTGTCAGAGTGCGAGTATGGAGGCTTCCCTCTCTCACCTAGCAGAGTTTATGTGTAAGACAAGAAGTAAGCTGATTTGAGAGTGATTTGTGAGGTAGACTCAATCTTTATATGTATTACATATTTTCTGTCATTGTTGGCCTACGGGGGTACGTTGTGTACTCATACTACACTTACATGCATCTTTATTTGGATGCAGATACAACTCTTTCTACCAGCTCTGGGCCTGGTGGTTGACGTCTGAGGCTATATCTTGGAGATTTTAGGGTGGGCCACATTGTTCCATCAGCAACCTTGAATCTCCATCTTATTTACTATCGTGTTCTTGTTTTCTTTCCAAGGCAGTTGTTATTTCATACTTAGTATTAATTGTATAGATTCTCTTGTACCGGATTAGATCAGATTTTGGGATGTAATAATTAGATGATTTCTGCATTTTCTATGACTTATTATCTATGGCAAACAATTTTAAGTATTATAATTATTTCGCTTTTACTTCTCAAATTGATTAAATAATTTCTGAATTGAGACAAGGTTTGAGAAATCGACCAACCAAAGTGTATTTGCATTCCTCGGCCACGATACCATAGTAATACTTTGCTTTAAAGATGATGGCCGACATCCCATTGTGAGTTGTATGCTTTGCAATTACCCTTTCCCTTTCATGGCGAATTGAATTCACATTTGAGAAAGATGGAGTTGTAACAGAGTTGGCATATATAAGAGATTTTTTAGGGCAACTCCATCGAATGGAGCGTGCCCTGAAATGATCGTTAAGAGCCGTTGAGGGAACTAAGAGATTAATTACACATTAACAAAGAGCTCTAGGTGGGCTAGAATCTTAAACAACAATGAATCTTAAATGATAATGAAAAAAAGACCAAAAGTAATACTACATAACATGAGGAACTAATAGGGCCTAACATGAAGCCATGCATGGAAATGATCATTATAATCTCAACAGAGAAAGTAAAGAAAATAGTACTCCCTCCATACCCACTTACTTGATATGGTTAAATTGGCCATAACAATTAAAAAAGGGAGGAAATATTTTTAAACATATGGTATGAAACAAACTTGATAATTATGTGACTATAAATTATCTTATTAAAAATAAAATGAAAATTTTAAAGTTACTATTTTTAAATATAGTAATATAATTTTCTAAACAGTTTTTTAAAAAAATAACACATAAATTGAGACATAAAAGGTATAAGAATCTTGTTATTGTACATTTATTAAAACCAACCACCCTTAGTTTATCATTTGGTTGAAGAGGATTCAACTAAGGGGCTGTTTTGGTTGATATTTTAAGAGGATTAATCTATATTATATTAAAAGCACGAAATGTCTTAGAAATATGAATATGTCCTTCGTTAAAAGACTTCTCAATAGATAAAATTGTCATTTACTATTTTTCTCATTAGATATATGTGTAATTATACATCAACACTGATAATATATATTTTTAGAAAAGTAAAACGACCTACATTATTTTTGGTATATTTCAAAACCAACTAAATTTTGTGTTGTTGAATCATTAAGGACATGCAATGCCTCACGATGGAAAAGAGCTGTACGTTGCAATTCCAATTTTGGAATCGGGTTGAGATTCTTGGTAAAGGACTTTGCTGAGATCATGTGTCCAATATTGAATTGGATTCAAATTCACAAACGGAACTTATAAGTTTAACCCAATCTATCTAGAATTGGATTGAACAATTGACGAGCAAAGTCCTTTAAGGACTTGGAAGTCACGTATAACCCATCTGAATGGGATTTGGATGATAGGAAAAGTTACATAGAAGTTTATTATGAGAAAAACACTATATTGAAAATGTGTGAATATTACACTAAATGTGAGAACAAAGTGGGTAAAACAAGGAAATGAGAAATGTAACAATAACAACAATATGTTAGAATCTGAAAATGAACAAAGTAAATTGGCTTGCTGAGTCGATTGGATGAACAATCTATCCATAAGATAATATTGCCCCGTATATCCTTTCAACGGTGTAATGACAACTTATCTTCAAAGATAAAACATCAATCAAACAAATGAGCAAAGGGAACTCAAGTGTTCGCTTAGGAAGAAAGATCTTTGAGTGTTTTGTGATTGCAAGAGAGGAAGAGAGGAAGACAATTTCAGAGAATTGTTAAGTGTAAGGTCTTTTGCAAATGAGCCCAAGGCTCCATTTTATAATGTAAAGAAGATGATCTTCCACATAGCCAAGTAATGGAAAATAAAGACCATATAATGGCCTTGAATGTGGAGTAATAATTCAGCCAAATAATGGCTGAATTCATGAGCCAAATAATGGAGAATTAATGCTCCAAAGTCAGCGCAAAAATCAGTTTTCGTTCATCTTCCAACAGTGTGAAACGTCCGCGGCGCCGAAACTTCAAAGAGTTTCGGGCGTCGCCGTCTCCGCGGCCCTGCAGGCTGACGTTGCGGTGCCGAAACTTCAGCGAGTTTCGAGCGTCGCCGTCGCCGCGGCGCCGAAACTTTAGAGAGTTTCGGGCGTTGCCGGCGCCGCGGTATTTTCAGACTCGTTTCATCTTTCACACATTTCACACGTCTTTCTTTTCATTTACCAACGTGAACCGTTGTTATTTGGCCAATAACCATCTATCATCTTACATCTCAAACAATTCGTTTACGTACCAATATCTCTTCCATTAAGGAAATTACGATCCTTGGCACTTTAAGGGAACGTGTGTGGAAATCATATTTCCGTCGTGCGGGGCCCCAATTGTTCGAGTCATAATTAATAAGATTAATTTTATTTCACGTTTAGTAAATTTCCAACAATCCCCTCTTGGAAGAGATTTTGGCGAACGCACATGGTGTCTTTCGAGCAATCACTCGGCGGATCGATGTTGCATCTAGAGAGATAGCCGTAGCTTTGAACCTTCCATAGTAGAATACCATCGGACATATTTACTGCGCGGTGAACGTGATATCTTGAACCGTCAGTGTTTAGTATATGCCAAGACAATGGTACCAACACAACACTTTTCCTACTCAATCTTTCTAATATTTTTGTCTGTCATGGGCCGTGGACACCCTTGGATTCTTAAGTGCATTTATCTAAGGCGTCCTGTCCTTGCACTTAAATAGGTGGTCTCCTACAAGGTATCCTGCAATACCCCGCTACACAAACGTTAGAAACCATTAAAAAAAATCCAAACCTAACCTCAAGTATTGAGGATCATTAAAGGTTTGAAAACTTATCTGCTACCCCTCTTACAGGTAGCACTTTATGTCTATCACGGGAACGACATTGGATTATGTTTCTTAAGAACAAATCATTATACAAAGTGCTCTTGCTTCCACCGAAGCGCTCAACTGAACCTTTACAGTTTAGTTTTCCCATTGAACATTATTCCTGGGATCTCCAGTATGTAAGGTTGGGTGTCCACTATATTGGTTCTTATTAATTGGGTTTTAAGCCCATTTCCCTAGACAAGCAGTACATCTGATCTCTGGTCATTCCCTTCGTCAAGGGATCTGCGATATTTTCCTTTGATTTTACGTAATCAATGGAAATAACACCTGAGGTGATCAGCTGCCTAACAGACTCATGTCTCCGTCGAATATGACGACACTTGCCGTTGTACATAGAACTTTGTGCCCTTTATAGAGCCGACTGACTATCACAGTGGATCATTACAGAAGACACGAGTTTATCCCAACATGGGAAATCCTCTAGAAAACCATGAAGCTACTCAGCTTCTTCTCCCGCTTTGTCTAAAGCGATAAATTCTGACTCCATCGTGGATCGGGCAATAAGTGTTTGTCGAGAGGATTTCCAAGACACAGCTCCACCACCTATTGTAAAAATGTATCCACTGGTGGACTTGATGTCTTCGCTATCAGATATCCAGTTTGCATCACTGTACCCCTCTAGTACAGTTGGATATCTTGAATAGTGTAACCCGAATTTTATTGTGAACTTCAGGAACCATAGTACCCTATTCAATGCTTTCCAGTGATCCTCACTTGGATTTCGGGTAAACCTAGCCAATTTATTGACTGCATAAGCGATATCTGGTCGAGTGCAGTTTGTGACATACATAAAACTCCCAATCACCTGTGCGTATCGCTCTTGGAGTACGGGTACACCAATATGCTTGTCAATCTTTTGACTTCTATCCAATGGTGTCGTACCGGTGAACTGTCGATCATCTCAAATTTCTTCAGCACATTTTTGATGTAGTGAGATTGAGACAAGACCAGTCCATTAGATGTCTTAGAGATCTTGATCCCCAAGATGACATATGTGACACCCATATATTTTATGTCAAAACATTGTTTTAACATGTTCTTAGTCTCTAGGATTATCCTAGGACTTCTACCAATGATCAACAAGTCATCTACATAAAGACATATCATGACGAACGAATTGGTATTTCATTTCATATAAACACATTTGTCACATTTATTAATGGTGAACCCTTTTGATAGTAGGGTACTGTCAAATTTCTCGTATCATTGTTTAGGGACCTGTTTCAGCCCATACAACGATTTGACAAGCCGACACATTTTTATCTCTTGTCTTGGAACCACATACCCCTCGGGTTGGTCCATATATATTTCTTCTTCCAAATCACCATTAGGAAGACAGTCTTAACATCCATTTGATGTATTTCAAGATCCCGCAAGACGGCAATAGCTATGAACATACGTATGAATGTCATTCTGGATACCGGAGCGTAGATGTCGAAGTAATCAAGGCTCTCTTTTTGGTGATAGCCCTTGACTACTAACCTTGCCTTGTACTTGTCAACAGATCCATCTGCCTTTAACTTCTGTTTAAGGATCCACTTATAACCCAGAGGTTTGTGTCCCAGGGGAAGTTCACCAACTCACAGGTGTGGTTATGCAGGATGGATTCTATCTCACTTTCTAAAGCTTCTTTCGAGAGAGGTGCTTCTGGAGTTGACAATGCTTCGGCGATTGTCCGTGGTTCGTCTTGAACCAAATAAGCTTCAAAGTCTGGACCGAAGGACTTGTCCTTCCGGGCCCTTTTGCTTCGCCTAGGATCCATCTCTGAATCTTCCAAGTCCTGAGAATCTGGAATACATGATTCCGGATAATCAACCACTTCATAATTCACTAGATCTGAACCGTTTGAACTTTGGTAGTTAGCGAATCCTAGATCCTCAAAGGTTTTCTCATAACTTCGTTTGCGAGAGGTTATGTTTTTTTCCTTATATGGGAACGTGTCTTCAAAGAACCACGCGTTCCTTGATTCCATGATCGTACCTTCATAAATATTCTGTACATCTGACTTATGCACTATGAAGCGATAAACACTACTGTTATTGACATATCCGATGAATATGCAATCCATAGTCTTAGGTCCAATCTTGACCTGTTTTGGCATAGGTACTTTTACCTTGGCCGGACAACCCCATACCTTCAAATATTTGTAGGTAGGTTTCTTTCCTTTCCATAACTCGTATGAAGTCTTGTCCTTACCTTTGTGTGGGACTCTATTAAGAACCTTATTTGCGGTAAGGATAGATTATCCTCACATGTGTTGGGGAAGGCCTGAATTGATGAATAAAACATTTATAATTTCCTTCAGTGTTCGGTTCTTGCGTTCAGCCATACCGTTTGATTGAGGTGAGTAAGGAGCCATCGTTTGATGAACTATACCCGACTGGGTACAAAATTCTTCAAAATGCGCTACATATTCTCCTCCTCTATCGCTACGGATTGTTTTAATCCGTCCGCTTAGTTGATTATCAGTTTCTGCTTTGTAGCGTTTGAATGCTTCAAAGGATTCATCTTTACTTTTTAGTAAGTAAAGGTAACAAAACCTTGTGTCATTATCTATGAAGGTCACAAAGTACTTGTTCCCCCCTCTTATTTGAGCAAACTTCAAATCACATATATCAGTGTGTATAAGTTCAAGAGGAGCGGTTTCCCTTTCGACGGATCTAAAGGGACTCTTGGAAAGTTTTGCCTCTATGCACACCTCACACTTATGTTGAGGGTTTATGTCGATAGACATCAATAATTTCAGCTTTACCAATCTTTGGATAAATTGATAGTTAACATATCCTAATCTATGATGCCATAAATCAGATGACTCAATCAAGTAAGTAGAAGACGTAATTTTATTGATAGTTGAAACATAAGGTATTACATGTGCAACATTAAACTTAAAGAGGCCTTCACAGACGAAGTCTCTTCCTACAAAAGTTCTGTTTTTAGTGATTACAAATTTATTGGCTTCTAACACTAGCCTAAAACCAGCATTAACCAACAAAGGTCCAGAAATCAGATTTCTATGAATTTCTGGGACGTGCATCACTTCCTTAAGGGTCATCTCCTTCCCGGACGTCATCTTTAGGATCATCTTTCTTACCCCGGCACCTCTGAAGAAGAATTGTTTCCCATGAACAACTTCTTATATGTGACTGGTGTATAAGTGGAGAAGGCTTCTTTATTGGAACATATGTGACGGGTGGCACCTGTGTCCAATCGCCACTGCATCAGATTCTCAACGAGGTTTGCTTTAAGAACCACCGCTGAGAACTCTTCGATCATATCGTCTACGAGCGTGTCTTCGACGATGTTAGTGTTGGCCTTCTCTTTATTCTCACGTTTGAGCTTGCGACAGTCTTTGGCCATATGACAACTATACCACAATGGTTACAATTTTCCTTGAACTTTTCAGTTGTTTGGGTCTTGCCTACCTTATGGAACTTCGCTTTTTTGATTTAGTTTCTTTTGACTTCCATTAGGTTCTCCTTAGCCTCAGCGAGTTGTTTTCCCTTTGGCATGGCCTTCTTATTGTCCTCCTGAATCTGGAGTTTGACAATAAGTTAGTCTAAGGTCATCTCCTTCATTTTGAGTTTCAAATAGTTCATAAACTCAGTCCACAAGGGAGGCAGCTTCTCGATTAATGCCCCAACCAAGAATTGATCGTTGGGCTTCAATCCTTCCAAATCCATGTGATGTAGAAGTATTTGAAATTCCTGGACTTGGGATGACACACTTTTGTTGTCCACCATCTGAATTTCAGGAACTTCCCAATGATGAACTTTTTACTACCCGCATCTTGGGTGTTGTATTTCTTCTGAAGTTTGTCCCATAACTGCTTGGCAGTTTCAACGGTACAGTATATCGTGTAGGAAGGATCATACAAACTGTTTAGAATATAGTTCCTACATATGAAATCGTTATGTTTCCATGCTTCGTAAACCATCTTCATGTCGTCAGCGACATAGTTACCTTGGCCCCCTCCCGTCAAATCATTTAACTGCGGGTACACGTCTTCCCCAACTAGTGGAGGGTATTCAGTTAGGAAACGTGACATTCCCATAACCGTCAGCAAAAACAACATCTTTTTCTGCCATCACTTAAAGTGAGCACCCATGAACTTTTCAGGACGCTCATGGTGAAAACCAGCGGGTGTAGGAGCAGTGACACCCCTTTGAGCAGTTGTAAAGGAGTTGGAAAAGCCTCTAACTAGAGCATGGATGTTCTGGATGCCTTGACCAGTAGTATAGGCACTATAAGTGTCCGGAGCAGCAGTGGATGCATTGGTTGTGCCAAAAATAGTGTTGACACTAGTTGTGCCAAAACTAGCAGTTTGGAAGACATTAGGAATGTCATAATCAGTGTAGACACTCGAAGTGCCAAAAGCAGTGGAGTTGAAGGCAGCGGTAGTGCCTTGGCAATGGTATTGGAGGCAGTGGGATTGCCTAGAACATCGGTGGGATTTTCATCGTTGAATTGATCTTGTCCAGTCATGTTGTTGTTGAGACAACGAATATTATCTTAATCTTGTGAGAACAAAGTGTGTAAAACAAGGAAATGAGAAATGTAACAACAACAACAATATGTTAGAATCTGGAAATGAACAAAGTAAATTGGTTTGCTGAGTCGATTGGATGAACAATCTATCCTTAAGATAATAGTGTCTCGTATATCATTTCAACGGTGTAATGACAACTTATCTCCCAAGATAAAACAACAATCAAACAAATGAGCAAAGGGAACTCAAGTGTTCGCTTAGGAAGAAAGATCTTTGAGTGTTTTGTGATTGCAAGAGGGGAAAACAATTTCAGAGATTTGTTAAGTGTAAGGTCTTTTGCAAATGAGCCCAAGGCTCCATTTTATATTGTAAAGAAGATGATCTTCCACATAACCAAGTAATGACCAATAAAGACCATATAATAGCCTTGAATGTGGAGTAATAATTCAGCTAAATAATGGCTGAATTCATGAGCCAAATAATGGAGAATTAATTCTTCAAAGTCAGCCCAAAAATCAATTTTCGTTCATCTTCCAACAGTCTGAAACGTCCGCACGACGCAGCCCTGCAGGCGCGCCAAACTTCAGAGTTTACGGCCGTTGCCGCGCGCCAAAACTTCAGAGTTTCGGTGTCACGGCCAAGGCATTTTCAGACTCGTTTCATCGTTCACACATTGCACACGTCTTCCTTTTCGTTTACCAACAAGAAACCATTGTTATTTGGCCAATAACCATCTATCATCTTACGTCTCAAACAATTCGTTACGTATCAATATCTCTTCCATTTAAGGAAATTACGATCTTTCGCACTTTAAGTGCACGTGTGTGGAAATCATGTTTCCCACGTGCGGGACCTAATTATTCGAGTCATAATTAATAGGATTAATTTTATTTCACATTTAGTAAATTTCCAATACTAAATCAATAGAGAAAATTTATTGACAAGAAAATTGTTTTTTTGTTCCCTTTATTATGCGTTGAGATTTTTGAGAAAAGTTTCAGCACAATATTTAAGACATATTGAAGACATATTTATTGGCTCAAGGCTTCAACAGGTTCGTCTCGCTATACTATTATCGCTCCAACTTTGAGAAAGTGAGCATAATCAATATATAGTTTATAATTCAATATCAATTTCATTCTTCTCTCAATGTAAGGAATTTAATTATAAGATTTTATTTTCTGATAGTGATTCCATGTAGGAGTACTTTGCTCGACTATTTTGGAAACTCGACCAAAGTTTTCTTTTATTTTGTTTATTGTTTTCTAAATGTATTTATGTTTACAATAGCAATCGCGAAAATCTCTCCAAAAAAATTTAAAAGTTTTTGTATTTTACCATATCAATCATTACAATGATTTTTCCTTCTTCTATATAATTTTTAATAATAATATATACTTGCTCTTTCTTATAAATAATTTATTAAAGATTAACGGGTAAGGCACGTACATAGAAAGATTTTAGTTCATAAATCAGAATGAAATTCAATCCTAATCATTTTTTTATTCCATATTTTATGAGCAAAGAAAGTGACCTAGGGCTCTTGATTTTTATTATGATAGTAATTGTTAAGGATGATTAGGATCATATCTTCCTAATTATCCTTCATCATCTCAATCATTAAGGAAAATCATCTCATTCATGTACCATCATTAAGGAAAATATTGTGTAATTATATAGGATAAGATGATTAGTTAATTACTAGGATAATAGATTGATATTATAGGCTTGTATATATATATTGTATACTTGGGATGATCAATGGAATGAATTCTTTCATGATATTAAGAGCCACAAAATAACTCCATTTTGCCCCCAAACCGGTTTTCTCACCTCAACGGAAAAAAAAAACATAAACCACTCTTTTTCCTCCGAAAACCACTTAAACTTAGGGTTACATTTCTAAACCTCCGACATATTACTCACACCCTAATCCCAATACCACATTTTTGGCTCTCTCCTTCTTCCTCCACACAACTCATTTCGCCGCTAAACCACTAACGGTTTAGGATTTCTCGGAAAACTACCAACCAAACCTATTGCACTTCTTCTATTATTTTCGTGAGAAATAATGGCCAACAATTAAAAATTACATCTCGCTCTTGCCGTCAATAACATCAAGAACTTTATTCCAATTACCCTTGAGATGGAAAATGCGCAATATTCCTCCTGGGCGGAGTTATTCAAAATTCATTGCCGGGCATATGAAGTTATACACCATATTCTTCTTTTCTTGTCTTCATCGGACACCACAACTGTTGAAACAAAATGTATGGTCTCGCTTAGATGTTATAGTCCTTCAATGGATTTACAACACTATATCTAATGATCTATTACATACCATTCTAGAACCGGAATCTACGGCTCAACAAGCTTGGGAGCGGTTGAAAAATAATTTTCAAGATAATAAAATGTCTCGGGCCGTATATCTTGAAAATCAATTCTCCAACGTAAAATTGGACGACTTTGCAAATGTTTTCGCTTTTTTTCAAGAATTGAAAATGCTTACCAACCAACTATCCAACGTTGGTGCTCCAATTTCGAATCAAAGGTTGATACTCTAATTAATCATGGGTTTGAATGAACAATATGATGGTGTGGCAACGTTCATTCAATAAAGTAATCTGTTACCACCTTTTTATGAGGTCCGTTCGCGGTTGATTCTTGAAGAAACCTGAAAGACTAAACAACTAGTGATGGCGGCAACCAACGCCGACACCTCCCTTGTTTATACTAACACGACGGAGGAGGTTTTTGAACCTCAAAATTCTGGTCCCACATACTGTAACCATAAAGGCCAAAAATGGGTCACAACTGCAACAATAATAAAGGGAAAATAATGGTGGAAAAGTGAGGGGCCGGGGTGCCAGAAACTTTTCCGGTGGTGGGGTTGTCCTCTAGCAGATTTGGCAGCGACAGCAGCAGGAGCAGTGGGCCCAGCAGTTCCTACAACAATTGGCCTAGTAGGCCCATTTTCCAATGAACCAGTAGACCAGGCCTAACATCCCAAACAAGGTAGCCAGAATTTTGGGGACCCGTCTGCCACAAGCTTATACGGCTCATGGCCCATCGATGTCATGTTATATCCCACGGACATCGAACACGCCATGAATAATATGAGTCTTAATGTTCCCGATGATGCATGATACATGATCCGGGGCCACGTCTCACATGACGACATCCCAAGGTAATCTCTCATCTTATTTTAATATGAGCACTAACAAAAATATTATTGTTGCCAGTGGACAGGAAATTCCGATTCGTGGTATTGGACAAACAAATCTACCACCAACACACCCACCCCTACGCCCCCAAACTTATTAAAAATTTGATATTTGTGCATCATTTTACCACTGATAACAATGTTTCTGTGAATTTTGATCCGTTTGGGTTTTCTTGAAGAATTTTCATACAGGGAAGCCACTAATGAGATGTAATAGCACTGGGGATTTGTATCATATCACTGATCCCCCAACAAACAAGTCAACTCTCCATCGACCTTTGCTGATATTTCCCCTGATTTATGGCACAACTGTTTGGGTTACCCGGGTGCACCAGTATTGGACTACCTGAAAAAACATAATTTTATTGCTTATAATCGAAATGTGGACTCACATGTTTGCCATTTTATTTTTTAGGAAAGCATGTTAAATTTTCTTTTTCCTTATCGACTACACAAACTCTTAAACCATTTGATATTATGCATTGTGATGTGTGGACGTCCCTGATTTTAAGTTCGGCGGGTCATAAGTATTATATGCTTATCTTGGATGATTATACATTTTTTTATGGACATGTCCCATTGGAAAAAAATTTAAGTCCCCGTTATTTTTAAGTAATTTAGTATTTTCATCCAAACACATTTTGAGAGATCCATAAAATATATTCAATGTGGTAATGAGAGAGAATTCATAAACAATACTTTCATCGAATTTTGTCAACAAAATGGGGTGTCATTACATCTCTCATGTCCATATACCTCTCCTCAAAATGGAAAAGCCAAACGAAAAATCTGAACAGTCAATAATATGATTCGACACTACTTGCACACTCATCCACGCCACCATCTTTTTGGCATCATGCTATTCAAATGGCCACCTACCTTTTGAACATTCTTTCCTTTAATTAACTATCCAATAGATCACCCTACCTAAATATTGTACCATCGCATTCCCTCAAACAAACATTTAAGGATTTTGGGTGTTTATGTTATTCCTTGTTCCCATCCACAACCATAACAAGCTGTTGAGTGTATTTTGATACACTCTTTTGAGTATTTTTTAATTAGTATTTTACTCGTTTTTTTTGTGTTTAGTATAGTATTAGGTTTATTTTTCTTTCTTTTGATTCACATCGATCATAAAGGAGAAAGTACAGAATTAAGAATGAAATGAATCTAATTGAGATGAAATTGCACACTAAAAGGCCAAGAAATGAAGCCTAAGAAGTCCCGGGAAGCACGAAAGAAATCTGACGAAGTCCGGACGAGAAAATGACGAAAAATTGAAAAAACCAAAAAAAGGACGCCACCGGCGTCGCGACGCCAGCCAGCAGCGTCGTGGCGCCCAAACTCCTATGTGGTCTGATTTTCTCTTGGCGGAGGCGCCGCCAGCCAGCAGGGCCATAGCGCCGAGGCAGAATTTCACGAAACTGGGCCGAATTTGATAGGGTTTTTAGGGTTTGAAATGTAATTTTTCTCAGATATAAAAACCCTAAACCCTCACATTATTTCAGATCATATTTTGGAGAGGCAAGAATTGGAGGCAAACACAAAATTGGAGACAACTTTGTTCAAGTGCTTTTCTTTTCTTTATTTTATTTCAGTCTATGTTGGATATTAATTTAGTTCTTAGCATGACAATGTCTAGGAGCTAATTTCTTTATTAGGGATTTCCTTCGAATTAACTTCAAACCCTTTTCATGAATTAATGCATAGTTCTTGATTTCTTCTTCAATTGTTAAGATCTATTCAACTTATTATGATTGTATGATAATTAACTGATCACTAATTGTAATAACTTATATGATTTCAAATCAAGATCTGAAAAGGGAGATTTTATTATGCTATAGTTGTTTATACATAGGTTAAAATCATGGACGAAAGTACCCCGATACTTGTGTAGTATTTAAGGTTATTGCTCTTAATCCTCCTGTGTGGTAAAATCTATCATAAAAATATAGAAGGTTTCTGCATAAGGTTGAATTTTTATATGTCCTAACCGAAATATAGAACATGTTCGTTAGCCTGCTATCTTAATAAGAAGAAGAATCATTAGCATTGCATTAACACGTGAAAGAATGGATAGTTGAGGAGATTGGAAGTCCTATTTCCTTCATAACTATTTAAAACCCAAAGTATTATCATTCTTAGTTAATTTTCTGCATATCACTTTAATTATAGTTCTTAGTTATAAAACCAAATAAAATAACGTTAGCCAAATATATACCATAGATTAGATATTCGGTACTTGTTAAACCAGTCTCTGTGGACGATAACTCGATCTTACAGATCTTTATTACTTGAACGATACGTACACTTGCGTAAGCATCTAGAAATATCGCGACACAAGCTCCAACCCCGGTCCACCCTTTATGTTTTTTGGGATATCCACAAAATCATTGGGGTTACAAGTGTTACGATATGTCTAAGGGGAGAATTATCTTATCTCGTCATGTTGTGTTCGATAAGTCCACCTTTCTGTTTAATGCATCTCAAGTGACATCCCTACCATCATATGAATTTTTTGATGTAGGACTACATCCCATTGTAATCCACCATTTAAATACAACAACCGAAAGTGTGACGGTTGGGCTAGTCCAACCACTGCAGGCCCAACAAATCCACGACACTGGGGCACATGGGAGTCCACTGCCCGTTCTTCGGCCCAGTCAGGTTCACGGTCAAAATACCTAGCCCAACTGCCTTCCCCAAGCAGTCCGCCAGGACCAGTAATACAACCCTCTATTCGACCCAATCCCATTTTCCCCCTTGGTCCATTCCATCACCCACACAACCCGTGACCCAGCCCACTGTCCAGGACACACATCAAAATATTTAAATTTATGCCATGGATGGAATTTGTTGCCATAAATAATATTTTAATCTAACTACTTTGGTCCAACTATCTCCACTACCAAAAATCCTAAAGCAGCCCTATCCGACTCGAATTGAAAAGTTGTCACGCTAGACAAAATTGATGTTCTTATTAAAAATAAGATGTCGAAATTAGTGCTTCGTCCATCTAATGTGAACATCATACGATCTATGTGGGTTTTGTGTCATAAAAAGAATTATGATGGTTCTTTTGCGAGACATAAGACTCGTTTTGTAGGTGATGGCAGGTCACAACAAGTTGGTGCGGATTGCGGTGAAACATTCATTCTGATAGTCAAGCCAGCTACTATTAGGAATGTTCTAAGTCCGGCTCTATCCAAATCATAGACCATACATCTGTTGGATGTCAAGAATGCATTTGTACATGATCACCTACAGAAAACAATGTACATGCACCAATCGTTGGGTTTCCGAGATCCTACCTATCCAGATTATGTTTGCTTGTTAAAAAATCTCTATATGGTTTGAAACAGGCACCCAGTGCATGATATAACAGGTTTGAACGGTTCTGGCCTGTAAGCATTGAGGCCGTTTGGGATTTCTGAGCAAGAAATTGGGTGTGCTCCAGTGTTTACAGTGGTATTTATTTATGAATGGTTTTTTGAGTACTTAATCATTCTTGGACTTTTGATGGGGTTAAACGTAGTGGTATGTTAAAGTTGTCCCACCATCTTATTTTAAACCTTCTTCGAATTTTCGAAGTTCTATTATCAGAGTAATTTATAAACCATGCGAATACCCACGACAGATGAAATCTGATATGAAATAGATTTAAGGGCATGAGTTTTTTTCTTTGTCTGTAGGTTTATAGAGGAATTTAAAGATGTTAAATAATTGAATAATTTGGGGTTTTAAAATATCTAAGGTGGATCTAAATTGTTCCCACCATGAATTCTACCATGTTGGAAATTGGGATGGAATGCATGAGGTATCAAATAAAAGAGCCATGTCTGAGCTCGCTTGACATTTTGAACAAAAATGAATTAAATCAAACTTGTTGGTAATCCCAGTAATTAAATGAAACATCAAAAAATGGGGTATTTTTTACGTATCAGAAAAATTAAGGAATTGAGAGAGGTCATTTCCCCAATCACTTGGGGAAATCACTCTAACTATTTTGCAAGTAGAGTATGAGGGATCTTTGTTATTTTTATAAAAATCATTTTTTATTATGGCTGATCTTGATACTTCTAGGATATTCTGGTAAAAATAGGGAATTTTAAAAATATCTCATGGTTTATAGAACCATCCTAGTCCAAAATATTTTTGAATTGCCAAAAAGGGTCTTTATCAAAAAATCCCTTTTCAATAGTCATAATATTTTGAAATAAGTGTTAATTTAAGAAATATATTTGAGAAATGGTTTTTGAAGATTCTCCTTTCTCTAATTTAACAAAACTTTGAGATGGTTTAACCTCTCTTGAACTCCGGATAATTCCCTGTTTAGGAATATGTAATTGCATCAATGCCTTATGTAGTTCTCGAGATTTGACAAGAAGTTGTAAAAGATTTTCAGTAGTTTTTTTCTTCTCCTGAGCGGGATCTTTACGCAAAAACATCGCACAGTCTATGCCTAAAACACCAGAACATCCCGCTCAGAAGAACTCCTAGATAACTAATTAATTATAAACCTTTAAATACAACCCTGAAATGGATTAGATATCCAATCCCAAATAAAAAAAAATTATTACAAAAATTTCATTCTCCTTTAATATTCTCAAAGTTTGATATGAAATCTGATTGTTGGCAAATTCAAATTTCGACGAAGATCGTTACAAAATCGCTTTTACGGTCCCCTTTGGATAATTTGAGTGGAATGTAATGTCTTTTGGTCTAAAAATGCCCCTTCAGAATTCCAGCGAATAATGAATGATATCTTCAATGAGTATTATAAATTATGTGTAGTTTATATTGATGATATCTTAATCTTCTAAAATTCTATAGAAGAACATGTCAAACATCTTAAAACCTTTCTTTATGTTACAAAGAAAAATGGTTTAGTAGTTTTCAAATAAAAATGAGTCTATTTCAAATTAGGATAAAATTTCTAGGATATTATATATTCCAGGGTAAGATCGCCCTTATATATATATATATATATATATATTAGCTATATGTGGATAGAACAAAACTCCGGATCCATATATATATTATTTTAGGCGGGTATAATTCGAAATAAGAATACATGTGTTAGCTATATGTGGATAGAAATAACAAAACGATAATGTTACGCTCATTTTTTTTAGACTTAAAACACTTCTCTTTTCTAAATTATACTAAGGTATACAGAACAAACCTAACATCTAACATGAAATAATCACTATATTGTAACCCATAATTCAATAACAACAACAATATATCCAGTGAAATCCACAATATGAGGTCTGGGAATGATAGAGTGTACGCATACCTTACCCCTATCAAGGTAGGAAGACTATTTCCGAAAGACCTTCGGCTCATGAGAAACCATAGAAAGAGATCAGATACCGACAAGAAATTCAAAACAATATAAAAATGAAAATAACGAAAATAACTAAGCCAAGGTAAAGCCGTTTGAAAAAAGAACAGTAGCTAATTCCTAATCCCTAATTCCTACCTACATTACAATTCTTGCATAACTAATCGTGCATTATTTATCAGTACATAATTAATTTCTACATTACTAATTTTTGTATATATAACTAATCCTTATGTAACTTATCTTTGAACAAAATGACCCCTAAAGATATATTTGGTTTGAGTATAGAAAGAATTAATCCCATCATAAAATCTTGCATACAATATTTTGTTTTAAGTATATGAATAATTAATCTTAACATAATTTTTTTTGCATAGGATAATACAACGTTGTCTGACAATACTAAATAATATTCATATTAAATTATGCGAGAATCTATGTACTATATTTGCGAAATAAAATACAGAATAAAAACAATGCATTAGTAATACACGGATTAAACTATTTAAAGATATAAAAATATCCTCTTATAGTAATTAATTCATGGATAACTTTTTTTTCTTTAGTATTAATCGATCCATTATGATGCATTCCTTATTAATAACAGAATAACAATTCCTTCATTATTAACCTAAGAATAAACAACTGTTGCATTACCAATGTGCATAAACATTTCATACAGATGCGAAATCCCTCGCCCACAGGGCTCCCGTCCCCTCGGTCCGACAGAGATTGGTGAAGGAGGTAAATCATGGTGACTCAGCGGTTCACTAGGTGGAAGACACAGTGTCTGGTGCACACAAGGAGCCATCCCCCGCAAAGGAGGAATGAAACTCCCACACTGCGGCTGTCAGGACTCGAACCTGCCTACTTGGAGCAATTTACCCTGGAACCAACTGAGCTATGCCCATGCGGGCCACATTTCATACATTACTAATCTCTAAGTAACTTGCTTCTAACCAAATGACCCTCAAGTGGTTGAGTTACGAGATAATTTTTTTTTATATATCAAATGACGCGATCTGATTGCACGTTTGTAACATAACGGGTCAATAACGTTTAAGTCGAATGAATTCCGCAACACATTCTGCCAATAACATCTTTCTCTCTGTATGAAATATCCTTCATCACATTGTAGAGGGCATATATCCTTTTAAAGTAAAAAAAAACTAGATCTGATTGTGCATTGGTAACATAAACATGCCAATAACGTCTAATTATAAGTCAACTCAATGAATGCCACACTGCATGTTCTTCCAATAAATCGTATCGCCTTCTTAATTGTTTGCATATGATCTGCATTAATCACGAAGCTGGATGGAATCGTCAACAATCAGCCATGTTTGATACTGCAAGATTAAGTTGGAGATTTTTTTTCTTCAAAATAATATTATACAGCAAAACTAACGCACCTGTGGTGGGTGATCAGTTGGGAATTGATTTAAATTAAGATGTTAGTTTGAGTAGTTTCAAACACGATAAATGTGTCATGTCATACAGATAGTTTAGACTTGTCAATGTATACAAATAAAATATTGAGTGGTGTGTGTGTGTGTTTTTTTTTTTTTTTTTGACGAAGGAACCCGCAGCCGCTACTCTTTCGAGTGCATTGCAGAAACCCCGGCCGACGCAATACCGCAAACCACGCCACCGATTAACCACACTTGGCAAGCCATGTGTGCATCAACCAAGAAGATTTATGTAGGATCGAACTCGCGACTCATGGCCCGCTTTCATCGCTACACCAACTTAGCTATCCTTGCGGGTCGAGTGGTGTGTGTTTTGATCCTTGATCAGCCAGTTGCTCTTTTATGACAAAAATAGATTCGTGAGAATATTGTTTCACATACATATCGTTGACATTGCCTGATTCTAAATATAATTCCATTATACTACTGTTGGCTAAATTTTTTGAATAGTCTGAACTAAATTTATTATGCACTAGTAATTTCCAAATGAAGGGAATTATAGTTAGTTACATAAAAATCTGCACAGTTAATAATTAAATGAGGTCCCAAAAGATCAGGGGTTCCAACTTCTCTCTCTTCTATTATAATTCCCTAAACCTCCATTCCAATTCTTCATACTTTTTAATCCTACATGTGTTATATTATTTTTTGGATTTTTTCATTTTACTCTAACAAAAACAATTAATAATATATATATTAAGAATGGATCTTGGGCCTAACTCAACCCCTAAAGCTAGCTTGTAGGGTGAAGATTGTCCAAGTCCATATAAAGAGTCCATGTTCTCATTCCATTATATATATACTTGGATTATCTTTTAATGGTATAAACATAGTATAAATAATATCTTTGCTGACATGATTATAATTTATATACAATATTGACATTTTTATTTATGTTTAAGATATAAAATATTTATATCAGAACTGTATCATAATTCTGGAAAGCTTAAAGAAAAAACATGTCCATATATATGGTATATGTGTATTAAAATAATATATACTATTACTAAATATTTAAACATTCAATCTTAAAAATAATAAATCAAAAAAATTATAAATTAATCAAATTTGTACATAAAAAATAATATGTGTATTATTATCCGAAAAGAAAAGAGGAAGGGGTATAATTCTTGGTGAGACAATTAAGGAACGGATGCTTTAGGATTATTAAGCTGCGGGATTTTCGGCAAATGATGAGGATTTCCGTTTTGGGTGGATCTCGTAGCAGAAATTTTTGTTGACCATCAATTGATATATTAAATTTTGTTACTATACTTACTGCTGTTATCGGTCCGGACCGGTCCGGGTATCCACTTATCGGAACCGGTCCGATAAGCTTACAGGTCCGGACCGGTTTCGGACAGATAAGGTTTCGGTTCTGGAACGAGATCCGGTTCCGGACCGGTAAGAATTTTCCGGGTCGGGCCGATTTTTTTTAAAATTAAATTTCCAATACTGAAATTGACATTCTCGGACATATTACCATGAAATTTTTACGTTGAAATATATTGTATAGCGCGAGATATTTAGATTTGAAAATGGACAATTGGTAACAATTTGGGGTAAAAGTGAAATTGATTGGCAAGACGGATGTTTTTTGAGAAATTGGCTGCTCCAAACTGCTTTGGCTGTTTGTCCGGCCCTATCTCGAAAAAATACGCGAAATCAAAAAAACATTAGGTCAAACGGATATCCGAGCGCAAAGTTATGATCATTTAAAGTTTCATTAATTTACAACTAATTAGAGCTGGGAGGGGACCGGCCGGGGCTTCTTGGGGGTAATGGAGGGGGACTGGGGTGGGGGTTGGGGTGTTACCGGGTATTTTACCGGGTTACCGGTCCGGCTCCTTATCGGTCCGGGTATTTTTTTGGTACTCGTATCCGGACCGTTAAGGTTTCGGTCCGAGTATCGATCCGGGTTTACCGGTCCGGTTCTCGGGTAATTACCGGGAGTATCCGGACCGCTAACAGCCCTAACTATAGCCCTAACTATACCTGAGCAGATTTTTAATTTTTTTAGTATACTTTCGATTATTTCACCATTGAAGAACATAGTTTCAAGACTTGAGGTTATAGATATTGATATTGGGAGTATTTCAACAAAAAAAAGGTGCACAAATATTAAAAAAAGTGACGAATTTGAAGAAGATATCACCGTAATTTCGATTATTCCACGAATAATTAATATAAATTCGCTGAAATCTTTATTTGAATCAACTTTGTTTTTATCCTTGTTACGGTTAAGGTTTCCTTCCCCAGAAAAAAACTGGGATGAGCCTGGCATCGCACAACAACCACGTGCTCTTTCATACCATGCACATTGATGGAAAAATTTACCTTCATCTTTGAACGAAGGGGAAATAATTCATTTATACGGCTCAATCATCTAGTTTGTAGCCGATGTAGCACATTGTATCATGGATGTATAGATAATTATTTGTTTTGTATAGCTATATGGCTCACATCTAGTTTGCAACCAATGTTCCACTATATCATTGGTGTATAGATAATATATATTCTGTATAGCTATATAAACATTACATATACGTTGGTTGCCTGTAATTTATATGCTTTGTATAATCATGAGATAAACACTGTATAACTAAGTATAACAATGGATCTACACTATTTCTACAATACATATGGAAACAATTCATCCAAGAAAGAGTTACAAAATGAATAGCTCGTGCACTGCCATTTTTCTTAACGTTCCTTCATAGTTAGAGTCTTAACAAGCTTCAAATTAAAACTGTAATCTGGGTGATTTTGTTATGTAGTACTAAGATCACTTTCGTGACGCACCAATTTCTTGGCAAAATGTGTTCTACCCATAGACCCATGATCATTATTATTTTGTCCCTCCATATCCACATTCAATCATTTATCTTCTTTCAGACACTGCTACCATATTCTTATTTTGCCTCGACCATCATTATATCATCAATATAATCCAACATCTTACCCTTATAAAGATGTGCTAGGCCATAAGATGACTGAAATTAAACCCAACGTCTTATCATCATGAGATACCAGGACTCAAATTCATTGTCTTAAAACCTCTTTAGAAATATTTCTAATTTAAAACATAGAATATTTGTCTAACATATCTTCATCAATAATCATAACGAACCTTTTCACACTATTGCTGTTTCAGGAACAATAGGGCAAAAATTTAGAGAACGCCCTCGGCCATCCTTAGCCATTCATTAATGATATAAAATTAATAATACAATTCATTTTCAGAACAATTCATTAATGATATACAATTCTTTAAGAACAAAATCAAATACATAATGAACCAATTAGATTTTTACAGTTTCAATAAACCAAACGAAGTCAATACTATCGATATAGAAAGAAAAAAACCTACCTGCAGCCTCAGTAAACGAAAAAACCGCTAAACCTAATATCCTTAAAATCCAAAACCCTAACGGCCACTAATGGCCACAACGGCAGGTGTTGCTCCACCTTTACCGTATCAAACAAACCTCAATACACCAATATCACATCCCATCGGACCTAGTTTACAATCTGATCGCAGACATATGCAGGTTTCTTAAAGCCAATTGTGACTCTTAATCAAACAATCGGTACCCATGAAGCCAGTGACATTTATTAATGGTGAGCCTCATGTCGTTTGGAAGTCTTCAAAAGTCAACTAGTTAATAATTTAGCAAAATCATTGTTAATGTTGAGTTTGGTGTTGTGACATTTTGTCCAACATATCATTTTTAGTACTTAGTCAAAGTTAAGAAATGTTGGAATAAATGTCACAACATTCGGACCAATATTTCTATGACTAACAGTTTTGCCTTACTTCACGGACTGAAGAAAAAATTTCGTGGAAATTTTACCATGATGAAAAAGATACTTGGCAAAGTGATTAGGAGCTGATGAAAAACGTGGAAAGAACAAATCAAAGCTATTGCTATGCTTGGGGAACAAGTCTAAGATGCTAGAGGATTTTGTTTCATGCTCGGCTTCCCTCAACCTCTACAACAAGTCGATTAGTTTTTCAAGAAAGACTCTCTACTATAAATAGAGAGGAAAGAAGAGTGAATCGATATCCAGAATCAGATTGCAAAAATATCAAGAAAGCTCTCGAGAATTCATCTCAGAAAACTGGATCGCAAGTGTTTTCTGAGCGTGTCGACAACATTTTGTCCAACATTATATTTGATGCTTTAATTCTAGATTTGTTCTTTATTGAAAAAATTATAATGAGATGTTGTCTATGTCTATTTAGGTATTTTTTCAGGCAGAAGTCATCTGTGACTTCAACTTTTTAATTCCTTTTATTTTGTTTTGTAAAATTGTAAAAGAAGAAATTTATTCAATTGTATATAAATATATATACAATACTTTCGGTTACTGACCGTCATAGGTTATATAATCAATATAACCTATGTAAATATTAAACTTTTATGTTCTTTATTTCCGCTGCAATTTACTCTTCAAAGGATTTTCTGTTTTATCGAAGTGTTGTCACGTGTGACTGATAACATTGTTGCCGACATTTGCAAACTGTATTGACATTCGATTTGTTTTTACTTTTAGTTTATTTTTATTTTCATAGCATACCCCGGGACCCATCAAGTGGTATCAGAGCCAACAGTTAACACAATAAGTGATTGATCCTATTATTCAAAGCTATGAATTCGGCTAATCCAAATATTGGTAGACTTCTCATTTTAGATAGTACAAAATATGCCTATTGGAAGATTCGTCTACGTTCTCACATCAAATCAATTGATGTTAGTGTATGGAGATCAATAACCAATGGGTATGTTGTTTCAATATTGCCGTCGGATGAGGAAGGTGACATTCTTATTAAACCAGAATCCAAATAGACGGCGGAAGAAACCAATAATGCTAGCTTTAACGAAAAGGCCCTACATGCAATTTTTTGATGGGTTGATCTTTACATGTTCAAACTCATTCAAAACTTCCCAATTGCTAAGGATGCATGAGATACTTTACAAACTCATTGTGAAGGTAGCTCAAGTGTTCGTCAGTCTAAGCTACGCATGCTCATGAGCAAATATTAATATTTAAGGATGGAAGAATCTTATATTTTTGAAAAGTTAATTGGCATCTCTAATGAATGTCAAGTGTTTGGTGAACCATTAACCAACACTCAACTTGTTTAAAAGGCTCTTCGTTCTCTTCCTGAAAAGTTCAATTTAAAGATTTGTGCTATTGAAGAGCTCACAATCTTGCTACTATGGACCTTCATACCTTGATGAGCATTCTCAAAACCTATGAGATGAACATTGAGAATCAAAGGAAACTATATAAGAGCAAGAATGTGGCACTTCAAGCTCAATCCTCGAAGAATCAAATCAAAGAAGTGGATGAGAATCTTGAAGAACTTGGTGAATGTGCTAATGTTGTCTTACTCACTTGAAAATACAATTCGATGGTGAGGAAGTTCAATTATGAGAGAAATAAATCTAAATCTGAACAACCTCAAAACCAAGGATTCAATCAAAAGTCTATCAAGGTCCTTCCAAGTACTAAAAAGGAAGTCTATTAAGAAGAACCAATTCAGATCATACCAAATTTGATCCCAAACAACTAGAGTATGTGCAATGTTATGCATGCTCAGGTTGCAGTCATTATGCTAATGAATGTGCAAACACTCTTAGGAAATTTGATTAAAATATGTGGGTCTCGCTTAGTGACAATGAAGGAGAAAAGAAAGGAGATCAAGAAGTTGAATCACAAGCAATGCTGGCCAGTGTTTACAAACAATCTTTGTTTAATAATGAAGATTTCATCTGTAATGTTATCTCAGATGTCACGACATTCCAGGCAATATCTGTAACAACATCTGCATCTCCAGAAACATCTAAAAAGTACATATTCTCTAACTATCCTGATGTAAATTGCTTTAGTTGTTTATTTCTAGTGGTGAGGATGAGTGTATGAATCAAGTTGAAAGCAACGATGACATGATTTATGAATTACAAAGTTTGTAAAGGCTTAATTATAGAATCCAAGCAACTTGACACAAATGTAAAATCTTTAACTCGTGAGAATATAGACTTAAAAGGCACAATAGCCCGACTAGAGGTTGCACTTACCCAAAATGATACTGAATTTGGTAAGATTCTTGCAAAATTGAATTTAGCCTAAGCAATATTATGTAAGCTTAACTCATGGACTTATTAATTGAATGAGATACTTAGCTTTTGTAAACCTTCACATGCAGGTATTGGGTACGAAAACTCTCTTAAAACTATATGCTCTAGTTTGTTTGACAAAATGAGAAATTATGCTTTGTAAAAGAAAGAGGAATAGATAATAGGTTCTCATATATGTCAAAGAATATGAAGTTTGTGTGCCATCACAGTAACTCCCCTAGACACTTAAAACCATATTGTTTCAAACTTCAAGATTCTATGAGCAAAATGTTGCCTAAAAGAATGTCCAACATCTCGGACAACATTCGAGGCAACATTTCTGAGTCGAATGGTAAAAAATGTTTTAAAAGAGTTTGGATTTTCAAAATGGATATAACTTGTAATTTACGATAAATGCTTTAAGAACTAACATTACAGGTTCTTGGTACGTTGATAGTGGATGTTCTCGCCACATAACAGGTAGATAGGAGTTTCTAAAGAACTATGAGTCATTCAATGGAGGTAACGTAACTTACGGAGGTGGCAGTAAAAGCAAAAATAATTGGAAAAAGAATCATGGATGTTCTTGGATTTCCGTCTTTAAGAAATGTCTTATACGTTGAAGGTTTAATGACTAATTTGATTAGTATTAGTCAATTGTGTGATGACAATCTTGAGGTAAACTTTAATAAGAATGCATGTAAAGTTACGAATGAAGCTAATGAATGTGTCATGTCATGTACTAGAACAAGTGATAATTGTTATCTTATTGCAAGACAAGAAACATGCAATAATGTCAAGATAGACGATACAACACTATGACATCAAAAGTTGAGGCATGTCAACTATCGCAATATGAAAAAATTGGTCTCATATGAAGCGGTTAGAGGCTTACTCAACCTTAGCCAAAAAGGTAAACCAGTTTGTGCAGATTGTCTATAAGGTAAGAAAACTCGTGTTTCCCATAATGTTGTCCAGAATGACGGACAACATTCAGGTATGTCTCACTGTTTTTAATTAATGCACATGGATCTTATGGGTCCAATTGAGGTGGACAATAGATGATTTTTCTAGATACTCTTGGATATAATTTTTGAAAGAAAAATCACAAACTTTTGACATGTTTAAAATTTTGCACTCTAGAATTAGGAACTTGTTCTATTCTCTTATTTTTCGCATTAGATCCAGTCGTGAAAATGAATTTAAAAATAGCTCCTTCATAAACTCTTATGAGAAAAAGAGAATTTTCCATGAGTTTTCTACTCCCAAAACTCCCCAACAGAATGGGATAGCAGAAAAGAAGAATAGAACATTGCAAGAAATGACTAGAGTTATGCTTAGTTCTAAAAGATTGTCAAAACATTTTTGGATTGAAGCCTTAAATACTGCTTGTCACATCACTAATAGAGTCTACCTAAGGCGTAGAACTAAAATGACACCCAATGATATTATAAATGGAAAGAAACCTAACTTGCGTTACTTTCATATTTTTTGGTGTATTTATTCCATTTTAAATGATAGAGAGATCAATTGACAAAGTTTGACTCTAAGAGTGACAAATAAATTTTTGTTAGCTATTTCCAAAATAGTCATGCTTACCGAGTGTACAATCTAAGGACCAAAATTGTACAAGAGTTTGTAAATGTTATTTTTTATGATGTTTTCGATCTGACAGGAAATACAATTGAAAATAACACTATAGTTTCAATGGAAAATGTGCAGACTGCTGAAGAACCAGATGTTTCCCAAAATGTTACCACATCCGAAACAATATTTGAACCTGAACCAGAGATCACAGAAGGTGCGGATGATGAGTCAAATGTTGAATTACTAGATCAAGTTCGAAGGAACCCCTCATCAAGGATTAGGAAGAATCATCCAACATGTCAGATGATAGGGGAAGTTTTTTTTAGGGAATTAAAACAAGAGGGAAAGAACCACTCAATTACAGAGATATGGTAAGGTATGTGTGTATGTCTACCATATACCAAAAGGTTAGTCTTTCTTGTTTTATATCTACTTTAGAACCACAAAATGTTTTAGAAGCACTTAAAGATGATTTTTGAATTCAAGCAATACAAGAAGAGCTTGAACAATTTTCTCGAAATGAAGTCTGGGACTTAGTTCCACGTCCAAATAATATAAATGTAATTGGAACGAAGTGGATTTTTAAAAATAAATTAGATGAATCGGGAACCTTTGTTAGAAACAAAGTTCGTCTAGTTGCACAAGGCTATATCCAGGTTGAAGGAATCGATTATGACGAAACCTTCGCACATGTGCCTAGAATTGAATCAATTAGACTGTTTCTTGCCATTGTCTGCTTTCTAAAAATTACTTTACACCAAATGGAAGTAAAAGGTGCATTCTTAAATGGTTTTCTAGATAAGGAAGTCTATGTTGAACAACCAAAAGGATTTGAAGATCCTTACCATCCACACTATGTATACAAGCTCAAAAAGGCTTTGTATGGATTGAAACAAGCTCCTCGTGCATGGTATGGTCATTTAACTAACTTTCTTCTTGAATTTAGTTTTAACCGTGTTGAAGCTGATCGTACTTTATTCATTAAACATCATGGGTGTAGATAATATTATTTCTCAAATATATGTAGATGACATAGTTTTTGGTTCGACCTCACAATCTTACCTAACAACATTTGTTGAAGCAATGTCATAAATATTTCAGATGAGTATGATTGGGGAACTAACTTTTTTCTTAGGCTTGCAGATTAAGAAAAGTGAAGATGGAATCTTCATCTCCCAGAGCAAATATGCCAAGAATCTAGTTAAGAGGTTTGAATTAGAAAACACTAAGCAGATGAAAACTCCAATGGGGTCGTCGCAGAAGATATGTAAGGATAATGTTGGTGAAAATGTATACCCAACATTGTATCGATCTATGATAGGTAGCCTTCTATATCTCACTACTAGTTATCCTGATATAATATTACTATTTGTGTTTGTGCTCGGTTCCAAGCCTGTCCCAAAATCTCCCACTTAAATATCGTAAAACGTATCATTAGATATGTTGACGGCACATGTGAGTTGAAAATTTGGTATTCCAAAGACACTAATTATAATTTAATAGGGTATAATGACTCGGATTGAGCTGGTGATGTAGATGGTACAAGTGGAGGATTTTTTATCTTGGCAATAATCTTGTTTCATGGTATAGTCGTAAATAAAATTGTGTCTCACTTTCAACTGCTGAATCTGAATATGTAGTAGCTGAAAGTTGTTGCTCTCAATTAATATGGCTACGAATTTACTAATAACATTTTAGTTTTGTATTTTGATAATATGAGTGCTATAAATATTTCCAAAAATCTAGTTCAGCACTCACGTACAAAACATATTGATATTAGACATCATTTTTAAGAGATTTAGTTGAAAAACAACTAGTAAATATTGAACATGTTGATACTACTCATCAACTAGCTAATATTTTTTCAAAAGCTTTAGACCATGAGAGATTTTCAGGTTTGAAGAAATCTCTTGGTCTGTGTAATCTCTAAAATGACATTTTTAGGGAATGTCGGCTGAAATGTTCTCTAACATTTAAGATGACATTTACCTATAAGATATCACTAACTGATTATATGGTGCATAATTTTTGGGTTCACAAGCTTGATCCTCTAAGAATAAATTGTTTAGAAAGTGATACCGTTTTCTGTGGTGATAGTCAATATCATATAAAAAGAGTATCAAAATAAGGCAAAACCTTTATAAATATTTGGCAACTGTGAAAAATGGGCAAATTCCTTGAAAAGATACCGTTCCTATTCTATAAGAGTGTCGAGTGCTATAAAAGAATTGTGAGAATGCTAACTAAGTATTCTTATTTTAACACGTAAATCTTTGTGTGTTTTATAATTAGATCAAGGACACAATGGAAAAATATTACATTGGTCCAGTGACTAAACTCATAAATATACATATAAAACGTGTCTTGATTTGTTGCCAAAACGAAAGGTTTTGTGGGATCAAAATACTTGTGTCATTCAAAATGTTGTCAACATTGCTGTTGACATTTTCAGAACGTGATATGTTGATCTTAATCGATTTCAGAAAATTAAGATTTTTCTTCCATTTTTATGCTATGTTTTTAATTGGAATTCAAACTTTAAAAGGATAAGATTAAAATTTCAAATATGATGTCTATCGTTTTATCCCAAAAATTTAGATATTGGTTGTTGAATAAATATCAAACACCTAAAATTAAGTATTGTTTAAAAAGCTTGCCAAGATTATAAATATTCATCTCATTTGTTCCTTTTTTACCAGTTTTGTCTTTTCCGAAAAAGAAAAAAAATAGGAAAAGGTGAAATCACACCACCTCGGTAAAATCCCTACCAAACTGATGGACTTGTCACTTTCATCTTCATCCAAAAACACTAAACCCTCTCCTCCAAACTCTCAAATGGATACATCTCATATGTCAACACCCATGTCTGCCAACACCACCAACAATACACCAATGAGCACCAGTCCACCACAATACCCAACTGCTTCTTCTTCAGACCTTCCAGAGAACATGTGCACAACTATAATCCTTAGAGGAGAAGACGAACCTCTTATTGTCAGTTACCAAGGGGATGATAATAATCCCATTGATGTAGATGCTATATCAGATTTCTCTTCCCTAGGTAAAATGATAAGTTCATCCTCATTTCCCTCTAGGAGATCTAGTAGAGTGTTCAAAAGAACTTTCCAACAAGAGCCCAGCACAAAGAGCTCCAGGTTTGAAAAAATAGTCACTACTTGCTCAAGCAGTGACACATGTGATATGGACTTCGACCTGTCTTCAGAAGTCACTGAAGAAGAACCTCCAGTCTCTGATCCTCCAACTGAACCGTCAGTCTCTGTCCCATAATGTGAGTTTCAAGATGAGGAGATTCCTGATGATACTCCCTTGAAAGGTTCTGCCCCAAAGGAATTTCCCATCATGAATATCCAGATGTTGCCCAGAATGTTGCCAAAGATGCCACAATATCTCAAATAATATTTCAGCAAACCTCAGAAGAGACATCCTCTGGAAACACTGAATCAAAGACTAAAGATGAGGTAAATGCATTTTCTGACAAGTTCTATTCCCAAGCAAAGTTTGATAAATGGAATTGGTATAAGAATAGAATTATCAGGGCAGAAAAAGTATTGAATTTAGCCTCATGCTCTGAATATGGTTTGGTTAAGTTTCTCGAAGATCGTAAGCTTCTAAAATATGTAACTGATAAAGAACCTTACATTGATGAAGTAATTAGGTTATTTTACGCAAACTTAAATTTTGGTATAGACAATGCCTCCTCAAAGAAATTTGGGAAGGTATACATCTATAACAAAATTTATAAGTTTACTCCCCTAGTTGTCAATCAATGTTTGGGAACTGCGCCTGAAGTTGGGAACTGCGCCTGAAGTTGGGAGCAACACTACTGAGAGGGAAACTGAAAACAGGTACGAGATTATAGAATACCTCGCAGGAGGTATAATAAAGAAATGGACTTCTCGATGCCCTGCCTCAAAGCTCACTGCCCTATTTTCCACCCTACATAAGATTGCTATACATAATTGACTCTCTTCACTTAATGAGTTAATAGTCAAAATTGATCAAGCCTCTCTGTTATACAAATTGGAAAAGGATTGAGAATTGACTTAGGAAGAATGATTTTCTATCAAGTAGTCAATTTGGCTGAGAAAGATTCAACCTTAATCTTTCCCTATCCCTCTTTGATCTATCAAATTCTAATCATCCAAGGCTTTGAGCCTAAAGGTGAGGATATTTTAGGGAAAACACCAGAGGTATATGCAGTGAATAAATCAATCTTAAAAAAGCAAAGAGAGAGTTATTGATCTTTCTTGGAAAAAGAAAACTAACATTGAGAATGCTGCCCGAAATATTTTAAACATTCTAGGCAACACTGATACAAAATCGTCACCTTTGTCTACAGACTGGATGGTTGGACAAATTACAAAGCTCAAACACAAAATCTCAGAAGTAGATACTGCAAGGGATGCCTTAGTCAAGGCAGAGACCAATTCTTAATGTTAATTTTTCCCAAAAAGAGAGAGATAATTCTATTGTGCAGGGGGAGGAAAGGACTGAGATTTCTGCTGCTGTGCTAATGTTGCTACTGCGAAAGAAGCAGTGGATGCTGATGTTCAACGAGGGGGGTTGTTGGTAGAAGAGTCTTGCTGACAAGGATGAGGCTTAGAGCAGAAACCGAAGCTATAATGCGAAGGACCGAAGTTGAAGCTAAAGCTGCCAGATAGAGGAGAGAGCAAGCTAAAATTATGTAGAGGTAGAAAATGGTTGGAAGCTACTACTAATGCATAATATGCAAGGAAGAAACTTTTGCTGATGAATGGTTATTGCTTAATGAATTTGGATTGTGTTTGGTTGTTTTTTTATTTAGATGTGTGGTGATGTAATTGACTGATCTGAAAATATTTTGGATGATGTGTTAATATGCTAGTTTATTTCTTCTAATCCTATATGATGTATGTATATCTTTATGTTTGTGCTAACATTATGTTTAATGCTATATAATGGTATACATATATTTGTTTGTATGCCATCACAGGTTAAGAAGGAGCATTATTATAATCATAGATGTTGGAAGAACATTTATGACATTGCCGTAAGCCACTTGCACAAATTAGAATAGGTTTTGTGAAGAAAGGCAAACAGGGGGAGAATGTTAATGTTGAGTTTGGTGTTATGATATTTTACCCAACATATCATTTTTAGTACTAAGTTAAAGTTAAGAAATGTTGGAATAAATATTACAACATTCAGACCAACATTTTTGTGATTAACATTTTTGTCTTACTTCACGGACTGAAGGAAATCTCATGGAAATTTTACCACGATGTAAAAGTGATTTGGCAAGGTGATTAGGAGATGATGAAAAACGTGGGAAGAACAAGTCATAGTTGTTGCTAAGCTTGGGGAACATGTCCAAAACGTTAGAGGATTTTTCTCCATGATCTTCTCCAACAAACCTTATCGGCTGCCCACCTTTCCCTCAACCTCTACAATAAGTCGATGTTCTTTTCAAGGAAGACTCTCTACTATAAATAGAGATGGAAGAATATTGAATCGATATCCAGAATCATATTGAAAAAATATCAAGAGAGCTCTCGAGAATTCATCTCAGAAAACTGGATCGTAAGTGTTGCTTGAGCGTGTCGACAACATTTTGTCCAACATTATAATTGCTGCTTAGATTCTAGATTTATTCTTTATTCAAGAAATATAATGAGATGTTACCTATGTCTAGTTAGGTATATTTTTCAGGCACAAGTCATCTGCGACTTCAACTTTTTAATTCCTTTTGTTTTATTTTGTAAAATTATAAAAGAAGGAATTTATTCAATTGTATATAAATATATATACAATACTTTCGATCATTGACTGTCATAGGTTATAAATATTAAACTTTTGTGTTCTTTATTTTTACTGCAATTTACTCTTAAAAGGTTTTTCTGTTTTATCGAAGTGTTGTCACGTGTGACTGACAACATTGTTACCGACATTTGCAAACTGTATTGACATTCAATTTATTTTTACTTTCAGTTTATTTTTATTTCTATATCATACCCCGGGACCTAACAATCTTTAATATGCAGTTTTAGATAATTTTCTTATAGAAATCCGAGTTGCGTGAATTGTGGAAAGTTTTATTGAATCAATATGAAATTAAATGGGAATGCAGTGTAAGTTTGATTGAAAATAGGCATGTTTTGAGCCGTCTTACACTATTAGAACATTACATTAAGATGTTATCGACTCCGACATACTACTTAAAAGTTCAAAATCAGTATTGGCAGATGAGTCCCTTTAAGTGGGATCCTTGGTTCAAACCAGATGAAGAAACATCCATTGCAGTTGCTTGGATTATTTTTTTAGATCTCCCTCCAAATTTCTTCTCCAAAGAGGTTGTATTTTCGCTCGTATCAGCGGTGGGAACACCTTTAACAAATGATATGGCTACAAAAATTAACACCAAACCTAGTTGTGCAAAGTTCGAAGTGAACGTTGATTTTTTATCAGAGTTGACCAAGAGAATTAAGATTAGTGAAGAAGATGAGATCACAGGGAAACTAATTTCAAAGTGTATTACTATTAAGTATGACTATCTTCAAAAATACGGTAAATAATGTTATTGACTTGTGGGGATGGGTGAAGTGAAATAATCATTACAGGAGGAAAACACAATGAATACTAAGGTGGACACAACTGCAAATACTAGGAGGACATTGGTAGTGGTAAGGTGGTTGAAAATATAAAAAAGAGACATGAGTAGATGCAGAGAAGAAGCAAATATAAGAAGGATAGTAGTACAAGAATAACACCAGAAAGTAAATATAAAGAGAAGGAACATAGTAGTACTTCTAGTGTAGAAACTAAGAATGTTTTTACAGCATTGAGAAAAGTAGAGGAAACCACAGGTAACAAGGCATTAGGCAGATAGGGAAAAAAGTGAGCAAGCACTCAGTAATGAAAGTGACATTATCCTTCCACAACAAAAAAGGCATGTACCCTCGATCTTGATGGCTAGCTCGCCATCTCGAATCATCTTCGTGAGTCAGGAAAGCGAAACTAACGTGCATCCGTTTTCTTGCTGCAGTCGTTTTCTTGCTCCTCGATTGACGTTTACTTAAGGAATTACTTTCCAAGAAGGTCTTCAAAATGACCTCTTCCGAATGAGTGATCCAAAATTTGCGGAGTTTAGCAACTCGATAGTACGTCGAATTTTGGATTGCACGAGAATGTCAAAGTCTGGGCGCGAAGCTGTTTGAACTCGACTTGACTGTTAAGGAGAACAGCGAAGCAACGAGACTTACGTGATAGGTGTGAAGCCACTTGACCGCAGGAAAAGAGGCTGAAAGCTGCTCTTTATTCGAGAGTAATCTTGGCTTCTTCTTCTAGATGATGTCCCTGTGAGTTCCTCTTCCGTAGTGAATCCTGAAAGAAAATAATATATGCTTTTGACCCCGTGTGAGATACCACTTACTTAAAAGAAATGCGGGCGAAATTCCCGCCAATGGCTGAGATATTCAGTCGACGTCCTTTCCAGTATCAAACAACCCCTGTTTGCGCTCCTTTATCTTTCTAAGTTGCTCTCGATTTGTTCTCATCAGGAACCTCTGGTGTTGGATGTAGATTTGGAACTTTAGGATGTACTTCACCGCTTTTATTTTAAAGGGAAAGAGGAATCCCCGGACGAATGTTAATATGAAGGACAAATATTCAGTACAATAAGTAACCTTTATACCAGTATACACTTAGAAAGAGACAATTGTAATGACCCGTTAGGTCGTTTTGGTTATTTTGCCTATTTTTCACTAATGACCTTTTCCCTAACTTCTTTATAACATATTTGACTTGTGGGGATGGGTGGCATGATTCCTGAGACAATCAAGTGGAAATATCAAAAGAAAATCTAGTTTTAGTAATTGGAAGTTTTAAGTTTGAGAAGTTTGACTAAGAGTTGACATTTGAGTAAATGCATCCGAAATTAAATTTTGATAGTTTCATAAGTTTCAGAATATGATTTTTGACATATATGGATGGCTGAGACGAGCCCCAAGTCATTTCGGTGAGATTCAGATAAGAAATTAGATTTTGAAAGTTCTCAAGTTAAAAGAAGAGTATGAGTTGACTTAAGTCAACATTATGGGTTATCTGTCTTTTTCGGAGCTTCATTGATTCCATCAAGTCTGGAATAATCATTTATGGCTTAGTCAAGTCATTGGCTTGATTCTCGAGTCACCTCAGGGGTATTTTTGACTTTTGATTTAATTCTAGTTATTAAAGAGAATTGAAGTTGACCATGATCAACATCGGGTCAGGACGATATCGTATGAATATTTTAAATGCGCAAGTATATTTTTGCATATTTTAGGACTGGTTTGCATAGTTGGTTGTGTTCAGAGGGTCCCGGATGAATCTCAAGGATCGAATCGAAGTTTGGAATACACCAGAATTTTCTGGTGTGCAGCAGCTGGTGTGCTCTATGCGATCGCATAGAGCATGGTCATGGTTACAATGAGGCGCGTGTCCAAGCTTCGTTATCACAGAGACCAACATCGCATTCGTGAAGATGTAATCGTGGGCTGGGTTAGGCAAGGCTCCGTGATCGCAAGCCTAGATCTCGCAATCGTGAAGAAGGTTCTGTTAAACGACTTAAAATTCTCAAAAATGATTCTATTCATTTCATTTTCATATTTTGAGCTTGAAGTTTCAGTTTGGAGAGCATTTTGGAGGATTTTCAAGGGTGTAAGTTCCTAATCAGCCTATTTAGATTATATTATTATTTATTAAAGGGTTCTATGATAGAAATCATGATTTGGGGCATAAGATTTTGGAGATTTGGGTCTTAGGTTGAATAAGAGAGATACTTCTATTAATGTTGGATTTGATGCTGGAATTGGTTGATAATTAACATTTAGACTCCATAAACCTTGAGTAAACAAATTTTTGGACTGCTTTTCCATTTTTCCTTCTAGGCTTTTTTAACCCCTCCCACAGGATCTCCCCCTTTTCTCCCTTGGTGACTCAAACTGTCAACCTATGGGTTGAAAGTGGAGGGCGCGTACAATCAGAGCAACCCCCTCTTGTCGCCCTTCGAGGCTTGGAATCGTATTTTTGGGTGATTTTTTTATTCGAATTATCTTATAGAGATATAAGTATCTATTGAATTGTGTGTTAATGTGTTTTCCTTATTTGAATAGATTTGGACTATTCAGAGACTGTACGAAAATGCAAGGCTTCACAGTGACCGTTTGACTTCTAATTCAGGCAAGCTGAGACTTGTGACTCTATTTAGAGCATCGTAGTTGATTGAAATAAACTAATTAAAAGGGTATAATGGGGATGATAATAGGATTCCGATACTCATGAGGTGGCGAGCACCTATATCGAATACTGGTGTCATGTTATGAGTATTTGTGTTATTTAAATTGTATAGTCCAGTCTGAATGCCATGCTTTAGGCACTAACTGATAGATAAAATGATTCTTTAAATTTGTGATTGGGTAATAAAACCCGTACTTTATGTCTCCGTGATTCTTTTTCTATCTTATTTGTGATTATCTTCTTATCACACTAAATACTCGTTTAAAAGTGAAAGAAAGCTAAAAAATCGAATCTTTATTGATTCATGTGGTTAAAGGTCGAGTCTTTATGAAATACGTTGGCTAAATATTGAATCTTTATTACATATTTTGACTTCTTATTATTGTGCATGTAATATTCACGCTTCATATGGTATCTCATGCATGCAAATTTGCGGGTACATATGTGGGTCCAAAGGGAAATATTTCCGAATGAAGTGATGAGTTGTATTGTGAGCCTAATATTGGCTAGATATGTGTATTTAAGCCTAATATTAGCTAGAGATATGTAATTGAGCCTAATATTGGCTTGAGACAGGTATTGAACTTAATATTGGCTAGAGACATGTATTGTGAGCCTAAAATTGGCTAAGTGATATGATTAATATCCTAATATTGGCTAAGAAACCCTAAGAGAAATGATTTCGGGTGGTATATGGACCTCGCGAGTCCCCTATGGGTCACTATTCATAGTATTTGAATGTGTATGAACTGGTGATGAAAAAAGGCATTGCATTTACTTAGCATTTGTATATCATAACTGTTACACCCCGTATTTCCAAGAGATTGAAATGAGAACGAACGTATGGAAATAAGATTTGAAAGTTGAAACGAAAGAAAAAATTGTGTTTCCTAAGGAAAATCTTCCGAACCTCGTGAAGGAAAAAAAATTGTTAAATGGAATTTGGTTCTCAAAGTTGGTATTTGAGACTTTTTGAATATATTGGAATTTTGGAGTTTAAATTCCGGATTTGGTCATGTGGGGCCCACAGAAAAATTTTACGGTTTTATGGGGCCCACAATATTTTGAGATATTTTGGCCAATTATGGATTTTTGGGAGATAAAATATTTTTAGACCAATGAGAGGGTGACACGTGGCACACCCCCCCCATCCCACATGTCTTGGTCTTGGAAGACTTTGACCTTAGATATTTTAGAGACAAGTGGCCATGTGGGTCCCACTCCACTTATCTTGCTACACTTAGTCCCTACACTTGTCCTCATCTTACCCATTGTGATACATTATATATGTATACTTAGAGACATTGCAAGACTTCATTTGCGCAACACTTAGAATATTCCATCTCTTTCCCTCTTCTCTTATGCTCTCGGCCAAGGTTGACAGATTTCAGCCAACTTTGAAGAGGTATATCTCCTGGTATAAGAGGAGTTTTAGGTGTTTCAAAAGCGTAAAATGAAGTTCGTCGAGTCTAGTTTCCAACGCAACAAACCTTTCGTCGATCGGACATCGGAGTAAAGAGTTATGGACGTCACAAGTTCAGCTGACAAAACAGTGAGCAAAAACGCTACACTAGGCCGAGAATAGAGGGTGAAACCCTAGGGGTTCCGTCGACTTTTTGGTGATGGAATGTGAAGGGAAGTTGCTCCTAAGGTTGTAGGGGATACATATATGTGATTGGATCTTGAAGAAGTGGAGCGAAACGAAAACTACGGGTCATTGTTGAGCATTCTGCCCGGGACGTTTTTGGGCACAAAAATGAGGTAATAGTTCCTCTAAAATTAAAGTAATTGGATATTACTTATTGTTATAATGTATAGATGAATTCGTGTTAAGGAAGAAATTGAAAATAAGATGTGTATGAGGTAGATATGTTGTTGGCCGATTTGAGACAATTTTGTGCCCTTGGTTTCGTTTGTTATATGGTTGTTGTTATCCACACTTGTCGCATGTTAAAATAAGGTAATATGGTTATTGATAAGTTGGTATGTCATATATGAAAGTGTTGGAACTTGAATTGGAATAAAATGGATTAAGGAAAGAGTTATCAGATTGCAGTTGTTTTAGCCGAAAAACTGCCCAAAACTGTTAGACGTTGTCGTATCATTTTATGGACTGTTTTGGGGGTGTGGTTATGCTAGAAAATCAGCCCTAATATGCATGTTTAAGTGTAGTAGTTGCTAATGAAATTCCTAATAAAATAGGGGTGTGGAAAGGTGTTGAAACGCCTCACATTTTACCCTCGTTATTGTTGGATTACGGACTGTTTTTATGAGCTGATTTGTGGACTGTTTTGTATAACTGTGGGGTAGAATTTTACACGTCCAGTTAGGCGTGTAATCCCCTTTGGCTAACTGTTGGTTGCGCCTTAAATGTGGCTTGTTGGTTGATGAATGCGGGCCTTGGAAAAGGTGGAAAAGTACGTAGAAACAAAGGAAGTGCTGCCCAAATTTCTGTAGAATAAGAGACCTAGCACTTAGTATTATTCCACGTTGATAAGCTAGGAGTTGATAGACATGTTATGGTTAATATAGGATGAAGTACTACGTATAGCATATCCTACTTGAAGGGTGGAATAGCTATCAAGGTTGAAGTACTTGGGAGCATTTTGCTACTTGTCGATAGTCGTCGCGAGGTATGTGAACCTCTTCCTTCTTTTGGCATGATTCTACGTATGAAATATACATGTGGTATTATTTTATGATTCATTCTACTCTTAGAAGTTAAGAGGTACGTATGTTGACTTACTCTATGTATAAGGTATGTCTAAGTAATCCTAAGTTCTTACCAAATCTTATGGGGGATGTTGGAGAGTCTTTAGGAAGTATTTGGAGTCGCGTTGACTTTGCTAATTTACTGCACTAATGAGAATAGGTATCGAACAAGTCATTGCAGCGTTAATAAAAATGTATCGACAATCAATTATATTAAAATAAGTAGAATTCTCCATCTGCATAGAAACTAAGATAAGACAAAATTGTACTACATTTTCTAGATCATGGCTGCTTTAATAAGATCGTTATAAACGAGTATAACCTATTCACAACTCATAAAAATACATGTTGCTTAATTTAAAGAGTTTATGTTATGAAGTTTTAAGACTATGAACCTTGATTTCTTAAAAGGTTATGAGACTTTATTTGTCAAGTTATGGGACTTGATTCTTAAAGAAAGGAATGACATGATTTAAAAAGTATGGTTTCCATGAATTATTTCAAAAGTTAAGAGGCTTGATTTCAAAAGAGAATATAACTTGAGTTTTCAGAAGAAGAAGTTTATTGATTTAAAAGAGAAGCAGTTTTATGATTCTTTTTAAGTATGTATATACGTAGTACTTTTGGGTTTAGTTTTTACTAATGTAATATGAAATAAAAGAGCCTTAAGTTCTCTAAAGTGAAAGGTTGTTATAATAGCTTTATGGGAAGTTGTTATAACGACTTAAGAAGAAGTGAAAAGATGGTTTAAAATGTTATGTAAGGAAAATTACATCGGGTCTCGCAAAAATAGGCCGGGTTATGTTATGAGACACACCGCGTCCCAGAATGGGCCGGGCAGTATACCTCTATGGGCAGACTATATGACTTTACCGCGTCCCAGAATGGGCCGAGCAGTATACCTTTATAGGCAGACTATATGACTTTACCGCGTCCCAGAATGGGTCGGGCAGTATACCTTTATGGGCAGACTATATGACTTTACCGCGTCCCAGAATGGGTCGGGCAGTATACCTTTATGGGCAGACTATGTGACTTTACCGCGTCCCAGAATGGGCCGGGCGAGATACCTTATGGGCGACTTATGTGACCTACCGCGTCCCGAACGGGCCGGCGATACCTTATGGGCGGACTTATGTGACTTTACCGTCCGTAATGGGCGGCAGTATACCTTCGTGGGAAGACTTTTTATGCATTCACCGTGTCCCGCAAATGGGCCGGGTTACGTTATCACGTATGGATAATCAAAGTGAACTTCAAAATGAGACGTCTCTCCATAAATGGCCGAATTATGTTATGCAAGATACGCAAGTTATGTGTTTATGAACTTGATGATTTTTTCCTAAGAAGGTATGTAAGAATTTGATTATAATACTTATTGAAAATGGGCAAAGATAATAATGTGCGATTAAGTTCTTGAGTTGTAATGGCACGGTAGGATCTGGTATTTACTTTTTATACTTGCCCCTGTCATTCTTTTTGCTGATTATGATTTGTTTATCAGACTTATTTTCCTTTCCATATTCGATACATGTTGTACTGACCCCCTTCGGGGGGATGCGTTCATGCCCGCAGGTATTAGGTACACATGTTGGTGATCCTTGCTCTTAGGATCTCTGTTCAGCATTTGGGGATAGTTTCGATGTTCCGGAGATTGTTACTATGGCTAGATATATTCAGAGGTACGACGGGGCCTTGTCCCGTCATAGTTGTTGTTCAAACTCTTAGAGGTCTGTATTCATATGTGGGTTAGACTACAAGCGTTGTATGTTGTTATACAGTGATATGTTATAGTGGCAGCCTTATCGACTTTGCCTTTTTTTAAAAAAAATGAGTGATATTTATCTTCCGCATTTTACTTATGTTGTATGAATAAAAGGGTGCCCAGGTGGGGCACCAGTCACGGGCCCGGGGTTCGGGGCATGACAATAACATTCATTGATTCCCTTATTGTTTGGCTTGTCTAGATTTTTCGTTGAATCATATTATCATGTCTATTTCGATAACTAAACAATTTTGTGGATTTAAGGCTTGTTAGGTGTATTTTGTATACGCGTTTGAGTCATTTTTAGTTAGTATTTTTTTTTTAAATCGTTTAAATAAGTGTCGTGTTAGGGTCATTTTTCTTTCTTTTGAGTCACATCAGTTCTAAATGGCAAAATGTCAAAAAGAAGCTAAAAGTGGGCAGAAAAGGAGCTCCCGAAGCAAAAAGGACGAAAGTTGGCAGATCGTGACTGTTACACCCCGTAATTCCAAGAGGATGAGATGAGAACGTACGAAAGGAAATAAGATTCGAAGTTGGAAAAAGAAAAAAAAGTTGGCAGAATATTTTTGGACAGTTTTTTAGTCAACTTGGAAGCAGTATATCTCCTAGTATAATTGGGGTTTTTAGGTGTTTCAAAAGCCTAACATGAAGTTCATTGAGTTTAGTTTCCAACGCAACAAACCGCTCGTCAATAGGACATCGGAGTAGAAAGTTATGGGCGTTACAAGATCGGCTGACAGAACAGACAGGGTCAGGCGCCGCGGCGCCGGCTGCAGCGCCGGGGCGCCGGAAAGCCTGAAATTGTCTGAAATTGCAGAGCCGCGGCGCTGCAGGGCATGGCGGGAATTTTTGCGAAATAGGGTAAAAATAGAAGATATTTGTTGTAAGGACCACAGGTGGGTGACAAGTGTCCCCCCAACTTGTGGAACAAGATAAATGCTATATAAGACATGTCTTGCTAGATTTAAATCATTTGCAAGACTTCACCCAAATCTTCTCTTCTCTTCTCTCTCAAATGGTTAAAACCCTAGGCCTATATGAGATTTTTGGAAAGGCAACAAGAAGGAAATATGTTGGCAAGCTTGTAGGGGATTGGTAGAGATGATTTTAGCGGGAAGAAGAATTTCAAAAAGAGGAGCTAAAGTTGCTAAGGATCGACTTGTAATCTTGGAGCATTTTTGGGCTAAATGAGGTATAATCTTCGTCTTACTTTTGTAATTGAAGATTCCATGTTATTATAAGTTAGAAATGATCATGTGATATGTGTTATGAAGATTGATAAGTGTTATGGAAATTTGGAAGCTCAAATCCGAAAATAACATGTTAAGCCATTTGAATTGAAATACAAATTGGTCGATAATTAGAATCGTCGCATGTTTACCTACTTGAGGATTGTAGTAGTTATAATCAATTGTGGCTAGATATCATGTTATATTAAACCACTTGGATTGAAATGGCAATTGGTTAAGAATTGGTGTTATTGTACTCAATATGGGCGAATTGGACTAGTAGTTTGTATTAGTTTGGTATCTTTTGTGGGGCGGAATTTTACACGTCTAGTAGGCGTGTAATCCCCTATTGTTAATTGCATTGATTGGGCCTTAAATGTGGCGTGTTTGGTTATTGAATTCGGCCTTGAAAAAGGTGGCAAAGTGAGTAGAAACAAAGGAGGTGATGTCCGATTTTCCGTAGAATTTAGAGACCTTACACTTATAATATTCTATGTCTGAAGTAAGATGTTAATAGACGTACTATGGTCATTATAGGTTGACATACTACGTACGGCGAATTGGACTTAGCAGGTGGATTAAACCGAAGAGGTATGTGGAACTTTCTTATCTCTTGAGCATGAATATGTTGTAAATGTATAGTACGGTAGACGTACAAGATTTTGACAATCTAGGTCCATTTGATATCCTTGGCTTATTTTAAGAATGTCCAAGTTGTTTGAGTTAGGGAATTAACTCACTTGTTAAATATTAAGGATATCTTGGCTTTCAAAAGTTAAGAGACTTTAAGTATGATGAAAGTATTATTGATACTTGTTTTATTGGAAAGTTTAAGTCTCTTGGTTATAAAGAAGTATGTAAGTTGCTAATGTATAAAGCTAGTATAACGGCTTTATGGGAAGTTGGTTATAATAGCTTTATGGAAAGTTAAAAAAAGAGTGGTTTACTCTAAGTAATTTAAGTATGATAAATGACTTGTTTAAATGAAAGGCAATTTGATTTTAAGGCATCAATTGCCTAAGGTTTTATAAGAAAAGGAGTCACTTGATTTAGAAACCTAACTTTATTTCTAAAGGTATTGTGACTTGTCTTGAAACGAAATTGCGACTTGATACTATGGTTAATAGTATCTTGGAAGTTCTATATGAAAATGAGTCATTTTTAAAAGGTGGAAGTACGTAGTACTTTGGGTTAAATTCCCGGATTTTTATAAAGGACAGGTTAGTGCCTTAAGTAAACTAAAATGAGAGTGTAGACGAATAAGACTAATAAGAAGTTAGGGGGATTTCTAACTTGCTTATTTATTGTATGATGGCCAGTTGAGTTAGGGTAAGAGTATAAGTGAGGGGTAAACCCCCAAGACGCTATACCACCTTCTCCAGGATAAGAGTATAAATGAGGGGTAAACCCCCAAGACGTTATACCACCTGTTTTATTACCTTCTCCAGGGTAAGAGTATAAATGAGGCAACCCCCAAGACGTTATACCACCTGCTTCAGGGTAAGAGTATAAATGAGGGGTAAGAACCCTAAGACGTTATACCACCTGTTTCTATGGGTTCGCTACCCATGATTTTGATCGGGAGTCTCCTATTGTGATGTTGTACGTATTTCCCTTGATTTACTCTCATTGTTAGTAAGGCAATCGTATCGTTAATCGAGTTATCATACCGTCTCGCTTTATTATAGACTTATGATTTCATTACGCATTTTCCGTTTCACATATTTGGTACATGTTGTCGACCTCGCCGAGTGCGTTCACGCCGCAGTAGAGTGCAGTTCTTGATCCTCGCTCTTAGGATCATTGTTCACCGTTGAGAAGCTCCTTTATTCCGAGGCTTATCCTGGTATTGTCGGTAGTTGTACATTCGTGGTATGACGGCCCCGTCCCGCCAGAGTTGTTATTCTTAGAGGTCCGTAGTCACATTGTGGTTTGGGTTGTAAAGAAAAAATGTACCGCTTTATTTGTATAGTTTACTGGAAGGTGGCCTTATCGGCTAGCCTATTGTTATTTTATGTTTCAGCTTTTTTTTATTTGTTGTGTATGTTCCGCTATTCTCTCGATGTATCGAAAGCGGGTGCCTGTAGGGCACGATCACTGCCCGGCCTGGTCACGACAAAAGTGGTATCGAGCGATTAGTCCTCTGAAAGTGTCTACAGCACGTGTCTAGTAGAGTCTTGATTATCGATGTGTTGTGCACCACATCTATAATCGTGAGGCCGCAGGACATTTAGGATTGGTTTCCATTCTTCTCACTCTAAGATCGTGCGATAGAGTTGTGTGGTTGTGGTCGTCTCTCTAACAAGTTATGTTGTTTGCACGAGAAAGCAAAGAATGACCAGAAAGATTATGGATTGCGTATCCAGGTTGGTAATGTTTGTAGTATAGTTGGTATTGGGACATACAACTATACAGATTTATGTATGGGGGTCACATATGTGTTGCCTAGGATGATTTTAGATTACCAGGATTTGGTAAGGACTAAATAAATACCGGGAAGGTATGAACAGTTAAGGAACTCTCATCAAGGTTTTACGTGCTAATTTGAGATAATTAGGTGATGATGAGTTGTGTGAGGATGAAATGGACCCTTAAGAGGTTAATTAAGGAACTTAATGGAAGACTATGTTAATAGATTGAGCTACGTAGTGGGATTTCGAGAATGGTACGGGTTAGATCCGTATGAAGTAAGTATGGTTGTTGTGGACAAGACAACCCGATTATAGTATATGAGAAGTTAGTGTACCCGTTTATGGGGTGGGATCAGTTGATAGTAGTCCTGCTACGTGACAGGGTCACGAGGGTACAAGCCCGAGTCTAGTTAATCGTTTTACGGGTTCGTGGACGTGTTCCACCTAACCAGTTGTGAGCCGGAATGGGCCTTATATTGTTTAATATAGTAACTCCAAAGAGTGGAGGCCAGAATTAGTATGGAATTTATGTACGTATGCTAGTATAAGTTTGGAAGTATGGAAAGAGTACGACCAGTGAAAAAGAGAGCAACCAAGTGTAAAGAAATAAAGCCTGAATCCATGAGGACCTTTCGAGGTGACTACACCCGTGAGTGTTGGGTGGTAGCTGAGCGGGTAGATAATTGCCGCAGAACGACATACCATCGACCCTATCAGACCTAGCAGAGCTGTTATGACAGAATAGAGGTCATTATGAGTACGGGCTAGTTGGCCTCTTGTTATACCAACGTTGACTGCAGAGAGAGATTGGCTTGATTCCAGTTTTCTGGTAAGCTGATTATCCAGTGTAAAGGAAGAGAAGTGGTAGTAACCAGTGAATTATCCTTCCTTCTTTGGCATCATTGTTTTTCTTTTTAAGTCTGTGTGACTTGTTCACTTGGGGTAAATTGACGCAGAAAGTAAGTAATAATTGAATTTGAAGGAATTTATGATAAGTGCCCTTGGAGGTACTTGGATTTGGTTTGGTGTCGTGGCCACGACCTTCCGGATAATTTCAGGAAAATGTACGAGGCAAGAATAAAATAAGTACGAGTGCTGCCGGCGGAAAGCTGAGGGCATCTTTGGTGGGTTGGAAAATCTACACGAACTTAAAGGCGGTGCGTAATGATTAGATAATTACTGGACCGCAAGAGGACCCTGTGATTATGGTTGTGACTCCAAGGAAAGTTTAAGAAAGGGAGATAAGTTCTCTTCCCCACGTAAAAGTACAGTTTTACGTATTATGGGGTTATGTGTACCCATGTTGTTAGACGCAGATATGAGATCGTAAGGTCTTGGTATCGTCATGCCATAGGCTCTGATTGTAGATAACCGGGAAAAGTGTTGTGTTGGGGTAATTAAGAACGACGCATTTAATTGGTCGGGAAGTATCGTAAAGATATAAATGCAGTTATGCGCATGTATGAAATGCATTTATTATGAATCAAGATAGAAATACTTTAGCTAATAATAAGCCTAAGGTAAGGATATGGCCGTAATGATAAAGGAGAATACGACTATGGTTATGTAAGTTGCACGAGTTATGACTACCCTGGACTAGTGTAAAGACCATTAGTAAATAATGGAAGTAAGAACATTTCGAGGAAATGTGGTAACACCTCGCTATATGCTCTACAAGCGGGGCAAGGAAAATCGGGTTACGACTTTACGATATCAAGGAAATCCCCCCCCCCCCTAAATTGCGATGGACAGGAAGTCTTAGCCAGGGGGCTAGCAAAGGAATCAAATCTAAGTTTAGTGACCAAGTTTGGTTGCAACAGAGAAAGGGAAACAGAACCATAAGTGAGATTAAGGATACCCGAATATTTCGCAGAATGAGAAAGGCTTCGATTATTGGAAGATAAGTTGACTCGACTACGCTCTAACACCTCCCGAAAGTCTAGAGGTTAGGTTATTATGATAACACGTTGGGTGTTAGGCTGTTGTGTCGCAACCCGATAAGGATAAAGCTTATGTTTTCCGGAGTTAGGGAAGCGAGAAAGGAAATTACGCCACTCACGATTTAGAGTCAAGGCGCTAAATCGTGCTGAAGATTTGGGGGCATAACGTATATATAGACTTCATGTGAATATGTGTGCAAACCACAAGAGCCTCAGGTATATCTTCTGACAGAGGCAGTTGAATTTGCGACAGCGACGGTGGGTAGAGTTATTCAAGGATTGTGATATCGATATCCTATACCACCCAGGGAAAGCCAAGACGATTAAAGATACTCTTAGTCGCAGATCTAAGGGTAGTATGCCGATGGGCAGCCGATAGACCGATGTGGTCCGTGAGATTCTTCGCCATCGAGCTTAGGGGTTCGATTATTTGTTCCAAGGTTAATAGAGCTTTAGATCCGAGGGGTTGCCGAGTTTTCCTTCGTCAAAGAGGTAAGGAGGCGACAGTCTGAGGATCCAGTTATGATATGATATCGATACCGCCTCCAAGAAGAGAAGAGCTCGTTTGTGTAGCACCGGATGGGTGTCGTGTTATGAGAAAAGTTTGTGTGTGCCCGATGCCGCAGACTTGTCGGCAAGTTTTAGGGAGGCACGCGCGCTTCTTGCTTTATTTTGTTCGGGGTCGACCAAGATGTATCATGGCCTCAGATGTATGTATGGGTAAGATGGCCTGAAGAGGGACGTAGCAGGGTTTGTTGCTTAGTGTCCGAATTAGTAGCAGGTCATAGTTGAACACCAGAAGCCAGTGGGCTATTACAGGTGATTTAGACCCCGACTTAGACATGGGAGGTAATTAAATGGATCTTGTTACAGGGTGGCATCGTACTCTGAGGAAGTGCGACTCCCTGGGGGTCATGGTAAATAGGCTGACGAAACCAGTCGTGTTCTTCCGGTTAGGACCACTTGCTCGGCTGAGTTTCGTGCTAGTTTGTTTTAGCAGGGGGATTGTGAGACTGCACGGGGTTCCTACGTTTATGATGTCAGACAGATGAGCTCGATTACAGATAACTTCTGGAGGTTTTTCAGAAGGGTTTTAGGGACACAGGTGAGTCTCAGTGTTGCATTACACCTCGCATCGACGGACAGCAGAGCGTACTATCCGTGCACTCGAGGATAGGTCATGGCCGTGTTCTTGATTTCGAAATAGCGGGAGGGTTAGTTGCCTCTTGTTGAGTTACGTGCGATAATGTATACCCTTCCAAGATTCGGATGGCCCCGTATGAGGCCTTGTATGATGAAAGTGTAGATCCGGTTGGATGGTTCGACATAGGCGAGGTTCAGTTATTTGGTCCAGACTTGATTCAGCGGGATGTGGATAAGGCGAAGCTTATCCGGAAAAGATTATTAGTAAGCTTAGAGTCAGCAGAAGTTTTATGCAGATAACCGACGTCGACACTTGGAGTTCAGGCTGACGTTGTAGCATAAGTATTATTATGTGGCTAGGTGTGGCAAGTGTGATTATGTTGGGTGTAGTCAAGGGACTATGCCAATATCCGTTTAGATTAGACTCCGAAAGAACATTCGGGGACGAATGTTTCTAAGGGGGGAAGAATGTTACACCCCGTAATTCCAAGAGGATGAGATGAGAACGTACGAAAGGAAATAAGATTCGAAGTTGGAAAAAGAAAAAAAAGTTGGCAGAATATTTTTGGACAGTTTTTTAGTAAACTTGGAAGCAGTATATCTCCTAGTATAATTGGGGTGTTTAGGTGTTTCAAAAGCCTAACATGAATTTCATTGAGTCTAGTTTCCAACGCAACAAACCGCTCGTCAATAGGACATCGGAGTAGAAAGTTATGGGCGTTACAAGATCGGCTGACAGAACAGACAAGGTCAGGCGCCGCGGCGCAGCTGCGGGCGGAAAGCCCAAATTGTCCGAATTGCAGAGCCGCGGCGCCGGCTGCAGGGCCGCGGCGGGAATTTTTGCGGAAATAGGGTAAAAATAGAAGATATTTGTTGTAAAGGACCCCTGGGTGGGTGACAAGTGTCCCCCCAACTTGTGGAACAAGATAAAGGCTATATAAGACATGTCTTGCTAGATTTAAATCATTTGCAAGACTTCACCCAAATCTTCTCTTCTATTCTCTTCTCTCTCAAATGGTTAAAACCCTAGGCCTATATGAGATTTTTGGAAAGGCAACAAGAAGGAAATATGTTGGCAAGCTTGTAGGGGATTGGTAGAGATGATTTTAGCGGGAAGAAGAATTTCAAAAAGAGGAGCTAAAGTTGCTAAGGATCGACTTGTAATCTTGGAGCATTTTTGGGCTAAATGAGGTATAATCTTCGTCTTACTTTTGTAATTGAAGATTCCATGTTATTATAAGTTAGAAATGATCATGTGATATGTGTTATGAAGATTGATAAGTGTTATGGAAATTTGGAAGCTCAAATCCGAAAATAACATGTTAAGCCATTTGAATTGAAATACAAATTGGTCGATAATTAGAATCGTCGCATGTTTACCTACTTGAGGATTGTAGTAGTTATAATCAATTGTGGCTAGATATCATGTTATATTAAACCACTTGGATTGAAATGGCAATTGGTTAAGACTTGGTGTTATTGTACTCAATATGGGCGAATTGGACTAGTAGTTTGTATTAGTTTGGTATCTTTTGTGGGGCGGAATTTTACACGTCTAGTAGGCGTGTAATCCCCTATTGTTAATTGCGTTGATTGGGCCTTAAATGTGGCGTGTTTGGTTATTGAATTCGGCCTTGAAAAAGGTGGCAAAGTGAGTAGAAACAAAGGAGGTGCTGTCCGATTTTCCGTAGAATTTAGAGACCTTACACTTATAATATTCTACGTCTGAAGTAAGATGTTAATAGACGTACTATGGTCATTATAGGTTGACATACTACGTACGGCGAATTGGACTTAGCAGGTGGATTAAACCGAAGAGGTATGTGGAACTTTCTTAACTCTTGAGCATGAATAGGTTATAAATGTATAGTACGGTAGACGTACAAGATTTTGACAATCTAGGTCCATTTGATATCCTTGGCTTATTTTAAGAATGTCCAAGTTGTTTGAGTTAGGGAATTAACTCACTTGTTAAATATTAAGGATATCTTGGCTTTCAAAAGTTAAGAGACTTTAAGTATGATGAAAGTATTATTGATACTTGTTTTATTGGAAAGTTTAAGTCTCTTGGTTATAAAGAAGTATGTAAGTTGCTAATGTATAAAGCTAGTATAACGACTTTATGGGAAGTTGGTTATAATAGCTTTATGGAAAGTTAAAAAAAAGAGTGGTTTACTCTAAGTAATTTAAGTATGATAAATGACTTGTTTAAATGAAAGGCAATTTGATTTTAAGGCATCAATTGCCTAAGGTTTTATAAGAAAAGGAGTCACTTGATTTAAAAACCTAACTTTATTTCTAAAGGTATTGTGACTTGTCTTGAAACGAAATTGCGACTTGATACTATGGTTAATAGTATCTTGGAAGTTCTATATGAAAATGAGTCATTTTTAAAAGGTGGAAGTACGTAGTACTTTGGGTTAAATTCCCGGATTTTTATAAAGGACAGGTTAGTGCCTTAAGTAAACTAAAATGAGAGTGTAGACGAATAAGACTAATAAGAAGTTGTGATTTCTAACTTGCTTATTTATTGTATGATGGCCAGTTGAGTTAGGGTAAGAGTATAAGTGAGGGGTAAACCCCCAAGACGCTATACCACCTTCTCCAGGATAAGAGTATAAATGAGGGGTAAACCCCCAAGACGTTATACCACCTGTTTTATTACCTTCTCCAGGGTAAGAGTATAAATGAGGCAAACCCCAAGACGTTATACCACCGCCTGTGGTAAGAGTATAAATGAGGTAAGAACCCTAAGACGTTATACCACTGTTTCTATGGGTTCGCTACCCATGATTTTGATCGAGTCTCTATTGTGATGTTATGCACGTATTTCCCTTGATTTACTCTCATTGTTAGTAAGGCACTGTGTACTGTTAATTGAGTTATCATACCTGTCTCCAGTTTTATTATAGACTTATGATTTCATTACAGTACTATCCGTTTCACATATTTGGTACATGTTGTACTGACCTCCTTCGGGGGGCTGCGTTCATGCCGCAGGTAGAGTACAAGTTGTTGATCCTCGCTCTTAGGATCATTGTTCAGCTGTTGAGAAGTTCATTTATTCCGGAGGCTTATCCCTGGTATTGTCGGTAGTTGTACATTCAGGGGTATGGCGGGGCCCTGTCCCGCCAGAGTTGTTATTCTTAGAGGTTTGTAGTCACATTGTGGTTTGGGTTGTAAAGAAAAAAATGTACCGTTTTATTTGTATAGTTTACGGAAGGTGGCCTTATCGGCTAGCCTATTGTTATTTTATGTTTCAGCTTTTTTTTATTTGTTGTGTATGTTCCGCTGCTATTCTCTGATGTGTACCGAAAGGGGTGCCCAGGTAGGGCACCAGTCACGGGCCCGGGGTCGGGTCGTGACAGTGACGAAAGACTGCAGGACCGCGGTACCATTCTGCAGGACCGCAGTTCCATAATTACTGAGAAGCCGCAGTACTTTCGGCACCACGGTGCCATTCTGCAGGACCGCGGTGCCGATGCGGGAATTTCCAGTCCGAAATAGAATTGGCAAGGGGAAAAAGGGCCCAAGGCATACGTTTTTGACAGCATATATAAACCCTTGGGATAGATTTTAGGGATATATCTTCTTCTCTTGGGAAACACACAACACAACGCTTGACGGCTACAATTGAAGACCAAGTTCTAAGTATTTTTCTTTCTTTTCTCTACTGTAATTCTGTTCATGTTTGGATTTGTATTAGTTCTTAGCATGTTTATGGCTAGGAGCTAAACACTTTATTAGGGCTTTTCTATTGAATCGCTTGAAACTCTTATTCATGAATTAATGCATTAGTTTGATTTTCTTCTTTACTTGATTAAGTTTTATTCAATATTGGTATGAATGTTTGATAGTTAATTGATCACTAATTATCATAATCTATATGATTTCGAATCAAGAACCGAGAGGAGAGATTTGGATATACTGTAATTGAATAGACATAGGTTAAACTCGCGAACGAAAGTACCCGATACTTGTGTAGCATTATAGGTTATTGTTCTTAATCCTCCTATGTGGTAAAACCTATCATAGAAATATAGAAGGTTTCTGCACTGAGGTTGAACAATTATATATCCTAACCGGAATATAAGACAGTCTAGTTAACCGCTATCTTAACATAGAAGAAGAAGTCATTCTACTTGCATTAAGGATTGAAAAGAGTGGATAGTTGAGGATATTGGAAGCCCTAATTCCTTCATAATTGATTAAACCTCAATAATTTAATTTGATTCTTGCAATTACTCTACTAGTGTTAGATAAAAACCAAATCACTTATCATTTGCCAAATAGATAACCTAGAATAGATGTTCGGTAATTAGAAACCAGTCTCTGAGGATGATATTCAGTCTTACCAGACTATATTACTTGTAACGATACGTACACTTGCGTGAGCAATTGAAAATCGGCCTAACAAGTTTTTGGCGCCGTTGCGGGGACTGACGTACTTTTAATATCGAATTATCTATTCTTATTTCTAATTTGGTTTGTATATATTCGGTTATGTTATTTTATTTTTAATTTGGTTGCTATAGGAACAAGTTTCTAACTTGTTCTGCGAGCATCTTTTTATCACTTTTTGTTGTTTTTCTTATTTTGTAGGTAAAGTTGGAAAAAAATATGGACTACTACTACTATCAGGGGTAGTGGAATCAGCAACAACAGCTTAACCCACAGGTTCCACATGAAGATCAAAATGAGTTGCAGGCATCCATACTCAGGCTCACCAAGTGCCAGACTCCGTTTATGGCTGAGACAAAGGTATCCCTAAAAAATTTGGAGACACAAATAGGGCAGCTGATGGATATGGTGATCAATGTACCACAAGAAAATTTGCCTAGCGACACAGTTGTGGGGGGGGGGGGGGAGGGGTGATAAGCAGAGTGAGGAACCTGAACCACAACAAACTGTTGAGAATAATGAGAAATTGAGAGAGATAGTTGGTGTAGAGAAATAAGAGGTTACCGAGATCCAAATTTTCACCTTTTTGGATTCCTTGGAATTTATTTTTTCTATACCCGTTGCAGAAAAGACACCACCAACTATCATTGCTGAGCCCCAACCAAAACGTACATACCCTCAAGGGTACCCCCAAAAGTTTTTCATTGATCCCTACATTATAGAGAGCCTAGAAGATAAGTCTGCCTTGGATAATTGGGGGATAATCTTAGATATGAGGCCCTTGTTTGAAAAAAGTGTTGTAGGAGAAGTGAGACCCACAACAATAACTGTGCGGATTGCAAGCCGTTCGCAGAAGGATCCACTGGGCACTAGTAAGGATTAACTGCGTCCGGCTAAAAGACGTTAAAGACAGCGCTACTTGGGAGGCAACCCATGTTAAATTATGCAATTAGTTTAAATAGAACAGTGTCACGTTTTTTTTTTATTGTGTTGTGATGATAGGTAAAGGGAATTGGACATGAAGCACGGGAAAACGCTGGAAACATGAAATCGGTGCAGCGCCGCGGTGCCTAGCAGTAGGGTCGCGACGCCGAATGTTCTGAGAGATTGCAGGAATTTCAGCGTCGCGACGCCAGTTTGCAGGACCACGACCCCTATTAATCAGTGAAGCTGCAGGGTCGACGCGCCTCTGAGAAATTTTTCGATGAGCAGTATCCGCCGCCACCACCACCATTTTGAACTGTTATTGTCTGTAAGTCCTCCCTTTTATTTTTGAGTCTTACACATTTGGGACAATATGTCATTTAAGTTTGGGGGGAGTTTTTATTTTATTTAATTTAATTTTATTTTATTTTTGTTGGTCTATTTTTGGAGTTTTTTTATTATGTTTTTGTGTTATATGAGTCAATTTTTTTTTATGATCATGCATGATGTAGTTGTCGAAGATACCTAGTGAATTAAGTGGGATAATGTAATGGAATTAGAAGCTAAAAAATCTGTGTGCTTAAGTTAGATATGCCAAAAATTCATGAAAATCTAATTATTTGAGATATTTGTGCTTAGCCTATGTGTTGTCAATTGTGGAAATAATGATTGTAAAATGTCTATGAAGTCTGCTTGCTTGTTATTTGAGGCAAAATAGTTAAGATGTACATGTTTAGGGAGATGATTCAGACATTTCCTTTTTAGCCATTCTTACCATTCATTATCTACATTGCAATAAATTGTATCCCTAGTCAGCCCCGTTGAGCTTAAAATAAATTATTTTTTTGACACCCTATGATTCCCTTGTATGCCATAAGTAGTAATTGAAAAATTGGGACGAAGAAGTGTGAAAAAGAAATATGAAAAGAGAGTGAAAAATTGATGCACCCCAATGAGAAAGATGTAAAAGCTTAAGTTTGGGGTGCCAATGTGAATTGTTTCATGCTCTCAAAAAGAGAAGATGAGAATGATAGGTAAGAACTGAAAAGAATACCAAAAAGAATGACAAAATGGTTGAATGAGAAAAACGCTTATGGTACATAAATTGAGCCGAAATGCCTACTTTTACCTACTCCTGCCTAAGCCTACATTACAACCCTGAAAAGTCCTGAAGATATTGTTACACCCCGTAATTCCATGGCTACTAAGTGAGAACATGATTATGGAAATAAGATTTGAATGTTGGAAGGAAATGATTTTTTACATTTTCTTATAGGGAAAATTTTCGAGAATAATATGATGACAAGAATTAATACTAGTAGTTGGATTATTTCCAATAGAATTATGGACTTAGTGTGGATTAATTAAGTCTTGGTATCTTAAAGTTGAGGCCATCGAAATTGGGTGGAAAAATGGCTAAGTGTGGGAGATATTTGTGAAGGGAAGACAGGTGGACAAGTGGGGTTCATGGGTCCCCCTCCACTTGTGCTTGTACACCTATTAAAACTCAAGTCTTGCAAGACTTCATTCTCACAAATATCTTCATCTCTCCCTTAACCTTCAAGGTGCTCGAAAATTCCATAGCCAACAAGAACAAGATCAACTTATTTTCTTCCAAGTTTAAGCACCTTAACCAAGTTCTAAGCCAAGTTAACCTTACTAATTAGTGGCTCACAGTTTCTTGTCCAAAAACTATCTTGAAACCCTAAGCTTGTTTATGAACTTTTAGGAAGAGAAACATGAAATCAAGATAGATACAAGATTGTAGAAGTTACGTGGGTGTTATTGTGACGTGAAGAAGTGGTGCAAAAGTGAAGCAGGGTCACGATTTTGGCCGAGACTTAAGGGATGTTTTGAGCTAAAGTTGAGGTAAGATTTCTTCTTTCTCTTGAAGTAATTAGAGGTTACATGATATTATATTTGATAGATGAACTTGTGTTAAGAGAAATGGAGAATAAGAAATATATGTGACAGTTTTGGCTAATTGCTGATTTTGGAGAAAGTTTTGGTGTTGTTGGATTCGTTGGTTATTGTTGTTATTATCGTCACTACTTGCATGTTAAAATGAAGGAAATCTTATTATTACAAGTTGTTGTGGTTCATATGAACATGTTGAAATGTAAATTGGATTATAAGAAGTTATGGAAATGACTTTGGTTGTAGTAGTTGGCCAAAAAACTGCATGAAACTGTGAGACATTGTTGTGCAGTTTTAGGGACTGTTTTGTGGCGTTGGAATGCTGGAAATTCAGCCACCAATATGCATGTTTAAATGTAGTAATTGCTAATGAAAGTCCTAAGGGAATAAGGGTGTTGAAAGGCCTCACATTTTACCCTTATTATTGTTGGATTGTGAACTATTTTTAGTGGACTGTTTTACCGTGAATAAAGAGGTTGTTTTACGTAAGAAATAGGTGTGTGAATAACCTTGGCTAATTGTTTGGTTGTGCCCTTAATTGGTGATTGGTTATTGATGGTATTGGCCTTATTTATAAGGTGGAAAAGTATGTATAAATAGGGGAAGTGCTGCCAAATTTTTATAAGAAAGGAGATTCATTATGTGGTATAAGTGTATACTAATATCATGAAGTTTATAGACGTGTTATTGTCATTATAGGTTGAAGTACTACTTGAGACGTATTCTAGTTGTCAAGTTGGTAGAGCCTATAAGGTATGTGAACTCTTCCTTTCTTCCTTGAGCATGAACTTTATAAAATGAGTGTACAGTGGACATATGCGTTTTAAATGAATCTAGATTTCATGTGGTAGTGACTTGATTTTAAAAGTATACTTGACTTGTTTTTAAAAGTGTAAGTAACTTGTTTCTAAAAAATGGAAGTGCCTTGATGCTACAAGTGTTAGTATCTTGGGGTTTTATAAATGAAAGGATGTACGGCGAACATACATGGTGCTATTGGGTTCAAGTCCCTAATATTACATGATATGATTCTTTTTATAAAAAGGATGTACGGCGGGCGTACATGGTGTTATTGGGTTCAAGTCCATAATATTACATGACATGATAATGCCATGGTTTTTTTCTAAAATGAGAGTTCATTCTATTATTTCATTGAGAGTCAAATATGATTTAACTTGCATATGGTTGCTCATGATATCTATTCGTGCAAGTGTTATATTTCCACATCATCGCGTCCCTCACTAAAGGGCCGACAACTTTATATATTATTCCATGGACTTGTGATCCATGATGCGAGTATGTATACTCATGCGGGTCTAAAAGATCCATGCGTGTTCGAGTCTCATGCAAGTGAAATAGTCTCATGAATATTCCGTGGACTAGCTCTCCATGATGCGGGTATCGAGTATAGATACTCATTGCGGGTCTAAAATATCCATGCGGGTTCGAGTCCCATGCGGGTGAAATAGTCCCATGAATAGGATATGCATAATGATCTCGAGGGCAGGCGTCCCTGATTTTGACATGATTTTCATATTTTTAAATGGTACACTTTATTTCTTATTTTGAAATGGTACAATTGATTTCATATTTTAGAATGGTATTTTGAAAAGATACAGTTGACTCTCATTACTCTCATTTTTCATAAGGCACAGTTGTACTGGTAGCTTGATTGTCATACTTGGCTCTTGTTATCTTTTGGACTGTTATGATCTCATTTACAGTACTTATTGTTTCACATACTTGGTACATCTTTTGTATTGACCCCCTTTCCTCGGGGGCTGCGTTTCATGCCGCAGGTGTAGGTACACAGTTTGATGATCCTCGCTCTTAGTATCTCTACTCAGTTTTTGGGAAAGCTTCATTATTTCGGAGGCTTGTCATTTTGGTACGGACCCTTGTATTATAGGCTTATGTACATTCAGGGGTATAACGGGGCTCTGTCCCGTCATAGTTTACTATCCAAGCTCTTAGAGGTCTGTATTCATATGTGGGCTAGACTTGCGGGAGTTGTATATATTGTTAGCCAGTTGTACTACTGTATTGTCAGGATGTTCCCTTTTATATATATATATAGTGGCAGCCTCGTCGGCTTACCTTGTTGATACTTATACAATTTTCCATATGTTATCTGGCCTATGTCTTATATGGGATGTGAGGGTATAAGAGGGGGTGCCTAGGTAGGGCACCAGTCGTGGGCCCGGGGTTCGGGTCGTGACAAAAGTTGTATCAGAGCAGTTAGTCCTCCAAATGTCTACAGACCGTGTCTAGTAGAGTCTTGGGTATAGGTATGTGTGCACCATACTTATACATAAGAGGCTACAAGATATTTAGGATTTGGTTTCTATTTCTTCTCACTCTGAGATCGTGTAGTAGAGCTGTGTTATTAGGATGATCCCTTTCTGACATATTATTGTGCTTTCAGCTATGCCTCCACGGAAAGCTACAGTGGCCCAGAAGGGAAAATCAGCAGCAGGAGCTGCTAGTCAGACTCAGAGAGTTACTAGGGCACAGGCCCAGTCTATGCCTGAGGGTGTGCGTCAGTCGGCTAGTTCTGTTACGCCGCCATCACTAGAGGAGCTTAGAGCAGCAGCAGCTCTAGAGGCCCCGATACTTGAGCCCTCGGTTCCCCAGCCAGGAGCAGAGGACAGCGCCATGAGGGACACGGTTCAGCTGCTGACTAGTCTAGTAGCAGGACAAACTTACAGACAGGGACTAGGAGTTGACCCCAGAGCAGATAGTTTGAGGGTCCGGGATTTCCTGAGTTGTAGTCCGCCGGAGTTTTACGGGTCAAGGCCCGAGGATGATCCACAGGAGTTCATTCACTAGATACAGCGGATAATGAGGTGATTAAGGCTTCGGAGACCGAGTCGATCGTATTGGCTTCATACCGGTTGTGCGATGTAGCTGTTAACTGGTTTGAGTCATGGGAGTTGTCCAGGGGAGAGGGTGCTCCTCCAGCTATGTGGGATGAGTTCACGGAGGCCTTCCTTGACCACTTCTTGACTCCTGAGATGAGAAGATCCAGAGTTGACATGTTCTTGACCTTGAGGCAGAGTGGAAGGACTATTAGAGAGTATAGCCTGGAGTTTGACTCATTGGCTCGGTACGCACCCACTATTGTAGCGGGCATGGCAGACAGGGTGCACCGCTACGTGATGGGGCTAGACCACTATCAGATTGATGGGTGCACGACTGTAGCTCTTCAGCCGGACATGGATATTGCTCGTATCCAAGCGTATGCATAGGGAGTTGAGGAGCGACATAGAGGGCGACAGCCGAATAGAGGTCGTGATAGGGACCAGCCTAAGAGGGCTAAGATGGTGGGGTTTCCGAGTGAGTTTCGAGGCGGGCAGCCTCAGTAGCAGGTGAGGTATGCATCTCAGCCAGCACAGAGTGCTCCTCCACAGTCTACAGGCAGGAGGTTTGACCGTCCGGGGTATTCGGGTATCGATCAGAGTTCGAGGGCTTCGGGTTCTCAGGGGAACAAGGGTCCTAGTCAGGCGAGACCACCTTTGCCTCGGTGTGTTCGATGTGGTAGGTCCCATTTTGGGGAGTATCATTCTGCTCCGGGAGCCTGTTATTCTTGTGGTCGTCAGGGCCATTTGAAGAGGGAGTGTCTGTATAGAGGTGTCACAGGTAGTATGGCTCAGCCTACAGGATCAGCTGATGGGTCATCATCTTCTATAGCTATGCGCCCGGCAGGGCAGTGTGTTCACGGGCTAGCAGTCCGTGGTAGAGGTCGTGGCAGAGGTTCTAGTTGTGGCGGTCCTTCGAATCACATTTATGCCTTGGCTAGTAGACACGATCAGGATGCTTCGCTAGATGTCCTCACAAGTATATTATTGATTTCTCATTGTGACGTATATGCTTTGATAGATCCAGATTCTACTTTGTCCTACATATCTCCTCTTGTTGCTAGTAGAATAGGAATAGAACCTGAGTCGATAGAACCATTCGAGGTAGCTACACCGGTAGGAGAGTCGGTGGTAGATAAGCGAGTATATAAGAATTGTTCGGTGATTATATACAGTCGTCAGACCCTAGCAAACTTGATAGAGTTAGAGATGACTGACTTTGATGTCATTATGGGTATAGACTGGTTGGCTTCCTGTTTTGCCAATGTCAACTGTAGAGAGAAGTTGGTCCGATTCCAGTTTTCCGGTGAGCCGATTATAGAGTGGAAAGGGAATACAACATCGTCGAAGGGTAAGTTTATTTCATACCTCAAGGCAAGGAAGATGGTTAGAAAAGGGTATATCTATCATCTGGTTCGGGTGCTTGATACGAAAGCTGAGTTGAAGGATATACCCTTAGAATGGCACCTGCAGTCATTCCTCCGTATAGAATGGCACCTGCAGAGTTGAAGGAGTTGAAGGACCAGAAAGGCTTCATTAAGCCTAGTACATCTCCTTGGGGAGCACCAGTGTTATTTGTGAAGAAGAAGTATGGGTCGCTGCAAATGTGTATTGATTATAGGCAGCTGAATAAGGTAACCATCACGAATAGGTATCCCCTCCCCAGGATTGATGATTTGTTTGACTAGTTGCAGGGTGCTAAGTATTTCTCGAAGATAGACCTGCGGTCCGATTATCATCAGGTGCGGGTTAGAGAGACAGATATCCCGAAGAAAGCATTCAGGACCCGATACAGGCATTATGAGTTTAGGGTGATGTCTTTTGGGTTGACTAATGCTCCAGCCGTGTTTATGGATCTAATGAACCGGGTGTTCAAGCCATTTCTGGATAAGTTTGTTATAGTATTCATTGATCACATCCTGGTTTACTCTCGTTCAGAGAAGGAGCATGCACGTTTGAGAGGCGGATTGGGGTCCTCCAAAGACCGCAGATTATATGCCAAGTTCTAAGTGTGAGTTCTGGTTGGCCTCAGTGGCATTCTTGGGGCATATTATCGGGGCTGATGGTATTCGGGTGGATACTCAGAAGATTGAGGCGGTGAATACATGGCCCAGACCTACTACACCTACAGAGGTACAGAGTTTTCTGGGGCTTGCAAGTTATTACTGGAGATTTGTGGAGAAGTTTTCTTCGATCTCGGCGCCTTTGACTAGGATAACTCAGAAGGTGGCTAAGTTCCAATGGACGGATGCTTATGAGAAAGACTTCCAGTTGTTGAAAGATAAGTTGACTACGGCTCCAGTTCTAACTCTTCCTGAGGGACTAGAGGGTTATGTTATTTATTGTGATGCTTCGGGTGTTGGGATAGGTTGTGTGTTGATGCAGCATATTAAGGTTATAGTCTATGCATCCCGACAGCTCCGGAAGCACGAGAAGAATTACCCTACCCATGACTTGGAGTTGGCGGCCGTGATACATGCCTTGAAGATTTGGAGGCATTATTTATATGGAGTACATGTGGATATTTATACGGATCATAAGAGTCTCCAGTATATCTTCAGACAGAGGGAGCTGAACTTGCGGCAGAGACGGTGGTTAGAGTTACTTAAGGACTATGATATTGATATTCTATACCACCCGGGGAAAGCCAATGTAGTTGCAGATGCTCTTAGCCGTAGATCTATGGGTAGCCTGACAAATGTGCAGTCAGATAGAAGAGAGATGGTTCGTGGGATACACCAGCTAGCGAGCCTTGGGATCCGGTTGGTCGATTCCGGAGACAGTGGAGTTCGGGTTCGAGAGGTTGCGGAGTCCTCCATAGTAGAAGAGATGAAGAGGCATCAGTATGAGGATCATGTTCTAGCACGGTATAGAGATGCATCTCTTCGAAAGGAGAAGACTCTATTTGAGGTTGCACCATATGGGGGTGCTAAGGTATGAAGGTAGATTGTGTGTGTCTGATATTGCAGGGTTTTGACAGAAGGTTATGGGAGAGACACACAATGCTCGTTATTCTATTCATCCGGGGTCCACAAAGATGTATCATGACCTCATATGCGTATATTGATGGGATGGCCTGAAAAGGGACGTAGCAGGGTTTGTTGCTTAGTATTCGAAGTGTCAGCAGGTTAAGGTTGAGCACTAGAAGCCTGGTGGATTATTGCAGGATATAGAGATCCTGACTTGGAAGTGGGAGGTGATTAATATGGATTTCGTTACAGGCTTAACTCGTACTCCGATGAAGTATGACTCCATATAGGTTATTGTGGATAGGCTGACGAAATCAGCCCATTTTCTTCCAGTTAGGACTACGTACTCAGCGGAGGACTATGCTAGACTTTATATCAGGGAGATAGTGAGACTGCACGGGGTTCCTACATCTATTATATCGGACCGTGGAGCCTAATTTACGGCTAATTTCTGGAGGTCTTTCCAGAAGGGATTGGGGACACAGGTGAGTCCCAGTACAACGTTTCATCCTCAGACCGATGGGCAGGTAGAGCGTACTATTCAGACACTTGAGGATATATTGAGAGCCTGTGTTATTGACTTCAGGGGTAGCTGAGAGGATCATTTGTCACTCATTGAGTTTGCATATAACAACTCTCATTCTAGCATTCAGATGGCCCCGTACGAGGCTTTATATCAGAGGAGGTGCAGGTCACCTATTGGATGGTTTGATGTGATCGAGACTAAGTTACTCGGCCCAGACATGATTCAGTAAGATGTGTATAAGGTGAAGCTTATCCAGGAGAGATTATTAGCAGCCCATAGTCGACAGAAGTCGTATGCAGATAATCAATGTCAACACTTAGAGTTTCAGCTTGATGATTGGGTATTCTTGAAGGTATCACCCATGAAGGGTGTGATGAGGTTTGGTAAGAATGGAAAGCTTAGCCCGAGGTACATTGGGCCTTACCAAATTGTTCGTAGAGTAGGAAAGGTTGCATATAAGTTGGATCTGCCATCTGATTTAGAAGCGGTACATCCGGTCTTTCATGTATCGATGTTGCGTAAGTGTATTGGTGATCCTTCTAGGGTCTTCCCAGTGGATGATGTCCAGGTGAAAGAGGAGTTGGCTTATGAGGAGAGTCTCATAGCCATACTTGATCGCCAGGTTAGATGGTTACGGAGTAAGGATGTGGCTTCCATCAATGTATTGTGGCGGAACGATAATAGGGAAGAGATGACGTGGGAAGCGGAAGATGAGATGAAGAGAAAGTATTCTCACTTATTCCCGATGCCTACAGGCAACTCCAATCCCTATTTGACTATTTTTATTGATGCATGAGACTATGTCCTATATTTGGCCATGTGAGGCATCTTTGTGTTTACTAAGTATAAGTTTGTAGGTATAGTTTAAAGGAGACTATGCCGGAATTTGTATACTTGAGACCTAATGTGAACATTCGGGACGAATGTTTCTAAGGGGGGAAGAATGTTACACCCCGTAATTCTGATGCGCGATTTATGCACACACTTACGCAAGTGCACGTGTCGTGTCAAGTAATATAGTCTTAGAAGACCGAGTTATCGTCCTCAGGGATTAGTGTTCAAGTACCAAATTTTATTCTTTGTTATCTATTTGGTAACCGATAATTGATTTGTTGTTTATGACTCTAATTATGAAAACTAATTAAACTACGTTGTTTTACTTCAGTAATGTGGAAATAGGGCTTCCAAATCTCTTCGACTATCCAGTTAACTTACTTATTAATGCAATTAATTATGGTTCTTCTTCTATTTTGAGATAGCATGTTAACTAAGCCGTTTTATACTTCTGTTAAGGTTATATAAACACTCAACCCCAGTATAGCACCTTTCTACCTTTCGGTGATAAGATTGACTATAGAGGAGGATTAAGACCAAAAACCTATTAATACTACACAAGTATCGGGGTACTTTCGTCCACGATTTAACCTATGTTTATCCAACTACAACATATTCACAACCTCCCCTATCGGATTTCAGTTAGAAATCATAAGAATTATGATAATTAATGATCAAGTAATTACCAAGCAATCAAAACATATATTGGATAAATCTCAACAATAAGAAGAAGAACCACAAACATGCATTAATTCATAAAGATAAGGTTCAAGTGAATTGACATGGAAAGCCCTATATTAAAGTTAGTTCCTAGCCATAGACATGACAAGAACTAAATTAACATCCAACATAAACTGTAAAGAAAGTAAAACAAGAACAAGAAATTACTAAGAAAAGGGTCTCCAATCTTGATTCCAAAAGTGTGTGAATTGCCAAGAAGAGGAACCTTTAAATCTGGCCTAGGGTTCTCTTTTTATAGCCTCCAAAACGTGATACAGGTTTTCCTTCAGGCCTGGCCCATTGTCCCTTTGAAATCTGATTTTTCCCGCTTCGGCGCCGCGGCCCTGCAACTGGCGCCGCGGCGCCGGAACTCCTGCAACCCTCTGAAGATTAGGCGCCGTGGCGCCTGGCCCTGCTGGCTGGAGGCGCCGCGGCGCTGGCCTGTTCTGTACCTGGTTCGCCACTTTCTCGCTTTTCGAGCTCTGGAACCTCCGTTTCTGCCCTCTTTTTCCGCCAATGAGCCACTTTAAACCAATATGACTCAAAAGAAAGAAAATATATCCTAAGACGACACGTATTTGTACAAAAATGGACAAAAGACTCACTAAAAATGACTCAAAAGGTGTATATAAAATACACCGATCAAATACCCCCAAACTTAACCTTTGCTCGCCCTCGAGCAAAGATCAAAAGAAAGAAATAAAGACACAAGGAAAAAGAAAAAATAGAAGACTCAACGACATTGATCACTTTGCTGCATTGATGTTACTTAAAAAAACATGAAGGTTAGCAGAATAATATGCAGGAACATATAACATTAATTTTTAGCATTCTAAACACATTAAGCTAGATATTTTGCAAACTCATTTTAATCATGCTTAATGGAAGTAAGAATACTGAATTATGCACGTCAATTTCAAAATCCTATGGCATGTTTACTTGCTATTCTCCACTAATCATGGATATGCATATAAGAGATCTTCAGGACTTTTCAGGGTTGTAATGTAGGCTTAGCATGGGTAGGTAAAAATAGGCATTTAGGCTCATTTTATGTACCATAAGCTTTTTTGCTTTTCAATTCTTCCATTTTCTTTTGATTTCCTTTCTTTACTTCATATCTATCTTTTCCCTCTTTTGTTTTAAGAGAGTGAAGTGTATTATGAATAACAAGCACCCCCAAACTTAGGCTTTTGCCTATTTCTTATTACTTTTTTATTGGGGTGCATCAGAATTGTTCACTCTTTTTGTCTCTTTTTTAACACTTCCTATTCCAATCATTTCACATTTTCACTTATGGCACAAGTGTGGCTTTAGAGGGTGTCAAAGAAAAAGTTCAATTTTTAGGCTCAAAGGGGCTGACTAGGGATAATGTCAGGGATAGGTAAAAGTGGTAAGAAATGGCTAACAAAGATATGCCTGAGTCATCTCTCCTAACATGCATATCCTAACTATTTCGCCTCAAATAGCAAGCAATCATACACATAGGTTTTAATCATTTAACAATGCACAATTCAAGCGGAAACCCCAAATAGACAAATTTCATGAGTTTTTGGGATATCTAACCTAAGTGTTTAGATAGTTGCTTCTAATTCCATTACATTATTCAACCTTACTTCACTAGGTGTTTCTAGTAACTACAGCATGCATGATCTTTGACAGAAAATTATGACTCAAAATTTTTTATGACTCAAAAATACACAAAACAAATAAAAAAGACTCAACAATATCAAAAACACTAAGACACCCCCCAAACTTAAATCACACATTGACCCCAATGTGTGTAAGACTCAAAGAAAATAAAAGAAACAGGACAACTTACAGACTTGGTTTAAAGTGGTGGCGGTGGCGGTGGATAATGCATTGACCACTGGTTGAACAAGGAACTCATCTCGTCAATTCTCTGGTGCAACTGTTGTTGCCCCTGCCTTAATTCTTGTTGTCCTTGTATCATCGCGTGTCGTACCCTGCATCATCCTTCTCGTTCAGAGCAATTGCTCCATCATAGGCACTAGAGGTTCGATTCGGGGTGGCTGGTCGCTTCTCGCCTCATCTTGAGCCTCTATCTCAGGCTCATCTTCATCCATGGCAGCCTCTGCTGCTGCTGCTGGTGCTGCTGCTGGTGTTGGTCTCCTTCGTGCTGCTGCTGGAGGGATTGGGTTTGGGAAGGAATGCACTATTCCGTATGACACTGGAAGTTGGTTTTTCTCAAATGTATCAGTGGGTAGGGTTGGGACCCCATGTATGGAGCATAAGCAGCTAATAAGTGAGTCATGTCCCAACCCGCCTGTCGTTACCAACCTGCTGGTCTCTCTAATGTTTTGCACTATTTCCTTCCCAACGTCTATTATCTTCCCTGACACGATTCCATATATCAATCTTATTCTGTCTTCTGGCACTCTGGTGAAGTGCATTGACGGAATCATGCGGGCACTGACGAAATACAACCAACCCTTGGTTGTTTTGTTGAACTGACACCTGCTCAGTCCTCTTGACCCATTTCTGGAAAATTCATACGCAGCCCCAGGGTAGCTTACTGTGCTTGCGACGACGTCCCAGTTGATGTTGTTGGTATCTCTAGACCATGTTCTGCAATAGCTCCGGTCATCACCTCTTTCTTCAACATCCGCTGTTTTTAATAGCAAATTTACCACTTCTTCCGTCACAGGCACTTCCTTTCCCCTCACGAAGCATCTATCATCCACCCTCTCCGAAAAGTTAGCGTAAAATTCTTTCACCATCACTGTGTTCATCGGTGCTATCCTTTCCGGGTTAACAAATCTCTTCCACCCCATCATCTCAATCATCGCCCGAATAGGCTCATAGACATCTCCCTCCTCAAATGATTCCCTTTGGTAATTCATTCCTCTTTCAGGGATTAAGGGCCTAGTACTAAGTTTTTGATATCTACTCTCCGCTGTTTGGCTGACAAACCTAGTAGTATCATATTGATGAGCGAAGGTGGATGTGGAAGCTCTTCTCTTTCTGGCAGACATTTTTAGATACTTTGGCAGCGTTTCCTTTATATCGACAATATTACCCAACACTATCACGCAACAATCAGCAACTACAACACTTATCACCCCCAAACTTCACTCAAGAAGATCCTGCACAACACCCCACACTCACCTCGTATCCTCTTCCTCGGAATCTCACACCCAACTTCAACACCCCAACACACCTTCACAGATACAACACCTCCTCCAATCTACTACCTCCTCTGATTATAGTGAAGCTTTCAAGAAAAGATAAAGGTTACCTTTGACGGTGTTCTTCAAGATTTTCTTGCTCCTAATGATGATTTGAGGCAATGAGATGAGGGTTGTTGTTTAAAATGGTTAAGGGTTTAAGGAATTTAAGAACTTTGGTTGTGATTGGGTTTAGTTTATAGAAGATGTTTAGGTAAAAGGTGGATTTTCGTGGGTTTTGTGGAGAAGAAAGGTTTAGGTTTTGATTTGGAATTGGGAAAAATCTGATTTTTGGGGCTACTTTAACTTTTAGATTTCCGTCGCGGCGCCATGCAGAATCAGCCGCAGCCCAAATTATCGTGCTCTTCGAACTTTCTTGCGCCATGCGCGAAATAGGCGCTGATTTTAGATTTTTACGGACTTTTGGCGCCATGCGAAATGGGCGCCGCGGTGCTGAATCTCCTGCGCTTCGATCTTTTGGCCGCGTTCGCTTCCCACGGCGCACGATTTTCTGGAAATCCTTTTTGTCTTTTGGTTTATCTTCATTTTTCGCCCTCCAAATTCTTGGCCCTGCACCTGTCATCACAACACATAACAATACCTACGTGAGACTGTTCTAAGTAAAAATTAACTGCATTAAAGTAAACAATTTAAAATACCTTGTGTTGCCTCCCAATTAGCGCTGTCTTTAACGTCTTTTAGCCGGACGCAAGTTCTTTAAATCAAGAGGTGTGGGGTAGATTAACCCCACAACCAATCCACTTTTTCAACATTTTCCTCTTTCTCCTTCTGTTTTTCTTCTTATAATTATTTTCAAGAGGAGGTTCAGTATCATTTACCTGCTTTGGCGGGCTTATCTCCCTTGTTGTGGCTTGCACTGGCTCACACGAAGTTCTGACAGCGCTAATTGCAAAACACCTGCTCATGACCGGGGGTTCAATAACGTGTTTGAACACTTTAAACACCATCTCTTCACTTTTTACTCTCAGTGTCAGCTCACCCTTCTCTACGTCAATCAGGGCCCTCCCTGTTGCCAAGAACGGTCTCCCCAATATGATAGGAATCTCCTCATCCTCCTCCATATCAAGAATGAGGAAATCCGCAGAGAAAAAGAATTTTCCCACTTTAACGAGAACATCCTCAATCTTCCCCCTGGGATGCACCACCGTTCTATCTGCTAATTACAAGCTCACAGTGGTTGGTTTTGCTTCACCTAACTCCAACCGTTTAAAAACAGACAAGGGCATCAAATTTATACTAGCCCCCAAGTCACAAAGGGCCCTATTACATGTTACTCTGCCAACTGTGCAAGACAGTGTAAAGCTTCCTGGGTCCTTGAGTTTAGGGGCAATTTCTTCTGCAGGATGGCACTGCATTCCTCTGTCAGTGCCACCATCTCATATTCTCCCAACTTCTTCTTCTTTCCCAAAATTTCCTTCATAAATTTAAAATAAGTAGGCATTTTCTCCAATGTCTCAATGAAGGGTATGTTGATGTGTAACTTTCTGAATGTCTCCAAAAACTTGGAGAATTGCTTATCAACTACTTTCCTTTGCAATCTTTGCGGGAAAGGAATCTTCTCAGTGTACTCCTTCTCTGGAGCTTTCTCTAATATTGGGCGATCTTCAACAACCCTCTCTCTCTCTGTTTCTACCCTCTGTTCAACCACAGGCTGAGGTGCGAGCCGTTTCTAATCGCTTTTCCACTCTCACCGCATCGCTGCCTCGTTCTCTAGGGTTCATCTCTGTATTGCTCGGCAAGGTACCCTGTGGCCTGTTGTTTGCTAGCTTTGCCAGTTGCCCCACCTGTGTCTCCAAGTTCCTGATAGAGGATCTAGTCTCTGCCATGAACTGGGTCTGGGAGTTGGTGAGTGTCAACAAGGCTGCTCTCAGCTCATCTGGATTTTCTTGTTGGACAGGTGCACTGAATTGTTGTGAATATGAGGCCTGAGTAAATGGTTGTTGATTTTGGTACTGGCCTCTAAACTGGTTCTGCTGCCCCTGCTCACCCCTCCATGAAAAATTAGGGTGATTCCTCCACCCTGGATTGTAGGTATTTGAGTATGGGTTGTTCTGGGGCCTCTGATAGTTCCCTACTGCCTGACACTCTGCTTGCTCGATCGAAATATTGTTAGGATCAGCTGATGGGAATCTATCAAAGGTATGTGGACCACCACATATTTCACAACTCATTGGCATTTGCACTGCATTTACAGACACTATATTCTGTTGCAGTTGCTTGGTCAAAAGAGCAACTTGGGCATTAAGTGCAGTGATGGCATCAATCTCATGAACTCCTACTGTTCTTCTGCCACTCACCTGTCTGTCCTCTGTTACATGATTATTGGTGGCCATGTCTTCCAATAAATCATGAGCTTCATATGATGTTTTTCTCATAAAGGTTCCACCTGCGGCTGCGTCAATGATCGTTCTGGTAGTCCCACTTAGCCCATTATAGAAAATATGTACCAAATTCCACAACTCAATGTTGTGGTGTGGACACTTTCTTTGCAAGTCCTTGAATCTCTCCCAAGCTTTATATAGTGACTCTCCATCGGCTTGAAAAAATTATTCAACTCTCCTCTCAGCTTCGCGGCTTTGCATGGTGGAAAGAACTTTGCTAAAAATTTCTGTGCCAACTCTTGACATGTGAATATCGAGTCTGTTGGCAAGGAATTCAACCACACTTTCGCTCTATCCCTGAGTGAGAAGGGAAAGAGCCTCAATCTGACGGCCATCGCGAACGCCATCAGATTCCGGTTGCACACAACTCTAAGAAATTAGCTATATGCATGTGAGGATCCTCCGACGGAAACCCTCCAAACTGAACCGTATTCTGCACCATACTTAAAATTGCAGGCTTGATCTCAAAATTATTTGCTCCTATTGCTGGGAGCCTAATGCAAGTTTGTGCTCCATTCACCCGTGTCAGCACATAATCTCCCAAGCTTCTCTCAGCTTGGACCTGGACTCTCTCTTCTACATCTATCGACAATCTCCGAGGCATTCTTTGGTTAGGTTGATGATCACCTAACCCCTCGTTCATCTCATTGTTGTTTTGTACGCCTTCCATCTCTATTAAGGCCGAAACTCGTTGGTTCCTTCTGTTCTGTTTACAAGTCTTCTCAATTTCTGGATTGAAGGGAACAAGAGTGTCTGCTCCTCTTCTCCTCCGCATAAACTGGGTGCCTGAAACAGATCAAAAATAAACAAACGGATCACGGCACACTGGTTTTCACAAAAATAAAAAAATAGTAATTAATAAAAACAAAAATAAAAACCAAATTAGAAATTAAGAATAGATAAAATTGATATTGAACTACGCCAATCCCCTGCAACGGCGCCAAAAACTTGATGCGCGATTTATGCACACACTTACGCAAGTGCACGTGTCGTGTCAAGTAATATAGTCTTAGAAGACCGAGTTATCGTCCTCAGGGATTAATGTTCAAGTACCAAATTCTATTCTTTGTTATCTATTTGGTAACCGATAATTGATTTGTTGTTTATGACTCTAATTATGAAAACTAATTAAACTACGTTGTTTTACTTCAGTAATGTGGAAATAGGGCTTCCAAATCTCTTCGACTATCCGCTTAACTTACTTATTAATGCAATTAATTATGGTTCTTCTTCTATTTTGAGATAGCAGGTTAACTAAGCCGTTTTATACTCATGTTAAGGTTATATAAACACTCAACCCCAGTATAGAACCTTTTAACCTTTCGGTGATAAGATTGACTATAGAGGAGGATTAAGACCAAAAACCTATTAATACTACACAAGTATCGGGGTACTTTCGTCCACGATTTAACCTATGTTTATCCAACTACAACATATTCACAACCTCCCCTTTCGGATTTCGGTTAGAAATCATAAGAATTATGATAATTAATGATCAAGTAATTACCAAGCAATCAAAACATATATTGGATAAATCTCAACAATAAGAAGAAGAACCACAAACATACATTAATTCATAAAGATAAGGTTCAAGTGAATTGACATGGAAAGCCCTATATTAAAGTTAGTTCATAGCCATAGACATGACAAGAACTAAATTAACATCCAACATAAATTGTAAAGAAAGTAAAACAAGAACAAGAAATTACTAAGAAAAGGGTCTCCAATCTTGATTCCAAAAGTGTGTGAATTGCCAAGAAGAGGAACCTTTAAATCTGGCCTAGGGTTCTCTTTTTATAGCCTCCAAAACGTGATGCAGGTTTTCCTTCAGGCCTGGCCCATTGTCCATTTGAAATCTGATTTTTCCGGCTCGCTGCGTCGCGCACTGGCGTCGCGCGAACTCCCGCAACCCTCTCAAGATTAGCGCCGCGGGCGCTCGCCCTAGCTGGCCGAGGCGCCAGGCCGGGCCTGCTCGCATTGGTTCGCCACTTTCTCGCTTTTCGAGCTCTGGAACCTCCGTTTCTGCCCTCTTTTTGCTCCTTTTCCGCCAATGAGCCACTTTAAACCAATATGACTCAAAAGAAAGAAAATCTATCCTATGACGACACGTATTTGTACAAAAATGGACAAAAGACTCACTTAAAATGACTCAAAAGGTGTATATAAAATACACCGATCAAATTCCATGGCTACTAAGTGAGAACATGATTATGGAAATAAGATTTGAATGTTGGAAGGAAATGATTTTTTTACGTTTTCTTATAGGGTAAATTTTCGAGAATAATGTGATGACAAGAATTAATACTAGTAATTGAATTATTTCCAATAGTATTATGGACTTAGTGTGGATTAATTAAGTCTTGGTATCCTAAAGTTGAGGCCACTGAAATTGGGTGGAAAAATGGGTAAGTGTGGGAGATATTTGTGAAGGGAAGACAAGTGGACAAGTGGGGTTCATGGGTCCCCCTCCACTTGTGCTTGTACACCTATTAAAACCCAAGTCTTGCAAGACTTCATTCTCACAAATATCTTCATCTCAAACCCTCATATCTCTCTCATAACCTTCAAGGTGCTCGAAAATCCCATAGCCAACAAGAACAATATCAACTAATTTTCTTCCAAGTTTAAGCACCTTAACCAAGTTCTAAGCCAAGTTAACCTTACCAATTAGTGGCTCACAGTTTCTTGGCCAAAAACTATCTTGAAACTCTAAGCTTGTTTATGAACTTTTAGGAAGAGAAACATGAAAGAAAGATGGATACAAGCTTGTAGAAGTTACATGGGTGTTATTGTGACGTGAAGAAGTGGTGCAAAAGTGAATCAGGGTTACGATTTCGGCCGAGACTTCGGGGCTGTTTTGAGCTAAAGTCGAGGTAAGATTTTTTCTTCCTCTTGAAGTAATTAGAGGTTACATGATGTTATAGTTGATAGATGAACTTGTGTTAAGATAAATGGAGAATAAGAAATACATGTGACAGTTTTGGCTAATTGTCGTTGGAGACAGTTTTGGTGTTGTTGGATTCGTTGGTTATTGTTGTTATTATCGTCACTACTTGCATGTTAAAATGAAGGAAATCTTGTTATTACAAGTTGTTATGGTTCATATAAACATGTTGAAATGTAAATTGGATTATAAGAAGTTATGGAAATGGCTTTGGTTGTAGTAGTTGGCCGAAAAACTGCATAAAACTGTGAGACATTGTTGTGCAATTTTAGGAACTGTTTTGTGGCGTTGGAATTCTGAAAATTCAGCCACCAATATGCATGTTTAAATGTAGTAATTTCTAATGAAAGTCCTAAGGGAATAAAGGTGTGGAAAAGTGTTGAAAGGCCTCACATTTTACCCTTGTTATTGTTGGATTGTGGACTGTTTTTAGTGGACTGTTTTACCATGAATAAGAGGTTGTTTTACGTAAGAAATAGGTGTGTGAATCACCTTGGTTAACGGTTTGGTTGTGCCCTTAATTGGTGCTTGGTTATTGATGGTATTGGCCTTATTTATAAGGTGGATAAGTATGTATAAATAGGGGAAGTGCTGCCCAAATTTTTATAAGAAAGGATATTCATTATGTGGTATAAGTGTATACTAGTATCATGAAGTTTATAGACGTGTTATTGTCATTATAAGTTGAAGTACTACTTGAGACGTATTCTAGTTGTCAAGTTGGTAGAGCTTATAAGGTATGTGAACTCTTCCTTTCTTCCTTGAGCATGAACTTTATAATGAGTGTATGGTGGACGTACGTGTTTTAAATGAATCTAGATTTCATGTGGTACATAAGGTGGTAGTGACTTGATTTTAAAAGTATACTTGACTTGTTTTTAAAAGTGTAAGTAACTTGTTTTTAAAAAGTGGAAGTGCCTTAATGCTACAAGTGTTAGTGTCTTGGGGTTTTATAAATGAAAGGATGTACGGCGAACGTACATGGTGCTATTGGGTTCAAGTCACTAATATTACATGATATGATTCTTTTTATAAAAAAGATGTATGGCGGACGTACATGGTGCTATTGGGTTCAAGTCCCTAATATTACATGACATGATAATGCCATGGGTTTTTCTAAAATGAGAGTTCATTCTATTTATTTCATTGAGAGTCAAAGATGATTTAACTTGCATATGGTTGCTCATGATAGCTATTCGTGCAAGTGTTATATTTCCACATTACCGCATCCCTCACTAAAGGGCCGACAACTTTATATATTATTCCATGGACTTGCGATCCATGATGCGAGTAGGTATACTCATGCGGGTCTAAAAGATCCATGCGGGTGAAATAGTCCCATGAATATTCCGTGGACTAGCTCTCCATGATGCGGGTATCGAGTATAGATACTCATTGCGGGTCTAAAAGATCCATGCGGGTTCGAGTCCCATGCGGGTGAAATAGTCTCATGAATAGGATATGCATAATAATCCAGAGGGCAGACGTCCCTGATTTTGACATGATTTTCATATTTTGAAATGGTACACTTGATTTCATATTTTGAAATGGTACACTTGATTTCATATTTTGAAATGGTATTTTGAAAAGATACAATTGACTTTCATTACTCTCATTTTTCATAAGGCACAATTGTACTGGTAGTTTGATTATCATACTTGGCTCATGTTATCTTTTGGACTGTTATGATCTCATTTACAATACTTATTGTTTCATATACTTGGTACATCTTTCGTACTGACCCCTTTTCCTCGGGGGGTTGCGTTTTATGCCGCATGTGTAGGTACACAGTTTGGTGATCCTCGCTCTTAGGATCTCTACTCAGTTTTTTGGAAAGCTCCATTATTTCGGAGGCTTGTCATTTTGGTACGGACCCTTATATTGTAGGCTTATGTACATTCAGGGGTACGGCGGGGCCCTGTCCCGTCATAGTTTACTGTCCAAACTCTTAGAGGTCTGTATTCATATGTGGGCTGGACTTGCGGGAGTTGTATATATTGTTGGCCAGTTGTACTACTGTATTGTCGGGATGTTCCCTTTTATATATATATAGCGGCAGCCTCGTCGGCTTTCCTTGTTGCTACATATACAGTTTTCCATATATTATCTGGCCTATGTCTTATATGGAATGTGAGGGTATAAGAGGGGGGTGCCCAGGTAGGGCACCAGTCGCGGGCCCGATCGTGATAGATCTCTAGAGTGTATGTCTATGATTAGTGGAGAATAACAAGTAAACATGCCCATATAACTAAATGAAATTGACATGCATAGGTTAGTGTTCATGTTTCCATTGAGTGTGATTGAAATGAATTTGCGAAATATCTGGCTCGAAATTCTAGATTTCTATATTCATGTTATATATGTTCCAGCATATTATCCTAACTGACATTCATGCTTTTCTAAGTAATCTTGTGCAGCTGCTTGATTTGAGTATTTGAGTATGTTGTTTTTGTTTCTTTGATTTTGTTTTGATCTTTGCTCGAGGGCGAGCAAAGGTTAAGTTTGAGGGTATTTGTTAGGTGTATTTTGTATATGCGTTTGAGTCATTTTTAGTTAGTATTTTTCCCATTTTCGTTTAAATAAGTGTCGTGTTAGGATCGTTTTTCTTTCTTTTGAGTCACAGCGGTTCAAAATGACAAAATGGCAAAAAGAAGCTAAAAGTGGGCAGAAAATGAGCTCCCGAAGCAAAAAGGACGAAAGTTGGCAGATCCGGACGAAAGACTGCAGGACCGCGATGCCATTTTGTAGGACCGCGGTGCCATAAGTACTGAGAAGCCGCAGTATTTTCGGCACCACGGTGCCATTCTGTAGGACCGCGGTGCCGATGCGGGAATTTCCAGTCCGAAATAGAATTGGCAAGGGGCAAAATGGCCCAAGACGCACGTTTTTGACAGCATATATAAACCCTTGGGATATATCTTTTTCTCTTGAGAAAAACACAACACAACGCTTGGCGACTATAATTGGAGACCTAGTTCTAAGTATTTTTCTTTCTTTTCTCTACTGTAATTCAGGTTATGTTTGGATTTGTATTAGTTCTTAGCATGTCTATGGCTAGGAGCTAAACACTTTATTAGGGTTTTCCTATTGAATCACTTGAAACTCTTATTCATGAATTAATGCACTAGTTTGATTTTCTTCTTCACTTGATTAAGATTTATTCAATATTGATATGAATGGTTGATAGTTAATTGATCACTAATTATCATAATCTATATGATTTCGAATTAAGAACCGAGATGAGAGATTTGGATATGTTGTAATTGAATAGACATAGGTTAAACTCGCGGACGAAAGTACCCCGATACTTGTGTAGCATTATAGGTTATTGTTCTTAATCCTCCTATGTGGTAAAACCTATTATAGAAATATAGAAGGTTTCTGCACTGGGGTTGAGAGATTATATATCCTAACCGGAATATAAGACAGTCTAGTTAACCGCTATCTTAACGTAGAAGAAGAAGTCATTCTAGTTGCATTAAGAATTGAAAAGAATGGATAGTTGAGGATATTAGAAGCCCTAATTCCTTCATAACTGATTAAACCTCAATAATTTAGTTTGATTCTTGCAATTACTCTACTAGTGTTAGATAAAAACCCAAATCAATTATCGTTTGCCAAATAGATAACCTAGAATAGATGTTCGGTAATTAGAAATCAGTCTCTGAGGATGATATTCGGTCTTACCAGACTATATTATTTGTAACGATACGTACACTTGCGTGAGCAATTGGAAATCGGCCTAACGAAGCTCTTTATATCTAATCTAGAAACTTGGTAACTATTGACTATCATATTGTATCGGACTAATAGTGGTTAAGTGTGAAAGTGGTATTCAGAAGACTAGCCCTCGTCTCTATTTTATCTAGGTAGGTCGAAGATATTGCTGAGTATCCATTATTCATTATACTCATTCTATACTTGTTGCACCCTTTATATGTGCAGATTCTGTTCCCAACACTAGTGGAGCCAGATATTGCACCGGTCATTGAGGAGGTCATTCCGAAAGATTCGGGGTAAGCTACTAGCTTGATCCATGACACCAGATTCTTCATCTATTTTTTATTTCGTATTTTCTATATCCAGACAATATATGTATTCAAATTGTATTACAGACTTGAACTTCTTTTAGTCGTTCTTGTACTGGTGACACTAGATTTCGGGAATTTGGTGTATTATTTCGTATTTCCTATATTATGAGACTTATTAAGACTTAAGTTTGATTGCTTTACTTTTCTACATAAAATTTCTATAAAATTGGGTTTCAATAGTTCTAGTAGAGTCTTCCGGATCAGGATGATGAGATATGTACCTATCTACGAGAGACTATAGAACATTTAAGGAGACTCTAATTATTCCTTCCTTATCATGCGTACTTAATTCTGATGGTTTCTAAGAGTTTCTTTATTTTACTCTCTCGCTAATGGTGAAGACACGTTCTGGGGTTCGCACATGAACAACTAAATGTGACATTACTTGGTTTTGTAACTGGTGAGTCATCGTGATGAGAACACGTGACCAGATTCATATTACAACTATGACTCAAAATAGTTGGGTGGAGTTATGATTCAAACTCTCTAGTTAGATGGCATCCCTCAGAAATGGGAGAGATGGTCCAAATAACTACACGATAGCCATGTTTCAACGACTAATTGCTTGGAAGCCAAGGCGGTGAATTATGGTATAACAAGTGATGGAAGGGATTTGATCATTCTAAGTGGTGCGGTTAGCGGAATAACCAAGTAATAAGTGTTGTGGTTTTGAAGATTAAAAATTAGAGGTTTTGGCATAGTATAAAAATATCTTGAGATGCAATGAGATATGGCATATACTGATATTCTGAAGACAAAGGAAAACTAGGATGATCGGACAAGAGGAATAAATGATGAGACTATGAAGGAAATTTGAAGGGCTCGTTCTAAGTTATAAGGCGAGCATAAGTGGTGGATGTGCACATCTGGTAAAATGTTACTATAGATGATTGAAACTTGTGGGAATAATCATGTGTAATCTTTTAGTAAAGGACGTGTTTACAAGTTCGCTTGATATCTCGGGGGTATGGTGATAAGAGGTCATTTTTGGACTATGAGATTGTCGATTTTATGAGACTACTCTGTTTATGAAGTGAATGCTAAATGAGCATGAATTGATCAGTAAGTTTACAATGTCGTAGGCTTTTAAGGGAAACAATGACCGACTAATAGAAATGACTCTAGCGATGGATGAGTGGTGAAAATTTAGTTACTTAAAGAGTTATCGGTTGTTGCACCTAATTCGAAGAAGTAATATGGATATTATATATGTTCAATTTTAAGGTTCGAGTGAGGCAAGAAAAACTTTCATATATTCAAGATTTTGATTTAATACTACCTCTACGATTGGCTTAACTATTTTGCAAGATGTATGATATTTTGATCCACCCCACGAATGGGTTTGAGTGATTTTCAGTTGATAATAATAAAAGTGATTTTGAATAGGACATGGTGATTGAAGAATTAAGATAGAGACATCTTAAAATTGGTTCGAAGGATAAAGGTTCATAAGTCTTGAATTTGAAGCAGCGCGACTACTTGAATAATGTATGTGTTATGGTGTCATTAAACTATATCATTTTGATAGGGTGTAAATATAATAACTATGATCGAGGAAATAAGACTATGGCCGATTTGACATAGCGTATGGAAATTGCCAACGGGACTTTGAGATTGAAGAATTAATAAGAATGGATCTCTGTTAGGCCGATTTCCAATTGCTCATGCAAATATACATATCGTTACAAGTAATATAGTCTGGTATGACCGAATATCGTCCTCAAAGATTGGTTTTCAAGTACCGATTATCTAAGCTTTAGTTTCTATTTGGTGAACGTTAATTTGTTTGTATTTTTATCTAATAACTAAGGATAAGTAATTGCAGAAAATAAACTAATTATGATAATACTTTGGTTTAAATAAGTTATGATGGAAATAGGGCTTCCAATATCCTCGACTATCCACTATTTCCAATCCTTAATGCAACAAGAATGACTTCTTCTTCTACGTTAAGATAGCAGGTTAACTAGACTATCTTATATTCGGGTTAGGATATATAATCACTCAACTCCATTACAGAAACCTTCTATATTTCTATGATAGGTTTTACCACATAGGAGAACTAAGAACAATAACCTATAATGCTACACAAGTATCGGGGTACTGTCGTCCGCGATTTTAACCTATGTATATTCAATTACAGCATATCCAAATCTCTCATCTCGGTTCTTGATTCGAAATCATATAAATTATGATAATTAGTGATCAGTTAACTATCAAACATTCATACCAATATTGAATAAATCTTAATCAAGTAAAGAAAAAACCAAACTAATGCACTAATTCATGAAAACGAGTTTCAAGCGATTTAATAGGAACACCCTAATAAAGTGTTTAGCTCCCTAGTCATAGATATGCTAAGAACTAATACAAATCCAAATATCAACTGAATTAAACAAAAGAGAAAAGGAAAGAACTTCAACAAAGTTGTCTCCAATCTTGTAGCTTGTGGCCTCCTTTTCCTCTCCAAAGTAGAATGTAGAATTATGTACAAGATGCTCCAAGCTCCCCCTCTTTAGGTAAGGGTTTTAGGATTATATAGTTGAGAAAAATTGTGTTTCGGACCCTTTTGCCCTTCGAAAATCGGCCCAGAAAATCAGAAATCCCGCCTCGGCGCCGCGGCCCTGTTGGATGGCGCCACGACGCCGAAAATACTGCGACAAAATCAGACTCCGCAAGAGCGTCGCGATGCCTGTGACGTTCTTTGGCCAGTTTTCTGTTGCTGTGTCATTTTCTCGTTCGGACTTCGTCTGATTTCTTCTATACTTCCCGAGACTTCTTAGACTTCATTTATTGGCATTTTCTTGTGCAATTACACCTCAATTAAGCTCATTTCATGTTCTTTTTGTCATTTTTCCATTTAGGACCGATGTGACTCAAAAAAAAGAAAAATGACCCCAATACTATACTAAACACAAAGAAAATGAGAAAAATACTAACTAAAAATGACCCAAAAGGTGTATATAAAATATGCCTAACAATCTCTACAAATGAAAGTTGAAGTCATAATTTATAGGTTAGACTATGTTTTTGGTAGTAGATTGTGTTTATGGTTAGATAGTATGGTTGAGTATATCAAATACGAATGACTTGAAAGTATATGTGCGTGATAAGGCACATGGGTGGTAATATTTGATACTCTTGGATTTGCTAAAGGCGTAATAATGTATTGCACTTAGAGATTTTATGGTTGTAAAAGGTGAAGTATGGGGACATGGTTCTTACGTTGGAGTGTTCGAGATGACGAACGAGTTTAGTGAAATCACAAAGAGGAGGGTTTGATGTAATTAGATTTCATGATGATTTAAAGTCATAAGGTATATTTATCGGTACTTGGTCAGTGGATTGGGCATATTTTTTGAGGTAAAAAATGATAACACTAAATTGTGTATTTAGGAACAACAAATTAGAATGGGATACAACAGATTTATGAAAGACTTACTCTTTTTTATAAAGATTTGAAAACAATTCAAGTGATTATTGATGACACTCAAGGAATGGTTCATTTTAACTGGGTTAGGTCTGTTCGTTTAAAGTCGGATGTCTTATGAATATATTACCATGAAGATTTATGGTTATTCTAGTAACCTATTTCTGAAGAAATTGACGGATTTTGGTTCAAAATAGAGGTATGACATGTTTACTGAGCAATATTGGAGTTTACAAGGAGATTTGATAATATTTTGTTGATGGTAGCTTACGGACAATTCTAATGGTCTACATGGATACTTGGTGATGCTTTGGAGGAGATACAAATGGCTATGAAAAGTCTTTGGAGTGATCAATTGATTTCTACAGATTTGGTATGGTAAGATAATAACTTGGATGATGTGCATAGTATGTTATTTGAAGGGTTAAGAAGAATTGGACGATGAGTGTTGACTCACTAGTTTCAGCTCGTCGAAATAAACTAATAGATTTGAAATTTGCGCAATCATCCTTTGATAACGTCATGTTTTGACAAAAATGCTTAGTACAAACACAAATTCTTTTTTGGTCAGATGGAGTCATGATTAGACTCGTGGTGTGTGACACGTGATTGCTATAGATTCTGGGACTAAAGATGACTTTGGAAGGTATGGAAGAAAGATAAGTAGAATCAGGGTACTTTACGAGTACATGTTTGACAATAGTGTGCGGCTTGAGCTAAAAAATTATGGTGACTATGATGACATTTGGGGGATCAACCAATTGTGTTTAGGGTTATGCTTATAATTAAAATCACGTCTTTCAAGTAGAGCCAAATCGTGATATTGATTTTTCTATTGATATGGAGCCGGGCACCAAGCCCATTTCTATTCCACCATATCGTATAATGTCAGCAGAGTTGAAAGAATTGAAGGAGAAGTTGAAATATACATTGAGTAAGGGGTTCAATAGACCTAGTCTTTCTCCTTGAGATGCTCAAGCGTTGTTTGTAAGGAAGACGGAAGAGTCTTGTCACGACCCGACCGGCCGCGATCGTACTCCTACCGGCACCTGTCGGTATACATCGAGAATAGCAATGAACATACATAACATATAACTTATAAAAAGGTAACATCACTGGCCAGCCGATAAGGCTGCCTTCCATAAAAACATACTTAATCAAAAGTATAGCAGTACAACTTATTCTTACAGCCCAAAACACATACGTGACCACAGACCTCTAAGAATAACAACTGTGGCGGGACAGGGCCCCGCCATACCCCTGAATGTACACAATACCTATAGCATCAGGGGAGAACTGTACCAACAAAACAAGCTTCCGGAGGAATGGAGCTTCTGACACCGGAACATCGATCCTAAGAATGAGGATCCACCACCTGCTTACCCTTACCTGCGGCATGAACGCAGCCCCGGAAGTGGTCGATACAATATGTACCAAGTATGTAAAACTGAAAAATATTGTAACAATAAGGTCATAAGTCTGAAAAATAAGCTGGAGTCATGGAAGAAAATCAAAATACAGTACACTGTGCCTTACTAACAATGAGAGTAACAAGTATATACTTTACTGCATAAAAATAGGAGGCTTGTGATCAAAACAGGGTCCCTCGCCCGTAGTATCAATAAGCAATCCTGCTCCTGGGACTATTTCACCCGCATGGGTCTTGTGGACCCGCATGAGGTATTCCTCGCATAGGTTGTACCCGCCAGCATGGGACTATTTCACCCGCATAAGCCCATAGGACTCGCATGAGGTATTCCTCGCATCGTGGGTAGCAAATCCACGGAACAGATGGTATAGCGATCTTGGGGATTTACCCCTCATCTATACTCTTACCCTGAAGCAGGTGGTATAACGATCTTGGGGACTTACCCCTCATTTATACTCTTACCCTGAAGAAGGTGGTATGACAATCTTGGGGCTTGCCCCTCATTCATACTCTTACCCTGGAGAAGGTGGTATAACGATCTTGGGGCTTGCCCCTCATTTATACTCTTACCCTAGCTCAATCTGTCATCATATCATAATCATATATACAAGTTACGAAAGCTCATACTTCTTATTTGTCTTGTTCATATACCCTCTCATTTTAGTTTACTCAAGGCACTAACATATTTAATAAAAGAAAATCCGGGAATTTAACCCAAAGTACCACATACTTATATTCTTTAAAAATGACTCTTTTTCATATAAAACCTTTGGGCAATTGATGCCTAAAAAAAATCAATTTGCCTTTCATAAATCAAGTCACTTGTCCTTACTTATCTTACTTAGAGTAAATCTCTTCTTATTATCCTTTCATAAAACTAACAAACCAACTTCCCATAAAGTTGTTATATTGACCTTATACTTTAGTAAAAATTATACTTTTCCCATAACCAAGGGACTTATACTTTTTAAGGCGAAACAAGTCTTTATATACTTAAAACAAGTAAGAATATCAAATTTTGTACGTCTACCGTACTACATAGATACAACTACTCATGCTCAAGAGATAGGAAAGCTCCACATACCTCTTCGGTCAATCCACTTGTTAAGTCCAAAAATACCGCATGCACTATGTCAACCTATAATGACCATAATATGCTTATTAATCTCTAGTTCAATGTAGAAATAATCCAAGTTCAAAGTTACTAATTTCTATGGAAAATTGGGCAGCATTTCCTTTGTTTCTACATACTTTGCCACCTTTCTCAAGGCCGAATCCAACATCCAAATGCCACATTTAAGGCCCAACAATCCAAACATTTCAAAGGGGATTACACACCTAAACTTGGGTGTGTAAAATTCTGCCCCATAAGGTACAACAATTAACTTAATCAAGTTTAAGGTAGTTCTTAGGCCACAACATGCTCACATAACCTTTTTAACCAATTCTTTCATATCCAAACCACATTTCTTACATGCAATGAATCTAAGAGCATTATTTACTACTACAAATCCCTTCTTCTTCACATGCAACATATGTAACTAGCTCCAAGAGAAGAATTGTTACCTTAGATCTTTAACCAAAATTATTTCAACAACTTTGCTAGCCTCTTTTCCAAGAACACCACCACAATAACTCCTACAAGCTAGCCACAAGCTTCCTTCTTGTCCTTCACTTTTCAGATTTTCCCTACGCTTTGAATTCCTCTTGGAATTTTAGAGAGAAGTGAGAGCTTTAGCTTAGAGAGAGAGGGATTTGAAAGATGACCAAGTCTTCAAGACTTGGTCAATATAAGGGACATGCAAAAATCAGATGGGGGGGGGGGGGGACACTTGTCACCCTCCCATGGTCTTTTAAAAAGAAGAAATCTGATTTTTCTAAGTTTTTCCGCCAGGAATCCCGCCTTGGCGCCGCGGCCCTGCTTCCCGGCGCTATGAAACTTCAGCGGCCCCTCAGAATATCCGGCGCCGCGGCCCTGCATCCGGCGCCGCGGCCCTGTGGCTCCTGTCCGAAACACATTTCTGTCCGACTGCGCACTGAACTTGTAACTCCCATAACTTTCTACTCCGATGTCCTATCGACGAACGGTCGGTTGCGTTGGAAACTAGACCCAACGAACTACGCACTAGGCCTTTGAAATACTTAGGAACTCTCAATGTACCGGGTCATAACCCGCCTCAAAGTTGACTAAAACCCGTCCAAAACAATCCGTCAACTTATCTTTCGAAAATTTTAAGCCCTACTCCCTTTCGTATGCTCTCACACGTAAGGCCGGAACTACGGGGTATAACATTCTCCCCCCCTTAGAAACATTCATCCCGAATGTTCCTTCTAGGCTTACTCAAATCACGATATCGACATAGACCTACTTAACTATTCTTTTTGCAATTAAAGACGCTCCACGAGCCACAACATTACTCAAGCATAATTGCCAAATAAAAACTAACAAACAAGAAAGTAGGTTACCTGGAGGTATAGGAAATAAGTGAGGATACTTCTTTATCAAGTCATCCTCAGCTTCCCACGTCATCTCCTCTCTGTTTTCGTTCCGCCATAATACTTTGACGGAAGCCACGTCCTTCGTCTGAAGTCGCCTAACCTGACGATCGAGTATCGCTATGGGACTCTCCTCATACGATAACCCCTTTGTCACCTGGACATCATGAATCAGGTGCACTCTAGATGGATCTTCAATACATTTCCGCAACATAGACATATGGAAAACTGGATGTACCGCCTCCAAATCGGACGGCAGATCTAACTCATAGGCAACCTTGCCTACCCTACGGACAATCTGATAAGGCCCAATGTGCCTTGGGATAAGTTTCCCCTTCTTTCCAAATCTCATCACACCCTTCATGGGTGACACCTTCAGAAAGACCCAATCATCAACCTCAAACTCCAAGTGTCGACGCCGATGATCCGCATACGACTTCTGTCGACTCTGAGCTGACAATAACCGCTCCTGGATAAGCTTCACCTTATCCACTGCCTGCTGAACCAAGTCTCCCACCTCGAACCAGCCTATCGGTGACCTGCACTTCCTTCCGTATAAGGCCTCATACGGCGCTATCTGAATACTAGAGTGGTAGCTGTTGTTGTAAGCAAACTCCACAAGAGGTAAATGATCCTCCCAGCTACCCCTGAAATCAATAACACAAGCCCGCAGCATATCCTCAAGTGTCTGGATAGTGCGTTCGGCTTGTCCGTCGGTCTGGGGATGAAACGTCGTACTGAGACTCACCTGCGTCCCTAATCCCTTCTGGAAAGACCTCTAGAAATTAGCCGTGAACTGGGCTCCGCGGTCAGAAATAATCGATATCGGAACTCCGTGCAGTCTCACAATCTCCCTGATATATAGTCTAGCATAATCCTCGGCCGAAAAAGTCGTCCTGACTGGAAGAAAATGGGCTGATTTCGTTAGCCTGTCGACGATAAACCAAATGGAATCATGCTTCCTCTGAGTGGAAGGTAACCCTGTAATAAAATCCATATTTACCACCTCCCACTTCCAAGTCGGAATATCAATAGCCTACAACAGTCCACCGGGCTTCTGGTGCTCAACTTTGACCTGCTGATAATTCGGGCACTGCGCTACGAACTCTGCAACGTCCCTCTTCAGGCCATCCCACCAATACACACATCTGAGGTCATGGTACATCTTAGTCGACCCCGGATGAATAGAATAACGAGCACCGTGCTTCCTGCAATCTGGCCGACGGTCCTCGCTACATCGGGAACACACAACCGGCCCTCAAATCTTAGCACCCCATCCGGCGCTACCTCAAATAGACTCTTCTCTTTCTGAAAAGCGGCATATCGATACCGTACCATAGTCGGATCCTCATACTGTCGCCTCTTCACCTCCTCGACGATGGAAGACTCGGCAACCTCTCGAACCCGAACTCCATCACTATCAGAATCAACCAAACGAACCCCAAGGCTCGCTAGCTGATGTAACTCTCGGACCATATCCCTTTTCTCCGTCAGACATCGCATGCACTACCCATCGATCTACGACTGGGCATCCGCAACTACATCGCCTTCCCCGGTGGTATAGAATATCAACATCGTAATCCTTAGCGGCTCCAACCACCGTCTCGCCGCAAGTTCAGCTCCTCTGGTCAAGATATACCGAGACTCTTGTGGTCCGTAAATGTCCACATGAACTCCATATAAATAATGTCTCCGGATCTTCAAGGCATGAATCATCACGCTAACTCCAAGTCATGTGTGGGATAGTTCTTCTCATGCTTCCTAAGCCGCCGAGACGCGTAGCTATAACCTTGCCGCGGCCGCATCAAGACGCACTCCAAGCCCGACACCGACGCGTCACAATAAAACCACATATCCATCTAAACCTCCGGAAGAGTAAGAACCGGGAGGTCGTCAATTTCGCTTTAGCAACCGAAACTTTCTCGCAAGTATCCGCCCACCGAACATAGCCGCTTTCGAGTCAACTTAGTAAAAGGTGTTGATATGGAAGCAAACTTCCACAAACCTCCGATAATAACCCGCAGGCCCAAAAGCCGCGCACTCCGTCGGTGTAGCTGGTCCGCCAAGTCTTGATCGCTTTCACCTTTGTCAGACAACCGAATATCATCGGCCCGATAACATGCCCTAAGAAAGCCACTGAAGCTAACCAAAACTCGCATTTCGAGAACTTGGCATACAATCGCGGCCCGGGAGGACTCTAATACCGCCCTCAAATGGTCTCAGATGCTCCCGCTCGCGCGAATACACCAAGATATCATCAATGAAAACTATAACGAACATATCCAAGAATGGCTTGAACACCCTGTTCATCAAATCCATGAATACTGCTGGGGCGTTGGTCAATCCGAAAGACATCACCCTGAACTCATAGTGCCCATACCGGTCCCGAATGCATCTTTGGGATATCTCGCCTCTAACTCGCACTGATGATAACCGCATCGCAGTCTATCTTGAAAACACCTTGCACCTCGCAATCGTCAAACAAATCGTCAATCACGGGAGGATATATGTTCTTGATAGTTACCTTGTTCAGCTGCCTGTAATCAATACACATGCGCAGCGTCCCATCCTTCTTCTTTACAAACAACACTGGCGCTCCCCAGGGAGAAAAACTTGGCCTGATAAAGCCCTTCTCCATCAAGTCCTTCAGCTGGTCTTTCAATTCCTTCAACTCGGCAGGTGCCATCCTGTATGGAGGAATAGATATCGGTCGAGTATCTGGCGCCAAATCAATGCAAAACTCAACCTCCCTCTCAGGAGGGATACCCGGAAGCTCGTCTGGGAATACGTCTGGAAACTCTCTAACGACCGGAACTGACTGAAGGTCCGGTATCTCAGCCTCAGTATCGAATACCCGAACCATATGATAGATATACCCTTTCCGCACCATCTTCCTAGCCTTGAGATAAGAAATAAACTTACCCCTCGGCGACGCCGTATTCCCCTTCCACTCGATAACCGGCTCACCAGAAAACTGGAATCGAACTAATCTCTCTCTACAGTCCACATTGGCATAGAAAGACGCTAGCCAATCCATACCCATAATCACATCAAAGTCCGTCATATCCAACTCTATCAAGTCGGCTAGAGTCTGACGACTGTCTACAGTCACTGGGCAAACTTTATATCTCCGCTCGGCTACCACCGAATATCCTACTGGCGTAGCCACCTCAAAAGGTCTTATGGACTCGGGCTCTATCCCTATTCTATCAGCAATATGGGGAGATATATAGGACAAGGTACAACCTGGATCTATCAAAGCATATACATCACAGCAAGAAACCAACAATGTACTGCGGCGACATCCGTGACGCCTCCCGGTCCCGACGGCCGACATAGCATATATGCGCTCGAGGACCGCTAGAATCGGGACCCCTACCACGACCTCGCTGCGGCTCGCCGCCCGTGAACACCGCCCTCCGGCGTCGACCATCAAGACGAAGATCCAAAGAATCGACCGATGGGTGAACCATAACGCCCCGCCGCCTAAGGCGACATAACTTCTTCGGATGGTCCGCCGCCACAAGAGTAACACGCCTCAACCCATACGGCACTCGCCCGGATGAGACCTACCGCATCTAACGCACGGAGATGTGGGTGGTCTCGATTGGTGACGGCCGCCTCGAAACCTCAAGTCTCGGAGCCACGACTGCTTCCCGAATGACCCGACCGATCGACTCCCGCCGAAATCGAGAAGGAGCACCGCGCCGGGCCGAAATGTGGACCTAGTTCGAGGCCGCCCGCCAAAATCGCCTGAGACCTCGCTGCCCCGACCTCTTGGGCTGGCCTAAATCTAGCTGATCCTGCCTCTCTCTATCCTCAATCCCCTGCGCATACGCCTGCATCCTGACAATATCCATCTCTGGCTGAAGAGCCACCCCCAAGCATGCAGTAATCATATGACGGTCTAACCCCATCACATATCGATGAACCCTGTCTGCCATGTCCGCTACAATGGTGTGTGCATACCTGGCCAAGGAATCAAACTCCAGGCTGTACTCTCTGATAGTCCTCCCGTCCTGCCTCAAGGTCAAGAATCTATCTACGCGGGCTCTCCTCATCTCAGGAGGTAAGAAGTGATCCAGGAAAGCCTCTGTGAACTCCTCCCAAACAGCTGGAAGAGCATCCTCACCTCTCGACAACACCCATGACTCAAACCAGTTCAACGCAATATCGCGTAACCGGTAAGAAGCTAGTATAACGGACTCAGTCTCCGAGGCCCTAAGCACCTGCATGGTCCGCTGTAACTGCCGCACAAACTCCTGCGGATCCTCCTCGAATCTCGAACCATAGAACTCGGGTGGATGACAACCTAGGAAATCCCGAATCCGTAAACTGTCGGCTCTAGGGTTGGTTGCCTGCTCCTGTCGGCGCTGCCCTGCCACTATCGCCGTCAATAAGCGGATCTGTTCCCCGTAATCTCTATACTCACCGATCGGGGATGGAGGCTCGCATCGCGGTCTCGATGGCCGCTCACGCCTCGAACTCGCCGAGGCCGGGCGACGCCGTGGAACTCGCCGCCAAACATCATCTCTCGTAAAGACTGGTGCAGGCCCTCGTGACCTCCGCGCCCCACTAGCAGACTCTCGGTTGCCTTGCCTTCGGGCGCGGCCTTGCGTGAGGCATAAGCGATACATAAGGGAAAATATCGAGGAGGTTCAACCTATAAAACAAATCTATTGCACGATCTAGAGTGAAAGAATGGAAACCAATCCTAAATATCCTGACCTCACGATTATAGATGTGGTGCACAACACACCGAAAATCAAGACTCTACTAGATACGGTCTGTAGACACTTTCCGAGGACTAACTGCTCAGATACCACTTTTGTCACGATCCGACCGGTCGTGGATCGTACCTACCGGCACTCGTCGTATACATCGAGAGAATAGCAATGAACATACATAACACATAACTTATAAAAGGTAACATCACCGCCACCGATAAGGTCGCTTCCATAAAACATACTTAATCAAAAGTATAGCAGTACAACTTATTCTTACAGCCCAAAACACATACGTGACCACAGACCTCTAAGAATAACAACTGTGGAGGGACAGGGCCCCGCCATACCCCTGAATGTACACAATACCTATAGCATCAGGGGAGAATCGTACCAACAAAACAAGCTTTCGGAGGAATGAAGCTTCTGACACCGGAACAGCGATCCTAAGAATGAAGATCCACCACCTGCTTACCCTTACCTGCGGCATGAACGCAGCCCCCGGGGAAAGGGGTCAGTACACAATATGTACCAAGTATGTAAAACTGAAAAATATTGTAACAATAAGGTCATAAGTCTGAAAAATAAGCTGGAGTCATGGAAGAAAATCAAAATACAGTACACTGTGCCTTACTAACAATGAGAGTAACAAGTATATACTTTACTGCATAAAAATAGGAGGCTTGTGATCAAAACAGGTCCTCGCCGTAGTATCAATAAGCAATCCTGCCTCGGGACTATTTCACCCGCACGGGTCTTGTGGACCCGCATGAGGTATTCTCGCATAGCCGTACTACCGCATGGGACTATTTCACCCGCATAAGCCCATAGGACTCGCATGAGGTATTCCTCGCATCGTGGGTAGCAAATCCACGGAACAGGTGGTATAGCGATCTTGGGGATTTACCCCTCATCTATACTCTTACCCTGAAGCAGGTGGTATAACGATCTTGGGGACTTACCCCTCATTTATACTCTTACCCTGAAGAAGGTGGTATGACGATCTTGGGGCTTGCCCCTCATTCATACTCTTACCCTGGAGAAGGTGGTATAACGATCTTGGGGCTTGCCCCTCATTTATACTTTTACCCTAGCTCAATCTGTCATCATATCATAATCATATATACAAGTTACGAAAGCTCATACTTCTTATTAGTCTTGTTCATATACCCTCTCATTTTAGTTTACTCAAGGCACTAACATATTTAATAAAAGAAAATACGGGAATTTAACCCAAAGTACCACATACTTATATTCTTTAAAAATGACTCTTTTTCATATAAAACCTTTGGACAATTGATGCCTAAAAAAAATCAATTTGCCTTTCATAAATCAAGTCACTTGTCCTTACTTATCTTACTTAGAGTAAATCTCTTCTTACTATCCTTTCATAAAGCTAACAAACCAACTTCCCATAAAGTTGTTATATTGACCCTATACTTTAGTAAAAATTATACTTTTCCCATAACCAAGAGACTTATACTTTTTAAGGCGAAACAAGTCTTTATATACTTAAAACAAGTAAGAATACCAAATCTTGTACGTCTACCGTACTACATAGATACAACTACTCATGCTCAAGAGATAGGAAAGCTCCACATACCTCTTCGGTCAATCCACTTGTTAAGTCCAAAAATACCGTACGTAATATGTCAACCTATAATGACCATAATATGCTTATTAACCTCTAGTTCAATGTAGAAATAATCCAAGTTCAAAGTTACTAATTTCTATGGAAAATTGGGCAACATTTCCTTTGTTTCTACATACTTTGCCACCTTTCTCAAGGCCGAATCCAACATCCAAACGCCACATTTAAGGCCCAACAATCCAAACATTTCAAAGGGGATTACACACCTAAACTTGGGTGTGTAAAATTCTGCCCCATAAGGTACAACAATTAACTTAATCAAGTTTAAGGTAGTTCTTAGGCCACAACATGCTCACATAACCTTTTTAACCAATTCTTTCATATCCAAACCACATTTCTTACATGCAATGAATCTAAGAGCATTATTTACTACTACAAATACCTTCTTCTTCACATGCAACATATGTAACTAGCTACAAGAGAAGAATTGTTACCTTAGAGCTTTAACCAAAATTATTCCAACAACTTTGCTAGCCTCCTTTCCAAGAACACCACCACAATAACTCCTACAAGCTAGCCACAAGCTTCCTTCTTGTCCTTCACTTTTCAGATTTTCCCTAGGCTTTGAATTCCTCTTGGAATTTTAGAGAGAAGTGAGAGCTTTAGCTTAGAGAGAGAGCGATTTGAAATATGACCAAGTCTTCAAGACTTGGTCAATATAAGGGACATGCAAAAATCAGATGGGGGGGGGGGGGGGGACACTTGTCACCCTCCCATGGCCTTTTAAAAAGAAGAAATCTGATTTTTATAAGTTTTTCCGCTAGGAAACCCGCCTTGGCTCACGCTGCCTGCGGCCATGGCGCTGAAACTTCCGCCACCTCACGTAACTCGCGCCGCGCCGCTTCCGCCGCGGCTCTGCAACTTCAGCTGCCCCTCAGAATATCCGGCGCCGCGGCCCTGTGGCTCCTGTCCGAAACACATTTCTGTCCGACTGCGCACTGAACTTGTAACTCCCATAACTTTCTACTCTGATGTCCTATCGATGAACGGTCGGTTGCGTTGGAAACTAGACCCAACGAACTACGCACTAGACCTTTGAAATACTTAAGAACTCTCAATGTACCAGGTCATAACCCGCCTCAAAGTTGACTAAAATCCGTCCGAAACAATCCGTCAACTTATCTTTCGAAAATTTTAAGCCCTACTCCCTTTCGTATGCTCTCACACGTAAGGCCGGAACTAAGGGGTATAACAAGTCTATACATATGTGTATCGACTATCGACAGTTGAATAAGGTTACGATCAAGAACAAATATATCATTCCTTGCATTGATAACCTATTTGATTAGCTTCAGGGTACATCAATCTTCTTTATTGGAGACAGTTAGGGCTCCACAATTTGATGATGCCAAGTGTTTAAGATTTGGGAAAAAGTGTTGAAAGAATGGCAAAGAATGTAATTCTTTATTATAAGGGAGTGTTGTGAATCAAGGGGCGTATGTGTTCCCAAAGTGGGGAATTTGACTAGATTGATCATGGAGGAGGCTTATGATTCGAGATACTCCATTCATTTGGAGACTACAAAGATGTACCGAATTTGAAACAACATTGTTGGTGGTGTAGTATGAAGAGGACATTGAGGGATTTTTGTGTCTCGATGTTTGAATAGTCAACAAGTGAAGTATGAGTACCAAAATTCTAGTTGGCTTATTAAGAGGATGCCTCTACCTGAGTGGAAATGGGAGCGGATTACTATGGATCTTGTGATAGGGTTACCACGGACGTTGGGAAAGTTTGATGCTATTTGGGTGATTGTGGATCAGCTTACTTTGCACCAGTTCAGACTACTTACAATTTAGAGAAATTGGCTTGGATCGACATGCGAGATATAGTTCAATTGCATGAGTGGCCATTTTAATCATTTCGGATCGAGGCACTGAGTTTACATCCAACTTCTATAGATCTATGTAGAATAAGTTGGGTACTCTGGTGGAGCTTAGTACAATAATTCACCCTCAGACAAATTGTCATGAGAGAACTATTCAGGTCGTTGAGGATATGTTACAGGCATGTGTGATTGATTTTAGGGGTCATTAGGATCAGCTCTTAGCTTTGGCTGAGTTTTCTTACAACAACAATTATTATTCAAGCATTGAATTTGCGCCATTTAAGGGCATCGTATGGTAAGAGATGTTGTACTCCCATTGGTGGGTTTGATACATTTGAGGTTAGGCCTTGGGTACAAACTTGTTGCATGATTCTTTGGACACAATCAAGTTGATTTATGAGAGACTTCTCATGGGTCAATATATGAAAAAGAGTTATGTTGATCGAAGGATTCGTGATATGGAGTTTATGGGTGAGCAGGTTCTGCTGAAAGTTTTGCCCATGAATGATATGATGAGGTTTGGGAATAGGGGAAAATTACGCCCTAGGTATATCAGCCCATTTGAGATTGTATAGTGTATTGGTAAGGTAGCTTATGTGTTGGAGTTGCCTCCTAATTTATCAGGTAACCACCCCATATTTCATATTTCCATGCTAAAAAAGTACCATTTAGATGGTTCTCATGTGATTCAATGAGACTTAGTACTGCTCAATCAGAACTTGACTATTGAGGAAGAGCCAATTGTTATTTTAGATAGGCAAATATTTTTTTTTGGTCTCCCATCCGGTGTCCGGTACCCGCATTGGGGCCCGACTAATCCAGATTCGTGTCGGGTAGTCCCACATTAGAGGGCAAAGCACTCCCTAATAATGATGACTCCGTACCCAAATAGACTCGAACTCGAGACCTCTTGGTTAAGGATGGAGTAATACAAGTCACTACACCACAACCAATATTGGTAGATAGACAGATCCGGAAGTTGAGATCCAAAGAGATTGCTTCAGTAAAAGTGCAGTGAAGGCATCGTACAGTCGATTAAAGATCTATCTAGTAAGACTCTTATATAAAGAGATTGGGTCATTCTTTTGGGATTAGTAAGTGTTCAGGAAAAATTTAGCTCTTTGAAAATTAAGATTTTCAAATCAATGTCATCTTTGACTCAATCCAGCACTTAATAGTTATGATCAAGATCAGATCCTAAATGAGTAAATTATGGTATCAATGGTATACCCAACTTGTTTCGGTTCACTACAAGAAAATTAGGCTACGGTAACTGTCACGATCCGAACCCGGGCCCGTGACTGGTGCGTTACCCCGGGCACCCAAGTAGACATACATCAGAGTAATCAGCGGAATATAAAACACAACATGAAACAATGTAAAAGAGACACAGTTTATCTGAAGAAAAGTTGCCTTTCGGCATATATATAAAAACTTAAATCCGAACAGTTACATCCTTTTTACAAACTCGCCACAACAAAGATTCTGAATTTCTAAGAATGATATAACAAAATGGCGGACAGTGGTTCGCCATACCCCTGAATGTAAGTACCTACAACGACAGGGGACTATACCAAAGATAAGCCTCCGAAGAAACGGAGCTTCCCAAAACGCTGAACTGTGATCCTAAGAGCGGGGATCAACGACTGGTGTACTTACACGCGGCATGAACGCACTTCGAAGGAGGTCGATAACAGTACCAAGTATGTGAAATCAAAATATCAGAAATGAAATCATAGTAGTCTATATAAAGCGGAGACATATATGATAACCAAACTACGATTCATGATGAATAAGCGATGTCAAGTCAGGGACTCACGCCCTCAAAGTCATCACTCAATATAAATATGGGTCTCACGCCCACAACATCAATCATGCCCGTGGAATACCTTCCTCACTGCCGGCAGTCTATGATATAAAAGCACCAAGGAATACACATGAGCACCAGGTCCCACCTGTGTCATAATAAAACCGTACGGGGTAAGTACGAAGGCATAGCCGACTACTAACACCCACAGTACCAACAAGGTCATAAACTGTATCATGAGGTCTGTCTAGACCGCCACATGATCGAAGCTGGCCACTTGCCCGCAGTATCAAATGTGCGCGTCTAGTCCTGGAACTTCCCGCAGCTCCGCATAGGCCACTCACATAGGCCCGCATGAGGTATTCCCCGCATCGAGGGTAGCTACTCCCCGGCAACGCCCCGACTCGCAAATCGCACGCCACATAGACCGCATGACCACAAAGGCCGCACACTAACCTGGAACTCTCGTAGCTCCGCATAGGTCCCCTGGACCCGCATGAGGTAGTCTCGAATCATGGTCCCAGACCGCCTGAGCTATACCCCGCATCGGAGGGCAGCTTAACCCCCGGGATCAAGTCAAGGTGAGTGATATAATACTAACATAACTGCTTATCGTTAAACAACATAAGCACAATCAAGGGAAACCCCCTTACACAATATTACAAGACACTAACACACGTAGCATCCTAACATGTTTATTTATCAAACCAACAAGAAAGTATTACAAGGCTATCACAAACCAACATAGTCAAGTTATTCACACAAGGTATTTTCTATTCTATGTCAATAAGTTCGGACTTTTAAACCCCCAAGTACTACGTACGTTAATTCTTTAAAAGATCTGTTTCTTTCACAAAAGTCACACAATACCCGTAGTATAAAAATAGAGTGACTATCTTTTTAAATAAACCAAAACACTTCCCTTTGTAAAAATCAAGTAACAACATTATTTTCCAAACGTTCAAGTTTGCCTAATTTCAAATGCTCAAGTTTCTCATTTTCGAAAGGTTTCGTAGTTCATAGTTTTAATCACTTAATAAATATAATTCTCCTTTAAAACAATTTGAGAAACATATGCCTTATATGTGAGTAGGTTATTCTTGTTCATAACAATCTTATTAATGCAGCCATGATTCTAGGAAATGTAATATCATTTTGTCTCATCTTAGCTTCTATGCAGATGGAGGTTTCTACTGGTTTTTATAATACTTAATTAGTCAATACATTTCCCTTTATTAACGTTGCAGTGGTTCGTTCGATACTTATTCTGATTTCCGAAATCAGTAAAACATTATTCTTTTTTTTTTAAAAAACCAAGTACTCATTACTCACGAATGAGGTTTCACACTTTTTAACAAAATTCATATTAATATAAATAAGTCAAGTCTCTTATCTTTTAAGATCAAGTCTCTTAACTTCTAAAATCAATAAACCATTCTTATTATTTCTCTTATGCCGTTATACCTAACTTTCCATAAAGCTAGTATAACTCTTACGCGTTTAAAACCAAGTATTACTCTTCTTTCAAAAAGGTTTCTTAATTCTTTTGAAATACTTCAAGATTCTTATTATTTAACTCAAGTCAAAAGACATCGCAGTAAAACCACGTTCAGTTAACACACGTACGTCTACCGTACTAGATATATATTCTGTTTAAAATATCATGCTCAAGAGGATAGGAAGAATCACATACCTCGCGACGATTTATCGACTATTAGCAAATAGCTCCAAAGTACTGTAATCCTGCTAGCCTTTTCCACCCTTCGAGTAGAATACGCTACTCGCAGTACTTCAACCTATAACGGTTATACAAGTCTATCAAAGTCTAGACTACTCGGTAGAATAAATCTAGATACAAGATTCTACGGAAAATTGGGCAGCACTTCCCTACCCGTCAAGCTTCACAAGTCTACTGTAAATACAATCCTATGTAAGTACAGTTCAATTTCCTTCTTATATACCTTCCTTGTATATAACTTATACTTAATTCTTATACTTCAACAGTATGTAAACTCTAATTACAAAAGGGGGACAAGATATTTACCTCGATAAGCCCAAAATTATCCAAGATTAAATGTCGATCCTGAGCAACGTTTAGCTCCTACTCTGGGCGCTCCAACCCGCTCCAAACAACCCTTAGAAGTTCTACGCAACTTCTACTTAACACTTCAACCGACTATGAAGGTTTTCCTTAGGGTTTCGTTTTGAGACTAAAAGGACATAAGGTAGTATTTTCGGGCGCTACGTATAGAGGTAACTTTTGGAATACTACAAGGTATAAGGCTAAGGTATTTTGGAATAGTAACAATACTTGGAGAATACTTTTCTACCAAGGGGGGGGGGGTATGTTTGGACGAGAGCAATTCCAAGGGAAGGGGGGGGTGTCTCGGCTAGAACACTACAAAGGGGGAGGGGGTGGTTTCGGCCAAGGCCTTCTCAAGGGAGAGGGGGAGGCTTGGACGAAAACTACACAAAGGGAGGGAGGGATTTTTAGACTTGGAAATGTTTAAGTGTGGATGAAGAAGTTCTTCAACTAAGGGGGGTATTTATAGGCCAACCAATGGCCAAGATTGAGACAAGTGGTAGGCAAGTGTAAGGTGAGGATTTGGGCAAGTGTACCTTATCCATCTACCACACAAAAATATCACAAATATCCTACCAACTCCTTGACCCTCAAATCGTCCAAGAACCGCCCACAATAACGTCCACTTTGAGGGTGACACATGTCACCCTCCCGTTGGTCCAAAATATTTCATCTCTCGGAAAAATCCGCAAAAATAATCAACGTTACAACCGTAATTTTCCCTTCGCAAAGTTTGGAAAACGTTTCGTCGGAAAACAATTCTTTTTGGTAGTTGTGCACAAATATTTTCGTTCCTAGCCTAACTTAAGGCCTAAACTTTTGTACGTACGTCCTCACGTACATACTCTGGAAATACGGGGTATAACATTCTCCCCTCCTTAGAAACATTCGTCCCGAATGTTCCTTCTAAGTCTCAAAACACACATGCGCCCGTATAGTCTTCACTACTATACCTACGAAAACAATCATGCCACACTTGGCCACAGAAAACACCCGCGCAAATACTTACATCCAAGTCCACGAGGAATCACCTCCATTACTACAAAAGCTCCCACCCGAGGTCTAAAAGATACTCCCTTCGCACCTTCATTTCACAAAAGAAATGATCACATCTATGTACTTGACACCTGCTCGTTTCTTCCCTTACTCGTCGTACCCTTCTCGTACACTCGAACTCTTTCTCATAACTTACCACATTTCTGTTACTGCTTCAGTTTCCAAAATCTCGGGGTTACTATCTCCAACTTGGTCATCATTAACTGGGAACACTCCGGATGGATATCTGATATTTTTCCGAACATAACAACATGAAAGACCGGACATACTGCCTCCTAAGTCGGACGGCAAATGCTAACATATAGGCAACCTGGCCTATTCTTCAAATGATCTGAAAATGCTCCAAGTATCTCAGGCTAAGTTCCCTCTGTTTTCCAAAACTCGTCACACCCTTTCCGGGGTGGTACCTTCAAGAAGACCCACCGTCAACCTGAACTCCAAGCGTCGTCGCCGATTATCCGCACGAATTCTGTTGACTCTGAGCTGCCAATAACCTCTTCTGGATAAGCTTCACCCTATCCACATCCTGCTGAACAAGTATGAACCAACTATCTGAACCTTGCCAACATCGAATCGATCGACCGACAACTTACACTTCCGCCCCTACAAGGCGTCATAAAGCGACATTCGAATACTGAAATGGTAGCTATTAAACACTCCCGCAACAGGAGGCAACAATCCTTACAGCTACCCCTGAATCCAAACACTGGCCCGAGGGCGAATGCGATACTGAGACTCACCTGAGTTCCTAACCCTGCCTGGTAAAACTTCCAGAAAAAGAAATAGCCGTAACCTAGGTTCCACTGCCTGACATAAGGTGAAAGTAGGCACCTCGTGAAGCCTCACAACCTTCCTGACATAACATCACGCATAACCCTCTGCCGAGTAAACGGTCCTGACTGAAAGATAAGATGGGTTGTCCTCATCGGCCCGACTACTGGTCGAACGCATCCACGTACTCGTACGATGGTTAACTAAACTTGGGCCTAACACCCTCGTGACCCTACCACCTGGCGGGACCACCCCGAACTGACCCCACCACAAAACAGGCCGCGGGTTGACCCGCGATCGGTCCTCAACCCGAACCGCTATCGCGCAAAATTCTTGTTCCCCGATCCGGAACAATCTCACTAATCAAGTCACGAAAACCTAGTGGTCTTCTTAGCTCAACTACCCTCTTTCATTCCACACTACTCAGGGACTTATCACACAAATATATCTCACGTGCACTATGCACTCTGATAAGGGTCAAACATAAGTGTAATCTTTCACTCAAGATGGCCTCGCCTCTAAGGTCTCCACGTACAACATTCTAAGGCTCACACTTTCCTTATCCCCAATCTTACCCTTTTTAACTAACCATGATTTCAAATCACACTTTGCACAAATGCTATCAGAACATAACACTTAAGATATACTCATCTTACATACTAATCTCTAGAGGGTTAAAGATATACCTGTATCTACTGCTTCACTTCCCCTTTGTCGTTCTAGTCAATCCTGCCCTGTTGGGCGTATAGCTAGGGGAGGTGATGAACTAGTCACTGATCCTGAAGGCTGAGTCTCTACATCCGCGCCACCTCTGGTCGGACAATTTCTCGCAAAATGGCCCCGCTGGCCGTAAGCATAACAAGCTGTCGAAGAAGCACGACACTCCCCAAAACGACATCTACCAAAACGACCACACCGAGGTGGGGGTGGCCTCCTCTGGCTAACACCCCTTCCTCTCCGAACCACTGACTCCGCAACTGATCTGGTAGACCGAGTCCTCCTACTAGGACATCTTTTCGACACATGGCCCTGACGGCCGCAGGTAAAACAAGTACCAACAAAAAGACGACATTCCCCGGGATGACGTTTGCCACACTGTGAACACTGAGGGAAAACTGAATCCGGCTGGCTGAAACCTACGTGTTTCTGCGAACTAGCAGCCCTGGAGCTCTGACCAACTCCTACATACCCCGAACGTCCTGAACCCTGTGGAGAACCACTCTGCACTGGCGGAGGCGCATAACCAATCTGCTGCTGAGAAGGTCCGCCTCGAAAGTTACCAAATGACCCTGCTGTTCTGGCCCTCTTCTGCCGATCTTGGTTAACCCGTCGATCCCTACGTTTCTCGGCCTGCTGTGCATAAGCCTGTACGCAGGCCATGCTCATGCCTGACTGAAGAGCTACTCTTGCACAACCCTTTCTTAGATATTCATCAAGGCCCGCGATAAATCGATACATAAAATACTCTCTGGTTGCTAAATCCATAGCTAGAAACAGGGTCGTCTCTTTGCAATCCATACCTCCTGCTACTGGTCGTGGAACTGAAGGTTCAAATATCATGGCCGCAGTAGGAACTGCTGCCGCTGTGCTAGACTCTGCTGGGACTGGCGACGCCGCAGAACTCCCCGAATGAAGCACCAACTCAGGTGATGGTTGGGCCTGTGCCCTAGTAACCCTCTGTGCTCTACTCGCAGCTCCTACGCTGCCTTCTTCGCCCGGCCGCTTTACGCGGAGGCATAACTGGTACGTGAAGGAAATACGTTAGAGGGGTCCAACTTATAACACAGCTCTAAGGCACGATCTCAGAGTGAGAATGTTATACCCCGTAGTTGCAGGGTATGTATGTGAGGACGTACGTGCGAGCGTACGGCAGAAATTTTGAAAAGAAAGAAAGATGTGAGTTTTCGACGGAAAAGTTTCCGGTTATTTGTGAAGAAAAAGGTTCGTTAATGGGAATTGGATTCCCAGATTTGGTATTTGGACTTCATAGATTACATTAGAATTTTGAGATTTTATTTTCGGAAATGGTCACGTGGGCCCACGGAGAAATTTGCGTTTGTGGGCCCACTTTGTTTTCGAGATTTTGGCCATTGTGGATATTTTTTCGAAGACGCTGAGGCCAGAGAGGTGACACGTGTCACCCCGCCTGCGTGGCTTGGCCGGTTACATTTGGGCACAAGCGTTTACTAAGTCGCTTTTCCGACGAAACGTTTCCACACTTTCGTAGGAAAATTCCGCTATGTCCTTTTTAATTTTTGCGGATTTTTCCGAGACGAAACATTTTGGACCAACGGGAGGGTGACATGTCACCTCACATCGAAGCTTGGGCGTCAGTGGACGATTGGTTCACGAATTGGATTGATATTGTGGCTCACGCTTTTGGCCCTATTGGTTCCTTGTTTTGTGCCTTGTTTTGGCCTTGTTTTGTGGCTTGTCTTATGCCATGTTTTGTGGAGTAGGGTTAGGGTGCACTTGGCTTGATCAAGGCCTTACACTTGCCTCGCACACGGCTTGATCTTGGCCATTGGTTGGCATTTGGGTTTGCTATAAATACCCCTTTGTGAAGACTTCATTCATCCACAAATGTTTCCAAGTCTTGAATCCTCCTCCTCTTGTTGACTCTCGTCCAAGAGCTCCTCCCTTGAAAGTGGCCTTTGGCCGAGGTCTCCTCCTCGTGAGGTCTAGCAGTGGGTACCCCCTAGCCTAGTTGTTTTCGTATAATACCCTTTGTGGTATAGAAATACTCCCTAGTATTGTTATAATGCCCAAAATACCTTAGCCTTGTACCTTGTAGTATTCCAAAGATACCTCTTTACGTAGAGTCCTAAATACTACCTTTGTCCTTTAGTCTCAAACCGAAACCCTAAGGAAATCTTCATAGTTGGTTGAAGTATGTGAGTAGAAGTTGGTTAGAACTTCTAAGGGTTGTTTGGAGTGGTTTGAGCGCACTGAGTGAGCTAAACCTTGCTCGGGAGCGACATTAAACTCGGATAATTTTGGGCTTATCGAGGTAATTATCTTGTCCTCTATTGTAATTGGAAATTACATGTTTGGTTGAATATATAGTCAAGTATACTATATATGGAACTACTTAGTTTTCGCAATGTCTTTTGACTTAAGCTGAAGAATAAAGAATCGAATCGAATCATTTACATAGGATCAGTATTGCGGTAGACTTGTGTAGATATCGAGTAGAATTGTACACGCCCGTAGGCGTAAACCCCCGGTTGGCTTGGTAGCCGGCCTCGATAGAGGAGGAGATTTACGCTGTTGCGGGGGGGGGGAGGTGCGGCCGAATTTTCTATAGAAAGATAGAAACTTGTGTTTTGGGGTTAATAGACGTTTGTGACCTTTATAGGTGAAAGTACTAAGAGTAGCGTATTCTACTCGAGGAGAGAAAGGGCTAGTGCGTTGTAGTACTTGGAGCATTTTGCTTATTGTCGATAAATCGTCGCGAGGTATGTGAACCTCTTCCTATCTTTTCTAGCATGATGGTTGTGAACTATGTAGTACGGCAGACGCATACGTGCTAAGTGATTTGGTTGGTTTAAAACATGGGTGTTATAATAGCTTTATGGGAAGTTAGTTATAACGACCTTATGTAAGTGAAAATGGTTTCTTGATGATAGAAGTTAAGAGACTTGATCTTATAAGATAAGAGACTTAACTTATTTGTTTTAATGTGGATGTTTGTGTGAAACCTCATTCGTGAGTAATGAGTACTTGGTTTTAAAAGGGATAATGTTTTACCGATTTGGGAATCGTAATGTGTATCGGCTGCACCACCGCAAATTAATAAAAGGAAAATGTATTGAATAATGATGTTGTATTAAAACCGGAGAAACCTCCATCCGCATAAGCTAAGATAAGACAAAATGATATTACATCTTCTAGATCATGGTCACGTAATAAGATCGTTATAAACAAGAATAAACTACTCACATATATGACATATGTTACTCAATTGTTCTAAAAAGGAATCAAGTGATTAAGTTTGGGAACTATGAAACCATTTGAAACGAAGCTTGAGTAATTGAAACTAGGCAAACCGGAACTTAGGAAAAGAATGTTGTTACTTGGTTTTGAAAAGGAAGGTGGGTTGGTCATTCTAATACTACTGTATCGGGTGACTTTATAAAAGAAATGGATCTCTTTTAAAAGAACTTACGATGTAGTACTTTGGGGTTAAAAACCGGACTTTGGTATAAAATGAAAGTACTTTGTGTTGTTGTGAAACTTGCCTATGCTTGTTGTTGAAGCTTGGCTATGCTTATTGTGATAACCTTTGTTGTGCAAAGCGTTGTGTTTACGTGTTACCGCGTCTCGATGAGGTCGTTGACTAGTTGAGAACTTACTCGACGCGGCGGTGACGGAGGAATTCCACGCACGTTCTCGCTGATAGTATTATTGTTGTTAATCGCTTTGGACATATCGACACGCGCGTAGCGCACGTATGCCTCCATTTTGGTTAAGGTCTTGTGGTTAATCGCTTTGGATATATCGACACGATCGTAGCGCACGGGTATGTTTCCATTTTGATTATCGCCAGGATTTCCTTTTGGACATACCGACACGATCGTAGCGCATCGTATGCGTCCATTTGGAATGTTGTCTTATTGTTTTCCCTTCGACATACTCGACACGCGTAGCGTAGCGCACGTATGCTTCCATTTGGATTCTTTGTCTTGTTGTTGAGGTCACATGGACATGTCTACACCGGCGCAATTCCGGGGCATGTGGCCATGGGACATCGTATTATTGTTGCATCATGGACATGTCTACACCGGCGCAAGATTCGGCACATGCGCCATAATGCGAACTCGATTGATGTTGTGGGCGTGAGACCCATAGTTATAGTGAGTGATGATCGCTTTATGTTGTGAATCAGAGTTTGGTTATCATACATGTCTCCGCTTATATAGACTAGTATGATTTCATTTACTGATTGCATGCGCTTTACATACTTGGTACTGTTGATCGACTCCTTCGGGCTGCGTTCACGCCGCAGTGAGGTACATCGGCCGTGGATCCTCGCTCATGGATCACGCCAACAGATTGAAGCTCCGTTTCTCCGAGGCTTATCTTTGCAGTGTTCTCGAGTTGTAGGTTCTTGTACATTCGTGGTATGGGCGCCCCGCCATAGTCATCAGATATCTTAGAGGTCCAGTAGTAATGTAGGCGTGGTTGTAAAAGGATTAAACTGTTCAGGTTTTATGTATATACTGAAGGCAACCGTTTTGGTTGGCCTGTTTATTTATTATATCTCTTGTATAATGACTCATGTTTTATGTTCCGCTGATTTTCTCTGATGTATGTATCGCTAGGGTGCCCGGGGTAAGGCACCAGTAACGGGCCCCGGAACGGGTCGTTACAAAAGTGGTATCAGAGCAGTTAATCCTCGGAAAGTGTCTACAGACCGTGTCTAGTAGAGTCTTGATTATCGATGTGTTGTGCACCACATCTATAATCAGGAGGCTGCAGGACATTTAGGATTGGTTTCCATTCTTCTCATCCTGAGATCGTGCCTTAGAGCTGTGTTGTAAGTTGGACCCCTCTGACGTATCTCGTTTTTACCAGTTATGCCTCCGCGCAAGGCAACCCGGGCCCAGGAGGGCAAGGCAGCCGAGGGTGCTGCTAGTGAGATACAGAGGAGTACGAGGGCGCAGGCCGAGCAAGACTGAGGTCAGGCTTGAGACGGCGGGTTTCGCGACGCCAAAGACCAAAGAGAGTTTAGAGCCGCAGCAGCGGGCGATGACTACAAGACTGAGCCTCACCCCACACCGAGCAGGAGATGGGTCACAAGGAGATGGCCCGATTATTGGCCGTGGTCAGGCCGATACGGCGACAGCCGGACGCAGCAGCCCGCCTCGTAGCACCAGCCGTTCACCCCGAGCGGATAGTTTGAGGCTACGGACTTTCGAGTTGTAGCCCGCCAGAGTTTTATGGGTCGAGGCACGAGGATGATCCGCAGGAGTTCATCCGCAGCTACGGATCACGCGGTGATCAAGGCTTCGTAAACCGAGTCCGGACCTTTGTTCAGACGGCCGCGTGATACCGCAATCGATTGGTTTGATTCATGGAGCTTTCCGGAGAGCATGCACTCCAGCAGCATGGGATGAGTTTTCGGGCTTTCTCACGCACTTCTTGCCTCCGCAGATGAGGGCACGGCCGGCTGATTTTTGTTCTTGAGACAGAGAGGCGACCGTCGGGAGTACAATGTCGAGTTCGATTCTTTGGCTCGATATGTCCTGCGCTTAGTTGCGCAGATATGGAGGATAGGTGCATCGCTACGCCACCGCTTGATGATTATATGGCCGAATCTTGTGCGGGTGTTTCTCTTCACCGCATGGACATTTCCCGCATGCAGCTCATGCACTCAGATGCGAGGCACGGAGGGTCGACGGAATGACTGGATCGCGAGAAGAGGCCGGGACTGCAGGTCCTTTGGTGGCTTTCGAGGCGGACCGCCAAGAAGAGTTAGTTATATACCCCACCGCATGCAGTGGTCCTCCACCGTCTGCAGGAGCGGTCGTGGCTCGAGGTTCAGATTTTCGGCAGAGCAGGGGTGTTAACAAGATGAAGCCACCCCTACCTCGTTGTGACCATTGTGGTAGACTCCATTTTGGAGAGTGTCGTGCTAGATTGGGAGTTTGTTTTGCATGCGACAGCGGGCCATTTTGCGAACTCCCTACCAAGGGAAGCGGATGTTACGACTCACCTTCAGGATCTCGTGGGCTGGTTCATCACCTTCATACGCCTGCACTGGCAGGCCTATGGTTAGAGTGAGCGGTAGCTTGTGTATATCCTTAACCCTCTAGAGTTTTGGTATGCTTGTTATGATGATCTCATTATTGTGTGCTATGTACGGATAGCATTGTGATATGTGTGAGTTAAAATGCATGGTTAGTTGGAAGGATACGTATGGAGGCATGGTAAGTGTGAACCTTAGACTATGTCACGACTGAGACCTTAGGGGTAAGGTCGTCTTGAGTTAAAGATTTATTTTTGACCCTTATCAGAGTAGTAGTATACGTGGGATTTATTTGTGTGATAAGTCCGTGGGTAGTGTGAGATGGAAGTGGTAGCGTTCGTGATGTGAATTAGTAAGATTGTTCGGATCGGGAACAAGAGTTTGGCGCGTTGGGGTCGGGTTGAGGACCATTTGCGGGTCAACCAGAACCCGGTTTGGGGTGGGGTCAGTTCTGGGTGGTCCCGCCAGTGGTAGGGTCACGAGGATGCTAGGCCCAAGTTTGTATGATCATCGTATGAGTTCGTGGACGCGTTCGACCGAAGCGGTTCGTAAAGGCCGGAATGGCCTTAAGGAAGTTTGAGGTTAGTAAGATGACCAAGTTGGAGGTAGTGACTCGCAGATTTTCGAACTAAGTAATGACCAAGTATGGTACGTCTTCGAGAGTTCAAGTGTTCGAGAAGGGCACGACGTAAGGAAGGAAGATAACGTGTGTTATTTCGCGCCATGCGTGGCGTTGACAACTTGTTAGAGGAACTTCATCGATATCCGTCTTGAGAAGGAACATTCGGACGAATGTTTCTAAGGAGGGGAGAATGTTATACCCGTAGTTGCAGTGGTATGTATGTGAGGACGACGTGCGGCATCTGCGAAATTTTGAAAAGAAAGAAAGATGTGAGTTTTCACGGAAAAGTTTCCGTTATTTGTGAAGAAAAAGGTTCGTTAATGGGAATTGGATTCCCAGATTTGGTATTTGGACTTCATAGATTACATTAGAATTTTGAGATTTTATTTTGGAAATGGTCACGTGGGCCCACGGAGAAATTTGGGTTTTAAGGGGCCCACTTTGTTTTCGAGATTTTGGCCATTGTGGATATTTTTTCAAAGACGTTTTGAGGGCCAATAGGAGGGTGACACGTGTCACCCCGCCTAGTGGCTCGCCGGTTACATTTGGGCACAAGCGCAGGCTCAGAGTCGTTTTCCGACGAAACGTTTCCACACTTTCGTAGGAAAATTCCGCTATGTCCTTTTTAATTTTTGCGGATTTTTCCGAGAGACGAAACATTTTGGACCAACGGGAGGGTGACATGTGTCACCTCACATCGAAGCTTGTGGCGTCAGTGGGCGATTGGTTCACGAATGGATTGATATTGTGGCTCACGTTTTTGGGCCCTATTGGTTCCTTGTTTTGTGCCTTGTTTTGGCCTTGTTTTGTGGCTTGTCTTGTGCCATGTTTTGTGGAGTAGGGTTAGGGTGCACTTGGCTTGATCAAGGCCTTACACTTGCCTCGCACATGGCTTGATCTTGGCCATGGTTGGCATTTGGGTTTGCTATAAATACCCCTTGTGAAGACTTCATTCATCCACAAATGTTTCCAAGTCTTGAATCCTCCTCCTCTTGTTGACTCGCCCAAGAGCTCCTCTCCTTGAAAGTGGCCTTTGGCCGTGAGGTCTCCTCCCTCATGAGGTCCCAGTAGGGTACCCCCTGCCTAGTTGTTTTCGTATAATACCCCTTTGTGGTATAGAAATACTCCCTAGTATTGTTATAATGCCCAAAATACCTTAGCCTTGTACCTTGTAGTATTCCAAAGATACCTCTTTATGTAGAGTCCGAAATACTACCTTTTGTCCTTTTAGTCTCAAACCAAACCCTAAGGAAATCTTCATAGTTGGTCAAGTATGTGAGTAGAAGTTGGTTAGAACTTCTAAGGGTTGTTTGGAGTGGTTTGGAGCGCACGGTGGAGCTAAACCTTGCTCGGGAGCGACATTAAACTCGGATAATTTTGGGCTTATCGAGGTAATTATCTTGTCCTCTATTGTAATTGGAAATTACATGTTTGGTTGAATATATAGTCAAGTATACTATATATGGAACTACTTAGTTTTCGCAATGTCTTTTGACTTAAGCTGAAGAATAAAGAATCGAATCGAATCAGTATTTACATAGACTGTATTGCGGTAGACTTGTGTAGTATCGAGTAGAATTGTACACGTCCGGTAGAGCGTGTAAACCCCTCGGTTGGCTTGGTAGGCCTCGATAGAGAGGAGATTTACGCTGTTGGGGAGGTCTTTGCCAATTTTCTATAGAAATTTAGAAACTGGTGTGTTGGGGTGAATATACGTTGGTGACCTTTATAGGTGAAAGTACTCAGAGTAGCGTATTCTACTCGAGGAGAGGAAAGGGCTAGTGCGTTGTAGTACTTGGAGCATTTTGCTTATTGTCGATAAATCGTCGCGAGGTATGTGAACCTCTTCCTATCTTTTCTAGCATGATGGTTGTGAACTATGTAGTACGTGAGACGATACGTGCTAAGTGATTTGGTTGGTTTAAAACATAGGGTGTTATAATAGCTTTATGGGAAGTTAGTTATAACGACCTTATGTAAGTGAAAATGGTTTACTGATGATAGAAGTTAAGAGACTTGATCTTATAAGATAAGAGACTTAACTTATTTGTTTTAATGTGGATGTTTGTGTGAAACCTCATTCGTGAGTAATGAGTACTTGGTTTTTAAAAGGGATAATGTTTTACTGATTTCGGGAATCAGAATGTGTATCGACAGACCACTGCAGCGTTAATAAAAGGAAAATGTATTGAATAATGATGTGTTGTATTAAAACCAGTAGAAACCTCCATCTGCATAGAAGTTAAGATAAGACAAAATGATATTACATCTTCTAGATCATGGTCAGTAATAAGATCGTTATAAACAAGAATAAACTACTCACATATATGACATATGTTACTCAATTGTTCTAAAAGGAATCAGTGATTAAGTTTGGGAACTATGTAACCATTTGAAAATGTGATGCTTGAGTAATTGAAAATAGGCAAACTGGTACTTAGGAAAAGAATGTTGTTACTTGGTTTTGAAAAGGAAGGTGGGTTGGTCATTCTAATACTACGTATCGGGTGACTTTTATAAAAGAAATGGATCTCTTTAAAAGAACTTACGTGTAGTACTTTGGGGTTAAAACCCGACTTTGGTATAAAATGAAAGTACTTTGTGTTGTTGTGAAACTTGCCTATGCTTGTTGTTGTGAAGCTTGGCTATGCTTATTGTGATAACCTTTGTTGTGCAAAGCGTTGTGTTTCGTGTTACCGCGTCTCGATAGAGGTCGGTCGGTTGATAGTTGAGAACTTACTTGGACGCCGGCAGCGACGAGGAATTCCACAGTGCGTTCGCTGATAGTATTATTGTTGTTAATCGCTTTGGACATACGACACGATGCGTAGCGCACGTATGCCTCCATTTTGGTTAAGGTCTTGTGGTTAATCGCTTTGGATATATCGACACGATGCGTAGCGCACGTATGTTTCCATTTTGATTATCGCCAGTGATTTCCTTTTGGACATACCGACACGATCGTAGCGCACGGGTATCGTCCATTTGGAATGTTGTCTTATTGTTTTCCTTGGACATACCGACACGATGCGTAGCGCAGGTATGCTTCCATTGGATTGCCGTCTTGTTGTTGAGGTCACATGGACATGTCTACACCGATGCAGAATCCGGGCATGTGGCCATGGGACATTGGTATTATTGTTGCATCATGGACATGTCTACACCGATGCAAGATTCGGCATGCGCCATAATGCGAACTCGATTGATGTTGTGGGCGTGAGACCCATAGTTATAGTGGAGTGATGGTATTTTATGTTGTGAATCGTAGTTTGGTTATCATACATGTCTCGCTTTATATAGACTAGTATGATTTCATTTACAAGATTGCAGTTTCACATACTTGGTACTGTTATCGACTTCGAAGTGCGTCATGCCGCAGGTAGGTACATCGGTCGTGGATCCTCGCTCATAGGATCACGATTCACAGCATTTGAAGCTCCGTTTCTCGAGGCTTATCTTTGGGTGTTCCACGAGTTGTAGGTTCTTGTACATTCGGGGTATGGCGGGCCCCGCCCCGTCATAGTCATCAGATATCTTAGAAGTGCAGAGTAATCTTTGCGGGGTTGTAAAAGGATTAAACTGCTCGTGTTTTATGTATATACTGAAGGCAACCGTTTTGGTTGGCCTGTTTATTTATTATATCTCTTGTATAATGACTCATGTTTTATGTTCCGCTGATTTTCTCTGATGTATGTATCGCTAGGGTGCCCGGGGTAAGGCACCAGTAACGGGCCCCGGAACGGGTCGTTACAGAGAAGAATGGAAACCAATCCTAAATATCCTATAGCCTCCTGATTATTGATGAGGTGCACAACACACCGATAATCAAGACTCTACTAGATACGGTCTGTAGACACTTTCCGAGGATTAACTGCTCTGATACCACTTTTGTCACGACCCGAACCTGCGTGATCGTGCCTACCCCGCACCCAAGTAGACATACATCGAGTAATCGAATATAAAACACAACATGAAACAATGTAAAAGAGACACGCTTTATCTCAAGAAAAGTTGCCTTTCGGCGTATATATAAAAACTTAAATCCAACGATTACATCCTTTTACAAACTCGCCCACAACAGCATTACTCTGCACTTAAGAATGATATAACAACAATGTCGGGACAGGGCCCCGCCATACCCCTGAATGTAAGTACCTACAACGACAGGGGACTATACCAAAGATAAGCCTCCGAAGAAACGAAGCTTCCCAAAACGCTGAAATGTGATCCTAAGAGCGGGGATCAACGACTGGTGTACCTCTACCGCAGATGAACGCAGCCGAAGGAGGTCAGACAACAGTACCAAGTATGTGAAACGAAAATATCAGAAATGAAATCATAGTAGTCTATATAAAGCAGGAGACATATATGATAACCAAACTACAGTTCACAATGAATAAGCAGTCATGTCAAGTCAGGGACTCACGCCCTCAAAGTCATCACTCAATATAAATATGGGTCTCACGCCCACAACATCAATTATGCCCGTGGAATACCTTCCTCACTGCCGGCAGTCTATGATATAAAAGCACCAAGGAATACACATGAGCACCAGGTCCCACCTGTGTCATAATAAAACCGTACGGGGTAAGTACGAAGGCATAGCCGACTACTAACACCTACGCATCAACAAGGTCATAAAGCGTATCATGAGGTGTCTGACCGCCACATGATCGGCCGCCACTTGCCCGCAGATCAAATGTGCGCGTCTAGTCCTCGAACTTCCCGCACTCGCGTAGGCCACTCGCATAGGCCCGCATGAGGTATTCCCGCGTCGAGGGTAGCTACTCCCAACGCCCACGGACTCGCATCCGCACGGCCACATAGACCGCATGACCACAAAGGCCGCACACTAACCGGAACTCGTAGCTCGCATAGGTCCCCGACCCGCATGAGGTAGTCTCGAATCATGGTCCTGCATCGCCGAGCTATACCGCGTCGGAGGCGACAACCCCGGGATCAAGTCAAGGTGAGTGATATAATACTAACATAACAGCTTATCGTTAAACAATATAAGCACAATCAAGGGAAACCCCCTTACACAATATTACAAGACACTAACACACGTAGCATCCTAACGTGTTTATTTATCAAACCAACAAGAAAGTATTACAAGGCTATCACAAACCAACATAGTCAAGTTATTCACACAAGGTATTTTCTATTCTATGTCAATAAGTTCGGGCTTTTAAACCCCCAAGTACTACGTACGTTAATTCTTTAAAAGATCCGTTTCTTTCACAAAAGTCACACAATACCCGTAGTATAAAAATAGAGTGACTATCTTTTTAAGTAAACCAAAACACTTCCCTTTGTAAAAATCAAGTAACAACATTATTTTCCAAACGTTCAAGTTTGCCTAATTTCAAATGCTCAAGTTTCTCATTTTCGAAAGGTTTCGTAGTTCATAGTTTTAATCACTTAATAAATATAATTCTCCTTTAAAACAATTTGAGAAACATATGCCTTATATGTGAGTAGGTTATTCTTGTTCATAACAATCTTATTAATGCATCCATGATTCTAGGAAATGTAATATCATTTTGTCTCATCTTAGCTTCTATGCAGATGGAGGTTTCTACTGGTTTTTATAATACTTAATTAGTCAATACATTTCCCTTTATTAACGCTGCAGTGGTTCGTTCGATACTTATTCTGATTTCCGAAATCAGTAAAACATTATTCCTTTTTTTTAAAAAAAAACCAAGTACTCATTACTCACGAATGAGGTTTCATACTTTTTAACAAAATTCATATTAATATAAATAAGTCAAGTCTCTTATCTTTTAAGATCAAGTATCTTAACTTCTAAAATCAATAAACCATTCTTTTTATTTCTCTTATGCCGTTATACCTAACTTTCCATAAAACTAGTATAACTCTTACGCGTTTAAAACCAAGTATTACTCTTCTTTCAAAAAGGTTTCTTAATTCTTTTGAAATACTTCAAGATTCTTATTATTTAACTCAAGTCAAAAGACATCGCAGTAAAACCACGTTCAGTTAACACACGTACGTCTACCGTACTAGATATATATTCTTTTAAAATATCATGCTCAAGAGGATAGGAAGAATCACATACCTCGCGACGATTTATCGACTATTAGCAAATAGCTCCAAAGTATTGTAATCCTGCTAGCCTTTTCCACCCTTCGAGTAGAATACGCTACTCGCAGTACTTTAACCTATAACGGTTATACAAGTCTATCAAAGTCTAGACTACTCGGTAGAATAAATCTAGATACAAGATTCTACGGAAAATTGGGCAGCACTTCCCTACCCGTCAAGCTTCACAAGTCTACTGTAAATACAATCCTATGTAAGTACAGTTCAATTTCCTTCTTATATATCTTCCTTGTATATAAATTATACTTAATTCTTATACTTCAACAGTATGTAAACTCTAATTACAAAAGGGGGACAAGATATTTACCTCGATAAGCCCAAAATTATCCAAGATTAAATGTCGATCCTGAGCAACGTTTAGCTCCTACTCTGGGCGCTCCAACCCGCTCCAAACAACCCTTAGAAGTTCTACGCAACTTCTACTTAACACTTCAACCAACTATGAAGGTTTTCCTTAGGGTTTCGTTTTGAGACTAAAAGGACATAAGGTAGTATTTCCGGGCTCTACGTATAGAGGTAACTTTTGGAATACTACAAGGTATAAGACTAAGGTATTTTGGAATAGTAACAATACTTGGAGAATACTTTTCTACCAAGGGGGGGAGGTATGTTTGGACGAGAGCAATTCCAAGGGAAGGGGGGGTGTGTCTCGGCTAGAACACTACAAAGGGGGAGGGGGTGGTTTCGGCCAAGGCCTTCTCAAGGGAGAGGGGGAGGCTTGGACGAAAACTACACAAAGGGAGGGAGGGATTTTTAGACTTGGAAATGTTTAAGTGTGGATGAAGAAGTTCTTCAACTAAGGGGGGTATTTATAGGCCAACCAATGGCCAAGATTGAGACAAGTGGTAGGCAAGTGTATGGTGAGGATTTGGGCAAGTGTACCTTATCCATCTACCACACAAAAATATCACAAATATCCTACCAACTCCTTGACCCTCAAATCGTCCAAGAACCGCCCACAATAACGTCCACTTTGAGGGTGACACATGTCACCCTCCCGTTGGTCCAAAATATTTCATCTCTCGGAAAAATCCACAAAAATAATCAACGTTACAGCCGTAATTTTCCCTTCGCAAAGTTTGGAAAACGTTTCGTCGGAAAACAATTCTTTTTGGTAGTTGTGCACAAATATTTTCGTTCCTAGCCTAACTTAAGGCCTAAACTTTTGTACGTACGTCATCACGTACATACTCTGGAAATACGGGATATAACAGTAACAGTTCACATTTGATAAAAATGCAATTGTCACATATTTTTACTAAATTTACGCTTTTTCTTGACATTCATGTGATAAATTTTTTAAGTGTCATATAATTATGACATTTGTGTGACGGATTTTTTAAGTGTCATTTATTTATGACGTTTGTGTGACGATTTTGTGAAATGTCACATAAATAAGTGACTTGTGTTTTAAATTGACAAAAAATGACGCGTTTGACTGATTAAAATGACACCATTTTTATTATTTATTTAGCACTTTTTAATTCAAATTAAGAATTATACAATTTTTATTTTTAAAAAAAATTATTTTTAATAAAAACAAACTAAACGTTGTTGTTTTAACATTATAAAAAATAAAAGATTAAAAACTCTATAAAAATACTAAGTGTCTTCACGCTCACACATTTATGTTTTTCTTCCCTCACTTCACTGACTCTCGCTAATTTAATTTTTCTTATTTTATCTTAACTATTAATCTGAAAAAAAAATCAATTCTACTCACTTACTTGTAACGCCCCACTTACTTCCTTAAAAATAAATTTCCAAACAGACCAGTTTTCTCTCATTTGCACCCTCTTTTTCTCCCCTATCTCCTAAACCCTAGCCCCACATCTCCACCCCCACCCGCAGGAAGACGTCCTCGCCGTCGCCGCTTGTTGCGGCCAGCATTTTCATGTTAGTTTTTTCTTCAATCTCATTTAAAAAGTGCGCTTTTGTTCAAGAATGATCTGTTTTTCTCTTTGTGGGGTTTCTCCTATGGTTCAATTGATACTCAAATTCTTGAATTTGTGGTATGTTTAGTGGTAAAAAATTATACTTTTTAAGAATGATTTTTTTCTAGGGGTAAAGTACCGAGCTTGATCTCATATGAATCAACTTTGGAACATAAGTTTATTGTTTCAAACTTGTAATTGGTGAAGTAAAGTTTATTATTTAAGAATGCATTTTTTTGTATGGGTCGTTCTTTTATTGTTAGAGCTGAAGAGGAACCAGTAGCTGCTGAGGCTGAGGTTCCTGTAGAATCTGAAAATGAAGCTCAAGTTGCAACATAGGAAAGGCCACCATTTAATCCGAAAACTAAGCTTGCAGATATAATGGGGGTAATTTTGTTTAAACTCACTCTTTCTGCCGCTTGGTTTTTGAATTTTACTTAATTGACTAATTTCTTTTGGGTATTAGAGAAAAGTATATCATGCTTTTGATATTTAATTGTTTATTTTTTAGCCTAAAAGTGTGAATTCAAAAATGTGACTGGGGAATTTGATGGAGCTAGAGAAGTGGGATTTGCGGGTTGAAGAAATTGAGTAATATGCATCTTCTCCTTGTTACTTATATTGTTTAAATAAGCAGTAGATAAAGTGAATTGTTGTGATCTCCTTCTTTGTTTGTTTTGATTAAAGGATGAATAAGCTATATCTAATAAAATCATGTTATGTTTTTAGGATTAACACAATTTTGAGATCTTTGCTTGCTGGTTTTAGGATTAACATAGTTTTGGGATCGTTTAAGCACAATGAATTTTCATGTAAGTAGTGTGAAGTTCCATGCTTGCCCAAATATAACATTCCTCGGGAGTCGCAGATGTTTCTTCATGGCATTGAAACACTTGCGTCGCTTGACGAATCGAAATTCGAAAGAAGATTAGAATTTTTTCGGAGTTTTGGATGGTTTGATTCTGATATCTGCACAATGGTGCGAATGCTTTCTTATTGTTTGGCTACATCAGAGCCTAAGATAAGACAAGCATTAAAGTTTTTATGATGGAATTGGGGTACAAATCTAGTTATCTGGCTTCTCGTCCACCACTTTTAAAGTTAAGCTTGGAGAAGAGGATCATGCCAAGGAATGAAATCTTGAAGTTTCTCAAAGAAAAACAACAAATAACAAGGAAGCTAAGTCTTCACACTGTTGTCAAACGTACTGAATTGCAGTTTATTGAGATGTATGTGCTGCCTTTCAGGGCGAAGATACCCGAGGTATATGATTTATAAATGAAAACTAGAAGCTAGAGAGAAGTATTTACAGTGGAGACAGTGGCTGCAGAGTAACGGTTGTCTCGTAGGTTAGTTCAGTTCCTTGATAATATTGTACTTTCGTTTTCATGCTCTTGTCAAGCATATTACTGTTTGTTTACTTTTCATAGCATCAATTAAGCAACTTGTCGAGAAGCCTTTTGTTTAGGTCTTGGCCAAATTACATGGTAATTACTTGGTTTCTCTCTCCTTGAAATCACATATGTAAGATAACTCGGCCTTGGATTCAATATAACTGTTTGTGAAAATTGACTGGACGCTTTGAGTGAGGATTCCTCAAGTTGAACAACGATTAAAATAATGACAGTATCATACACTATATATATCTAAGGATAAGTTGCTTAATTGATGTTTGTGAGTTTTTATCGCATGTTATGTGGTTTACCTTGTAAAGATGTGATATCAAAATTTGTCATTTGTTTTGCATATGAAATTGGTAACATAGAACACATCCATGTGCTTATGTGGTATCTTTTCTTACCTTTTGCTTTTGAACTCTTCCAACTGTTGTAAGTTAGATCCTCTGTTTGTATGACTTACTAGTGGGATTAGCCCGTGCTGAGCACGAGCCCAAGCTGTTATCTTATTATCAAATACATACCGTCGTCAATTATACAGAAATGAGTATGCAGGGCTTTCTCAAGCTGTTATCCCAAAAATGTGAAGTTCCAGATAAAGCTCCGAATACAGATTTGGAAAGCACTACTACAAAAATACCATACGGTGACGGGTAAAAATCATCATCTAACCCCTAAGATGGCGGTTCTCGTAAGTATCATCTTTGTCACTGTCACAAACGGATGACGATTCTGTATCTATCACACGACATATGACATTTTAAACCCGTCACACAAATGTCACATACATGTGACGGTTCAAACCCGTCACACATGTCACATAAATTTTAACTTCCCGGCGCCAAATATTCAATTTATTTTTAAAATTTATATTAATTAATTTTAATATGGCGGGGAAAATTTAATTTGGCGGGATTTTTTTTTTGGAAATTTAATTTCAATATTGCAAATTGAGTGCGCCAATGAAATGAACTAAAAATTTAAATAACACCAAAAATATACACTGAATAGCTAGAATCTGTTGTACAAAATCTTCTCAAAATGGATATCACTCAAAGTACATTAAAGTGTTTAATTAAAGATAAAAACATTGTTAATCAAGTATCTTATCAATTTAAAATGTTCACTCATCAGAATATAGTTTACGAACTTCTATTTTAGCAAGTATCTTCAAAAAATGCAATCCCTTCTCAACACAAATATCATCAAGTTCCTCTTGTGAGTACATGTGTTTGCCGTAGAACTATAAATCACAAAAAGAAATAATTAATAATTCTTGAAATGATGTAACAATTAACATGGTTAATGGTCTATCATATATGTATAGTACTTACATTATTTGTCATTAAAGTCGAGTCTAGCATCAACTCTTTCATGAAACGCATCACACAATAGCCACATCGGTACCACCAAGTTGTGCTGGTGCCTGTCATTGAATTAAATATCAACATATAAATATAACTTAAAACAAAAGTTGTAAAGATTCACTAAATATATAATCACACAAGTATGCAGACCAAATAAAACAAGTCATACTTTAACATATTTCACCATAGTCGAGTAAGCCCACTTTTGTATACATGCATGAGAATAGGTATGATTATCCTTTTATTTTTCTCCTTTTCAAGTCAAATGGACACAATATCACATTATTCCTAGCCAATCAGGTTTTGATTAAGTGTATTAACTTAGAAAGGTGCCAAGTTATTGCATAGTCTCAATTTTAAGTTCATATCTCTATTTTATAAGATGTCCAGGCTAGGTGATCTAATTGCAGTGATCAAGAAGGTAGGACAAAAATTCAATCAGTACAGAAGCATTGGTTACACTCAGTTTCTAGTCTAGCTCTCTTAGAATGGATTAAGGCATAGGCATACCAAGATAAGTAAGAAGCAGACATTCTTGAATTAGGCAAACAACAGATATGTGAACATATTAGAAAGCCCCAACATGGCAGACATGTATGCTATCAGAGCAGTTTTGGTGTATGCTATCAATTAAACTAATAAAACACCAATCCAACACTCTTTAATAGATCCACAGATTATCATATAGATGCCAAACAATTGGGATGATGCATTAGGAGGTAAGGCAACTTGAAAAATATGTATTAAGAAATATTTATGATCCGGGGACATTACATATCTCACCTATAATACCTTTCCAACATAGAAGGTCATCAAAAATATCATGTTTTTAATAAGAGAAGCTGAACATAATCTTATAGGCTAAGATAAACAGGCTCTCCTAATTATCAAACATATCATCTCAATCCTTTCAAACATAAGTTTAATTTAAACGATCTCTATGTGACCCATTAAATAATATCAGTTAGCCCACTTAGCCAAATTAATGTCAAGTTTTACTTTCAATTTCATATTGACATAAATTCATCAACATATCACATGTGAAGCTACCATTAAGCTAAATTAGACAAAAAAGAAAGTGAAAGAAACCAAGCTTCATGTTTTGAGCTCATAGATGAATTAAAGTAATGTTAACAGTTTATTCTTAGTCAAACAGATTACACGCTTGGTTAACAAAGGTGTCTAAACTAATATTAACAACCTTAGCAACATTTTAACTACTGCTAATCGTATAGGGTCAATCATCACTTCATATGGACTTGAAATCAGACTTAACTAAATCAACATGGTTACGAGTAGTGTGACATTAGCTAAATACAAAATTTAACACATAACATACAATAGCTAATTGTAGAATAAATATTTTTAAAAAATCAAATTACCTTGTGTAGAGGCAACCGAAAGGTCGAAGGTCATCTTATCTTCACTCTGAGGACCTCGAACTCACAAAGCACACAAAAATAAAGGTTTTAATAGTGAAAGGACTAATTAATCTAGGTCTGAGTTTCGACAAAGGGTTGGATCCCAAGATTCAATGACAACCCGTCGATGTGGGAGAACTGGTTTTGGGTAGGGGGGAATCCCTCCAAAATGGTTCTCAAATAATGAAAATGCAGTGTTTGAAATCGGAACCAATTAAACTTACAGAGAAAAAGTAAAATGACATAGGGGAGACCTCACCTGGGTTGGGGGTTGTGGTACGATGGCACTTGCCATTCTCGGCATCTGTATCTCTAAAGAAAAGCGAGCATACATCTTGCCTTGCCATTTTTGGAAAAGATGGCAACAACTAGGGTTTGAAAGGGGACTCTCACCAAAATGGAAGGGCGTTATACCCTTTGGCTGCTTAAAATGAGTATTGGGCCTCCTTCAGCGTGGGCTCAACTAATTTTAACTTAAACATAATAAATAACCCATTGACTTTACGAATTAAAATAAATGTGGCCATGTTTTAAATTAAAAAAAGGCCGAAACAAATTTAATTATAGCCTAATTAGACTAAAATAATTATTTTAAGTCTAATTTTGACACTAATTAGAAACTAGAAAATTAAAATCATACAACCGTCTTTCTAATTTTAAAACATGACTTAAATTATGATGTAATTCTATTACGTATTTGATTAAATAATTTCCCGACTTTGACGGAGTGAGACTTGTCAGGAGTACTTTTATGTCATAAAAAGTTATTTTCTCATATATTGTGTTCTTTATGATAATGAAAATGTATGGTGGCATGTTAGCTACATAACGATAGTCGGAGGTGTAACAGCCTTATGTCACTCCGACAAGTTCAGAATGTCCCTAGTGATTCTCATGCATGTATATATATATATATATGTACTATGTATCTTTGTGGTGTTATACACATGATATATATACTAGTATTTTTACAGAGTTTTTGATATTTTATTTTTTGTAATGTTAAAATGACAATGTTTAGTTTTTTTTTATTAAAAACAATTTTAAAAAAGAAATAAAAATCGTGTAAGTCTTAATTTGAATTAACAAAGTGATAAATAAATAATAAAAATGGCGTCGTTTTAATCAGTCAAACGCGTCATTTTTGATCAATTTAAAACAGAAGTTACTTATTTATGTGACATTTCACAAAACCGTCACACAAACGTCATAAATAAATGACACTTAAAAAACCCGTTACACAAATGTCATAATTATATGACACTTAAAAAATTTGTCACATGACTGTCAAGAAAAAACGTAAATTTACTAACAAGATGTGGCACTTGCATTTCTGTCACATGTGAACTGACACCGTAGCCTGTTTTTCTTGTAGTGAAGACCACTAAACATGTACGCCATTCTATTTAGTGAAATATGCTTCTATAGTTACTATTTTGAATCTGAAAATGTTCATCAAATTTCTCGCAGCGGCATGCAAATGTTTATAACTACCGTTGGTCAAATGCAAAAGTGACTTATTCGACTATGGTGAAATATGTTAAAGTATGACTTGTTTTATTTGGTCTGCATACTAGAGTGATTATATATTTAGTGAATCTTTACAACTTTTGTTTTATGTTATATTTACATGTTGATATTTAATTCAATGACAGACACCACTACAATCTGGTGGTACTGAGTGTGACTATTGTGTGATGTGTTTCATGAAATAGTTGATGCTAGACTTAACTTTAATGACAGATAATGTAAGTACTTCTATACTTAAATGATAGACCATTAACCATGTTAATTGTTACATCATTTCAAGCATTACTAATTATTTTCTTTTTGTGGTTTATAGTTTTACGACAAACACATGTACTCACAAGAGAAATTTGATGATATTTGTGTCGAGTGGGGATTGCATTTTTCGAAGATACTTGCTGAAATAAGAGTTGGTAAACTAAATGCTGATGAATGAACATTTTAGATTGATAAAATACTTGATTAACAATGTTTTAGTCTTTAATTAAACACTTTAATAGAACTTTGAATGATTATCTATTTTGGGAAGACTTTGTACCACATATTCTAGCTATTCAATGTATATTTTTGGAAATATTTAATTTTTTAGTCCATTTCATCGATGCACTCAATTTGCAATATTGAAATTAAATTGCAAAAAAAAAAATCCCGACAAATTTAATGTTCCCGCCAAATTAAAATAAATTAATAATTTAATAGAAATTTTAAAAAAAATTGAATCAAAATTTAAATTTATGTGACTTTTGTGTGACGGGTTTGAACCGTCATATGTCGTAGAAGTATGCTAAAATAGTGGGAGTTAATTAAACAAAATGTCATGTTAAATTAGCCTAAAATGAATGTGTATAATAGGGAAATAAATTTTGATTGTATTTTCCTGTCTATCTAATTCTTCAGATCTTCAGAATGTCGTGTCTGTTAGTAAAGATGCTAATTGAAATGAACAAACTCACCGAACCTAATTATCTAGATTGGCTTAAGAATCTAAGAATTGTCCTAAGGGAAATTGAATATGTATTGGATAAAGTTTTTCTCATAGTGTCTGCTGAAGACTCTACTGAGTATGCTAATTTTGAAAAAGTTGCTTATCAAAAGCATCTTGATGATGCCGCATATGCACAATGCGTTATGATATCTTCCAAGTCAGTAGAACTGGAAAGGCAACATGAGAACATAGGTCCTAACGAGATGCTAGAACATTTGAAGAGTCTCTATGACTCTCAGTCCCAGACAATGGAATATGAGGTGTTAATAGAGCTTTTCAAATGTAAGTTGATTGAATGGGGCAAAAGTGTCTCAACATGTGCTAAAGATGATAGGGCTAATTGAATGATTGACCTCAATTTGTATTAAGTTGCATGATAGAGTTGCTTCCACGCTCATCCTAAATTCACTTCCTCGTTCGTTTGAGAGTTTCATCATTAACTACAACATGAATGGAACTAAAGTGAGTCTGCCGGAATTACATAATATGTTAAGGACTTCTGAATCTTCAATCTCCAAGGGCAAAGATGTGCTCATGGTAAGCTCCTCTAGTCATCCCAAACCGAAAGGTAAGAAATGTTAGAAGAAGAAGGAGGGCAAAACTATCGCTGCGCCATCAGCAATTAAACCCAAGGGAGGGGTGAAGAAGAAAGTTATCCCGACCAAGGATGTGTGCATGAATTGCAATATGAAGGGGCATTGGAAGAAAGATTGCACTGCTCCAGGAGGAGGGAAGACACCTGGTGCTTCAGCCTCTAGTGGACAAGGTATGTATGTAATTGAAATAAATCTATCTATAAACAATTCTCATTCCTGGATTAGATACCGCTTGTGGCTCACACATTTGTATAAATGTGCAGGGGCTAACTGACAGTAGGAAGGTCGGACCGAGAGAGGTGGACATGCGCATTGGAAATGGAGCATGAGTTGATGTTGAGCGCATATGAACTTATAGATTAGATTTACCTTCTGGAAAATGTTTAGTGTTGAACAATTGTTTTTATGTACACTCGTTAACGAGGAACATCATTTCCATTCCAGTTTTAGACATGGAGGGTTTTTCCTCAAGCATATTTAACGGCAGTATGATATTGTCTTTTAATGATGTTGTATTTGGAATTGCGCCTCTTGTGAATGGATTGTATACACTAAACTGTAGTCGAGAAATTTTCAATATACAAAACAAATGAGCTAAAATAAGTAAAAGAAACTCTGCCTACCTTTAGCATTGTAGACTTGGTCATATCAATCAAACAAGGATAGAAAGGTTAAGGAAACTTGACTACCTCGAACCATTTGACTTAGAATCTTATGGTAACTATGAATCCCGTTTGAAAGGTAAGATGACTAATAAACCTCTTTCTGGAAAAGGGGTACGAGCCAAGGAGGTGTTTGCGTTGGTACATACTGACGTATATGGATCATTTTCGATTCAAGCTAGAGGAGGTTTTCCTTACTTCATCACTTTTACAGACGACTTGACAAGGTATGGATATATGTATCTTATGAAACACAAATCTGAGGCCTTCGAAAAGTTCAAGGAGTACAAGTGTGAAGTGGATAAACAACTCGCAAAGAGTATTAAGATTCTTTGATCTGATCGAGGGGGTGAATACTTAAGTAAAGAATTTCTAGATTACTTGAAGCTACATGGAGTTCATTCAGAATGGACTCCTCCTGGAACACCACAAATGAATGGTGTTGCTGAGTGGAGAAACCGAACCCTGCTTGATATGGTTCGATCCATGATGAACTTTTCAGCTTTACCAACATACCTTTGGGGATATGCTATACAAACCTCGATATATGTTCTGAATAGGGTTCCTTCCAAATTAGTTGAAAAGACGCCATATGAGATATGGTGTGGCAAGAAGCCAACTCTTAGACATATGAGGCCCTGGAGGTGCCCTGCATATGTCAAGAAGATGCTCACTGATAAGTTGGAATCCAAGAGTGAGAAATGTTACTTCGTGGGGTATCCAAATGAAACTAAGGGATACTATTTCTATCTTCCTAGCGAACATCAGATCATTGTTTCTAGGAACGCAACTTTCCTTGAAGAAGAATATGTTTATAAGGAAGAGAGTTGCACAAAGATAGAACTTGAAGAAATTCAAGAACAACAAAAGAACATAGAGGTTGAATCCTTGCCGAATGATTAAGGCAAGAATTCAGTGGGAGCGTTTGGCGAATATTGGGTACTTACAGTATGCCCTTCGGCCAGTGGGAGTGTTGCGAGGAATGATGCAGAAATGCAAGATCCTTCTACACAGACCTTGGAAGCAAGTGCAATGATTGCACCTGTTGGGACCGTGTCCAATTGCTCACGCAAGTGTACGTATCGTTCACAAGTAATATAGTCTGTAAGACCGAGTTTATCGTCCACAGAGACTGATTTTTAATTACCGAACATCTATTATAGGTTATCTATTTGGCAAACGATATTTGATTTGAGTTTTTGTCTAACTACTAGAATAATTTCAAGAATTAACTAAACTGTTGAAGTTGTAATCAGTTATGAAGGAATTAGGGCTTCCAAAATTCTCGAATATCCACTCTATTCAATCCTTAATGCAACTAGAGTGACTTCTTCTTCTACGTTAAGATAACGGTTAACTAGACTGTCTTATATTCCGGTTACGATATATAATAGCTCAACCCCAGTGCAAAACTCTTCTATATTTTTATGATAGGATTTACCACATAGGAGGATTAAGAACAGTAACCTATAATGCTACACAAGTATCGGGGTACTTTCGTCCACGATTTTAACCTATGTCTATTCAATTACATCATATTCAAATCTCTCCTCTTGGTTCTTGATTCGAAATCATATAGATTATGATAATTAGTGATCAATTAACTATCAAGCATTCATACCAATTATTGAATAAATTTTAATCAAGTGAAGAAGAAACCAAACTAATGCATTAAGTCATGAGATAGAGTTTCAAGCGATTCAAAAGGAAAGCCCTAATAAAGTGTTTAGCTCCTATCCATAAACATGCTGAGAACTAATACAAATCCAAACATAAATTGAATTGAAAACTAAAGAAAGAAAAATTACGTAGAACTATGTCTCCAATTATAGTCGTCAAGCGCTGTGTTGTGAGGAATGAGAATAGAATAAATGATCTCCCCTAAGTAGAATGTGGAATATGTATAAGATGATCCCCTTAGGTCAGGATTTTAGGGATTATATACTCCAAAAATCGTGTGCCCTGGACCCTTCTGTCCCTGGCCAATTTCGCCTCAGATCTGGAAAAACGCGTCTCGGCACCGCGGTGCCGAAAGTACTGCAGCCTCTCTGAATGTTAGGCACCGCGGTTCCGGTGGCTTCCCATTCTGAATTTTCTGATTTTTCGTTATTTTTTCGTTCGGACTTCGTCTGATTTCTTCTATACTTCCCGGAACTTCTTAGGCTTCATTTCTTGGCCTTTTATTGTGCAATTCCATCTCAAATAAGCTCATTTCATCTCCTTTTTGACATTTCTCCATTTATGACAGCTGTGACTCAAAAGAAAGAAAAACGACCATAATACTATACTAAACACAAACAAAATGAGTAAAATACTAACTAAAAATGACTTAAAAAGTGTATTTAAAATATGCCTAACAAACCCCCAAACTTAAACTTTACTCGACCTCGAGTAAAACACTAAACAAAAACAAAAACAAAACAAACCCTGACTCTATGAAATGGATCAAATAGCTATAGCAATGCTTCTTCAAAATCATGGATGAAAGATGAGATATTATGTTAGAACATATATAGCATGAATAATCAGCAATCTAGAATTTTAAGTTAGATATATCACAAATTTACTTAGATCATTGTCAATGGAAATACAAACACCTAACATATGCATGTCAATTTCATTCCATCTTTTCCAAAATGCTATAGACCTGTTTACTTGTTATTCTCCACTAATCATAGACATACACATTAAATATCATCAGGACTTTCAAGGGTTGTAATGTAGGTTTAGGCAGGGGTAGGTAAAAGTAGACATTTAGGCTCAAATTACATACCATAAACATTTTTCTCATTCAACCATTTGTCTTTCTTTTTGGTATTCTTTTCAGTTCATACCTATCCTTCCCCTCTTCTCTTTTTGAGAGCATGAACCAAATTCACATAGGCACCCCCAAACTTAAGGTTTTACATCTTTTTCATTGGGGTGCATCAATTTTTCACTCTCTTTTCGTATTTCTTTTTCACACTTCTCCATCCTAATTTTTAATTATTGCTTATGACACACAATGGAATCATAGGGTGTCAAAGAAATAACTTATTTTAGGCTCAAAGGGGCTGACTAAGGATACAATTTATTGCAAGGTAGGTAATGAATGGTAAAAAAGACTAACAAAGAAATGCCTGAATCATCTCCCTAAACATGTACATCTTAACTATTTCGCCTCAAATAACAAACATACAGATTTTCTAGACATTTTCAACCATTCTTTCCATAACTGACACATATAGGCTAAGCACAAATAACTCAAATAATTAGATGTCATGAATTTTTGGCATATCTAACTTAAGCACACAAATTTTTGCTTTTAATTCCATTATATTATCCCACTTTATCCACTCAATATCTTTAGGGAAAAAAACTACAACATACATGATCCATAAAAAAATATGACTGAAAAACACACAAAGACAAATCAAAAGACTCAAACACAAAACAATAAAACAAAATAAGACACACCCCCCAAACTTAATCGACACATTGTCCCAAGGTGTAAAGACTAAGGGACAACTTACTGACACAACACAGCGGTCATAATGGAGGTCTGGGATGAGAAATTCTGGAAATTGCACGGCATCATGGCTCTCTGAAGTTGCGTGTAGTTGGCACCACAAACACTGCTCGATTTTTCCTTTTTTTCAAGATGTTTGATCCTTTTCCATAGTCCACCTACTATTAACACCCAAGACCGTGAGACTGTTCAAGATAAAATAAAATAACTAAAACAAGAATTGAAATAACATAATTAATAAATATTGGGTTGCCTCCCAACAAACGATGTCTTTAACGTCTTTTAGCCGGACGCAGTTAATCCTTACTAGTGTCCAGTGGATCCTTCTGTGAAAGACTTGTATACCGCACAGTTATTGTTGTGGGTCTCACTTCACAGACAACGATTTTTTCACACAAGGGCCTCAGATTTAAGATTATCCCTCAATTACACAAGACAGACTTGTCTTCTAGGATCTCTATAATGTAGGGATCAGTGAAACTCCCTACATCTCTCAACTTTTGGGGGTGCCCTTGAGGGTATAATTCTTGCATGTTGGGGCTCAGCAATGATAGTTGGTGGTGTCTTTTCTGCAACGGGTATAGAAAAAAGAAATTCCAAAGATCCAAAAAGGTGAAAAGTTGGATCTTAGTAACCTCTTATTTCTCTACACCAACTATCTCTCTTAATTCATTATCATTCTCAACAGCTTGTTGTGGTTTAGGTTCCTCACTCTGCTTATCACTCCCCACAATTATGTCGCTAGGCGTATTTTCTTGCGGTACGTTGCTCACCATATCTATCAGCTGCCCTATTTGTGTCTCCAAATTTTTGACGGACACCCTTGTCTCAGCCATAAAGTGATTCTGGCACTTGGTGAGCGTGAGTATGGTTGCTTGCAACTTATTTTCATCTTTCTGTGGAACCTGTGGGTTAGACTGTTGTTGATGATTCCACTGCCCCTGATAGTAATAATAGTCCATTTTTTTCAACTTTACCTACAAAATAAGAAAAACAACAAAAAGTGAAAAACAGATGCTCGCAGAACAAGTTAGAAACTTGTTCCTGGAGCAACCAAATTAGAAATATAATAACATAATCAAATATATACAAATCAAATTAGAAATAAGATTAGATAATTCGATATTGAAAGTACGCTAGTCCCCGACAACGACGCCAAAAACTTGTTAGGACCGTTTCCAATTGCTCACGCAAGTGTACATATCGTTCACAAGTAATATAGTATGTAAGACCGAGTTTATCGTCCACAGAGACTGATTTCTAATTACCGAACATCTATTCTAGGTTATCTATTTGGCAAACGATATTTGATTTGGATTTTTGTCTAACTACTAAAATAATTTCAAGAAAGAACTAAACTGCTGAAGTTGTAATCAGTTATGAAGGAATTAGGGCTTCCAAAATCCTCGACTATCCACTCTATTCAATCCTTAATGCAACTAGAGTGACTTCTTCTTCTACGTTAAGATGGCGGTTAACTACATTGTCTAATATTCCGGTTAGGATATATAATCGCTCAACCCCAATGCAGAACCCTTCTATATTTCTATGATAGGATTTACCACATAGGAGGATTAAGAATAGTAGCCTATAATGCTACACAAGTATCGGGGTACTTTCGTCTGCGATTTTAACCTATGTCTATTCAATTACAGCATATCCAAATCTCTCCTCTCGGTTCTTGATTCGAAATCATATAGAGTATGATAATTAGTGATCAATTAACTATCAAGCATTCATACCAATTATTGAATAAATTTTAATCAAGTGAAGAAGAAATCAAACTAATGCATTAAGTCATGAGATAGAGTTTCAAGCGATTCAAAAGGAAATCCCTAATAAACTGTTTAGCTCCTAGCCATAAACATGCTGAGAACTAATACAAATCCAAACATAAACTGAATTGAAAACTAAAGAAAGAAAAATTATGTAGAACTATGTCTCCAATTGTAGCCGCCAAGCGTGGTGTTGTGAGGAATGAGAATATAATGAATGATCTCCCCTAAGTAGAATGTGGAATTATGTACAAGATGATCCTTTAGCTCAGGGTTTTAGGGATTATATACTGCAAAAATTGTGTGCCCTGGACCCTTCTGCCCCTGGCCAATTTCGCCTCGGATCTGGAAAAATGCGCCTCGGCACTGCGGTCCTGCATCTGCACCGTGATGCGAAAATCTGCGACCTCTCTGAATGTTAGCTGCGATCTGCATTCTGACACCATGATTCCGGTGGCTTCCCATTCGGATTTTTGATTTTTGTTATTTTTCGTCAGGACTTCAATCGATTTATTCTATACTTCCCGGGACTTCTTAGGCTTCATTTCTTGGCCTTTTATTGTGCAATTACATCTCAAATAAGCTCATTTCATCTTCTTTTTGGCAATTCTCTATTTATGACCGCTGTGACTCAAAAGAAAGAAAAATGACCATAATACTATACTAAACACAGACAAAATGAGTAAAATACTAACTAAAAATGACTCAAAAAGTGTATATAAAATATTCCTAACAGCACCTCCTCCCATTCAGGAAAGACATGAAAATGATATTCCTGAAAACTCTCGAGTTGGTGGATCAACCAACACATAAGAACCTTCTCACAATCAGAACATACCTAGAACTGAACTACAAAATGATCAACTCCGTAGGTCTACAAGAACTCATCGTCCTCCAAAAAGACTAAATCTACTTGTGGAAACACACAATGAAATAAATATTCCCGATGATGACAACCTACATTGAAGCAATGGTAGACATTGATTCGAAGAGATGGCAAGAAGCCATGAAATCCGAAATGAAATCCATGTACATCAATCATGTGTGGAACTTGGTTGATTTGCCAAGTGGGGTTAAATCCATATGATGCAAATGGGTCTTCAAGAAGAAGATTCATGCATTTGGCAAGGTACAGACTTATAAAGCTAGACTGGTGGCTAAAGGTTATAATCAACGGTCTGGTGTCGATTATGATGAAACATTTTCACCTGTTTCTAAGATTAAGTCCATTCGGATTTTGCTTGCGATAGTTGCATATTATGATTATGACATTTGGCAGATGGACGTCAAAACCGCTTTCATTAATGGTAATCTAATTGAGGAAGTGTATATAAAACAACCGGAGGGTTTTTTATCCGAGTCCAAAGCAAATGTTGTGTGAAAGTTACAGAAGTCCATTTATGGACTTAAGCAAGTCTCGAGGAGTTGAAACATTTTCTTTGACAATGCTATCAAGTCATTTGATTTTGTCAGAAGCAAAGAAGATCCTTGTGTTTATAGCAAACACAAGGATAAGGGTATTGTCTTCATTGTTATATATGTTGATGACATATTCATAATGGAAGACAATAAGACTATAATGTAGTCAGTCAATTAGTGGTTGTCCAATACCTTCATGATGAATGACTTAGGTGAAGCCTGCTACATTCTGGGAATTAGGATCTATAGAGATATACCTAATAGATTGTTAGGGCTATCATAGTCGGTCTACATAAACAAAGTGCTTAGACGTTTTTCTATGGAAAATTCCAAGAAGAGCGGTCTTTCAATGGGTCAAGGCATCACATTATCTAAGAAGGATTGCCCTTCTAGTGCTGTAGAATTTGAGCGCATGAAGAGGATCCCATATGCTTTGGATATAGGATCAATCATGTATGTCATGACTTGTACTAGGACAAATGTGGTCTTTGCACTTAGTATGACTTGCAAGTTCCAGCAGAATCCTGGTGATGAACAGTGGAAGGCAGTCAAAGGTATTCTTAAGTATCTCAGACGTACTAAAGATTACTTCTTGGTCATGGTGGAGACGAAAATCTAGTTGGTACTGGATACACTGATGCTAGCTTCCAGATAGATATTGATGACTTCAAATCTCAGTCTGGTTACACGTTCATTTTCAATGGTGGAGCAGTGAGCTGGAAGAGTTCCAAACAAGCTACAACTGCTGATTCGACAACTGAAGCTGAGTACATTACCGGATCGAAAGCTGGTACAGAGGTTGTAGAGATTTTGAGTTATTGAAGGAACTAGGGGTTGTTCCAAGTGCTAGTTGTCCAATAACCATTTATTGTGACAACACTGGTGCAATTGCACATGCAAAGGAACCAAGATCAACAAACAGAAACAAGCATGTACCAAGGAAATACCACATACTCAGAGAAATAGTGGATACTGAAGATATTAGATTAGATTATGTTCCCACAGACAATAATCTATCAGACCCATTTACTAAATCATTAATCTTAGTTAAGCATAATTGTCATTTTGAGAACATGCGTATTAGATATGTTAGTGATCGACTCTAGGCTAAGTGGGAGATTGAAAGTAATTTATGTCCTAAAGACAATCTGTATTAGGACAAATGTACTTTATATACATTCATATTTATATTAATGGAGATTAATATTATGGAATTTGCAGTTATTGTATTAATAGTTGATTGTTTATAATATTGTATAAATGCATCCCTAGAAGTTACGTGGTTATTAATAACATGAGAGATTAATATTATAATGTAACTCTTAAAATTGCCTCGACTAATGATCATCGAAAATAGGATATCGATGATATGTGATACGTCAACATGTGATATGCATCATATCCTTAGGGGATGTAGTATGTCTCACCTGCTATGAGTTATGACAACTCGTGATGGACACATGGATACTTTTGGAAGTATTGGTATACCCTGCTGATGTACTGTTTGTTATATATGTCTAAAGTGTCATCAGCGTGTGGGATATAGAAGTCCGTAGACTTGAGGTCGATACACGCCTTGTTTACAGAGTAATGTACTTTGATCATGTCCTAAGCTAAAATGCCTTATAGGTTGAGACACTGCTTGTATTGGGTATATTGCGACGTAGATTAAATGTGGTAGTTGAGCCAAGATTAGGATTCATTCCTCGAATGTATCTTCGAGAGAACACTCAGATTCTCATGTGGTATTAGGCTAACTAAGTCATTGGCCAATGCAGTAGACATATTTATGATATGGTCTTGTTGTCAGCTAATATAGATGAGATATGATGATCAAGCCATTTGGATAGACACTTGGCATATCCTAAGCTTGATCGAGTGTGTCATGAATGAAAGGATTTTACCTTCCCACATAGAGGTTCAGTTAACATGTTTCGTGTAACTATACTTCACATATTGAGTTCGTCTTCCGGCGCCGTCTAGGAGTTTTGTGTAGACTCTAATGTTATTAGTGTCGATATGTGAAGGCCTGTAGGGTAACACTAAGTCAATTGTTCCGTCAATTCAAGGATGTAATAAGAGAGAATATAAATGTTCGGTTTATAATCGAGACATTAGAATAAATAATGATTGTTTAATTAAATCGAGATAGAATTTCAGATTTAATTAAAATAGAAACGAGACAAAATTGGAGCAGAGTCGCGGCGCCGCGGTGCCACGTGTCTAGTGGGTCTAGAAGACCCACTCTACCTCGGTTTCTGGGCCTGGCCCACGTGGGAAACCCTAGCTGCTTTTACAACTATAAATAGAGGGTTCCATCATTATTTTAACATATCTAATTCACTAGAATTATTCTCTGCTGAAACATTGCCTGATTTTCTAGCTTTCCGAAAGAGTAATTACATTGGAATTTTGACTTGCAAATTGAGGAATGATTGTGTGCTCACCCTCTGCTTACAAACTTGAAGATTCCAGATTTTGCAAACTGTAAGTGTTCTATCGATGCATTACAGTTTCGATGTATTTATCATTATATAATCATCCATCAGTTTGACCGCTTGTCAGGTTTGAAACATAATATTTCAAATTTCACTGCGTGTACGAACTCGACATAACATGCATATAAAATTTATAAAGATATCTTTCATATATAAAACAAACAAATGTATTCACATCCCATTTTTCGTATAGCCGTGACATAAAAGTCATCATTGTTTACATAAACCTCAAACCTAACATTCCTAGAATGTATTGTAATGTATTGCCTTAAAGTCATAGCAATACGATAATCAACTTGATAGCTTGTACGAAGTCTTCCGAACCTGTAAAAGGTATAGCACACATAATTAGCTTAAGAGAAATATGAAGATCGACCAAAAATTGGCTAAATAATTTCTCTGATTTTAAGACTAACGGTGAATTTAACCACTCACCAGAACAAAGAAGTTCAATTCTTTTAAGTATAACTACGCACTTCAAAAGTCAAACATCAATATACAAGATGCTGCAAGAATACAAACAATAATGAATTAGTATATATATATATATATATATATATATATAATAAAGAAGTTGCGCTAGACAGATCTTAGCATAAACAAAAGATAGTTTATACCAGTTATGTTTTACAATTCCAGAGAGTGACAAACAATAATCAATTGAGCCTTCCAGCTAATTATATATATTTTTTGTCGACCAAGACAAAAAGATAGTTTATATCAGTTACATTTTACAGTTTCAGAGAGTTACAAAGATTTTATTAGTCTTCATTAAATCTTTCCCCTAGTTTTCTTGCTACAACTTCCTCTTCAGTTGTTCTTTTTTTAATATGAGTGAGCAAACTACCTCTACAGTAGTTTTGTGTTCCATTATAGAATATTATGATATACTTAAGTCATGTTACATACACAAGTAAAAAATATTTTTACATTAAGTCATTCTCCATGGAAAGTCAACACAATTTTTTCAATCAATCAAGTCGCAGTGTAAATCTATCCTCACAAAACACGTCGAGATCAAATGCTACGGCCAGAATATAATTGGTTGAACAGTAGAAAATCGAAAGTCAATATAATTAAGAATGATATTGATGCAGTAAAGGAGGGGTGTTGGTGAGTAAGTAGGTCGGGTCTTGGTTATATTCGTGTTGACCCAAAATGGATGCCAAAGTAGGGGGTCTCGGCGGGTTCTCGGCTGGGCCGACAGTGTGGTGTTTAGAGGCTGTTTCGGGTAGTTGTGTTTTGAATCGGGCTTAGGAGTTTTGTGGAGTTGTCGCGGGTGTGTTGAGGGTCAGGGTGATGACCGGGAGTTGGTTGTACCGGAACAATGAGGTCTCGGCAAGGTCGGGTTTAGTGAACTTGTTGTGGTTGTCAGGATTGGACAATTGTAGACGTGTGGCTCCAGATAGTGACCTCTATAGTGGGTGTTAGTAAAGTGTTTTGGAACGTGTTGGTGAAAGGATTGAAGTGGTTTAGACGAGGGATGAACACGGAATGCGAGGTGCAAGTCCGAGTACACACCAAGTGTAGGATGTTTGATTTGGTGAAGTGTTTGGTCGATGTAGTTTAAGTGAGGTGCGGTCGATATGTCAAGGATATGGATACGGGGGTTTTAATACCCGAGTCGACATCAAGATGAAGGTGACCAATTTCACAAGGACTTGATCGGGTTGCTAAGTACAATCCCGAATACAAACCAAGTAAGGGTGGCCGGAAATCTTAAGATAGACCCTAGGCTTAGGTTAGGTTGGATCACACAAGTTCCAACATTCACTTGTAACTAAGGGAGTTTCTTAAGCTTGGGTTTGATTAGGTCACACAAGTCCTAACCAAGACTTACATCGAATGGAGGGGGGCTCACACAAGAATTGTGGTCCACACATGGACCGATTGATTTAATCAACACGCAAGTTGAAAACACTCAAGTTTATATTTATCTCAGTATTCAACATGTCTATTTACAACATCCTAATGATCCTATTTATAGTAGCATGGGGACCTTTCTAGAAGACAACCAAAAAGACACAAACTCTAACCACTTCTCGACTGAATGGGAACAAGGGAAGGGATCGGGTTGTCTTGGGGACTAAGAAGGTTCTCGGCCATTGTGAGAACAATGGGAAAGGGTTTGGCTTTGCTTGGAGACAAGGATGAACTCAAACTCCTTCACGCCTCTTTTGTTACACCCAAGTAGAAAAGTGCATGAATTTGACTTCTCAAGATCCCATCTCCTTAAAACTAGTTTGGAACCTTCCATTCCTTGTACAAATGAGTGGTTCTCGACCAAATCTTCTTCTCCCCTAGGCCGATCTTGAAATCTCCATCTTCTAGATGGTCCTTGTCCTTGCCTTTTTGTCATTCTCGGCCAAGTAACCCATTTGTTTTCGCCATCTTGTCTCCTTATTACATGACTCATTAAATGTGTCCTAAAAAGTTAAGATAGAATAAACATAAGCTAAATGAAAGATACAAGCTAAAAGAAAACAACACGGCCTCGGCCAAGACCACATGAAAGCTGACAAAACTATTGTACTATAGAGTCTTTATGTCTTGTACTCGACCCCGCTCCATATTGTGTTCCATGTTAAGCACATTAGTTTGCCATTTTTGGCACTCCTAGGAAGTCACTTTTCGGTTCTTGTTGAAAGATTAAGTTCACCTCCTTTCTTTCATCAATCTCTCTTTCTTTGAAAGAATTTTCCTTCAAATTCTCGTCGTCTTGGAAAGGTGACAAATCCCCAATGTTAAATGTTGAGCTAACTCCTCCATATTCATCCGGTATCTCGATCTTGTAGTCACTCTCTCCAAACCTTGCCAGGACCTTGAATGGACCATCCGCTCTTGGCATTAGTTTGTTCTTCCTTATGTTAGGGAATATTTCCTTCCTTAGGTGGAGCCACACTAAATCTCCTAGTTGGAAATGTGGTTGAGTCTTTGTCTTGTTAGCCTCCATTTTCTACTTGTCATTGGCCCTTCGAATCAGTGCTTGGATTTTATCATGCAACTTCTTGAAAGCCTCAACTCTATCCCTCGACGTGAAACTTAGGATTCCCTTTCTTGGAATCAGAACTAGATCAATGGGGAGGAACGAATTGGTACCATACACAACTTCAAATGGAGCTTTCCCCGTTGTGCGAGAATAACTTCAATTATATGTAAATTCCACGTGTTCCAATTTTAGGTCCCAATTGTCACGACCCGACCCCGGGCCCGCGACTGGTGCCCTACCTGGGCACCCTTGCAGGTATACATCAGAGAAAATCAGCGGAACATACATGAAACTCCTAATGTACATCAACAGAAGAATAAATAACAGGCTAGCCGATAAGGTCACCTCTCTGGACATATATATACAAATACATATCCAACAGCAGTTACATCCCATCCTTATACAAACTGACCAACAAGATATGACTACAGACCTCTAAGAATTTTGACATAATCTCTGTGACGGGACAGGGCCTCGCCATACCCCTGAATGTACAACAACCGACAATACCAGGATCTAAACCAAGGATAAGCCTCCGGAGTAATGGAGCTTCTCAACAGTTGAACATTGATCCTAAGAGTGAGGATCAGCAAGCTATGTACCTCAACCTGCGGCATGAACGCAGCCCCCGAGGAAGGGGGTCAGTACAACAGATGTACCAAGTATGTAAAACTGAAAGTACTGAAATGAAATCATATAGTCTAAAATAAAGCTAGAGACATGTATGATAACTCAAATAACAATACACTGTGCCTTACTAATAATGAGAGCAAACAAGAGTACACTTTACTGCATAAAAATAGGAGGCTCATGATCAAATTAAGGCCTCCCGCCCGTAGTATCATTAAGTAATCCTACTTCTGGGACTATTTCACCCGCATAGGTCCTGTGGACCCGCAATGGAGCAATTTGCTCCGCATGAGACTATTTCACCCGCATAGGACTATTTCACCCACATGGACCCTGTGAGCCCGTAATGAGTATATACGCCATGCTCGCATCATGGGTAGCAAATCCATGGAAATGCAAAATGCAAATAACCCGGGGATTTACCCCGTAACAAATAACATAACACTAGCACCACCTACTATCATGAATATCACAACATAAGCACCACCGGCTTATCATAAATATCATAAGCAAGTTAAGAAATCTCCTAACTTCTTATTAGACTTAATTAACATGCACTCTTATTTTATTTAAACTTAAGGCACTATCATGTCACATAAAATCCGGGAGTTTAATCCAAAGTACTACGTACTTCCGTTCCTTTAAAAAGGACTCTTTTTATATAAAACCCCCAAGATACTAACACCCGTAGTATCAAGGCATGTCTATTTTTCAAATCAAATTACTACACCTTTAGAAATTCGTTTCAAGGCTTTGAAACCAAGTAACTTCTACTTTCACAACCTAGGCAACTCATGCCTATAAATCAAGTAGACACTCTCTTAACCTTCCATAAAGCCGTTATAACTAACTTCTCATAAAGCCGTTATAACTCTTTATGTTTAAGACAATTACATTCTTTTTGAAACCAAGAGACTTATACTTTTAAAACCAAGTATCATATACTTTCAAAATACTTCAAGTCTCATAACTTTAGAAATCAAGTAATCAATCCTTTTCCAAATCAAGTATTTTATACTTTTCAAGTCAAGTAGTCTTTCCATGTAACCTCAGGTCACATATACTTTTAAAATCCAAGTTACCTCACTTTTCAAAATCAAGGCAAAGGATACCAAAATGAAACTGAATTCATTTTAAACATGTACGTCCACCGTATTATACATTTATAAAACTCATGCTCAAGAAGATAGGGAAAGTTCCACATACCTCTCCGACTTAATCCACTTGCCAAGTTGAGTATGCCGCACGTAGAATGTCAACCTATAATGGCCATAATACGTCTATCAACTTCTAGCTTTCAAGCGTAGAATATTCTAAGTGTAAAGTCGCTTATTCTACGGAAAATTGGACAGCACTTCCTTTGTTTCTACGTACTTTTCCACCTTTTTCAAGGCCCTTAAATTAATAACCAAATGCCACATTTAAGGCTCAACAATCAGTTAATCAATGGGGATTACACGCCTAGCCGGACGTGTAAAATTCTGCCCCACAATCAATATACAACTGTCCAATAATCCAAAGCCATATTCGGCTACAATGTATCACAACAATATCAATTTCCTTTTTAATTCCTTTTCAATCCAAGTTGTTATTCTAACATGTTATATACCCTATAACAATTATAACAACTATAAATCCTTTCTTCCTTAACATGCGACGATTGTAACTATCGACCAAATTAATTACAACATAAATGGCTAACGTGCCCATTTTCGGTTTTTAACATGTCTACATGATCCAATTCTTTTCAAACTTCAATCTATATTCCACATACTCATTTATCAACTACTATAACATGAAATCTTCAATCACATTAAGAAGACGAAGATTTTACCTCAATAGGCCCTAATAATATCCAAGCGTAAAAGTCGATCCTTAGCAATTTTTAGCTCCTCTTCTTACGTTCCAATCCACTCCAAGTAACCCTTGGAAGCTTATGAAGAACTCCTCTTTAAGTTCCAACTCCAACTATGAAAACCCCCTTAGGTTTTCATGTTGCGACTAACGTAAAAACGTAGTTTTTCCGGGATTTTGTGGGGGGATATCCTTAGAATACCTTTAGAGATCTTAGGTTTGAATATTGGGATTTATGAAGCAATATTGCAAAAAATTTGTGTGCACAAAGGGCCATAACCGAGAGCACCTTCTAAGAGCAAGAAAGTTTTGAAATTTTTCTAAGTGTTGTGATAAGTCTTGCTACTTGTATGTGTATATATAATACAATGAAGGGTCTAGATTAAAACATTGTGTGACTTGGATTTAACAAGACTAGAAATCTTTGTCATGTTGGCAAGTTGACTTAGTCAATTTTGTCAAGCTTGTCTTCAAGACTTGCACATTTGGCCTTGGTCAACTCGACCAAGCCTACAAGGGGGTGACACGGTTCCCCCACCTATTGGTCCATAATATTTCATTTCCTGAAATTTCCATAATTGGTCAAAATATCGAAAACCTAGTGGGCCTCACAAAAACGTAAAATCTCTCGGGTGGGCCCCACGTATCCAACTCTGAAAATAAACTTCCATAATTTCGATAAATTCTAAACGTCTCAAATAACAAATTTGAGAACCTAATTCTCATTAACAAACATTTTTCCCTTTCGGAAGATTTTCCTTAGGAATCACAATTTTTTCTTTCGCTCGAATTTTTAAGTCTTGTGTTCTCCCGTCTATTCTCATATACATGTCCTGAAATTTTGGGGTGTAACACCAATCCTTGGTGGTTTTGCTCATCAATCCTCTCAACAAGGTACCAAGAGTTCTATTGGTTACTTCTGTTTGACCGTCCGTTTGAGGCTGATGGGAGGTACTAAAGAGCAATTTTGTACCGAAGAGCCTCCATATCATTTTCCAAAAATAGCTTAGGAACTTTACGTCCCTATTCGACATGATGGTTTTAGGAATACCATACAACCTTACCACTTCTTTCAAATATAAGTCAGCAATATGAGTTGCATCGCGAGTCTTGTGGTAAGCGATGAAATATGCCATATTGGAAAACCTATCCACGACCACCATGATAGAGTCCTTACCTCATTGTGTTTTTGGTAATCCGGGAATAAAATCCAAGCTTACAACTTCCCATGGTCGTTCCGGAACCGGTAAGGGAGTATATAACCCTTTGTGGAATAAACTATTTGCCCTTTGGAAAGTGGAACATATACTAACCACCCCATTCATGTCTTTATGCATCCGGGGAAAATAAAAATGTTCTTGGAGGATCTCTAAGGTCTTCGCAACCCCAAAATGCCTGGCGAGGCCTCCCGAATGTACTTCATGTATGAGCTACTCCCCCGTGGAACACTTTGGGACACATAATTTGTTTCCTTTGAAAAAGAACCCTTCTTCTATGAAGTAAGATCCATAAGTACCATTATTGCATTCGGTCATCACATCTCTAAACTCGGGATCTTGGTCATAAAATTCCTTAAGCACCTCAAATCCCACAAGTTTTTGTTTGAGGACGGTTAACATGACATGTCATCGGGAAAGTGCATCCGCTACTATGTTAGACTTGCAGGCCTTGCGCCTTGTAGAAAACGTGAACGTTTTCAAATAGGCTACCCACTTGGCATGCCTCAGATTCAACTTCCTTTGCCCGTGCAAGTATTTCAAGGATTCGTGGTCCGAATAGAGAACAAAATGTTTTGGCCTCAAATAATGTTCCCATTGAGCTAAGACCCTTACTATATCATAGAACAATTTATCATAAGTGGAATAGTTGATCTTTGCACCGCCTAACTTCTCACTAAAGAAGTCAGAAGACCGTTTATCCTGGATCAAGACGACACCAATACTAACTCCACTCGCATCACATTCCACCTCAAATAGTTTCTCGAAGTTTGGGATCGCTAGGACCGGGGCTTTACCCGAGCATTCAAGGATTCAAATGCTTTTTGTGCTCCGAGGGGTCACCTAAACTCGTCTTTCTTTGTAAGCTCTGTGATATGGGCCGTAATGGTACTAAAATCTCGGATGAAGCGATGATAGAAAGATGTCAAACTATTAAACTCCTCACTTCGCTTACATTTTTAGGTGTGGGCCAACTGTGGATTGCTTCTACCTTGGAGGGGTCCATATAGATGCCTTCAAAATATACTATGTATCCTAGAAATGGGACACTAGTGATCATGAAGGCACAGTTCTCCAACTTGCCATATAATTTCACCTCTCTTAATTTTTTGAACAAGGATTCTAAGTGTGACAAGTGGGACTCCTTGTTTTGGCTATAAATCAGGGTGTCGTCCAAGTAGACCACGAAAAACATCCCATGAATGTCTATAGCACCTAGTGCATGAGCCTCATGAATGAGCTTGGTGCATTGCATAACCGAACGACATTACAATCCATTCATACAATCCAAAATTTGTTTTGAAAGTCGTTTTCCACTCATCTCCTTTTCAGATTCTCATTTGGTGGTAGCCGCTTCTCAAGTCAATTTTGGAGAACATCTTGGCTCCACTCAATTCATCTAAGAGGTCGTCTATCCTTGGCATAGGAAATCGGTACTTTATGGTAATGTTATTGACCGCCCGACAATCAATGCACATACACCAAGTTATGTCTTTCTTTGGTACCAACAATGCGGGTGCCGCACATGGGCTAAGTCTTTATCAGACAAAGCCCTTGTCTAACAAATCTTGTACCAACCTTGAAATTCCTTGGTCTCCTCTAGGTTGAAACTATAGGCTGGTCGATTAGGCAATGAACTCCCCGGGAAGAAGTTGATGGCATGTTCAATACCCCTAATTGGTGGTAGCCCGGGTATAAGGTCATCTGAAAACACGTCTTCATATTTCTTTATGAGAGCCTTTAAGTCGACATCCTCGACTACCTCCCCTAAAAGACTCTTCTTAGCTTTGTATTTTAAGGCATGAAAGTGACTCCCCGTATTTAATTCCTCGTTGATCTTCCGGGCATCAAGAGAAATGGTCTCGAATTCTCTCTGAGCATCGGCATATCAAGACTTTAACTTCTTCACCTCACTAGGTGATAGGGGTATCAATCGGATTCTCTTGCCATCCTTTTGAAAAGAATAAGTATTCTTTTCCCCATCGTGTTGTTCCTTCCGATAAAATTTCCAAGGTCGACCTAATAAGATATGGCACATATCCATGGATAGGATATCACACCATATTTCATCCTCATACTTTCCAATACGAAAAGATGAGAACTTGCTTTGTGATTCTTAGTTCTCCGACCTTGTTGACCCACTAGAGATCATATGGTTGAGGGTGATTATGGGTAGGCAACTTTAACTTGTCCACCATCTCTATGGAGGCTAAATTGGAACAACTTCCTCCATATATAATCGACTCACACACCTTGTCTTGCATTTTGCACTGGGTGTAGAAAAGTTGATCTCTTTGTAATTCTTTCAGGTTCTTACGTGGAACTTCTAACTCACGTTGGAGTATCAAGCCTTCATGCCTTAGATAGGTTAGAATATCCCCGGAATTGGTTTTATTGTTCATGGTATGCCTCGAAAGCTCCCTTTTCAAGGATTTCACTTATTCCGTAAACATTTCCATTAAGGCCCTCATAAGTTCATCGCTTACACGTGCCATAGCATCAAAATGTGGGATGGGATGGCCTCGCTCTAATACCAATCTGATATAAGTAAGGAGGGGTGTTGGTGGGTAAGTGGGTCTGGTATTGGTTATATTCAGGTTGACCCGAAAATATATGCCAAAGTAGGGGGTCTCGAGTTCTCGACTGGGATGGCAGTGTTGTGTTTGGTGGCTGTTTCGGGTAGTTGTGTTTGGAATCGGGCTTAGGAGTTTGTGGAGTTGTCACGAGTGTGTTTAGGGTCAGGGTGATGATCTGGAATTGGTTTTTTAGTTGTGGTAAGGCCACGTAAATGAACTGGAAGAGTGAGGTCTCGGCAAGGTCGGTTTTAGTGAAGTTGTGGTTGTTGGGCTTGGATAGTTGTAGATGCGTGGCTTTGGGTAGTGACCTCTATAGTGGGTGTTAGTAAAGTGTTTTACAATGTGGTGGTGAAAGGATTGAAGTGGTTGGGATGAGGGATGAACACTGAATGTGAGGTGCAAGTCCGAGTACACACCAAATGTAGGATGTTTGATTTTGGCAAGTGTTTGGTCGATGTAGTTTAAGTGAGGTGTGGTCGATATGTCAAGGATATGGACACAAGGGTTTTAATACCCGAGTCTACACCAATATGAAGGTGACTAATTTCACAAGGACTTGATTAGGGTTGCTAAGTACAAGCCAGAATACAAACCAAGGGTGCCCGAAAACCTTAAGATAAACCCTAGGCTTAGGTTAGGTTGTATTACACAAGTTCCAATGTTCACTTGCAACCAAGGGGGGTCCTTAATCTTGGATTTTGATTAGGTCACACAAGTCCTAACCAAGACTTACACCGAAGGGAGAGTAGCTCACACAAGAACAGTGGTCCACACAAGGACTGATTGATGTAATCAACACACAAGTTGAAAACACTCAAGTTTATATTTCACTCAATATTCAACATGTCTATTTACTGTAACAACTCGTAATTTTGGATAATAATTTAAGCATGTAAACGAAGAAAATGGATTCAAGTGTTGGATTTTTTTAATTATATTTACATATGCTAATAAGGAAATTAGTATACAAGGAATGCGCCCCGAAATAATTTTGGATGCAACAAGTGTGATGATGAAAATTTATAATGACAATTGTATATCCCCAAAAGTGGTGATTGACTAATGTCATATCACAAATTATGACATCGAGTATACGAAGGTCTTATGAGTTTTTAAAATTTATATGAAGTGGGATCTAGAATTAATTATATGTATAATTAATAAATTATACGGAGGCAGGTCACTTGTTATTAATAAGGGTGACACGGACAAATGACTGAGCAAAAGGGGCCAGGCGGGGGCCGAAATTGGAAATTGTTGTGGGGGGACATCATGATGAGTAATTATTAGGCCCCCATTTCGTTCTAGCTTAAAAATGAAAATGGCCTTTTCTTTTCATTTCCAGCAAACTGTTAACACCTGTGAGCATTTTGATTAAGTTTACGTAGAAAGGAAAGACCAAATAATCAGTCCTTTATCTCGTTCATTTCAGTCCATATCTTGAAACAAAAATATTTTACTTTTAAGTTGAGAAGGAAGAAACATAGTTGATGGTTTAATTGTTCTTACTGTTTCGACCATGGGACAAATACAAATACAATACCCTCTTGGTTAGTTGAAGGATAAATTAGAGGTAGCAACATCGCAACAAACGTTCTCCTGCTCTCTTTAATAGTCGAGGTATTTGAAGGCAAATTAATTGTTTCTTTTGGCATGTTCTACGTATGAAATATAACTGTGATATTGCTCTAAAATTTATTCTACTCGTAAAAAAAATCATGTTATTGATTCCTATGCTGAAAGCATGTCTAAACTGTTTCTAAGTCCTTAAAGAGGCATATGAAAAAAATGATAATGATTTTCACAGTGTCGTCAAAGGTAATATGTCACCTGTTGAGATTGGAATATGATATTTTCATTCATGTATTTTCATTTGCATTGCAATTTCATATTACCCTAGACCATTTGTGCTATGCACATTACTATACAATAAATATGATATGTATATGTAGGGGAATGAAAAAAAAGGAAAAAAAAGGAAAAAAAGAGTTATATACGCACACCACCTGCAGCTGATACATACTATCACAAAAAAGCCCTAAGAGGCCACATATCATGCCTGTGTGGCCAAGATGATTTGATATGAATTGCCTGTGTGGCCAATATAATCAAATGCCCACAGAGGTGGTTATGGGTAAGATGTTGTGTGACCGTAGTAAACCGCATGTGCATCATGCATGCCATTTATGTATATTATTCCCACAGAGGCTGTTATTAAAAGAAAGACACATGTGTAGCCATTAGTATATTGCATTGGTATTGCATAATATTTAGACATATGTACTAGGGCCTCAGAGGTATGTACTGTTGATCAGTGTTTCTGTTTCAGATTATGATATATCTTGACTATGTTATTTCTTATGCCTGCCATACTCAGTACATCAGTCGTACTGACGTTCCTTTTGTTGGGGACGCTGCGTTTCATGTCCGCATGTTCACACAGGCAGGACGACGGTCCACGTGAGTAGATTTCAGATTTCAGCAGACTTTTGAAAGCACTCCTCTCTTTCTGGGGTGTCGGTGTAACTTTGGTATGTTACACTTTTGTGTGTCTATATGGGTATGGCGGGGCCTTGTCCCGACCTGTTGATGTTGTACACTCTTTAGAGGCTTGTAGACATGTGTCCTGTGTATAGTATACATGTCTATCGGATCGACCAGGTCCGGATTACTTGCTTATCGGGCTTACCGGTCCGGTTCAGTATCGGATTTCCCTTCCCGTGTGGTTCCTGGTTGAACCGGTCAGACCAGATTTTGGTTTTTTTAAAAAAATTTCGAAAATATAAACTAAATTCAAATTAAATATGTATTATTAATATAATATAGTTTTATATTTTAAAATTTAAATTTAACTTTGTATTTTATAGTTTATAACTTTATACTGTTATAGTTTATATTGTAGTTATACTTTTATTAATTTATTAAATTAGTAGACATAACTTATAAGTTAACAACTAAAGAAATAATAAAATAAAAACTAATGATAAGATGTAAAATTTCGAACTTTCATTATTCATAATGTTAAAAAGAGTACATAATGAATTAATAATAATTTTATTTATATATTATGCATCCTTCTAACAAGTTCTTCATAATTTATAGGTTCATTGAATTGTTGGGGATCCATAGCCGCTAACTGTGGAGTATTCATTCCAGTCTTGTTTTCGCGGTTCCGCCGCAACTTGTGTTGTTGTAAAAGTGCTCCATATATCTAGAATCTAGATTCATTATCATCGTCCTCATTGAATCCTGCAGATGTAGACACAGAACAGAAGCAAAACTAGAACGAAGATTAGTAGCAGAGTAGTTGTTATCAAATAATGTAACTGCAACTTTATATTTTATACTTAATTTATTATTGACCAGTGTGTTGGATGAACTTTCTCTACATGCCTAACTATAGTGCCCGTCCCCCCGTCATTACCCATTCTCTTATGTTTATAAGTTTGCCCACAAATATTACATCAACTATATCAGTGTCTCCAATTCTATCATAAAAGTTCTACACTTTACTCCTTATTCTCCTACTCGTTACTACTGGTAAATGAGGTCTACGACTAGTAGTACTAACATTGACAGAAGACACACTAGTAGGTGTATGAGTTTCAGTTTCAACAATATTATCTATATGAACATTATCATATTCATTATCTTCTATTTCAAAATCTTCTTGCATTTGATCATAATCTATATTTTGATTAGATGATGAAAAACCTTTAGATTTTGTACCCCTTGAAATAGATTTACATTTATCCATTATAAAATATTTAATTTTAATTTAAATTTAAATAATCAACAAATAAATATGATAATTTAATAAAATAATTAGAGAATGAAACGAATGTACCAAACTTCGAGATTCAGAATTCAATTGAAACTCGAAGCTCGAAGTCTTGCGTCTTGCTACTTTGAAAAATTAATAATAATAATAATAATAATATAATAATAATAACTTGAGAATTGATAATAGAGAGAATTAAGAAAGTATGAGAATTGTAGAAATAATTGTGTGATAACAATGAGAAGAATATACAATATTTATAGATTTTTAAAGGATAAAAATGTCATTAATAAAAAATTAAAAAGGGTCAAATGAAACCGTCCCCCCCCCCCCCCCTAACAACCCTTTTTTTATTTTTTTATTTCAAAAATATATTATAAACTAAATTAAAATTAAATATGTAATATAATATAGTTTTATATTTTATATTTTATATTTTAAAATTTAAAGTTAACTTTGTATTTTATAGTTTATACTTTATACTTTATACTTTATATTGTAGGTATATTTTTATTAATTTATTAGATTAGAACTTTAGAAGACATAAGTTAACAACTAAAGAAATAATAAAATAAAAACTAATGATAAGATGTAAACTTTCGAACTTTCATTTTTCATAATGTTAAAAAGAGTACATAATGAAATAATAATAATTTTATTTATATATTATGCATCCTTCTAACAAGTTCCTCGTAATTTATAGGTTCATTGAATTGTTGTGGATCCATAGCCGCTAAATCTGGAGTATTCATTCCAGTCCCGGCTGTCCCGGTTCCGCCTTAACTTGTGCTCCTGCTCTCGGTTTCCAAAATATTGTCGATTTTTTCATCTTTCGGATCGTCAACGTCTACGTATCCTTGATTTATTCTCTCTGATCTGATCCAATCCCTTAAGCAGACTAAGATTTCTAATGTTTCTCCGCTCAATGAGTAACGTGTGTCTCCTATTTGGTCTCGTGCTTGGCTGAATGCACTTTCAAATGCCACTGTTGAGCTAGGCACATTAAGAACATCCCGTGTCATAGCTCCAAGTACCGGAAATTGTCTTCTGTTATCCTGCCACCATTGTAAAGGTTGAAAGTTCTTCTTCGGCTTCGTTGACTTTTGTAAATAAAATTGCAGCTCATCACAATTTCGACTTGTGGTTGGTTGTGTTGTTGTTGTAAAAGTGCTCCAATTGTCTAAAGATTCATTATCATCATCATCTTCATTTAATCCTGCAGATGTAGACATAATAGAAGCAGAACTAGAAGGAAGATTAGTAGCAGAGTTGTTATCATGTAATGTAGCATAATATTCATATAATTACTTAAATTAGTATCAAGTTTACCTATGCAATAAATTGAAGATGAAGTTTTTGTTGCACCTACTTCCATATAATTATATAAACTAAATATTAAATTATGACAATCTACTTTTTTAATAGAAGGATTTAAGATTGCACTAATACAATAAATATCAGGAATAGGAAAAAATATTTTTTAAACTTTTCAAACATAACTGTAACTGCATCTTTATATTTTATATTTGATTTTAAACCATAAAGTAAATATGAAATTTCAGCTATATGAGCTAAACCATTACAAATTGTTGGGTAATAATATCTTGAAAATTCAATAGTAGCAGTGTAAATTTACGTAATTTTTTTAAAAGTTTAGAAATTGATTTTCAATGTTCGTCGGTTAACATATCAATCGTGTTCTTACAATGAGCATTTGAAACATGTGTTATGAGGTCTTTATACTTTTAACATTCTTTTAAAAATAAATAAGTATTCCACCGTGTAACACCTCACCTGACATGAATTTTGGTTCAAATTAAATTGTTTATATTTTCTTTAAATTCTATTATTCTATTTTTTCTATTATTACCCTGAATAACTCCAACAGCTCTTCGGACAAGAGCTAATTCAGTTTCAAATAAATCAAGACCACTTTGAACAATTAAATTATAAATATGACAAGCACATCGAACATGAAATATATCATGAAGTGACGGTTGTAATTCCGCTTTTAAAAGATCTACATCAACAATATTATTAGATGTATTATCGAATGATATAGTAAGTACTTTTTGAAAAAGATTCATACATTTTGCAACAGCACAGATAGATTCGCTTATATATTTTCCAGTATGACTTTGATCCTCGTCATACAGAAAAGAAATAATACGTTTTTCCATTCTAAAATTTTCATCAATCAAATAACAAGTAATTGTTAAATAATCTCTACCTTTTAAAGCATGTCCAATGTCTGAAGTGAAACTAACTAGACATGGAAGGTTAGCGAACAAATGTTGCAAATAAATAACATACTCCGTATAAATTCTAAAAATATCGGCTCTACAAGTAGTACGAGGAACACCTTTAAATAAAGGACTATATACTCTTTGAATATATGTAATTAAATATGAAGAAGAAGCAAAAGAAAAAGGTAAACAACCCGCGACAATCATTTTTGCTAATTCAATGTGATCCTTCTTTGGATCGTACTTAACAAGCCCCCCGTTAATGGATTAATTTGTTATTGACCGGGTTCTAAATCAGGGACTAAACCCCACTCTACCGGATGATCTTTCGTTAAATGCCTACCTATAGTGTCCGTCCCCCCGTCACCACCCACTCTCTTATGTTTATAAGTTTTTTCACAAATATTACATCTAACTCTATCAGTGTCCTTAATTCTATCATAAAACTTTCACACTTTACTCATTTTTTTCCTAATCGCTACTTCTGCTTCTGGTAAAGGAGGTCTTTCCCTACCACTAGTAGTACTAACATTGAGAGAAGACACACTAGTAGGTGTAGGAGTTTCAGTTTCAACATTATCATATTCATTATCTAAATCTTCTATTCCAAAATCTTCTTGCATTTGATCATAATCTATATCTATATTTTGATTAGATGATGAAGAACCTCTAGAGTTTTTACCCTTTGAAGTTGAAACAGATTTACCTTTACCTTTACCACCCAATTTGTTTCACAAATTCATTATAAAATATTTAATTTAAATAATCAACAAATAAATATGACAATTTAATAAAATATTTAGAGAATGAAATGAGTGTACCAAACTTCGGGATTCAGAATTCAATTAAAAGTGAAACTCGGAGCTCGAAATCTTCCGTCTTGCTACTTTGAATTTTGAAATTAATAATAATAATAATAATAATAATAATAATAATAACTTGAGAATTGATAATAGAGAGAATTAAGAGAGTATGAGAATTGTAGAAATAATTGTATAATAAAAATGAGAAGAATATAGAATATTTATAGATTTTTTAAAGGGTAAAAATGTAATTAATAAATAATAAATAATAAACAAAAAAAGGAAGAGCCAAACGGTCATTTAGACAGTTGGCAACCCCCCAGCCCCAACAACCCCCCAACGGTATTATTACCATTGCCAACAACCCTTTTATTTTTAATTTTTTGACATTACCGGTCCGGTCCGATTAACTGGTATCGTTACCGATTTCCGTTATCGGTCCGGACGGATTATCTTACCTGTTTTTTTATAACCCGTGCGGGTTGGGGTTGGGCCCAAACCAACTCCCAACCCGTTAACGCTTACCGATCCGGACCAGATCGGGTCCCTTACCGGGTCAACCCGGACCGTTAGACATGTATAGTGTATAGTAGTTTTGTATGGCCTCGTCGGCCTTGATATGAGTATGTATATATGTTTAAGTCAATTTTCTAGTTAAAATTTTTTATAACCTTTTCGACTTAGTCCGTGTTTATTTATGGTTAGGTGTTGATTGTGTTGATTAGCGGTACCCGATGGGTGGGATCTAGGTGCCCGTCGCGACCCTCTAGTTTGGGTCGTGACAAACTTGATATCAGAGCATGTTTGTCCTAGGGAGTCTACAAGCCGTGTAGTAGAGTCTTGTGTATGAGTATGTTGTGCACCATACTTATACGCAGGAGGCTGCCTGAAATTTAGGGATGATTTCTATTCTTTCATTTGTAAATCGTGTTGTAGAACTGATCTATAAGTATTTTACCTCTAATTAATTTCGCATTTATATTCCAGCGATGCCTATAGCAAAGAAGAAATTCAAGAGTATGAGAACATTGAATACGGCTGCGGGTGAAGGTACCAGTCGGCTGCCACCTGCTAGCGAGGGACAAAGTGATACTATTGGTACGACTCATTCGTACGATGCTCCTAGTTTGCTGCCATCAGAAGAGGGTAGTGGAGCTGCAGTACCCCTAGTACCTCCACTCGATACTCCAGTTGTAGATCTTGAGATGCGGAGTGTAGTTCAGTTATTGACACAATTGGTAGCTACTCAGGACCAACGACAGGTTCCCGGTCCTTCAGACAGAGCCTCTAGTACGAGAGCTCGGGATTTTATCAATCTAGACCCTCCGGTATTGTTGCGATATTTCTAGATGCTTAAGCAAGTGTACGTATCGTTCAAGTAATAAAAATCTGTAAGATCGAGTTTATCGTCCACAAAGACTGGTTTGTCAAGTACTGATTATCTATTCTATGCTATCTATTTGGTTGACGTTCTTTGGTTTTAGGGGTTTTGAACTAAGAAAGTGCAGAAAATAAACTACGAATAATAATACTTGGGTTTTAAACAGTTATGAAGGAAATAGGGCTTCCAATCTCCTTAACTATCCACTATTTTACGTGTTAATGCAATGCTAATGATTCTTCTTTTTATTAAGATAGCAGGTTAACTAATGTCACGACCCGACCTTGGGCCCGCGACTGGTGCCTTACCCCGGGCACCCTAGTGATACAACATCAGAGAAAATCAGCGGAAATAAAAACATACACATGAAACAAGATATACAATAATGAAATAAGAAAAACAGGCTAACCAAAACGGTTACCTTTCTGAATATATAAATAAAACTTGAACCCGACGATACATCCCTTTACAACTCGCCACAACAAAGATTACATGCACTTCTAAGAATGTTATAACAACAACGACGGGACAGGGCCCCGCCATACCCCTGAATGTAAGTACCTACAACGACAGGGGACTATACCCAAGATAAGCCTCCGGAGAAACGGAGCTTCCCAAACGCTGAACTGTGATCCTAAGAGCGAGGATCGACGACTGGTGTACCTCTACCTGCGGCATGAACACAGCCCCAAGGAGGTCAAGACAACAGTACCAAGTATGTGAAATCAAAATATCAGAATGAAATCATAACACTATATAAAATGTAAGACATATATGATAACCAATTTACGATACACATATGTAAGCGAATATGTCAAGTCGTGACTCACGCCTTAAAGTCATTACTCAAATATAACCATGGGTCTCATGCCCACAATATCAATCATGCCCGTGGAATTCCTTCCTCACTGCCGGCAGTCCATGATATAAAAGCACCAAGGAATACACATGAACACCAGGTCCCACCTGTGTCATAATAAAACCGTACGGGGTAAGTACGAAGGCATAGCCGACTACTAAAACCCACAATACCAATAATGCTATAAAACTGTATCACGAGGTCTTTCTAGACCGCACCACCTGATCGGCCGCCACTCGCCTCGTGATCAATGCGCGTCTAATCTCGAACTTACCGCGACTCGCGATAGGTCACACACGCACCGCATGAGGTATTCCTCGTGACGGTAGCTAACCCGAGGTACCCTCCTGGACTCCCGCAGTCCGCATAGTCACATAGACCGCATAGTCATACGCATCGCGTGAGGCATCCTCGACGGATAATACACCGAATGATCAATCACGGAACTCCCGCACTCGCATAGTCACAGACCGCATCGCCGATAGACCGCATCGAGGGTGGAAAGTCCTCGGTATCATAACAAGTCAGGGGGGTATGTGATATAATAACAGTACAACGGGCTTATCGTTTAACAACGTAAGCACAACAAGAATAACCCCCTCACACAAACATCACAAGACACTAACACACGTAGCATCGTAACATGTTTACTTATCAAACCATCTTACTACACTTTCCAGAAATCAATACAAGATTTTCATAAACAAATAAGTAAACCGTTCCTTCTATCTTCCTTAAGTCGTTATACCTAACTTCCCATAAAGCTAGTATAACACTTAAGCTTTTAAAACCAAGTATTTCTTTTCTTTCAAAAATGGTTAATAACTCTTTTGAAATACTTCCAGATTCTTATTATTTAAAACTCAAGTCAAAAGACATCAAAGTAAAACCAAAACAATTTCCATACCTTCTTTTAAAACAAAGGCACTTTTCCTTTAAAAGTCAAGTAGCAATATACTTTTTAAACCAAGTGTCTTACTCTTTTAAAAACAAGTAACCTATACCTGTAAATCAAGTTACTTCTCCTTTCCCAAAATCAAGTTGTTTATAAGTCAAGTTATCATTTTAAATCCAATGATAAAACCATTCTTATTTTCGAAATCAAGATAACTTTATTCTTTAAAATACCACACACCCATTACTCATGAGTGAGGTTTTACAACTTTTTAACCTAATTCAAGTCCTTAATATTTCATAACAAGTCACTTAACTTTGAAATCAAGTCAAGGATACAAAAGGAAAGTCAAATTCCTTTAAACACACGCGTCGCCTATCGCACTAAATATATTTCACAAATATCATGCTAGAAAGGATAGGAAGAGGTTCACATACCTCGCGACGATTATCGACAATTAGCAAAACGCTCCAAAGTACTCTAACCTTGCTCGCCTTTTCCACCCTTCAAGTAGAATACGCTACCCGTAGTACTTCAACCTATAAAGGCCACAAAACGTCTATCAACCTCTAGATCTCTTTCGTAGAATAATTCTAGATACAAGATTCCTTATTCTACTGAAAATTCAAAGACCTCCCCGCAACCACATAAATCTCCTCCTCTAACGAGGCCTGCTACTAAACCAACAATCCCAGGGGGGTTACACGTCTAACCGGACGTGTACAATTCTACTCCACAATAATACTACAAGTCTACTGTAAATACAGTCCTATGTAAATACAGTTCAAGTCTTATCCATATTCATTCTACATATAGTATACTCAACTATACATTACAACAACATGTAATTTCCAATTACAATAGGGGGTAAAGATCATTACCTCGATAAGCCCAAAATTATCCAAGTTTTATAAGTCGATCCTGAGCAACGTTTAGCTCCACTTCCTTACACTCCAACCCGCTCCAAGCAACCCTTAGAAGTTTCTAAACAACTTCTCTTATCACTTTAACTCCAAAAAGTGAATAACACTTAGGCTTGTTATTGCCATGCTCTCGCCCAAGGGGGTAATTTAGGGGCTAGGGTGTGAAATCTTTTCTAACTTTTGGTTACTAATCTTCCTAATACACTAAGGAAGAACACTTAAAACTTTTAGAATTTTTGGACAATAATTTGGTCAAGAACTTAGCCAAAAACTGAGAGCACTCACTAAAGGGGAGGGAGTATTTTCAAGCTTGGAAATCTCTAATTGTGGATGAAGTATTGCAAGCTCAAAGGGTCTATTTATAGTACAATCAATGGCCAAGATGAAAGCAAGTGTATGGTGAGGATTAGGGACAAGTGTGTGTGAGTTCTTCCAACCAAATGTCCACCACAACTTTGTGACAAGTGTCCACCACAACAATGAGACATGTGGCTAGCCACATGACACAAAACCGCCCAAGCGCCACACTATTTTTCGGCCATAGGCCACACGGGGTGCCATGTGTCGCCTCCTACTGCACAAAATATTTCATCTTCCGAAATATCCGTAATGCCACAAATTTCGAAAATAAAGTGGCTACAACCAGAATTCCTCCCGCGGGCCCCACGTGACCAATTTCGGAAATAAAATTCCATAATTCTCAAATATCCCAAAAAGTCCGAATACCAAATCTGGGAATCCAATTCCCATTAACGAACCTTTTTCCTTCACAAAATCCGGAAACTTTTCCGTCGAAAAATCACATCTTTCTTCCTTTCAAATTTTAATGCCGTATTCTCGTACGTACGTCTTCGCATACATACTCTGGAACTACGGGGTGTAACATTCTTCCCCCCTTAGAAACATTCGTCCCGAATGTTCTTTCTAAGTCTCCAAACATGCTTGCGCCGGCATAGTCTTCCCTACTATACTTACGAAACCAATTATGCCACACATGGCCATAATACGACAAACGCGCAAAAATTCACATCCAAGCCAACGAAGAATCATCTCTAAAGTGTATAACAATACCATTAGCTCCACCCATGGTCCAAAGGATACTTTTTCACATCTTTACTTATAAAAAGGACACTTCCATCTTCTTAACACATCTACGCCTCTTTTCTTACTCGTCGTACCCTCCTCGTACACTCAAACTCTTCCTAATATACTTAACACATTTCTGTCATTGCTTCAGTTTTCAAAATCTCGGGGTTACTATCTCCAATTTGGTCATCATTAACTGGGAACACTCTGGATGGATCTCCGATACTCTTCCGAAACATAGCAATATGGAATACCGGACGAGCTGCCTCCTAAGTCGGACGACAGTGCTAACTTATAGGCAACCTGGCCTATTCTACAATGGTCTGAAAAGGCCCAAAGTACCTCGGGCTAAGTTCCCATGCTTTCCAAATCTCGTCACACCCTTCCGGGGTGGTACCTTCAAGACCCACTCCACCGCCAACCTGAACTCCAAGTGTCGACGCCGATTATCCGCACTACTTCTGTTGACTCTGATCTGCTAATAACCTCTTCTGGATAAGCTTCACCTTATCCACATCCTGCAGAATCAAGTATGGACCAACTATCTGAACCTTGCCAACATCGAACCAATCGACCGGCAACCTACACTCCCGCCCATACAAGGCTTCATAAGGCACCATCCGAATACTGAAATGGTAGCTAGTATAATACTCACTCAACAAGAGGCAAAATAATCCTCACAGCTACCCCTGAAATAAAAACACCGGCCCGTAACCTATCCTCAAATGTCTGGATAAAACGCGTTGTTCGTCCGTCGGCCCGAGGGTGAATGCACATCGAGACTCAACTGAGCTCCTAACCCCGCCTGGTAAAACCTCCCGAAAAAGAAATAGCCATAAACTGGGCTCCACTGCCTGCCATAAAATAAAGTAGGAACCCCGTGCAGCCTTACAACCTTCCTGATATACAACATCTCGCATAACCCTCCGCCGAGTAAATACCTCGACTAATGCACAAGATGGGTCGACCCATCGCCCTACCATCGTCGAACGCATCCACAAACTTCGCACGATGGTTACCTAAACTGGGCCCTAACACCTCGTGACTTATTATCTAGCGACCACCTCAAACCGACCCCACTACATTCCGGCCGCGGGTTGACTCGCGATATGGCCTCAACCCGACCCACTTCAGACTAAACTCGCTCCCGATCCGAACAATCTTACTACCACGTCATGAAAGCTACCACTTCCATCTCACACTACCCATGGAATTATCCCACAATATATATCACGCATACCAAGTACTTCGACAAAGACCAACCGTAAAATCATCCACTCAGGACGACCTTGCATCCAAGGTCCCAACTGTTATAAATTCTAAGGCTCCCCATTTTCTCGTCCCCAGACTTACCCATGTTTTCTAATCACAACTTACACAATGTTAACCGAACATAGCACACCACATGTATCTACCATAACGACCTAAACAAGTCTCTAAGGTCAAGATATCTCTGTAACTCATCGCTCACTTTCTTTGTCGCTCTAATCAAATCCCGCTCACGGGCGCATAACTACGTAAGGTGATGAACCCATCGATCCCGGCGATGAGTCGTAACATCCGCGCCACCTCTGGTCGGACAATTTCTCGCAAAATGGCCCTGTTGGCCGCAAGCATAACAAGCTATTGAAGTCGTACGACACTCCCCATAAGAACACCTACCACAACGCCATACCGAGCGGGTGGCCTCTCCTCGCTAACACCCTTCCTCTCCGAGCCATCGAATCCAGAATCGACTGTAGGCTAAGTCATCCCACCCGTATCCTCCTACTAGGACATTCTCTCTCACGTGGCTCGACGGCCGTAAAACAAGCATTAGTAACAAGACGACATTTCCCGATGACGCTTACCGCATAGTGAACACCGAGGGAAATCGAACTGGCCGGCTAGAACCTATGTAAATCATGAACTAAAACCCCGGAGTTATGACCAACTCCTAAATACCGAACGTCATGAAGTCCGCGAGGCCCACTCAGATCGGGCGAGGCGCATAACCGGGCCACTTCGGAGGTTCGCCGAAAGTTACCAGCGACCTGCCGCTCGCCTCTTCTCGCTGATCTTGGTTAATCTGCCGATCTCCACGCCTCGCTGCGCGTAAGCTCAGACGCGGCAATGTCCAGTTCGATCAAGAGCTACTTGTACAACTCTTCGATAGATAATCGTCACGCCCCGTGACATATCGCACTTCTATCCTCCATGTTCGCCACTAACGCGGACCTAATGAGCCAATAAGTCAAACTCTATATCAGATTTCCAACCGCCCGCCTGCTCGCTCAACCACATAAATTGTGCGCGAAGCTCTCCTCATCCGCGAGGCGCAAAGTGTGTAAGAAATGTCTCGAGGTCTTGATCACTTTCATGATCCGCCAGAATCGTTGAATAAATTCCTGATGATCTTACTCATCCTCAATCCATAGGACTCGGGTGGATCGCAACTCGAAGTCCCAAGTCTCAACTATCGGATCTAGGGTGAACTATTGGTACTACGAACCTCCGACTCCGTCCGTCCTCATTCCTAGACACCGGACTAGCTAGTAATCGCCATCTCCTTGTAACTCATATCCTCTTCTCGCCGCGGGACTGAGGCTCGGTATCGTGGTCTCGGTAGCTACCACACGCTCTAAACTCTCCAGGGCTAGCGGCGTCGCAGAACTCCCCGAATGAAGCTGTCTCGGATAATGGCCCGGCCTGCCTCGTAACCCTCGTGCTCTACTCGCACTCCTCTCGCCGCTTTCCTTCGGGCTGGTTGCCTTGCGTAGAGGCATAACGGGTGAAAAGAATACGTCAGAGGGAGTCCAACTTATAACACAGCTCTAAGGCGCGATCTCAGAGTAAGAAGAATTGAAACCAATCCTAAATATCCTGCAGCCTCCTGATTATAGGTGTGGTGCACAACACACCGATAATCAAGACTCTACTAGATACGGTCAGACACTTTCCGAGGATTAATCGCTCGATACCACTTTTGTCACGACCCGACCGGGCATCGTGCCTTACCCGGGCACCCTAGTGATAGAACATCGTGAGAAAATCAATGAAATAAAAACATACACATGAAACAAGATATACAATAATGAAATAAGAAAAAGCAGGCTAACCAAGCGGTTACCTTTCGAATATATAAATAAAACTTGAACGACGATTACATCCCTTTTACAACTCGCCACAACAGTACTACAGGCCTAAGAATGTCATAACAACAACGACGGATAGGGCCCGCCATACCCCGAATGTAAGTACTACAACGATGTGGACTATACCCAAGATAAGCCTCGAGAAACGGAGCTTCCCAAACGCCGAATCGTGATCCTAAGAGCGAGGATCGACGATCGTGTACCTCACTGCGGCGTGAACCACGGCCCCGAAGGAGGTCGATAACAGTACCAAGTATGTGGCGAAAATCAGAAATGAAATCATAACGATCATATAAAATGAAGACATATATGATAACCAATTTACGATACACAATATGTAGCAATCGTGTCAAGTCGTGACTCACGCCTAAAGTCATTACTCAAATATAACCATGGGTCTCATGCCCACAATATCAATCATGCGTGGAATTCCTTCCTCACCGCCGTGATCCATGATATAAAAGCACCAAGGAATACACATGAACACCGTGTCCCACTGTGTCATAATAAAATCGTGCGGTAAATCGAAGGCATAACCGACTACTAAAACCCACAATACCAATAATGCTATAAAATCGTATCACGAGGTCTTTCTGACCGCACTACATGATCGGCCGCCACTCGCCTCGGTATCAATGCGCGTCTAATCTCGAACTTACCGCACTCGCATAGGTCACACACGTACGCGTGAGGTATTCCTCGCGACGGGGTAGCTAACCCGCGGTACCTCCTCGACTCCGCAGTCCGCATAGTCACATAGACGCGTAGTCATACAGACGCGTGAGGCATCCTCGCGTCGGATAATACACCGAATGATCAATCTCGAACTCGCAGCTTCGCATAGTCACGCATCGCATAGCCGTATAGACCGCATCGAGGTGGCAAGTCCTCGGTATCATAACAAGTCGGGGTATGTGATATAATAACAAGATAACGGGCTTATCGCTTAACAACGTAAGCACAACAAGAATAACCCTCACACAAACATCACAAGACACTAACACACGTAGCATCGTAACATGTTTACTTATCAAACCATCTTACTACACTTTCCAGAAATCAATACAAGATTTTCATAAACAAATAAGTAAACCGTTCCTTCTATCTTCCTTAAGTCGTTATACCTAACTTCCCATAAAGCTAGTATAACACTTAAGCTTTTAAAACCAAGTATTTCTTTTCTTTCAAAATGGTTAATAACTCTTTGAAATACTTCCATTCTTATTATTTAAAACTCAAGTCAAAAGACATCAAAGTAAAACCAAAACAATTTCCATACCTTCTTTTAAAACAAAGGCACTTTTCCTTTAAAAGTCAAGTAGCAATATACTTTTTAAACCAAGTGTCTTACTCTTTTAAAAACAAGTAACATATACCTGTAAATCAAGTTACTTCTCCTTTCCCAAAATCAAGTTGTTTATAAGTCAAGTTATCATTTTAAATCCAATGATAAAACCATTCTTATTTTCGAAATCAAGATAACTTTATTCTTTAAAAGACCACACACCCATTACTCATGAGTGAGGTTTTACAACTTTTTAACCTAATTCAAGTCCTTAATATTTCATAACAAGTCACTTAACTTTGAAATCAAGTCAAGGATACAAAAGGAAAGTCAAATTACTTTAAACACACGTGCGTCTATCGCACTAAATATATTTCACAAATATCATGCTAGAAAGGATAGGAAGAGGTTCACATACCTCGCGACGATTATCGACTATTAGCAAAACGCTCCAAAGTGCTCTAACCTTGATCGCCTTTTCCACCCTTCAAGTAGAATACGCTACCCGTAGTACTTCAACCTATAAAGGCCACAAAACGTCTATCAACCTCTAGATCTCTTTCGTAGAATAATTCTAGATACAAGATTCCTTATTCTACGGAAAATTCGGTAGCACCTCCCCCCCCCCCGCAACCACATAAATCTCCTCCTCTAACAAGGCCTGCTACCAAACCAACAATCCCAGGGGGGTTACACGTCTAACCGGACGTGTACAATTCTACTCCACAATAATACTACAAGTCTACTGTAAATACAGTTCAATTCTTATCCATATTCATTCTACATATAGTATACTCAACTATACATTACAACAACATGTAATTTCCAATTACAATAGGGGGAAAAGATCATTACCTCGATAAGCCCAAAATTATCCAAGTTTTATAAGTCGATCCTGAGCAACGTTTAGCTCCACTTCCTTACTCTCCAACCCGCTCCAAGCAACCCTTAGAAGTTTCTAAACAACTTCTCTTAACACTTCAACTCCAAAAAGTGAAGAACACTTAGGCTTGTTCTTGCCATGCCTGCCATAGGGTAATTTAGGGGCTAGGGTGTGAAATCTTTTCTAACTTTTGGTTACTAATCTTCCTAATACACTAAGGAAGAACACTTAAAACTTTTAGAATTTTTGGACAACAATTTGGTCAAGAACTTAGCCAAAAGCGAGAGCACTCACTAAAGGGGAGGGAGTATTTTCAAGCTTGGAAATCTCTAATTGTGGATGAAGTATTGCAAGCTCAAAGGGTCTATTTATAGAACAATAAATGGCCAAGATGAAAGCAAGTGTATGGTGAGGATTAGGGACAAATGTGTGTGAGTTCTTCCAACCAAATGTCCACCACAACTTTGTGACAAGTGTCCACCACAACAATGAGACATGTGGACGTCCACACTATTTTTCGCCATAGGGCCACGTAGGGTGCCATGTGTCGCCCTCTACTCGCCCAAAATATTTCATCTTCCGAAAATATCCGTAATGCCACAAATTTCGAAAATAAAGTGGGCCTACAACCAGTAAATTCCTCATGGGCCCCACGTGACCAATTTCGGAAATAAAATTCCATAATTCTCAAATATCCCAAAAAGTCCGAATACCAAATCTGGGAATCCAATTCCCATTAACGAACCTTTTTCCTTCACAAAATCCGGAAACTCTTCCGTCGAAAAATCACATCTTTCTTCCTTTCAAATATTAATGCCGTATTCTCGTACGTACGTCTTCGCATACATACTCTGGAACTACGGGGTGTAACATTCTTCCCCCCCTTAGAAACATTCGTCCCGAATGTTCTTTCTAAGTCTCCAAACATGCTTGCGCCGGCATAGTCTTCCCTACTATACTTACGAAACCAATTATGCCACACATGGCCATAATACGACAAACGCGCAAAAATTCACATCCAAGCCAACGAAGAATCATCTCTAAAGTGTATAACAATACCATTAGCTCCACCCATGGTCCAAAGGATACTTTTTCACATCTTTACTTATAAAAAGGACACTTCCATCTTCTTAACACATCTACGCCTCTTTTCTTACTCGTCGTACCCTCCTCGTACACTCGAACTCTTCCTAATATACTTACCACATTTCTGTCATTGCTTCAGTTTTCAAAATCTCGGGGTTACTATCTCCAACTTGGTCATCATTAACTGGGAACACTCTGGATGGATCTCCGATACTCTTCCGAAACATAGCAATATGGAATACCGGACGAGCTGCCTCCTAAGTCGGATGACAGTGCTAACTTATAGGCAACCTGGCCTATTCTACAATGGTCTGAAAAGGCCCAAAGTACCTCGGGCTAAGTTCCCATGCTTTCCAAATCTCGTCACACCCTTCCGGGGTGGTACCTTCAAGACCCACCGTCGGCTGAACTCCAGTGTCGACGCCCGATTATCCGCACTACTTACGGTGACTCGATGCGCTAATAACCTCTTACGGATAAGCTTCACTTATCCACATCTGCGAGAATCAAGTATGGACCAACTATCTGAACCTTGCCAACATCGAACCAATCGACCGCAACCTACACTCCGCCCATACAAGGCTTCATAAGGCACCATCCGAATCTTGAAATGGTAGCTAGTATAATACTCACTCAACAAGAGGCAAAATAATCCTCGCACTACCTCGAAATAAAAACAGGCGTAACCTATCCTCAAATGTCGGATAAAGCGCGTTGTTCGTCCGTCGGCCAGGGTGAATGCACATCGAGACTCAATGAGCTCCTAACCCGCTGGTAAAACCTCCCGAAGAAATAGCCATAAAGCGGGCTCCATGCCGCCATTAAATAAAGTAGGAACCGTGCGGCCTTACAACCTTCCTGATATACAACATCTCGCATAACCTCCGAGTAAGCGGTCGACTAAGACAAGATGGTGACCAGCATCGGCCTACCATCGTCGAACGCATCCACAAACTCGCACGATGGTTACCTAAACTTGGGCCCTAACACCCTCGTGACCCTATTATCTAGCGGGACCACCTCAAACTGACCCCACTACATTCCGGGCTGCGGGTTGACTCGCGATATGGCCTCAACCCGACCCACTTCGTACTAAACTCGTTCCGATCCGAACAATCTTACCAGTTCACGTCATGAAAGCTACCACTTCCATCTCACACTACCCATGGAATTATCCCACAATATATATCACGCATACCAAGTACTTCGACAAAGACCAACCGTAAAATCATCCACTCAGGACGACCTTGCATCCAAGGTCCCAACTGTTATAAATTCTAAGGCTCCCCATTTTCTCGTCCCCAGACTTACCCATGTTTTCTAATCACAACTTACACAATGCTAACCGAACATAGCACACCACATGTATCTACCATAACGACCTAAACAAGTCTCTTAAGGCTGAAGATATCTCTGTAACTACTGCCTCACTTTCTCTTTGTCGCTCTAATCAAATCCTGCTCTGCTGGGCGCATAACTACAGAAGGTGATGAACCAGCCACTGATCCCGAAGGCTGAGTCGTAACATCCGCGCCACCTCTGGTCGGACAATTTCTCGCAAAATGGCCGCAAGCCTAACAAGCTATCTAAGTAGTACGACATTCCCCATAAGAACACCTACGACAACGGCCATACCGAGGGTGGGGTGGCCTCTCTCGCTAACACCCTTCCTCTCGAGCCACCGAATCAATCGACACGGTAGTCTAAGTCATCCCACCTGTATGACTCCTAATAGGACATTATATCCTCACATGGACCTGAAGGCCGCTGATAAAACAAGCATTAGTAACAAGACGACATTTCCCGGGATGACGTCTACCGTAGTGAACACCGAGGAAATCAATCTGGTGGCTAGAACCTATGTAAATCGTGAACGAAACCACGGAGTTCGACCAACTCTAAATACCGAACGTCATGAAGTATGTGGAGGCCCACTCTGTACTGGCGGAGGCGCATAACCAGTCTGCTGCTGAGAGGGTTCGCCTCGAAAGTTACCAAGGACCGCGGCTCGCCTCTTCGCGATCTTGGTTAATCTGTCGATCTCCACGTCCCTCAGTCTGCTGCGCGTAAGCCTGTATGCGGGCAATGTCCAGGTCTTACTGAAGAGCTACTCTTGTACAACTCTCTGATAGATAATCGTCACGTCCTGTGACATATCGGTGCACTCTATCCTCCATGTCTGCCACTAACGCGGGGACCTAATGAGCCAATAAGTCAAACTCTATACTGTATTCCCGAACCGTCCGCCCGTTCTGCCTCAACCTCATAAATCTGTCTGCCCGAGCTCTCCTCATCTGCGAGGGCAAGAAGTGTGTAAGAAATGTCTCTGAGGTCTTGATCACTTTCATGATCCGCTGCAACTGTTGAATAAATTCCTGATGATCTTACTCAGTCCTCAATCCATAGGACTCGGGTGGACTGCAACTCAAGAAGTCCTGAAGTCTCAACTATCGGATCTAGGGTGAACTATTGGTACTACCGGAACCTCCGACTCCCGTCCGTCCTCATTCCTAGCCACCAGACTAGCTAGTAACTGGGCCATCTCCTTGTAACTCATATCCTCTGTTCCTGGCCGTGGGACTAGAGGCTCAGGTATCGTGGTCTCAGTAGCTCACGCTCGCTCTAAACTCTCTCGGCTAGCGGCGTCGCAGAACTCCCCGAATGAAGCGCTGCCTCAGATAAGGTCTGGGCCCGTGCCACTCGTAACCTGTGTGCTACTCGCAGCTCCTCTGCGCTTTCCTTCGGGCTGGTTGCCTTGCGTAGAGGCATAACGGGTGAAAAGAATACGTCAGAGGGAGTCCAACTTATAACACAGCTCTAAGGCGCGATCTCAGAGTAAGAAGAATTGAAACCAATCCTAAATATCCTGCAGCCTCCTGATTATAGGTGTGGTGCACAACACACCGATAATCAAGACTCTACTAGATACGGTCTGTAGACACTTTCCGAGGATTAACTGCTCTGATACCACTTTTGTCACGACCCGACCCCGGGCCCGCGACTGGTGCCTTACCCCGGGCACCCTAGTGATACAACATCAGAGAAAATCAGCGGAAATAAAAACATACACATGAAACAAGATATACAATAATGAAATAAGAAAAACAGGCTAACCAAAACGGTTACCTTTCTGAATATATAAATAAAACTTGAACCCGAACAGTTACATCCCTTTTACAACTCTGCCCACAACAGTACTACAGACCTCTAAGAATGTTATAACAACAACGACGGGACAGGGCCCCGCCATACCCCTGAATGTAAGTACTCTGACGACGGGGACTATACCCAAGATAAGCCTCCGAGAAACGGAGCTTCCCAACGCAATGACTGTGATCCTAAGAGCGAGGATCGACGATCGTGTACCTCTACTGCGGCGTGAGCGGCCCGAAGGAGGTCGATCTGGCAATACCAAGTATGTGGCGAAAATCGTAAATGAAATCATAACGATCTATATAAAGCGAAGACATATATGATAACCAATTTACGATACCTGATATGTGATCGTATCAAGTCGGGGACTCACGCCTTAAAGTCATTACTCAAATATAACCACGGGCTCATGCCCACAATATCAATCATGCGTGGAATTCCTTCCTCAGCCGATCCATGATATAAAAACACCAAGGAATACACATGAACACCAGGTCCCACCTGTGTCATAATAAAACCGTACGGGGTAAGTACGAAGGCATAACCGACTACTAAAACCCACAACACCAATAATGCTATAAAACTGTATCACGAGGTCTTTCTAGACCGCACCACATGATCGAAGCTGGCCACTCGCCCTCAGTATCAATGTGTGCGTCTAATCCTGGAACTTACCGCAGCTCCGCATAGGTCACACACAGACCCGCATGAGGTATTCCTCGCATCGGGGGTAGCTAACCCGCGGTACCCTCCTGGACTCCCGCAGTCCGCATAGTCACATAGACCGCATAGTCACACGCATCGCGTGAGGCATCCTCGCGTCGGATAATACACCGAATGATCAATCTGGAACTCGCGACTCCGCATAGTCACACAGACCGCATAGGCCGTATAGACCCGCATCGAGGGTGGCAAGTCCTCGGTATCATAACAAGTCAGGGGGGTATGTGATATAATAACAGTACAACGGGCTTATCGTTTAACAACGTAAGCACAACAAGAATAACCCCCTCACACAAACATCACAAGACACTAACACACGTAGCATCGTAACATGTTTACTTATCAAACCATCTTACTACACTTTCCAGAAATCAATACAAGATTTTCATAAACAAATAAGTAAACTGCTCTTCTATCTTCCTTAAGTCGTTATACCTAACTTCCCATAAAGCTAGTATAACACTTAAGCTTTTAAAACCAAGTATTTCTTTTCTTTCAAAAATGGTTAATAACTCTTTTGAAATACTTCCAGATTCTTATTATTTAAAACTCAAGTCAAAAGACATCAAAGTAAAACCAAAACAATTTCCATACCTTCTTTTAAAACAAAGACACTTTTCCTTTAAAAGTCAAGTAGCAATATACTTTTTAAACCAAGTGTCTTACTCTTTTAAAAACAAGTAACATATACCTGTAAATCAAGTTACTTCTCCTTTCCCAAAATCAAGTTGTTTATAAGTCAAGTTATCATTTTAAATCCAATGATAAAATCATTCTTATTTTCGAAATCAAGATAACTTTATTCTTTAAAAGACCACACACCCATTACTCATGAGTGAGGTTTTACAACTTTTTAACCTAATTCAAGTCCTTAATATTTCATAACAAGTCACTTAACTTTGAAATCAAGTCAAGGATACAAAAGGAAAGTCAAATTCCTTTAAACACACGTGCGTCTATCGCACTAAATATATTTCACAAATATCATGCTAGAAAGGATAGGAAGAGGTTCACATACCTCGCGACGATTATCGACAATTATCAAAACGCTCCAAAGTGCTCTAACCTTGATCGCCTTTTCCACCCTTCAAGTAGAATACGCTGCAGTAGTACTTCAACCTATAAAGGCCACAAAACGTCTATCAACCTCTAGATCTCTTTCGTAGAATAATTCTAGATACAAGATTCCTTATTCTACGGAAAATTCGGCAGCACCTCCCCCCCCGCAACCACATAAATCTCCTCCTCTAACGAGGCCTGCTACCAAACCAACAATCCCAGGGGGGGTTACACGTCTAACCAGACGTGTACAATTCTACTCCACAATAATACTACAAGTCTATCAGAATACAAATTCTATGTAAATACAGTTCAATTCTTATCCATATTCATTCTACATATAGTATACTCAACTATACATTACAACAACATGTAATTTCCAATTACAATAGGGGGAAAAGATCATTACCTCGATAAGCCCAAAATTATCCAAGTTTTATAAGTCGATCCTGAGCAACGTTTAGCTCCACTTCATTACTCTCCAACCCGCTCCAAGCAACCCTTAGAAGTTTCTAAACAACTTCTCTTAACACTTCAACTCCAAAAAGTGAAGAACACTTAGGCTTGTTCTTGCCATGCTCTCGCCCAATGGGGTAATTTAGGGGCTAGGGTGTGAAATCTTTTCTAACTTTTGGTTACTAATCTTCCTAATACACTAAGGAAGAACACTTAAAACTTTTAGAATTTTTGGACAACAATTTGGTCAAGAACTTAGCCAAAAACTGAGAGCACTCACTAAAGGGGAGGGAGTATTTTCAAGCTTGGAAATCTCTAATTGTGGATGAAGTATTGCAAGCTCAAAGGGTCTATTTATAGAACAATCAATGGCCAAGATGAAAGCAAGTGTATGGTGAGGATTAGGGACAAGTGTGTGTGAGTTCTTCCAACCAAATGTCCACCACAACTTTGTGACAAGTGTCCACCACAACAATGAGACATGTGGACGTCCAAGGCCACACTATTTTCGGCCATAGGGCCACATGGGGTGCCATGTGTCGCCCTCCTACTCGTCCAAAATATTTCATCTTCCGAAAATATCCATAATGCCACAAATTTCGAAAATAAAGTGGGCCCTACAACCGTAAATTCCTCCCGCGGGCCCCACGTGACCGATTTCGGAAATAAAATTCCATAATTCTCAAATATCCCAAAAAGTCCGAATACCAAATCTGGGAATCCAATTCCCATTAACGAACCTTTTTCCTTCACAAAATCCGGAAACTTTTCCGTCGAAAAATCACATATTTCTTCCTTTCAAATTTTAATGCCGTATTCTCGTACGTACGTCCTCGTATACATACTCTGGAACTACGGGGTGTAACAACGCTACTCGTAGTACTTCCACCTAAAAAGGCCACAAAACGTCTATCAACTTCTCGATCTCTTTGTAGCACAATTCCAAATACAAGGTTCCTCATTCTACGGAAAATTCGCGACTCCCCCACGAAACCACATAAATATCCTCCTCTACCAAGGCCCGCTACCAAACCAACAACTCCAAGGGGGTTACACGTCTAACCGGACGTGTACAACACTGCCCCACAATAATACTACAAGTCTACTGTAAATACAATCCAATGTAAATACAGTTCAATTCTTTATAATCATCCTTCCATAAATCATATACTCAATTATACATTACTACAACATGTAATCTCCAATTACAATAGGGGGATAAAGATCATTACCTCGATAAGCCCAAAATTATCCAAGATTATAAGTCGATCCTGAGCAACGTTTAGCTCCTATTCAGCACGCTCCAGACCGCTCCAAGCAACCCTTAGAAGTTTCTAACAACTTCTCTTAAACACTTCAACCCTCTATGAAGATTTCCCTAGGGTTTCACTTTTGCGACTAATGGAATAAAGTAGTATTTCCGGACTCCTAGTATTGAAATAACTTTGGAATACAACTAGGGATACTAGGCTAAGGTATTTGGGATTATACAACAATACTTGAAGTATTTCTCTACACAAAAAGGGGGGGGGGGGGGGGGGAAACGAGAACACCAAAAAGGGAGGGGAAATTTTTAAGTGTGGGATGATAATAAGTCTTGAACTAAGGGGGTATTTATAGAGAAATCAATGGCTAGGATCAACTCAAGTGTATGGTGAGGATTGGGGACATGTGTGTGGGTAGTTTGCCAACCATATGTCCACCACAAAAATGGGACAAGTGGCTTGCCACTTGTCCCCCACAAAAAACGTCCAAGTGCCCAACAATATCGGCCATAGGGCCACATGGGGGTGACACGTGTCGCCCCCCTACTCGTCCAAAATATTTCATCTTCCGAAAATATCCGTAATGCCAAAAAAACGAAAATAAAGTGGACCCCACAAAACCGTAAATTCTCCCGTGGGCCCCACGTGACCAATTTCGGAAATAAAATTCCATAATTCTTAAAAATTCCAAAAAGTCCAAATACCAAATCTGGAAATCCAATTCCCATTAACGAACCTTTTTCCTTCACAAAATCCGGAAACTTTTCCGTCGAAAAATCACATCTTTCTTCCTTTCCAAATTTTGTGTCGTATTCTCGTACGAACGTCTTCATATACATACCCTGGAACTACGGGGTGTAACATTCTTCCCCCCTTAGAAACATTCATCCCGAATGTTCCTTCTAAGTCTCAAAACATACATGCGCCGGTATAGTCTTCACTACTATACTTACCAAACCAATCATGCCACCAATGACCATAGCATAACATACGCGCAAAACTCAATCCAAGCCAACGAGGTATCACCTCTAACGTGTATAACAACACAAAAGCTTCCACCCATGGTCTAAATGATACTCTTCTCGCACCTTCACTTCACAAAAATGATCACTTTCATCCCCCTTAACACATGTTCACTTCTTTCCTTACTCGTCGTATACTTCTCGAACACCCGAACTCTTTCTAGTACACGTACCACACTTCAGTCATCACTTCAGTTTCCAAAACCTGGGAGTCACTACCTCCAAACTTGGTCATCAACAAGCCTCTCATTCCCTTAAGGTCATTCCCGGCCTTCACGATCCGATTCTGGTCGAACACATCCACGAACTCATACGATGGTTACCTAAACTTGGGCCTAGCACCCTCGTGATCCTACCACCTAGTGGGACCACCTCGAACTTACCCCACCTCATTCCAGGCTGCGGGTTGACCCGCGATCTGGCCTCAACCCGACCCGCTATCGCGCCAAACTCTCTCGTTCCCCGATCCGGAACAATCTTACTAATTCACGTCATGAAAGCAACATCCCTTCATCATACACAACCCATGGAATTATCCCATAATACATTTCACGCATACCAAGTACTTCGACAAAGACTAATCGTAACATCTTTTACTTAAGACGGCCTCGCATCTAAGATCTCAACTATTATCAAACTTCTAAGGCTCACCATTCTTCCCTAACCCCCAAACTTACCTTTTTCAACTAACCATGTTTTCTAATTCACACTTAACACAATGCTATCCGTACATAACACTCCACAAGATCATCATATCAATCATACTAATCTCTAGAGGGGTAAGAATATACCTGTATCAACTGTTTCACTTTCCCTTCGTCGCTCTAATCCTAATCCTGCCCTGTCGGGCGCATAGTTATAGAAGGCGATGAACCTGCCACTGACTCGGTAGGCTGCGTAATTCTACCTGTATCCCTCCTACTAGGACAGTCTCTCGTCACATGGCCCTGACGGCCGCAGGTGAAACAAGCACCAGTAAAAAGACGACATTCCCCGGGATGACGCCTGCCACATCGTGCACCGAGGAGACATGAATCCGGTGGCTAGAACCCATGTATATCGTGAACGAAGCCACGGAGCTCGACCATCTCCGAATACCGAACGTCCCGAAGGCGCGGAGGACCACTCATCTTGGCGGAGGTGCATAACTAGCCTGCTGTTGAGGCGGTCCGCCTCGAAAGTTACCAAAGGACCTGCTCGGCCTCTTCGCGATCTCGGTCATTCAGTCGACCCCTCCGCTCCTCACATCCAAGTGCATAAGCCTGCATGCGGGCAATGTCCATGCCCGGCTGAAGAGCTACACCTAAGCAACCCTCTGCTAGGTAATCATCGAGCCCTGTGACATATCGGTGCACTCTATCCTCCATGTCTGCTACTAAAGCGGGGACATACCGAGCCAACGAGTCAAACTCTACGTTGCTATCCCGAACCGTACGCGGCTGCGCCTCAACATCAAAAATCAGCCGGCCGAGCCCTCCTCATCTGTGGAGGCAAGAAATGTGCAAGAAATGCCTCTGAGAACTCGTCCCATACAGCTGGAAGTGCATGCTCTCCCCGGGACAGCTCCCACGGATCAAACCAGTCGACTGCAGTATCATGCAGCCGATGCGAACCTAAGACCACCGACTCGGTCTCCGAAGCCTTGATCACTCTCATGATCCAGAATCGCTTCGGATGAACTCCTGCGGATCATCCTCGGGCCTCGACCCATAAAACTCGGTGGTGCGACTCGGAAAGTCGAAGTCTCAAACTATCCGACGGGGTGAACTACGGTACTACGGGGCTGCTGCGTCCGGCTATCCTCGTCTTGGTGCCACGATCCCGACCAATAATCGGGCATCTCTCGTAACCCATATCCTCTGCTCCGCCGTGGGATGGAGGCTCAGTCTTGTGGTCTCAGAGAAAGCTGCTGCGCTCTAAACTCTGCTGGGCTAGCGGCGTCATAAAACTCGTCGTCAAGTACTATCTCGTAATGACCAGGGCTCGTGCCTACGTAACCCTCTGTGCTCTACTCGCAGCTCCCTCTGCTGCCTTGTCCATCTGGGCCCTGGTTGCCTTGCGTAGAGGCATAACGGGTACATAAGAATACGCCAGAGGGAGTCCAACTTATAACACAGCTCTAAGGCACGATCTCAGAGTGAGAAGAATGGAAACCAATCCTAAATATCCTGTAGCCTCCTGATTATAGATGTGGTGCACAACACACCGATAATCAAGACTCTACTAGACACGGTCTGTAGACACCTTCCGAGGATTAACTGCTCTGATACCACTTTTGTCACGACCCGACCTTAGGCCCGCGACTGGTGCCTTACCCCGGGCACCCTAGTGATACAACATCAGAGAAAATCAGCGGAAATAAAAACTTAAACATGAAACAAGATAATAAGAAAACAGGCTAACCAAAACGGTTACCTTTCTGTATAAATAAATAATTAAACTCGACGATTCATCCTTTTTCAAAACTCGCCCTGACAATACTACTGCACTTACGAATTTTATAGCTATGGCGGGACAGGGGCCCGCCATACCCGAATGTACAAGAGCCTACAATCTCGTGGAATCATACAAAAGATAAGCCTCGAGAAACGGAGCTTCCCAACGCTGAATCGTGATCCTATAAGCGAGGATCAACAATCGCGTACCTCACCGCGGCGTGAGCGGCCCGAAGGAGTCGATAATAGGTACCAAGTATGTGAAACTGAAAATACTGCAAATGAAATCATAATAAGACATATAAAGAAGGAGACATGTATGATAACCAAACTACAGTACCCAACATATAAGCAGTCATGTCAAGTCAGGGACTCACGCCCTCAAAGTTATCACTCAAATATAACAATGGGTCTCACGCCCACAACATCAATCATGCCCGTGGAATTCCTTCTCATCGCCGTGATCATGATATAACAACACCAGGAGTACACATGAACACGTGTCCCACTGTGTCATAAACCGTCTGAGGCAAGTACGGCTAACTACGGATACCAAAGCCGCATCATCAACTGACCGGGGCAAGTATGAAAGCCAACTACCAGATACCAAAGTCGTACCAATAATACTATATAACTATACCACGGGCGACGGGGCAAGTACGAAGCCAACTACGGATACGAGGCGCGTCACGTGGCGGCCGGGGCAAGTACGGGCTAACTACCGATACAAGGCGTGATCACGAGACTTCGCCACAAACCGAGCGGGGCAAGTGCGAAGGCTAACTACGATACCAAAGCCGAATCAGCCACGGCCGAGCAAGTACGAGATCCAACCACGGATACCAAGGCGAATCGGTAAAACCCACGGTGAAGTGGTCCATGGAATGACACTATCAAGAACCGATCGGGCAAGTCGAAAGCCAACTACGTAACCAACTGCATCAAGAACGGCCAAGGCAAGTCGAGGGCTAGCTACGGATACAAGGCCGAATCGGTAAACCTCGGAGAGCTAGTCCATGGAACAACAATCTAATGGAACCATACGTGGGCCACCCAACGTGTCGGTATGTCCATCAATCAAGAATAACATGACCGCCTCGCCACGACCGTTCGGGGCGTGGTGATGCCTTACCCGCACCTAAGTAGTCATACATCGAGAAAATCAGCGGAATATAAACAAGACACGAATCAATGAAAATTTAGACACGCTTTATATGAGAAAAGTCGCTTTCGGCATAATATATATAAACCAAAATCTGGCAGTTTACATCCTTATTGTACAACAAGACTACAGACCTCTAAGGAAGTAAACAACTATGGCGGGACAGGGCCCCGCCATACCCTGACAGTACAAAACTATCTACAACAGGGAGATCATACCCAAAAGTAGAGCCTCCGGAGAAGATGGAGCTCACGACACCAAAGCAAAGATCCTAAGGATGTGGATCTAGCACTGTTGCCCTTACGGGGTATGAACGGCCAGAAGGAGGTCGATTACAATTACAGTATGTGAAATCAGAAGTACTTAAATGAAATCATATCATTTTAAAACCAATTTTATAAATATCGCAAAACAACAATGTAACCGCATAGTGCCATCATAAACAAGAGCAACAATAGGTAAATGAATAGGTCTTTTCTAGGCTGCGAATGATCGAGCGGGCCAATCGCCTGTAGTATCACTATGCAAGCCTAATCCTCGACTCCGTAGTCGCATAGGCCACTCACATAGGCGCGCAGGGTATAACCCGCATCGAGTAGCTACTCCTCGGCGTGATCGCCCCGACTCGTAGTCGCGTGGCGCCACATAGACCGCATGGGGTATAACCCCGCACACTAACCGAACTCTCGTAGCTCGCGTAGGTCCCTGGACCCGCATGAGGTATTCTCGAATCATGGTCCTGCATCACCGAGTCTACCCCGCGTGGAGGCGACTTAACCCCGGTATCATGTCAAGAGGTGAGTGATATAATACTAACATAACAGCTTATCGTTAAACAACATAAGCACAACAAGAATACCCTCTTATACAAACGTTACAAGACACTAACACACATAGCATCATATCATGTCTACTTATCAAACCATTTTGTTATATTTTCCAGAAATCAAATATAAGTCTTTTATAAACACATAAGTAAACTGTTCCTTTTATCATTCTTAAGTCGTTATACTAACTTCCCATAAAGCTAGTATAACTCTTAAGCTTCTTGTTTTAAAAAACAAATATTCTTCTTCTTTCAAGACTGTTTTATAATTCTTTTGAAAGACTTTTTAAGATCTTTATTATTCAGGCTTAAGTCGCAAGACATTGCCGTAAGTATTATTCAGGCTTAAGTCAAAAGACATTGCCGTAGTTATTATTCAGTTAATACACGTACGTCTACCGTACTATATATATATTCAAAATATCATGCTCAAGAGTATAGGAAGAATCACATACCTTCTCGGCGAAATCCACCTGCCAAGTCGAGTATGTCGCGCGCAGAGAATCAGCCTATAACAGTGAAATACGTCTATCAACGTCTAGACTGTACTGTATAAAGCTCTAAGCAGAGGGTTCTCTATTCTATGGGAAATTTGGGCAGCACTTCCTACCCTAAACTATACGATCTCATGTCTAATACACTATGTAGTACAGTTCAATAATTCTTCTTTTATACCGCCTCAGTGATAACAGTTCAATTCTATTCAGAATATCCTTCTAAGTATTTATACTTATTCCTATACTTCTACAGTATGCATTCTCTAATTACAAAAGAAGGATAAGTTTATTTACCTCGATAAGCCCAAAATTATCCAAGTATAAACGTCGATCCTGAGCGAGGTTTAGCTCCTAATTTGAACGTTAGATAGCTCCAGAACCCTTGAAGTTCTACACACCTTCTACTCATTACTAACGGATTGGGGCTAGGGTATTTTGGGCATTATAACAATACTAGAAGGCAACTTTTCTACCAAGGGAGGGGGGGTAGGTTTCGGCTAGGCTAGGGGGGGTTGCCTCGGCCAAGCTTCACTCAAGGGGGGGGTAGAAGGCTTGGACGAAAAGGCTAACAAGGGAGAGGGGAGGATTTTAGACTTGGAAAGTTTGTTTGTGGATGAAGAACTCTTCATCTAAAGGGGGGTATTTATAGGTCAAGAAATGGCCAACCAATGGCCAAGATTTAGCCAAGTGCTAGGCAAGTGTAAGGTCAAGATTAGGGCAAGTGTACCTTATCCAACTATCACACAAAATATCCTACCAACTCCATGACAAAATAGCCATTCCAATCGTCCATATTGACGCCTCACGTCCACCAACTAGAGGGTGACAAGTGTCGCCCTCTCGTTGGTCCAAAATGTTTCGTCTCTCGGAAAAATCCGCAAAAATTAGAAATGACATAGCCGGAATTTACCCTACGCGAGTTTAGTAAAACGTTTCGTCGAAAAACGATTCTTTTAGTGAGTTGTGCCCAAGTATTTTCGTCCAAAGCCTAACCTTTAAGGCTAAACTTTTGTACGTACGCCCTTACGTACATACTCTGGAAATACGGGGTATAACATTCTCCCCTCCTTAGAAACATTCGTCCCGAATGTTCCTTCCCAAGACAGTTAACGATAAAGCTTAAACAGTTTGCAAATGCCACATACGGCCACAAAACAACACTTAGGCATATATGGCAATGAAAATTTACAAGTAGGAAAGTGAATTACCTGGAGGTGTGGGGAATAGGTGAGGATACTTCTGTCTCATGTCCTCCTCAGCTTCCCACGTCATCTCCTCCCTGAGCTCGTTCCGCCACAAGACTTTGACGGAAGCCACGTTCTTGGTCCGCAGACGCCTAACCTGACGATCGACTATCGCTATGGGAATCTCCTCATACGATAACCCCTCGGTCACCTGGACATCGTCAATCGGGTGTACCCTAGATGGATCCCCGATACATCTCCTCAGCATAGAAACGTGAAAAACCGGATGCACTGCCTCCAGATCGGACGACAGATCCAACTCATAGGCAACCTTGCCTACCCTGCGGACAATCTGATACGGCCCAATGTACCTTGGGCTGAGTTTCCCTTTCTTCCCGAATCTCATCACACCCTTCATGGGTGACACCTTTAGGAAAACCCAATCATCAACCTCGAACTCCAGATGCCGACGACGATGATCTGCATATGACTTCATCGACTACGGTGCGAGCAACCGCTCCTGGATAAGCTTCACCTTATCCACTGCCTGCTGCACCAAATCTGGTCCCACTAACTGCACCTCGCCTACATCAAACCAACCTATCGGCGATCTGCACTTCCTCCCATACAAGGCCTCATAAGGCGTCATCTGAATACTGGAGTGGTAGCTATTATTATACGCAAACTCAACTAGAGGCAAATGATCCTCCCAGCTACCCCTGAAGTCGATAACACAGGCTCGCAGATATCCTCAAAGTGCGGATAGTGCGCTCTGCTGTCCGTGCATGCGTGGATGGAATGCGTGCTCGAGCTCACTGCGTCCCCTAAACCATTCGGAAAGACCTCCGAAGTTAGCGTAAAATAGGCTCCTGCATGCGATATGATCGAAATAGGGACTCCATGCAATCGGCGATCTCTCGGATGTAAAGTCGGCATAATCCTCGGTAGAAAAAGTCGTCCGACGGAAGAAAGTGGGCTGATTTTGTCACCGTCGACGATAACCCAAATAGAATCATGTCTCCGAGTGCGAGGTAATCCCGCGTGATAAAGTCCATGTTGATCACCTCCCACTTCCGTGTCGGGATCTCTATCGTCAGAATAAAACCACCGTGCCTCGGTGCTCTACCTTCACCGCCGACAACACGGCACCGAGCTACGAACTCGCAATGTCCCTCTTCAAGCCATCCCACCAATACAGATCTAAGGTCGTGGTACATCTTGGTCGACCACGATGGATAGAGTAACGCGTCTTGTGTGCTTCCCAAGAACTCCGCCAAGTCCTCAAACATCCGGAACACACAACCTCGCTCAAACCTTAGCACCCCATCAGTGCTACTCAAAAGGACCTTCCTCACGAAGAGCCGTATCACGATACCGAATCAAAACCGGATCTCAAATCGTTGCCTCTTCACCTCGCCGACGATGGAAGACTCGCAACCTCACGAACTCTAACCCCATCGCTATCGGAATCAATCAACCTGACACCAATGCTCGCTATCTTATGCAAATCACGAACCATGCCCTCCTCTCTGGCCGCACATCCGATAGGCTCCCATCGACCTACGACTAAGAGCATACGCCACAACATGGCCTTCCCGTGGTACAGATATCGGCGTCATAATCCTTAAGCAACTCTAACCACCGCCTCGCCGTAAGTTCAACTCCTCCGGTGAAGATATACCGAGGCTCTTGTGGTCCGTATAAATATCCACGAACCCCATACAAATAGTGCCTCCGGATCTTGGCGTGAATCACCGCCGCTAACTCAAATCATGGGTGAGGTAGTTCCTCTCATGCTTCTTAAGTCGGGATGCTGCGCTATAACCTTCCCTTCGCATCAACACACATCCCACCGTGCCCGACGATCACAATACACAACATAACCGCTGGACCTCCGGAAGAGTAAGAACGGAGCGGTCGTCGATCTCCTTCAAGAATCGGAAACCCCGCCACAAGCATCGGGCCATCAAACTTAGCCGCTTCGAGTCACCTAGTCAATGGTGCGAGATAGAAGCAAACTTCTACGAACCGCCGATAATAGCTGCAAGGCCCGAAAATCGCGAACCTCTGTAGGAGTAGTAGGTCTAGGCCAAGTCTCGATCGCCGATCTTGCCGTATCCACTGAATGCCATTAGCCCGACAATATGCCTAAGAAAAGCCACCGAGCTAACCAAAACTCACATTTGGAAAACTTCGCGTATAATCTGGGTCCCGAGAATCACAAGACAGCCTCAAATGCTCCGCATGCTCCTGCCCGAGCGAATAAACCAAGATATCATCAATGAACACTATCACAAACGTGTCCAAAATGGTTTGAACACTCGGTTCATCAAATCCATGAATACCACGAGCATTGGTCAACCCAAAAGACATGACTGAACTCATAATGCCCGCACGTCCGAATGCACCCTAGGGACATCCACCTCTCGACTCGCACTGATGATAGCCCGATCGCAGATCAATCTTGAGAAACATCTCGCGCTCGCAATCGGTCGAACAAATCATCAATCCGGGAAGGGGTATTCGTTTAATGGTCACCTTGTTCACCGTAATCAACACATGCGCAGCGCCCCGCCCTTCTTCTTCACGAACAATACCGCGCTCCCGGGGAGAAACACTAGGCCCGATGAAGCCCTTTCTCCAAAGAAATCTCTCACCGTCCTTCAACTCTCTCAACTCGCAGTGCCATTCTCAGATGGCGGAATGGAAATAGCCGAGTGTCCGCAACACGCCTATACAAAACTCAATCTCCTCTCGGGAGGATACCCGAGGTCGTCGAAACACGTCCGGGAACTCTCGACTCTCGAATCGATCAAAATCTGGTACCGCAGCCTTCAAGATCAAACACCCGAACGAGATGATAGATCTACCCCTTCTGCACCATCTTCCTAGCCTTGAGGTAAGAAATAAACCTACCCGGCGTCTGATGTTCCTCCCACTCAACAACCGCTCTCAGAACCTGGAACCGTACCACTCTCTCCCTGCAGTCTACATTGGCGTAGCAAGAAGCTAGCCAATCCATACCCATGATCACATCGAAATCAGTCATGTCCAACTCTATCAAGTCGGCTAGGGTCTGACGACTGCAAATGGTCACTGGACAAGCCCTAAATACCCGCCGAGCTACCACCAAATCACCCACTGGCGTAGCTACCTCGAAAGGGTCTATGGACTCAGGCTCTATCCCTATCCTACTAGCAATAAGGGGAGATATATAGGACAGAGTAGAACCCGGATCTATCAAGGCATACATATCATATCCATAAACTGATAAGGTACCTGTGACGACATCAGGTGAGGCCTCCTGATCCTGCCGGCTGGACAAGGCATAAATGCGGTTCTGAGGACCGCTAGAACTGGGACCCGCGCCACGACCTCTGCCGCGACCCGCTGGTCCATGAGTACCTTGCCCTCGAGTAACTGTCGAGGATGAAGACCGGCGAAAGAAGTAAGGCCCCACTATCTCTGATCGCCCTTGGTGGACGGTTCCTGCAAAGTGACCTGCAGCCTGGCTCAAACAAGCTCGTAGCGCATTTCACAACTCAGTGGGATCTACCGTCGGCCACCGAGGTGGTCCCGTCGGCGATCTCTGCTTTGCTCTGGGCGTCGAAGCCACAGGGCCACAGTGCGCCCTCGAATACTCTGGGTCTTGAGGGCGGTGCGAGTGCTCGAGTGGGTGTGGTGCAAATCTAGGCTGCTGCGAGGCCGCCCACCAAAAGACCTGCCCGGTCTTCTGCTGCTGCTGTCAACGTCGGCCCTACGCTCGCCGCGTCCTAGTGCATGAGCTGCATGCGGGTAATATCCATGCTCAGGTGAAGAGCCACGCGCAAGACTCGGCCATATAATCATCTAGCCCGGTGACGTAGCGATGCACCCTGTCCTCCATATCTGCTACCAACGCAGGGACATATCGAGCCAACGAATCAAACTCAACGTTGTACTCCCTAACTGTGCGTCCTCTCTGCCTCAGTAACAAAAATCTATCGGCCCGTGCCCTCCATGTGGAGGCGAAGTGAAGTGAGAAAGACCTCGAGAACTCGTCCCAGTAGTGGGACGCGTGCTCTCCCCGAGATAATTCCCACGAATCAAACCAATCGACTGCGGTATCACGCAGCCGATGCGAACCGAAGGTCACGGACTCGGTCTCTGAAGCCTTGATCACCCGCATGATCCTCTGTAACTGACGGATGAACTCCTGCGGATCATCCTCCGGCCTCGACCCGTAAAACTCTGGCGGGCTACAACTCAAGAAATCCCGTAGCCTCAAACTATCTGCCCTCGGGTGAACCACGGAATGATGGGCTGAATCTACTGCATCCGGCTATCCTCGTGTCTGGCCACAATCATAGCCAATAGCTGGGCCATATCCTTGTACCCTAACTCCTCCGCCCGGTGTGGGGCGGGAGGTGCGGTCGTGGTCTCTTTGGGGCGGCGTCGTGGAACTCGCCGTCTCGGGTATAGGCGGGCACGAGCCTCGTGACTCTCGGTGTCATACTAGCGCCTCCTCGGCCTTGCCGCCTTCGGGCGGGTTGCCTTACGTGGAGGCATAAGCTATTCGAGAAAGGAATACGTTAGAGGTCCAACCTATAACACGACTCAAAGCACGATCTCGAGTGAGAAGAATGGAAACCAATCCTAAATATCCTATAGCCTCACGATTATTGGTGTGGTGCACGACACCGATAATCAAGAACTACTAGATACGGTGCAGTAGACACTTTCCGAGGATTAACTGCTCTGATACCACTTTTGTCACGACCCGTTCCGAGGCCCGTGACTGGTGCCTTACCCGGGCACCTAAGTAGTCATACATCAGAGAAAATCAGCGGAATATAAAACAAGACATGAATCAATGAAAATTTAGACACGCTTTATATGAGAAAAAGTCGCCTTTCGGCATAATATATATAAACCAAAATCGCGGTTTACATCCTTGCTGCAGCGGGACTACAGACCTCTGGGAAGTAAACAACTATGGCGAGACGGGGCCGCCATACCCCGACAAGATACAAAACTATCTACAACAGGGAGATCATACCCAAAGTAGAGCCTCGGAGAAGATGGAGCTCACGACACCAAAGCAAAGATCCTAAGGATGTGGATCTAGCACTGCTTGCCCTTACTGCGGCATGAACGCGGCCCGAAGGAGGTCGATAACAAGTACCAAGTATGTGAAATCGTAAAGTACTTAAATGAAATCATATCATTTTAAAACCAATTTTATAAATATGCACGAAACAACAATGTAACCGCCATAGTGCCATCATAAACAAGAGCAACAATAGGTAAATCGTATCGTCTTTTCTAGGTGCGAATGATCGAAGCAGGCCAATCGCCTGTAGTATCACTATGCAAGCCTAATCTCGACTCCGTAGTCGCATAGGCCACTCACATAGCCCACATGGGTATAACCCGCATCGAGGTAGCTACTCGGCGTCGCCCCGACTCGTAGTCGCGTGGCCACATAGACGCATGGGGTATAACCCCCGCACACTAACTGGAACTCTCGTAGCTCATAGGTCCCTGGACCCGCATGAGGTATTCTCGAATCATGGTCCTGCATCACCGAGTCTACCTGCGTCGGAGGCGACTTAACCCGTGATCATGTCAAGAGGTGAGTGATATAATACTAACATAACGACTTATCGTTAAACAACATAAGCACAACAAGAATACCCTCTTATACAAACGTTACAAGACACTAACACACATAGCATCATATCATGTCTACTTATCAAACCATTTTGTTATATTTTCCAGAAATCAAATATAAGTCTTTTATAAACACATAAGTAAACTGTTCCTTTTATCATTCTTAAGTCGTTATACTTAACTTCCCATAAAGCTAGTATAACTCTTAAGCTTCTTGTTTTAAAAAACAAATATTCTTCTTCTTTCAAGACTGTTTTATAATTCTTTTGAAAGACTTTTTAAGATCTTTATTATTCAGGCTTAAGTCGCAAGATATTGCCGTAAGTATTATTCAGGCTTAAGTCAAAAGACATTGCCGTAGTTATTATTCAGTTAATACACGTACGTCTACCGTACTATATATATATTCAAAATATCATGCTCAAGAGTATAGGAAGAATCACATACCTTCTCGGCAAAATCCACCTGCCAAGTCGAGTATGTCGCGCGCAGAGAATCAACCTATAACAGTGAAATACGTCTATCAACGTCTAGACTGTACTGTATAAAGCTATAAGCAGAGGGTTCTCTATTCTATGGGAAATTTGGGCAGCACTTCCCTACCCGGTAAACTATACAGTCTACTGTAATACAGTCCTATGTGAGTACAGTTCAATAATTCTTCTTTTATACCCTTCTACTGTGATAACAGTTCAATTCTATTCTGTAATATCCTTCTAAGTATTTATACTTATTCCTATACTTCTACAGTATGCATTCTCTAATTACAAAAGAAGGATAAGTTTATTTACCTCGATAAGCCCAAAATTATCCAAGTATAAACGTCGATCCTGAGCGAGGTTTAGCTTCTAATTTGAACGCTCCGATAGCTCCAAGAACCCTTAGAAGTTCTTCACAACTTCTACTAAGTACTAAGGGATTTGGGCTAGGGTATTTTGGGCATTATAACAATACTAGAAGGCAACTTTTCTACCCAGGGAGGGTAGGTTTCGCCAGGCTAGGGGTTGCCTCGGCCAAGCTTCACTCAAGGGGAGAAGGCTTGGACGAAAGGCTACAAGGGAGAGGGGAGGATTTTAGACTTGGAAAGTTTGTTTGTGGATGAAGAACTCTTCATCTAAAGGGGGGTATTTATAGGTCAAGAAATGGCCAACCAATGGCCAAGATTTAGCCAAGTGCTAGGCAAGTGTAAGGTCAAGATTAGGGCAAGTGTACCTTATCCAACTATCACACAAAATATCCTACCAACTCCATGACAAAATAGCCATTCCAATCGTCCATATTGACGCCTCACGTCCACCAACTAGAGGGTGACAAGTGTCGCCCTCTCGTTGGTCCAAAATGTTTCGTCTCTCGGAAAAATCCGCAAAAAATAGAAATGACATAGCCGGAATTTACCCTACGCGAGTTTAGTAAAACGTTTCGTCGAAAAACGATTCTTTTAGTGAGTTGTGCCCAAGTATTTTCGTCCAAAGCCTAACCTTTAAGGCTAAACTTTTGTACGTACGCCCTTACGTACATACTCTGGAAATACGGGGTATAACAGGCCCTCCATCGAGAGACGCGGTAACATAAGGATACAACACTTGCACAACAAGGCTTTCACACGCAAACATAGGCAAGTTACACACAACTCAAGGTACTTTCATTATATGTCAAAGTCCGGGTTTTAACCCCAAAGTACTACATACTTTAATTCTTTTAAAAAGACCCATTTCTTTCCCAAACATCACCTGGTACTAACACTCGTAGTATCCAAAAATAGAGTAACTATTGTTTTAAGTAAACCAAAACAATTCCATACCTTCTTTTAAATAAACCAAGACAATACTATGCCTTCTTTTTAAAACCAATTTAAGACAAAACCATGCCTTTCTTTTAAACCAAAAACTCTTCAATTCCTCAAGTCCCTTTTCTTTTAGAAATCAAGTTCCTTACTTTGGAATTTAAGAAAATTTGTACTTGTTTATAATGATCTTATTAAAGCAGCCATGATCTAGGAAATGTAATACAATTTTGTCTTATCTTAGCTTCTATGCAGATGGAGGTTTCTACTGGTTTTAATAATAATTAATTAGTCAATATATTTTCCTTTATTAACGCTGCAGTGGTTTGTTCGATACTTATTCTCATTTCCGAAATCAATATAGCTTATCCCTTTTAAAACCCAATTACCCATTTCTCATAGAAGCGGTTTCACAACTTTTTCACACAAACCAAGTCCTTAATATTTCACATCAAGTCATTTATAAGTCAAGTCTCTTATCTTTTAAAAACCACAAACCATTTCTTTACCTACATAAAGTTGTTATAACAAACTTCCCATAAAGCCGTTATAACACTTTATGTTTTAAACCAACCAAATTCGTTTAGCACATGTACGTCTACCGTACTACATAGTTCACAACAATCATGCTAGAAAAGATAGGAAGAGGTTCACATACCTCGCGACGATTATCGACAAAAAGCAAAAAGCTCCAGCATCAGAACCCTGCTAGCCTTTTCCACCCTTCAAGTAGAATACGCTACTCGTAGTACTTCCACCTAAAAAGGTCACAAAACGTCTATCAACTTCTCGATCTCTTTGTAGCACAATTCCAAATACAAGGTTCCTCATTCTACGGAAAATTCGACAGCACCTCCCCGAAACCACATAAATCTCCTCTTCTACCAAGGCCCGCTACCAAACCAACAACTCCAAGAGGGTTACACGTCTAACCGGACGTGTACAACACTGCCCCACAATAATACTACAAGTCTACTGTAAATACAGTCCAATGTAAACACAGTTCAATTCTTTATAATCATCCTTCCATAAATCATATACTCAATTATACATTACTACAACATGTAATCTCCAATTACAATAGGGGGATAAAGATCATTACCTCGATAAGCCCAAAATTATCCAAGATTATAAGTCGATCCTGAGCAACGTTTAGCTCCTATTCTGCATGCTCCAAACCGCTCCAAGCAACCCTTAGAAGTTTCTAACAACTTCTCTTAAACACTTCAACCCTCTATGAAGATTTCCCTAGGGTTTCACTTTTGCGACTAATGGAATAAAGTAGTATTTCCGGGCTCCTAGTATTGAAATAACTTTGGAATACAACTAGGGATACTAGGCTAAGGTATTTGGGATTATACAACAATACTTGAAGTATTTCTCTACACAAAGAGGGGGGAAACGAGAACACCACAAAGGGAGGGGATATTTTTAAGTGTGGGATGATAATAAATCTTGAACTAAGGGGGTATTTATAGAGAAATCAATGGCTAGGATCAACTCAAGTGTATGGTGAGGATTGGGGACATGTGTGTGGGTAGTTTGCCAACCATATGTCCACCACAAAAATGGGACAAGTGGCTTGCCACTTGTCCCCCACAAAAAACGTCCAAGTGCCCAACAATATCGGCCATAGGGCCACATGGGGGTGACATGTGTCGCCCCCTACTCGTCCAAAATATTTCATCTTCCAAAAATATCCGTAATGCCAAAAATCCAAAAATAAAGTGGACCCCACAAAACCGTAAATTCTCCCGTGGGCCCCACGTGACCAATTTCGGAAATAAAATTCCATAATTCTTAAAAATTTCAAAAAGTCCAAATACCAAATCTGAGAATCCAATTCCCATTAACGAACCTTTTTCCTTCACAAAATCCGGAAACTTTTCCGTCGAAAAATCACATCTTTCTTCCTTTCCAATTTTTGTGTCGTATTCTCGTACGAACGTCTTCGTATACATACCATGGAACTACGGGGTGTAACAACTAATCTGTCATTATATTCCAGTTAGGACATACAATAGCTCAACCTTGTGCAGAAACCTTCTATATTCATATGATAGATTTTACCACACATGAGAATTAAGAACAATAACCTTAAATACTACACAAGTATCGGGGTACTTTCGTCCACGATTTTAACCTATGTCTAGACAATTACAACATATTCAAATCACACCTTTCAGACTTTTGATTCGGAATCATATAAGTTATGATAATTAATGACCAGTTAATTATCAAGCAATCACAACAATATTGAATAGATCTTAATATGCTGAAGAAGGAATCAATAACTATGCATTAAATATATGAAAGAGTTTCAAGAAGATTTGACGGAAAACCCTACTAAAGTAATTAGCTCCTAAACATTGTCATGTCAAGAACTAAATTACAATCCAACATAAACTGAAATAAAATAAGGGAAAGAAAAGAACTTGAACAAGGAGATGTCTCTAATACTGATCTTGCCTTCTTCTTTGCCTCCACAAAGTATGATATATCTCCCTCCAATAAGGTCAGGGTTTAGGGATTTTATCCCTGAGAAAAATTGCCTTTCGGACCCTAAAAATCCTGTCAAATTCGGCCCAGAAATCAGAAATTCCCGTGTCGGCGTCGTGGTCCTGCAGGCTGGCGCCACAGCGTCAAAACTCCTGCGACAAAATCAGAGGTTGCAGTATAATTGGCACCGCGGCACTGGCGACGTCTTCTACCAGTTTTCCTGATTTTGTGTCATTTTTTCGTCCGGACTTCGTCAGATTTCTTTTATGCACCCCGGGACTTCTTAGGATTTATTTCTTGACCTTTTCTTGTGCAATTCCATCTCAATTAAGCTCATTTCATCCTCAATTCTGTACTTCCTCCTTTATGATCGTTGTGACTCAAAAGAAGGACAAACAAACCTAATACTCTACTAAACACAAACGAAAAGAGGAAAATACTTAACTAAAAAAGACTCAAAAGAGTGTGTAAAATACACTCAACAAACACCCCCAAACTTACACTTTACTCGCCCTCGAGTAAAACAATAAACAAAACTAAAAATAAAATAAAATGAAAGACTCAATGAAATGGATCAAGTATCTATAGAGTGATGCCTCAAAATCATGGATGAAACTTGGGATAATATGTTAGAACATACATAGCATGAATATTTAGCAATCTAGAATTTGAAGTTAATATTTCGCAAATTCACTTAGATCATAATCTCTGGAAACATAAACATCTAACTTATGCATGTCAATTTCATTCCATCTTTTCCAAAACTCTATAGACATGTTTACTTGTTATTCTTCATGTTGCGATATTTCTAAGTGCTTACGCAAGTGTATGTATCATTCAAGTAATAAAGATCTGTAAGACCGAGTTTATCGTCCACAGAGACTAGTTTATTAAGTATCGATTATCTATACTATGGTATCTATTTGGTTGACGTTCTTTAGTTTGAGGATTATAACTAAGAATAATAACTAATTGCATAAAATAAACTAAAGATTACAAGACTTTGGGTTTATAACAATTATGAAGGAAATAAGGTTCCAATCTCCTCAACTATCCACTCTTTCACGTGTTAATACAATGCTAATGATTCTTCTTCTTATTAAGATAGCAGGTTAACTAATCTGTCATTATATTCCGGTTAAGACATACAAAAGCTTAACCTTATGCAGAAACCTTATATATTTCTATGATAAATTTTACCACACAGGAGGATTAAGAATAATAACCTTTAAATACTATACAAGTATCGGGGTACTTTTGTCCACGATTTTAACCTATGTCTAGACAATTACAGCATATTCAAATCTCACCTTTCAGACTTTTGATTCGAAATCATATAAGTGATGACAATTAATAGCTAGTTAATTATCAAGCAATCATAACAATATTGAATAGATCTTAATACGATGAAGAATAGCTCAAAAACTAATGCATTAACTATATGAAAGAGCTTCAAGAAGATTCGATGGAAACCCTACTAAAGTAATTAGCTCCTAAATATTGTCATGTCAATAACTAAATTACAATCCAACATAAACTGAAATAAAATAAGGAAAAGAAAATAACTTGAACAAGAAGATGTCTCTAATCTTGCTTCTAGCCGTCGTTCTCCTCTCTAAAGTAGAATAATTGTAATATGATATATGGTATATAATATGAGCAGGGTGTAGGAATTTTATACTTGAGAAAAGTTGTCTTTCGGACCATAAAAATCCTCTCCAATTCCGACTCAAATTTTGATTTTTACGCGTCGGCACCGCGGTTCCATGGCCAGGCACCGCGGTGCCTTCGACAGTGTTTCAGTTTCGGACTTTCGACAATTTTTACGTCTCGGTGCTAATTTTCCTGACCGCGGTGCTACTTGGCCTGGCACCGTGGTTCCTCTCTGATTTCTGTCCGGATTGTGTCAGATTTCTTCTGTTCTTTTTGGCACTTCTTAGGCTTCATTCCTTGGCATGTGCTTGTGGAGATTTCACCTCAATTAAGCTCATTTCATCCTCGATTACGTACTTCTCCTTTATGATCGCTGAGACACAAAAATGAAAGAAAAACACACCTAACACTATACTAAACACAAAATAAAAGAGTAGAATACTAACTAAAAATGACTCAAAAGTATATACAAAATACACTTAACAAACACCCCCAAACTTACACTTTACTCGCCCTCGAGTAAAACACAAAACAAAAACTAAAATAAAAACAAAGTTAAATAAAAAACACTATGAAATGGATCAAATAGTTATAGCAATGCTTCTTCAAAATCATGAATGAAAGATGGGATAATATATTAGAACATACATAGCATGAATAATTAGCAATCTAGAATTTCCAGTTAGATATTTCGCAAATTCACTTAGATCATGATCAATTGGAAATACAAATACCTACCCTATGCATGTCAATCTCATTCCATCTTTCCCAAACGCTATAGATCTGTTTACTTGCTATTCTCCACTAATCATAGACATACATATTAAAGATCATCAGGACTTTCACTGATTGTAATGTAGGCTTAGGCAGGGGTAGGTAAAAGTAGGCATTTAGGCTCAATTACGTACCATAAGCATTTTCATTCAATTCTTTTTCCTTCGTTTTGACTTTCTTTTCAATTTCATACCTATTTTCTCCCCTCTTTTCTTTTGAGAGAATGAGATACATTAAAAATAACAAGCACCCCCAAACTTAGATTTTTACATATTTTTCATTGGGATGCATCAAATTTATACTCTATTTTTTATTCTTTTTCAACACTTTTCATTCTAAGAGTTTTCAAATATCACTTATGGCACAACAAAAGAATTATTGGGTGTCAAATAAAGATCTTATTTTAGGCTCAAAGGGGATGACTAGTGATACAATTTATGTCAGGATAGGTAATGAATGGTAAGAAGAGCAATCAAAGAAATGCCTGAATCATTTCCCTAAATATGTACATCTTAACTATTTCGCCTCAAATAACAAGAAAACAAATTTTCTAGACATTTTCAACCTTTCTTTCCATAACTGACACATACAGGCTAAGCGCAAATATCCAAAATAATTAGATATCATGAATTTTTGGCATATCTAACTTAAGCACACATATTATCGCTTTTAATTCCATTATATTATCCCACTTTATCCACTCAATATCTTTAGCAACTATAACATGCTTGCTCCATAAAAAAAATTATGATCATGAACATATAAAACAACAAAAAGACAACAAAAAGACTCAAAACAAAATAAGCCACCCCCCCAAACTTAATCGACACATTGCCCCCAATGTGTGAAGACTAAAAATAAATGGACAACTTACTGACACAACACAGCGGTCACAGCGGAGGTCTGGGAGGAAGTCCAAACTACTATGCACAAAGCCGAAAAAGGAACTGCGGTTCTGCTCCAAGTACCGCGATGCTAATTACCGAAAACTTTCAATGTCTTCAGTTTTCTGCATTGTTAACCATTCGCCCTTCGAAGTGAGTCATGCCCTTCATCTGTCATCCAAAAACACTAGCATACCAGATCGTGAGATGGTTCAAGATAAAATAAAACAAATTAAAACAAAAATTGAAATAACATAATTAAAATCATTGGGTTGCCTCCAAAGTAGCACTGTCTTTAACGTCTTTTAGCCGGACGCAGACTATTTACTAGATCAAGGAGGTAGAGTGTCCCCTCCGCATATCCACTTTAGCACCATTTTTCTCCTCCTTTTTTTTTCACAGGGCTTATTTCAGGAGGATTCATTCCCTTGTTCTCGTCCACCACATCATTTACGGGTGCATAATTCTTACCATATGGCATCCGTACCCTTGGAACTTTCATGAGGACCCTTTTTATCAACAACACCAACAACAAAACATCTAGCATCGACTTGAGGTTCAGTGGGCTGCTTGAAAACTTTAAACACTATTTTCTCACCTTGAACTCTGAGCTTTAACTCCCTCATTTTAACATCAATGATGGCTCTCCCTGTGGCTAGGAATGGTCTCTTAAGGATCATGGACATATTTTCATCTTCATCCATGTCTAAATTGAGGAAATCAGCAGGAAGGACTAACACATTTTCAATATATTTTTGGGGATGCACAACTGAGCGATCAACTAGATGCAAGGTGACTGTGGTTGGTCTTGCCTCCCCTAAACCAAGTCTTTTGAACACAGAGATGACATTAGGTTGACACTTGCCCCCAAATCACATAAGGCTTTCTTGCATGTCACATTCCCTATGGTGCAAGGTAGGGTAAAACTCCCTGGATCTTTCAACTTAGGGAGAAGTTTCTTCTGCAAGATAGCACTGCACTCCTCTGTCAGTGCTATTGTCTCATAGTCCACCAGCTTTATCTTCTTAAACAGGATGTCTTTCATGAATTTTACATAAGTTGGCATCTGCTCCAAAGCTTCAATAAATGGGGGATTGATATGAAGCTTTTTTAAGACCTCTAAAAATTTGGAAAATTGCTTGTCTAAGGACTTCTTTTGCAGTCTTTGAGGGTAAGGAATTTTGTCAGTATACTCCCTCATCACTGCGGGTGGATCCTTCTCTAAAATAGGTCGATCATCAGTAACCCCCTCCTTCTCTGCCTCAACTGCTTTCTTCAACTCTCTCTCTCTCTTTTTCAGCCACTGATTTGGGTGCAACCTGTTATAACTATTTTCCGCTCCTCAGGCTTATTGCCTTACACTGCTCACTTGTATTCACCACAGTATCGCTAGAGAGGTTTTCTTGTTCTCTATTGTTCAGCATGCTTGCCAACTGTCCAACCTGTGCCTTCAAATTTTGGATAGATGACCTAGTTTCTGTCATGAACTGGGTCTGCGAATTTGTAAGTGTTAGCAATGCTGCTTTTAGCTCATCAGGATTCTCTTGTGGTTGCTGGTTCTGGTTTGGCCTTGAAACTGTGTTTGTTGCCCTTGTTCATTCCTCTAAGAAAAGTTTGGTTGATTTCTCCACCCCTGATTGTACGTATTGGAGTAAGGGTTGTTGTAGGGTCTCTGAAAATTCCCCACTGCTTGAACCTGCTCCATGGGCACATTATTCGGGTCCACTGCTGCGCATCTATCAAAAGTATGGGGACCCCCACAGATCTCACAACCCACTGGTGTCTGAACAGCTTTAACTGCCATGTTACTCTGCTGCATCTGCTTTGTCAAAGTGGTTACCTGCGCAGTCAATGCAGTGATAGCATCTAGCTCATGGACCCCAGCCACTTTCCTACTGTTCATTTCTCTCTCATCGGCCCCCTGATGGTTGTTTGTGGCCATATCTTCTAGTAAATCATGTGCCTCATTGGCACTATTTCTCATGAACGTACCTCCTGCTGCAGCATCAATGATGGTACGAGTTGTACCACACAACCCATTATAAAATATGTGGACTAGCATCCACTTCTCAATCCCATGATGTTTGCACTTCCTATGCAAATCTTTAAACCTCTCCCATGCATCATATAATGGTTCTCCATCCAGCTGATAGAAATTATTCAACTCACCTCTGAGATTCGCTTCCTTAGCTGGGGGAAATAATTTGGCAAGAAACTTCTAGGCTAAGTATTTCCATGTAGTAACGATGTTCGCCTGTAATGAATTCAGTCAGCACTTTGCTCTATCCCTGAGTGAAAATGGAAAAAGTCTCAATCGAATGGTGTCATCAGTAACACCATTGTATTTGAAAGTTGCAACAACTCTATGAATTTTGCTAGATGCAAGTGAGGATCTTCAGACGGTAATCTCCCAAACTGAACTGAACTTTGAACCATGTGCAATATGGCTGGTTTGAATTTTCAAAATTATTGGCTTCAACAGCTGGAAGCCTTATGCAAGTCTGTACTCCTGTAATGGTTGACATCACATAGTCCTCCAAGCACCTTTCTGCAGGGACTTGTCTTAAAACAGGCGGTAACTCATCATCTCCCAAATTATTGTTTCGCTGATCTCACATTGCTAAGGAATCAGCTGCTCTTTTCTCTTTCTTGTTCTGTCTGCAAAATATCTCAATCTCAGGGTTCAGAGGGACAAGAATGTCACCTCCTCTCCTACTTCGCATAAACTAAGTTCCTGTGACTAATCAAAAACAGCAAACAGATCACGACAAACAACACTAAAGCAAAATAAAAAAAAATGAAAAAAAAACCAAATTAGAAATAAGAATAGATAAATCGATATTAACAGTACGCCAGTCCCCGAAAGCGGCGCCAAAAACTTGTTGCGATATTTCTAAGTGCTTACGCAAGTGTACACATTGTTCAAGTAATAAAGATCTGTAAGACCGAGTTTATCGTCCACAGAGACTGGTTTATTAAGTACCGATTATCTATACTATGGTATCTATTTGGTTGACGTTCTTTAGTTTGAGGATTATAACTAATAATTATAACTAATTGCAGAAAATAAACTAAAGATTACAAGACTTTGGGTTTATAACAGTTATGAAGGAAATAGGGTTCCAATCTCCTCAACTATCCACTCTTTCACGTGTTAATGCAATGCTAATGATTATTCTTCTTATTAAGATAGCAGGTTAACTAATGTCAAGACCCGAACCCGGGCCCGTGACTGGTGCCTTACCCGGACACCCAAGTAGCCATACATCAGAGTAATCAGCGGAACATAAAACAAGACATGAAAATATTATGAAGTAAAACGATGTCGAGAAAAACTTGCCTTTCGTATATATAAATCAATTTTAAAACTGATTACATCCTTATTACAACTCGCCAGCATTACTACTGCACCTCTAAGAATGATACGACAACAATGGCGGGACAGGGCCCGCCATACCCCGAATGTAAATACTACAACGACGTGGCCTATACCATCGATAAGCCTCCGAGAAACAGAGCTTTCCCAAACATCGAATGTGACCCTAAGAGCGAGGATCAATGATCGTGTACCTTTACTGCGGCATGAACAGCCTCGAAGGTCGCATCTGTAGTGCAGGTATGTGAAATCAAAATAAATCGTAAATGAAATCATAGTAGTCTATAAAAAGCGGGAGACATATATGATAACCAAACTACGATTCCTGATAAATAAGCAATCATGTCAAGTCGTGACTCACGCCTCAAAGTCATCACTCAAATATAACCATGGGTCTCACGCATGACATCAATCATGCGTGGAATACCTTCCTCATCGCGATCTATGATATAAAAGCACCAAGGAATACATGAACACGTGTCCCACTGTGTGTCATCATAAAACCGTGCACGGTAAGCACGAAGGCATAGCCGACTACTAAAACCCACGCATAACAAGGTCATAAATCAGATCATGAGATGCTGCACCGCCACATGATCAAAGCCGCCACTCGCGCGATATCTAATGTCGCGTTTAGCCACCGAACTCTCCGCACTCGCATAGGCCAAACTCATAGGCGCGTGAGGTATAACCCGCATCGAGGGTAGCTACTCCGGCGTCCGCCGACTCGCATCGCGTGGCCACATGCACGCATGACCATAAAGGCCGCACTAACTCGGAACTCTCGTAGCTCGCATAGGCCCCGGGACCCGCATGAGGTATTCTCGAATCATAGGTCACACAGACTACCGAGTCTACCCGCGACGGAGGCGCCTTAACCTCCTAAACAAGTCAAGGTGAGTGGTACAATACCAACATATCGGCTGATAGTGAAACAATTTAAGCGCAATCGAGGGGAAACCCCTTTACACAAACATCACAAGATACTAACACACGTAGCATCCTAGCATGTTTACTTAACAAGTCAACAAGAAAGTATTACAAGGCTACTACAAACCAACACAATCAAGTTATACACACAAGGCACTTTCTACTATATGATTAATAAGATCGGGTTTTTATCCCCAAAGTATTTCATACATTAACTCTTTAAAAGATACGTTACTTTCACAAAAGTCACACAATACCCTTAGTATATGAAAATAGAGTTATTATCTTTTGAAGTAAATCAAAACACTTCTCTTTGTAAAATCAAGTAACAACATTCTTTTCCAAACGTTTCAAGTTTGCCTAATTTCAATTACTCAAGTTTCTCATTTTCGAAAGGTTTCGTAGTTCATAGTTTTAATTCTTTAAAACAATTTGAGAAACATATGCCTTATATGTGAGTAGGTTATTCTTGTTCATAATCAATCTTATTAAGCAGCCATGATCTAGGAAATGTAATATCATTTTGTCTCATCTTAGCTTCTATGCAGATGGAGGTTTCTACTGGTTTTAATAATACTTCATTAATCAAAACATTTCCCTTTATTAACGCCGCATGGTTTGTCGATACTCATTCGATTTCAAATCAAGAAACATTATTCCTTTTAAAAACCAAGTACTCAGTACTCACGAATGAGGTTTCACTCAAATTTCATATTAACTTAATTAAGTCAAGTCTCTTATCTTTTAAGATCAAGTGTCTTAAGTTTTAAAATCAATAAATCATTCATTTTATCTCTCTTAAGTCGTTATACCTAACTTCCCATAAAGCTCTTATAACTCTTAAGTTTTTAAAACCACAAAGCATTTTCTTACCTACATAAAGTCGTTATAACCAACTTCCCATAAAGCCGTTATAACACTTTATGTTTTAAATCAATCAAATACATTTAACACGTATGCGTCACCGCATTTACATAGTTAAGTACATATCATGCTAGAAAAGATAGGAAGAGGTTCACATACCTCGCGACGATTATCGACTAATAGCAAAACGCTCCAAGTCCCTCAAACCGTCGGCTACTCCTCAAGCCAAGTAGATCACGCCATACATAGTACTTCAACCTATAAGGCCACAAGGCTTTATTAACATCTAGGTCTTATCGTAGAACTTTCTACAGAAAATTCGGCGCCTCCCCAACGCGTAAATCTCCTCTCTATCGAGGCCGCCATCAAGCCAACCGTGAGGGGTTTATACGTCTACCGGACGTATACAATTCTACTTCACGATAAGCTACAAGTCTCATGTCTGATCCTATGTAATTACAGTTCAGTTCAGTTCTCTTTCTTTAAATTCAGGCTTAAGTCAAAAGACATTGCCGCAAAGCTATGTTCAGTTCTATATATAGTATACTTCAACTATACATTCCTACAACATGTAATTTCCAATTACAATAGGGGGACAAGATTATTTACCTCGATAAGCCCAAAATTATCCGAGATAAAAGTCGATCCTGAGCAAGGTTTAGCTCCAACTCCGTGCGCTCCAACCCGCTCCAAACAACCCTTAGAAGTTCTAACCAACTTCTACTCACATACTTCAACTATCAATGAAGATTTCCTTAGGGTTTCGTTTAGTGGCTAAAAGAAAGTATAATAGTATTTCCGGACTCTACGTATAGAGGTAACTTTGGAAAGTACTACAAGGTATATGGGCTAAAGTATTTGGGCATTATAACAATACTTTGGAGAGTATTTCTATACCACAAAAGGGGGATATTATACGAAAACAACTAGGCTAGGGGGGGGTACCCAGGCTAGAACACTACAAAGGGAAGGAGGCTCTCGGCCAGGGCTCATGGGGAGGGTGGTGGCGGTCGAAGCTACAAGGCAAGGGGGAGGGATTTCAAGACTTGGAAATGATTTTAGGATGAAGAAGTTCATCACTTAAGGGGGGTATTTATAGGTCAAGTAAAGGCCAACCAATGGCCAAGATCATGCCAAGTGCAAGGCAAGTGTAGGGCCAAGATCATGCCAAGTGCACCTTATCCATCTACCACACAAATATCACAAAATATCCTACCTACTCCCACTCACCCATTTCGTCCCAAATGCCGTCCAAAGCCCACCAATGAGAGGGTGCCAAGTGTCGCCCTCTCGTTGGTCCAAAATGTTTCGTCTCTCGGAAAAATCCGCAAAAATTAGAAATGACATAGCCGGAATTTACCCTTCGCAAGTTTAGTAAAACGTTTCGTCGAAAAACGACTCTAACCGGGTGTTGTGCACAAAAATAAATCGTCCAAGCCACTTTAAAGTTCAAATTTTTCTACGTACGTCCTTACGTACATACTCTGGAAATACGGGGTATAACATTCTCCCCTCCTTAGAAACATTCGTCCCGAATGTTCCTTCTAAGTCTCAAAACAAACATGCGCCAGTAGTCTCCACTTGCTGTACTTACGAAAACAATCATGCCACACCTGGCCACAAAAATATCACACGCGCAAACACTTACATCCAAGTCCATGAGGAAACACCTCTAGCAACACAAAAGCCCTTACCCGAGGACTAAAATATACTTCCTTCGCACCTTCTTCATACAAAAGAATTGATCACATCGATGCTCGCAATACATGCTCGTTTCTTCCCTTACGCGTCGTACCATCGCAGACACTCGAACTCTTTCTCATAACTTACCATGTTTACATTCGCATCAATTTCAAAAAAAGTCTGGAGTTCTTGCCTCCAACTTGATCATCATAACTGGGAAAACTCTGGATGGATCTCCGATACTTCTCCGAACCTAACAACATGAAGGACCGGACATACTGCCTCCCAAGTCGGACGGCAAAAGCTAATATATAGGCAACCTGGCCTACTCTTCGCATGACCTAAAAAGGCCCAAAGTAACTCGGGCTAAGTTTCCTCTGTTTTCCAAAACTCGTCACGCCCATTCCGGGGTGGTACCTTCAAGACCCACCGTCGGCACGAACTCCAAGCGTTGTCGCAGTTATCCGCCGCGACTTCGCTGACTCGAGTTGCCAATAACCTCTTCTGGATAAGCTTCACCCTATCCACATCCTGCTGAACACGTATGAACCCACTATCTGAACCTTGCCAACGTCGAACCAATCGACCGGCAACTTACACTTCCGCCCCTATAAGGCTTCATAAGGCGACCTCCGAACACTGAAATGGTAGCTTAAACACTCCCTCCACAGGAGACAACAATCCTCACAACTACCCCTGAAATCCAAACACTGGCCCGAGGATGAATACGATACGGAGACTCACCTGAGTTCCTAACCCTGCCTGGTAAAACTCCCGAAAAGAAAGCAGTAGTACCACTGGCTCCATGCGCCATAAGGTGAAGGTAGGCACCCGTGCGACCTTACAACCTTTCTGATATCACTGTTGAGCAACGGTCCTGACTGAAAGACACGATGGGCTGACCCCATCGGCCCGACTACTGGTCGAACGCATCCACGAACTCGTACGATGGTTAACTAAACATGGGCCTAACACCCTCGTGACCCTACCACAAGGCGGGACCACCATGACCGACCCCACCGTACATACGTGCGCGGGTTGACCCGCAACATGGCCTCAACCCGACGCGCAAAACACTAGCTCCCCGAAGGAAAACTCTCACTAATCACGTTACGAAAACCTAGCGGTCTTCTTAGCTCAACTACCCTCTTTCATATCACGCTACCCAGGGACTTATCCCAAAAACACAGCTTACGTGCACTATGCACTCCGATAAGGGTTAAACACAAATGTAATCTTTTACTCAAGATTGCCTTGCCTCCAAGGTCTCCACGTATAAAGTTCTAAGGCTCACACTTTCTCTATCCCCCAATCTTACTCGGTTAACTAACCACGATTTCTAATCACAACTAACACACTGCTATCAGAACATAGCACTAATGATATACCCATCTTATCACACATACTGATCTCTAGAGGGTTAAAGATCTATCTGTATTTACTGCTTCACTCCCCTTAGTCGTTCTAATCAAACCTGCCCCGTAGGGCACATAGCTAAGGGAGGTGACGAACTACCCACCGATCCTGAAGGCTGAGTCCTCCTACAAGGACATCCTTTCCGCACATGGCCCTGCCGGCCGCAGGTACAATAAGTACCAACAAAGAGACGACATTCCCGATGGCGTGCGCCTGTGTGAATCCGAGGAAAAATCGAATCCGTGGCCGAGCTGCGTGTAGCGTGAACCGAAACTCGAGCTCGACCAACTCCGCCACCCCAAACGTTACAACCGCTTTGGAGGAACACTGCGCCGGGCGGATGTGCATATCTAATCTATTCTTGAGGTGATTCGCCTCGAGCGTTACCAAAGGACCTTGCATTACGGCCTCTTCACGCCTCGTTAACCCGTCGATCTACGTTTCTCGGCTGCGTGCATAAGCCCGCATACGTGCCATGCTCAAGCCTAATCAAGAACTACTCTTACACAACCTCTCGCGTTGATATTCATCAAGACTCGCGATACATCGGTATACTCTCGGTAGCCAAATCCATAGTTAGTAATGCGGTCGCCTCTTTGCAATCCATATTCTCTGTTCGTGCCGTGGGCGAAGGTTCAAATATCATGGCGCGCAGGAACCGCCGCCGTGCTAAACTCTGCTGGGGCTAGTGACGTCGCAGAACTCCCCGAATGAAGCACTACCCTAGGTAATGATTGGTTCTGTGCCCTCGTAACCCTCTGTACTCTACTCGCAGCTCCCTCGGCTGCCTTGCCCTCCTGGGCCCGGGTTTGCCCTACGCGGAGGCATAACGGTAAGGGAAAGAAATACGTTAGAGGGTCCAACTTACAACACAACTCTAAGGCACGATCTCAGAGTGAGACGAATAGAAACCAATCCTAAATATCCTATAGCCTCCTGATTTAAGGTGTGGTGCACAACACACCGATAATCAAGACTCTACTGGATACGGTCTGTAGACACTTTCCGAGGATTAACTGCTCTGATACCACTTTGTCAAGACCCGAACCCGGGCCCGTGACTGGTGCCTTACCCGGACACCCAAGTAGCCATACATCAGAGTAATCAGCGGAACATAAAACAAGACATGAAAATATTATGAAGTAAACAAGATGTCGAGAAAAAACTTGCCTTTCGGCATATATATAAATCAATTTTTAAAACCGAACAGTTACATCCTTATTACAACTCTGCCCACAACAGTACTACAGACCTTTAAGAATGATACGACAACAATGGTGGGACAGGGCCCCGCCATACCCCTGAATGTAAATACCTACAACGACAGGGGCCTATACCACTGATAAGCCTCCGGAGAAATGGAGCTTTCCCAAACGCGAATCGTGACCACAGAGCGAGGATCAATGATCGTGTACCTTTACTCGCGGCATGAGCGCAGCCCGAAGGAGGTCGATCTGGCAGTCAGAGTATGTGGCGAAAATAAATCGTAAATGAAATCATAGTAGTCTATAAAAGCGGGAGACATATATGATAACGAACTACGATTCCTGATAAATAGCGATCATGTCAAGTCGTGACTCACGCCTCAAAGTCATCACTCAAATATAACCATGGGTCTCGCGCGCAACATCAATCATGCGGTGGAATACCTTCGCCACTGGCGATCTATGATATAAAAGCACCAAGGAATACGCATGAACACGAGTCCGCGTGTCATCATAAAACCGTCTGGGGTAAGCCGCGAAGGCATAGCCGACTACTAAAACCAGCGATAACAAGGTCATAAATCGTATCATGAGATCTGTCTGCATCACATGATCAAAGCCGCCACTCGCGCGATATCTAATGTGCGCGTCTAGCCCTCGAACTCTCCGCACTCGCGTAGGCCAAACTCATAGGCCCGCATGAGGTATAACCCGCGTCGAGGTAGCTACTCCCAGCGTCCGCTGGACTCGCGATCCGCGTAGCCACATGCATCGCGTGACCATAAAGGCGCGCACTAACACGGAACTCTCGTAGCTCCGCATAGGCCCACGGGACCCGCGTGAGGTATTCTCGAATCATAGGTCACATGCACCGCCGAGTCTACCCCGCGTGGAGGCGGCTTAACCTCGGAAACAAGTCAAGGTGAGTGGTACAATACCAACATATCGGCTGATAGTGAAACAATTTAAGCGCAATCGAGGGGAAACCCCTTTACACAAACATCACAAGATACTAACACACGTAGCATCCTAGCATGTTTACTTAACAAGTCAACAAGAAAGTATTACAAGGCTACTACAAACCAACACAATCAAGTTATACACACAAGGCACTTTCTACTATATGATTAATAAGATCGGGTTTTTATCCCCAAAGTATTTCATACATTAACTCTTTAAAAGATACGTTACTTTCACAAAAGTCACACAATACCCTTAGTATATGAAAATAGAGTTATTATCTTTTGAAGTAAATCAAAACACTTCTCTTTGTAAAATCAAGTAACAACATTCTTTTCCAAAGCGTTTCAAGTTTGCCTAATTTCAATTACTCAAGTTTCATTTTGAAGGTTTCGTAGTTCATAGTTTTAATTCTTTAAAACAATTTGAGAAACATATGCCTTATATGTGAGTAGGTTATTCTTGTTCATAATCAATCTTATTAAGCAGCCATGATCTAGGAAATGTAATATCATTTTGTCTCATCTTAGCTTCTATGCAGATGGAGGTTTCTACTGGTTTTAATAATACTTCATTAATCAAAACATTTCCCTTTATTAACGCTGCAGTGGTTTGTCGATACTCATTCTGATTTCCGAAATCAGTAAAACATTATTCCTTTTAAAAACCAAGTACTCATTACTCACGAATGAGGTTTCACACAAAATTCATATTAACTTAATTAAGTCAAGTCTCTTATCTTTTAAGATCAAGTCTCTTAACTTTTAAAATCAATAAATCATTCATTTTATCTCTCTTAAGCCGTTATACCTAACTTCCCATAAAGCTATTATAACTCTTAAGTTTTTAAAACCACAAAGCATTTTCTTACCTACATAAAGCTGTTATAACCAACTTCCCATAAAGCCGTTATAACACTTTATGTTTTAAATCAATCAAATACATTTAACACATGTACGTCTACCGTACTACATAGTTAAATACATATCATGCTAGAAAAGATAGGAAGAGGTTCACATACCTCGCGACGATTATCGACTAATAGCAAAACGCTCCAAGTACCTCAAACCGTCGGCTACTCCTCAAGCCAAGTAGATCACGCCATACGTAGTACTTCAACCTATAAGGCCACAAGGCGCTTATTAACATCTAGGTCTTATCGTAGAACTTTCTACAGAAAATTCGGCCTCCCCGCATGACGCGTAAATCTCTCTCTATCGAGGCGGCTATCAAGCCAACCAGGGGGTTTATACGTCTACCGGACGTATACAATTCTACTTCACGAGAAAGCTACACAAGTCCATGTCTGATCCCATGTAATTCTGATTCGATTCGATTCTCTTTCTTTAAATTCAGGCTTAAGTCAAAAGACATTGCCGCAAAGCTATGTTCAGTTCTATATATAGTATACTTCAACTATACATTCCTACAACATGTAATTTCCAATTACAATAGGGGGACAAGATTATTTACCTCGATAAGCCCAAAATTATCCGAGATAAAAGTCGATCCTGAGCAAGGTTTAGCTCGACTCAGTGCGCTCAACCCGCTCCAAACAACCCTTAGAAGTTCTAACCAACTTCTACTCACATACTTCAACTATCAATGAAGATTTCCTTAGGGTTTCGTTTAGTGGCTAAAAGAAAGTATAATAGTATTTCCGGACTCTACGTATAGAGGTAACTTTGGAAAGTACTACAAGGTATATGGGCTAAAGTATTTGGGCATTATAACAATACTTTGGAGAGTATTTCTATACCACAAAAGGGGATATTATCTGAAAACAACTAGGCTAGGGGTACCCATGGCTAGAACACTACAAAGGGAAGGGAGGCTCTCGGCCAAGGGCTCACAAAGGGGAGGGTGGTGGCGGACCCAAGCTACAAGCGAGGAGGATTTCAAGACTTGGAAATGATTTTATGATGAAGAAGTTCATCACTTAAGGGGGGTATTTATAGGTCAAGTAAAGGCCAACCAATGGCCAAGATCATGCCAAGTGCAAGGCAAGTGTAGGGCCAAGATCATGCCAAGTGCACCTTATCCATCTACCACACAAATATCACAAAATATCCTACCTACTCCCACTCACCCATTTCGTCCCAAATGCCGTCCAAAGCCCACCAATGAGAGGGTGCCAAGTGTCGCCCTCTCGTTGGTCCAAAATGTTTCGTCTCTCGGAAAAATCCGCAAAAATTAGAAATGACATAGCCGGAATTTACCCTTCGCAAGTTTAGTAAAACGTTTCGTCGAAAAACGACTCTAACCGGGTGTTGTGCACAAAAAATAAATCGTCCAAGCCACTTTAAAGTTCAAATTTTTCTACGTACGTCCTTACGTACATACTCTGGAAATACGGGGTATAACAACTAATCTATCATTATATTCCGGTTAGGACATACAAGAGCACAACCTTATGCAGAAACCTTCTATATTTCTATGATAAGTTTTACCACACTGGAGGATTAAGAACAATAACTTTTAAATACTACACAAGTATCAGAATACTTTCATCTACGATTTTAACCTATTTCTAGACAATTACAGCATATTCAAATCTCATCTTTCAGACTTTTGATTCGAAATCGTATAAGTGATGACAATTAATAGCTAGTTAATTATCAAACAATCATAACAATATTGAATAAATCTTAATACGCTGAAGAAGAACTCAAAAACTAATGCATTAACTATATGAAAGAGCTTCAAGAAGATTCGATGGGAACCCTACTAAATTAATTAGCTCTTAAACATTATCATGTCAAGAACTAAATTACAATTCAACATAAACTGAAATAAAATAAGGGAAAGAAAAAAACTTTAACAAGAAGATGTCTCTAATATTACCTCTAGTCGTCGTTCCCCTCTCTAAAGTAGAATAATTGTAATCTGGTATATGGTATAGAATATGAGCAGGGTTTAGGAATTTTATACTTGAGAAAAATTGCCTTTCGGACCATTAAAACCCTCTCCAATTCCGACTCGGATTCTGATTTTTACGCGTCGGCACCGCGGTTCCGCTGTCCGGCACCGCGGTGCTTATTCAGCCGAAATCACTGTAGCTTTCTGGAAATATGGCACTGCAGTTCCATGGCCAGGAACCGCGGTGCCTTCGACGGTGTTTCAGTTTCGAACTTTCGGTAATGTTTACGTCGCGGTGCTAATTTTCCTGACCGTGGTTCCATGGCACCGCGGTGCTACTTGGCCAGACACCGCGGTGCCTCTCTGATTTCTGTCCGAATTGTGCCAGATTTCTTCTGTTTTTTTTGCACTTCTTAGGCTTCATTCCTTGGCATGTGCTTGTGCAGATTTCACTTCAATTAAGCTCATTTCATCCTCGATTAAGTACTTCTCCTTTATGATCGCTGAGACACAAAAATGAAAGAAAAACACACGTAACACTACACTAAACACAAAATAAAAGAGTAGACTACTAACTAAAAAAGACTCAAAAGTGTATACAAAATACACTTAACAAACACCCCAAAACTTACACTTCACTCGCCCTCGAGTAAATCACAAAACAAAAATAAAAATAAAAACAAAGTTAAATAAAAGACTCTATGAAATGGATCAAATAGTTATAGCAATGCTTCTTCGAAATCATGAATGAAAGATGGGATAATATGTTAGAACATACATAGCATGAATAATTAGCAATCTAGAATTTCAAGTTAGATATTTCGCAAATTCACTTAGATCATGATCAATTAGAAATACAAATACCTAACCTATGCATGTCAATCTCATTCCACCTTTCCCAAACGCTATAGATCTGTTTACTTGCTATTATTCACTAATCATAAACATACATATTAAAGATCATCAGGACTTTCACTGGTTGTAATGTAGGCTTAGGCAGGGGTAGATAAAATTAGGCATTTAGGCTCAATTACGTACCATAAGCATTTTCATTCAATTCATTTTCCTTCTTTTGACTTTCTTTTCAATTTCATACCTATTTTATCTCCTCTTTTATTTTGAGAGAATGAGATACATTATAAATAACAAGCACCCCCAAACTTAGATTTTTGCATATTTTTCATTGGGGTGCATCAAATTTATACTCTCTTTTTTATTCTTTTTTAACACTTTTCATTCCAAGAGTTTTCAAATATCACTTATGGTACAGCAAAAAAATCATTATGTGTCAAAGAAATATCTTATTTTAGGCTCAAAGGTGCTGACTAGTGATACAATTTATGTCAGGATATGTAATTAATGGTAAGAAGGACTATCAAAGAAATGTCTGAATCATTTCCCTAAATATGTACATCTTAACTATTTCACCTCAAAAAACAAACAAACTGATTTTCTAGACATTTTCAACCTTTTTTCCATAACTGACACACACAGACTAAGCGCAAATATCCCAAATAATTAGAGGTCATGAATTTTTGGCATATCTAAATTAAGCACACAAATTATCGCTTTTAATTCCATTACATTATCCCACTTTATCCACTTAATATCTTTAGCAACTATAGCATGCTTGCTCCATAAAAAAAAATTATGACTCATGAACACATAAAACAACAAAAAAATAACAAAAAGACTCAAAACAAAATAAGACACCCCCCCAAACTTAATCGACACATTGTCCCCAATGTGTGAAGACTAAAAATAAAGGGACAACTTACTGACACAACACAACGGTCATAGCGGAGGTCTGGGAGGAAGGCCAAATTACTGTGCACAAAGCCGAAGGAGGAACCGTTGTTCTGCTCCAAGCACCGCGATGCTAATTGCCGAAAAATTCTAGTGTCTTCAGTTTTCTGCATTGTTAACCATTCGCCCTTCGGAGTGAGCTCTGCCCTTCATTTGTCATCCAAAAACACTAGCATACCAGATCGTGAGACGGTTCAAGATAAAATATAAAAACAAAAACAAAAATTGAAATAACATAATTAAAACCATTGGGTTGCCTCCCAAGTAGTGTTGTCTTTAACGTCTTTTAGCCGGATGTAGGTTACTTACTAGATCAAGGAGGTAGAGTGTCCCCTTCACATATCCATTTTAGCACCATTTTTCTCCTCCTTCTCCTTTTCTTTTTCACAGGGCTTATTTCAGAAGGATTCATTCCCTTGTTCTCATCCACCACATCATTTATGGGTGCAAAATTCTTATCATAGGGCATCCATACCCTTGGAACATTCATGAGGACTCTTTTTATCAACTACACCAACAGCAAAGCATCTAGCATCGACTTGAGGTTCAGTGGGCTGCTTGAAAACTTTAAACACCATTTCCTCACCTTGAACTCTGAGCTTTAACTCCCCCTTTTCAACATCAATAAGGGCTCTCCCTGTAGCTAGGAATGGTCTCCCAAGGATCATGGACATATTTTCATCTTCATCCATGTCTAAAATGAGGAAATGGGCAGGAAGGGTGAATTTACCCACTTGTATCAACACATTTTCAATAATTCCTTAGGGATGCACAACTGAGCGATCAGCTAGATGCAAGGTGACTGTAGTTGGTCTTGCATCCCCCAAACCAAGTCTTTTGAACATAGAGAGGGGCATTAGGTTGACACTTGCCCCCAAATCACATAAGGTTTGCTTGCATGTCACATTCTCTATGGTGCAAAGTAGGGTGAAACTCCCTGGATCTTTCAACTTAGGGGGAAATTTCTTCTGCAAGATAGCACTGCACTACTCTGTCAGCGCTATTGTCTCATAGTCCACCAGCTTTGTCATCTTAAACAGGATGTCTTTCATTAAATTTCACATAAACTGGCATCTGCTCCAAAGCTTCAATGAATGAGAGATAGATATGAAGCTTTTTGAAGACCTCTAAAAATGTGGAAAATTACTTATCTAAGGACTTCTTTTGCAGTCTTTGAGGGTAAGGAATTTTGTCAGTATACTCCCTCATCACTGCGGGTGGAGCCTTCTCTAAAATAGGGTGGTCATCAGTAACCTCCTCCTTCTGCCTCATCTGCTTTCCCCAACTCTCTCTATTTTTCAGCCACTGATTTGGGTGCAACCTGTTCTAACTGTTTTCCGCTCCTCAGGCTTATTGCCTGACACTGCTCCCTTGGATTCACCACAGTATTGCTGGGGAGGTTTCCTTGTTCTCTATTGTTCAGCATGCTTGCTAACTGTCCAACCTGTGCCTCCAAATTTCGAATAGATGACCTAGTTTCTGTCATGATCTGGGTCTGCGAATTAGTAAGTGTTAGCAATGCTGCTTTTAGCTCATCAGGATTCTCTTGTGGCTGCTGGTTCTGATTTGGCCTTGAAACTGTGCTTGATGCCCTTGTTCATTCCTCTAAGAAAAGTTTCGGTGATTTCTCCACCCCTGATTGTACGTATTGGAGTAAGGGTTGTTGTAGGGTCTCTGAAAATTCCCCACTGCTTGAACCTGCTCCATAGGCACATTATTCGGGTCCACTGCTGTGCATCTATCAAAAATATGGGGACCCCCACAGATCTCACAACCCACTGGTGTCTGAACCGCTTTAACTGTCATGGTACACTGTTGTATCTGCTTTGTCAAAGTGGCTACCTGCGCAGTCAATGCAGTGATAACATCTAGCTCATGAACCCCAACCACTTTCCTACTGTTCATTGCTCTCTCATCGGGCCTCTGATTTCTGTTTGTGGTCATATATTCTAGCAAATCATATGCCTCATTGGCACTCTTTCTCATGAACATACCTCCTGCAGCATCAATGATGGTATGAGTTGTACCACACAACCCATTATAAAATATGTGGACTAGCATCCACTTCTCAATCCCATGATGTGGGCACTTCCTCTGAAAATTTTTAAACCTCTCCCATGCATCATATAATGGTTATCCATCCAGCTGATAGAAATTATTCAACTTACCTCTGAGTTTCGCTGCCTTAGCTGGGGGAAGAATTTGGCAAGAAACGTCTGGGCTAAGTCTTGCCATGTAGTAACGGAGTTCTCCTGTAATGAATTCAGCCAACACTTTGCTCTATCCTTGAGTGAGAATGGAAAGATTCTCAACTGAATAACGTCATCAGTAACACCATTGTATTTGAAAGTTGCACACAACTCCAGGAAGTTTGCTAGATGCAAGTGAGGATCTTCAGACTGTAATCCCCCAAACTGAACTGAACTTTGAACCATGTGAAATAGGCTGGTTTGATTTCAAAATTGGTGGCTTCAACAGCTAGAAGCCTTATGCAAGTCTGTACCCTTGTAATTGTTGGCATCACATAGTCCTCCAAGCTTCTTTCTGCATGGACTTGTCTTAAAACAGGCGGTAACTCATCATCCCCCAAATTTTTATTTCGCTGATCTCCCATTGCTAAGGAATCAACTACTCTTTTCTCTTTCCTGTTCTGTCTACACAATCTCTCAATCTCAGGGTTCAGAGGGATAAGAATTTCAGCTCCTCTCCTACTTCGCATAAACTAAGTTCCCGAGACTAATCAAAAACAACAAATAGGTCACGGCAAACAACACTAAAGCAAAATTAAAAAAAACTGAAAATAAAAACCAAATTAGAAATAAGAATAGATAAATCGATATTAACAGTACGCCAACCCCCGACAACGACGCCAAAAACTTGTTGCGATATTTCTAAATGCTTACGCAAGTGTACGTATCGTTCAAGTAATAAAAATTTGTAAGACCGAGTTTATCGTCCACAGAGACTGGTTTATTAAGTATTGATTATCTATACTATGGTATCTATTTGGTTGACGTTCTTTAGTTTAAGGATTATAACTAACAATTATAACTAATTGCAGAAAATAAACTAAAGATTACAAGACTTTGGGTTTATAACAGTTATGAAGGAAATATGGTTCCAATCTCCTCAACTATCCACTCTTTCACGTGTTAATGCAATGCTAATGATTCTTCTTCTTATTAAGATAGCAGGTTAACTAATCTGTCATTATATTCCGGTTAGGACATACAAGAGCTCAACCTTATACAGAAACCTTCTATATTTCTATGATAAGTTTTACCACACAGGATGATTAAGAACAATAACCTTTAAATACTATACAAGTATCGGGGTACTTTCGTCCACAATTTTAACCTATGTATAGACAATTACAGCATATTCAAATCTCACCTTTCAGACTTTTGATTCGAAATCATATAAGTGATGACAATTAATAGTTAGTTAATTATCAAGTAATCATAACAATATTGAATAGATCTTAATACGATGAAGAATAACTCAAAAACTAATGCATTAACTATATGAAAGATCTTCAAGAAGATTTGATGGAAACCCTACTAAGGGAAAGAAAATAACTTGAACAAGAAGATGTCTCTAATCTTGCTTCTAGCCGTCGTTACCCTTTCTAAAGTAGAATAATTGTAATCCGGTATATGGTATAGAATATGAGCAGGGTTTAGGGATTTTATACTTGAGAAAAGTTGTCTTTCGGACCATAAAAACCCTCTCCAATTCCGACTCGGATTACGATTTTCTGGCGTCGGCAACGATTCATTGTCCGCGGTGCTTATTCAGTCGAAATCACTATAGCTTCATAGAAATATGGCACTGCGGTTCCATGGCCAGGCACCACGGTGCCTTCGACGGTGTTTCAGTTTCGGACTTTCGGTAATTTTTACGCCTCGGTGCTAATTTTCCTGACCGTGGTTCCCTGGCACCGCGGTGCTACTTGGCCAGGCACCGCGGTGCCTCTCTGATTTATGTCTGAATTGTACCAGATTTCTTCTGTTCTTTTTGGCACTTCTTAGGCTTCATTCCTTGGCATGTGCTTGTGCAGATTTCACCTTAATTAAGCTCATTTCATCCTCGATTAAGTACTTCTCCTTTATGATTGCTGAGACACAAAATGAAAGAAAAACACACGTAACACTATACTAAACACAAAATAAAAGAGTAGAATACTAACTAAAAAGGACTCAAAAGTGTATACAAAGTACACTTAACACTCCAGTAATCATAGACATACACATTAGAGATCATCAGGACTTTCAAGGATGGTAATGTAGGCTTAGGCAGGGGTAGGTAAAAGTATGCATTTAGGCTCAATTACGTACCATAAGAATTTTTCATTCAACTCTTTTTCCCTCTTTTAGACTTTCTTTTGAATCTCATACCTATTTTCTCCCCTCTTTTCTTTTGAGATAATGAGACACATTATAAATAACAAGAACCCCCAAACTTAGGCTTTCGTATATTTCCATTGGCGTGCATCAAATATTCACTCTCTTCTTATTTCTTTTTTTTTCAACATTTTTCATCCCACTAACTTTCAATTATTCCTTATGGCACAAACAGGAAATCATAGGGTGTTAAACAAAGATATTTCATAGGCTCAAAGGGGTTGACTAGTTATACAATATTTGTCAGGGTAGATAATGAACGGTCAGAATGGCTATCAAAGAAATGTCTGAATCATCTCCGTAAACATGCTTAGCTTTAACTATTTCGCCTCAAATAATAAGCAAACAAATTTTCTAGACATTTGTCAACCTTTCTTTCCATAGTTGACAACACATAGGCTAAGCTGTTATACCCCGTAGTTTCAGGGTATATATGTGAAGATGTACGTACGAGAATACGACAGAAATTTTGGAAAGAAACGAAGATGTGATTTTTTCGACGGAAAAGTTTCCGGTTTTTGTGAAGAAAAAGGTTCGTTAATGGGAATTGGGTTCCCAGATTTGGTATTTGGACTTCTTGGATTATTTTAGAATTATGAGATTTTATTTTCGGAAATGGTCACGTGGGGCCCACGGGAGAAATTTACGGTTTTGTGGGGCTCGCTTTGTTTTTGAGATTTTCGGTATTTTGGATATTTTCGGAAGGCGAAATATTCTGGACCAATCGGGGGGCGACACGTGTCACCCCCATGTGGCACCCTTGGCCGAAATTGGTGGGACAAGTGGCTTGGCCGAATGGCCTTGACACTTGGTAGCCCAAATCGTTGGCCATGTGGTGTGGTGGGACCCACACACACATGGCCCAATCTTGACCACACACCTTGCTTAGATCTTGGCCCTTGAATCCTCTATATATACCCCCCTTAGCTTGAAGAGTAAATTCATTCCACACTTAAGAGCTTTTTCAAGCAAAATACTCCCTCCCTTTATGCCTTGTTTCGTCCCCCTCTCCCCTCTTGTGTATAAATACTTGGAGTATTATTGTATAAATCCCAAATACCTTGGCCTAGTATCCCTAGTAGTATTCCAAAGTTATTTCAATACTAGGAGCCCGGAAATACTACTTTATTCCAATAGTCGCAAAGTGAAACCCTAGGAAAATCTTCCTAGCTTGGTTGAAGTGTTAAGAGAAGTTGTTTAGAAACTTCTAAGGGTCGCTTGGTGCGGGTTGGAGCGTAAGGAGTTGGAGCTAAACGTTGCTCAGGATCGACTTATAATCTTGGATAATTTTGGGCTTATCGAGGTAATGATCTATGTCCCCCTATTGTAATTGGATATTACATGTTGTTGTAATGTATAGTTGAGTATACTATATATAGAATGGATATTGGTAAGAATTGAACTGTATTTACATTGGGTGTATTCTGATGGACTTGTGTAGTATTATTGTGAAGAAGAATTGTACACGTCCCAGGTTAGGCGTGTGACCTCTACCAGGAGTTGTTGGCACAGTCACGGGCACGAGTAGGAGAGATTTATGTGGTTGCGGGGAGGTGGTAGGTCTTTGAATTTTACGTAGAATAAGGAATCTTGCAGTTAGAATATTCTACGAGGAGATCTAGGAGTTGATAGGCGTTTTGTGGCCTTTATAGGTTGCAGTACTACGAGTAGCGTATTCTACTTGAAGAGTGGAAACGGCTAGCAGGGTTACAGTACTGTGGAGCGTTTTGCTAATTGTCGATAATCGTCGCGAGGTATGTGAACCTCTTCCTATCCTTTCTAGCATGATTGTTGTGAACTATGTAGTACGGTAGACGTACATGTGCTAAGTGATTTGGTTGGTTTAAAACATAAGGTGTTATAATAGCTTTATGGGAAGTTAGTTATAACGACTTTATGTAGGTAAAAGAATGGTTTATTGATTTTAGAAGATAAGAGACTTGACTTATAAACGACTTGATTTTGAAAGTTAAGATACTTTATCTTGAAAGATAAGAGACTTGACTTATAACGACTTGTTTTCGGAAAAAGAGAAGTAACTTGATTTTAAGTATAGGTTACTTGTTTTGAAAAGAGTAAGCTATTTGGGTTTTAAAAGAATACTTGTTGTTGTTTTAAAAGAAAAGAGACTTGTGGAATTAAAGAGTTTTTGGTTTAGAACATAAAGTGTTATAACAACTTTATGGGAAGTTAGTTATAACGACTTTATGAAAACAAAGGAATGGTTTTTATCATTAGTTTTAAAATGGTAACTTGACTTTAAAAGGAGAAGTGTTTTGGTCTAAAAAGAAGGCATGGTATTGTCTTAAATTGGTTTAAAAGGAAAGTCTGGAAGTTGTTTTGGTTTAATTAAAATGTTAGTCACTTTATTTTGATACTACGGGTATCGGGTGACTTTTGTAAAAGAAAGGGATCTTCTAAAAAGAATTTAACGTACGTAGTACTTTGGGGATTAAAACCTGGACTTTGTCATAAAATGAAAGTACCTTGAGTTGTGTGTAACTTGCCTATGTTTGCGTGTGATAGCCTTGTTGTGCAAGTGTTGTATCCTTATGTTACCGCGTCTCGATGGAGGGCGGTCATGTTGTTCTTGATTGATGGACTCTTGACGACCGTTGGGTGGCCACGGGTATGGTTCCATTAGGATTATTATTCCATGGACTAGCTCTCCGTGAGGTTTTCTTGATTCGGCGGTATCGGTAGTTGGCTCTCGTACTTGCCCGAAGTCGTGGCTGTTTCGACAGTATCCGGTAGTTAGCCCGTGCTTGCCCGTTCGGTGTTGTGCGAAGTCTCGTGATTCCGGCGGTATCGGTAGTTAGTCTTCGTACTTGCCAGGCCAGTGCGTGCGCGAGCTTGGTATCCGTAGTTGACTTTCGTACTTGCCACAGGTCGCCGTGGTTTGGTTATATAGTTTTGTTGGTACGGCTTTGGTATCTGGTAGTTGGCTTTCGTACTTGCCCCGGTCAGTTGATGATGCAGCTTGGTATCTGGTAGTTAGCCTTCGTACTTGCCGTCACGGTTGTTATGATCTGAGTGGGACTGATGTTCATGTGTACTTCTTCGTGTGATTATATCAAAGACTGCCGGCATTGAGGAAGGTATTCCACGGGCATGATTGATGTTGTGGGTGTGATACCCATTGTTATATTTGAGTAATGACTTTGAGGGCGTGAGTCCCTGACTTGACATATTTGTTTATATATTGTGGGTATAGTTTGGTTATCATACATGTCTCGCTTTATATAGACTATTATGATTTCATTCTGATATTTCTTACGATTTCACATACTTGGTACTGTTGTCGACCTCGCTTGAGTGCGTTCATGCCGCAGGTAGAGGTACATCGGTTGTGGATCCTCGCTCATAGGATCACTGTTCAGCGTATTGGGAAGCTCCGTTTCTCCGGAGGCTTATCTTTTGGTATAGTCCCCTGTCATTGTAGGTACTTGTACATTCAGGGGTATGGCGGGGCCCTGTCCCGTCATAGTTGTTGTTACACTCTTAGAGGTGCAGTAATCTTGTTGTGGGCGGGGTTGTAAAGGATGTATCGTTCGGTTATATATATATACATGAAGGCGGCCGTTTTGGTTGCTTTGTTTCATACTTTATCTCTTGTTTCATGTTTAAGTTTTTATTTCCGCTGATTTTCTCTGATGTTGTATCACTAGGGTGCCCGGGGTAAGGCACCAGTCACGGGCCCGGGATCGGGTCGTGACATAAGCACAAATATCCCAAATAATTAGATGTAATGAATTTTTGGCATATCTAACTTAAGCACACAGATTGTCGCTTTTAATTCCATTACATTATCCCACTGTATCCACTCAATATCTTTAGCAACTACAACATGCTTGATCCATAAAAAAATTATGACTCACAAACGAATAAAACAAACAAAAAGACTCAAAATAAAACAATCAAAACAAAATAAGACACCCCCCAAACCTAATCGACACATTGTCCCCAATGTGTAAAGACTAAAAATAAAGCGACAACTTATTGACACAACACAGCGGTAATAACAGAGGTCTGAGAGGAAATTCTTGAAATTGCATAGCTTTGGGCTCTCTGAAGTTTCAGCGCAGTGGCCCTGCATTTTGGAGCCACGGCGCCGTGCTCGATTTTTCTGAATTCCAGCGTTTTTGATCCTTTTTCTAGTCAGGGTCAGTCCATAGTCCACCTGCTATAAAAAACATAAGACAAAAACCAAGAATGTGAGACTGTTCAAGACAAAATAAAACAACGAAAACAAAAATTGAAATAATATAATTAAAACATTGGGTTGCCTCCCAAGTAGCGCTGTCTTTAACATCTTTTAGCCGGACGCAATTTACTTACTAAATTAAGGGGGTAGAGTATCCCCTCCGCATATCCACTTCAACACCATTCTCTTCATCCTTCTTCTCTTTTTCTTTACAGGACTAGGTTCAGAAGGGTTCATTCCCTTGTTCTCATTCACAACATCATTCACGAGTGCAGAATTCTTACACTGTTTTAATGGTGCCTCACGAGCATCAGTACTTGCGAGGCTTTTCTCAGTGACGCTTTTGTCAACTATCCCAATAGCAAAGCATCTGTCATTGACTTGAAGTTCAGTGGGTGGCTTGAGAACTTTGAAGGTCATCTCCTCATCTTGAACTCTGAGCTTCAACTCTCCCTTCTCAACATCAATAAGTGCCCTCCATATGGCTAGGAATGGTCTCCTCGGGATGATGGGCATATTTTTATCTTTATCCATATCTAAAATAAGGAAATCAACAGGAAAGATGAATTTACCTACTTGTACCAACACATCTTCAATTATTCCTTGGGAATGCTCAATCGAGTGATCAGCTAGCTGCAGGATGACTGTGGTTGGTCTTGCCTCCCCCAAACCAAGTCTTTTAAACACAGAGAGGGGCATCAGGTTGACATTTTCCCCCAAATCACATAAAGTCCTTTTACATATAACCTTTCCTATGGTGCAAGGTAAGGTGAAACTCCCTGGATAGTTCAACTTTAAGGGAATTTTCTTATGCAATATAACATTGCACTCCTCTATCAGCACCACTGTCTCATAATCTGTCAGCTTCCTCTTCTTAAAAAAGATGTCTTTCATGAACTTCACATATGCTGGCATTTGCTCCAAGGCTTCAATGAAAGGAAGGTTAATGTACAATTTTTTAAATACCTCCAAAAATTTCGAAAACTTCTTATCCAAAGCCTTCTTCTGCAGTCTTTGAGGGTAAGGAATTTGTCTGTGTACTCCCTCATCACTGCGGGTGGAGCCTTCTCTAAAATAGGGCGGTCATCAGTAACCCCCTCCTTTCCTGCATCCGCTGTTTTCTCCACATCATTTTCCTTCTCCACCACTGGTTGAGATCCAACATGCTTTAACTGCTTCCCACTTCTCAAGCTGATTGTCTGACACTGCTCCTTGGGATTCATAATTGTATTACTAGGGAGAGTCCCCTGAGGTCTATCATTCATCTTCCCTGCCAACTTCCCCATCTGAGTCTCCAAGTTCCTAATAGAGGATCTTGTTTCTGTCATGAACTAATTGGTCTCTATCATAAATTGTGTTTGGGTATTGGCCAAGGATGAAATTGAGGACCTAGTTTCCACCATGAATTGAGTTTGAGAGTTGGCCAAGGTCAACAGTGTTGCTTTTATGTCATCTGGCTTCTCTTGTGGGTCTGGTGGGCTGAACTGCTGCGAGGATGATGCCTGAAATTGTGGTTTCTGCCCTTTTTCATTCTTCCATGAAAAAATTGAGTGATTTATCCACCCCTGATTATATATGTTGGAGAACGCATTGTTGTAGGGCCTCTAAAAATTCCCCACTGCCTAAACCTGCTCCATAGGCATATTATTTGGGTCCACTGTTGTACACCTATCAAAAGTATGGGGACCCCCACAAATTTCGCAACTCACTGGTGTCTGAACCGCTTTAACTGACATGGTACTCTACTTTGTCAAAGTGGCTACCTGCGCAGTCAATGCAGTGATAGCATCCAACTCATGAATCCCAGCCACTTTCCTGTTGTTCATTGCTCTCTCATCGGCCCCCTGATGGTTGTTTGTGGTCATGTCTTCTAGCAGATCATGTGCCTCATTGGCACTCTTTCTCATGAACGTCCTCCTGTTGCAGCATCAATAATGGTGCGAGTTGTACCACACATCCCATTATAAAATATATGGACTAGCATCCACTTCTCAATCTCATGACGTGGGCACTTCCTATGCAAATATTTAAATCGCTCCCATGCATCATATAGTGATTCTCCCTCCAGCTGATAAAAGTTATTCAACTCACCTCTGAGCTTCGCTGCTTTAGCTGGGGGGAAAAACTTGGCAAGAAACTTCTGGGCTAAGTCTTGCCATGTAGTGACGGAGTTCGCATGTAATGAGTTCAGCCATCACTTTGCTCTATCCCCGAGTGAGAATAAGAAGAGTCTCAACCGAATGACATTATCAGTAATACCATTGAACTTGAAAGTTTTACACAGCTTCAGGAAATTTGCAAGATGCATATGGGGATCTTCAGATGGTAATCCCCCAAACTGAACTGAGCCTTGAACCTGGCTTACTTGGATTGGGAGGATACTTGGAGAATTGAGGAAACTTCATTCGGGGATACCCGAAAGAGACATGTAGTGCAATATGGCTGGTTTAATTTCAAAATTATTTGCTTCAACAGCTGGAAGCCTGATGCAAGTCTGCACCCCTGTGATTGTAGGCAACACATAGTCCCCCAAGCTCCTTTCTGCAGGGACTTGTCTTAAGACAGACGGTAACTCATCATTCACCAAATTATTGTTCTGTTGATTTTCCATTGCTAACAATTCAGCAGCTCTTCTCTCTTTTCTCTTCTGTCTGCACGAACTTTCAATTTCAGGATTCAAAGAGATTGGAGTGTCTGCTCCTCTCCTACTTCGCATAAACGAATTCCCTGAAACTAATCAAAAACAACAAACAAATCATGGCAGAATGTTCTAAAATAAAAATAATAAAAAGATAGAAAATAAAAACCAAATTAGAAATAAGAATAGATAATTCGATATGCATAGTACGTTCGATCCTCGACAACGGCGTCAAAAACTTGTTGCGATATTTCTAGATGCTTACGCAAGTGTACGTATAGTTCAAGTAACAAAGATCTGTAAGACCGAGTTTATCATCCACAGAGACTGGTTTGTCAAGTACCGGTTATCTATTCTATGGTATCTATTTGGTTGCCGTTCTTTGGTTTTAGGAGTTTGAACTAAAAAGTGCAGAAGATAAACAACGAATAATAATACTTGGGTTTTAAACAGTTATAAAGGAAATAGGGCTTCCAATTTCCTCAACTATCCACTCTTTCATGTGTCAATGTGTCACGACCCGTTCCGGGGCCCATGACTGGTGCCTTACCCGGGCACCCAAGTAGTCATACATCAGAGAAAATCAGCGGAATAAAAAAACAAGACATGAATCAATATGAAAATTTAGACACAGTTTATATGAGAAGAAGTCGCCTTTCGGCATAATATATATAAACCAAAATCTGGCAGTTTACATCATGCAGCAGACTACAGACCTCTGGAAGTAAACAACTATGGCGGGACAGGGCCGCCATACCACAACGATACAAAACTATCTACAACAGGAGATCATACCCAAAGTAGAGCCTCGGAGAAGATGGAGCTCCACGACACCAACGCAAAGATCCTAAGGATGCGGATCTAGCACTGCTTGCCCTTACCTGCGGCATGAGCATGGCCCGAAGAGTCGATTACAATTACTAAGTATGTGGCGTAAAATACTTAAATGAAATCATATCATTTTAAAACGGTTTACAAATATGCACGAAACAACGATATAGCGCACATAGTGCCATATCATAACGAGCAACAATAGGTAAGCGTAATAGGTCTTTTCTAGCTGCGAATGATCGAAGCGGGCCAATCGCGTAGTATCACTATGCAAGCCTAATCACGGACTCCGTAGTCGCGTAGGCCCTTCACATAGGCGCGTAGGGTATAACCCGCATCGAGGTAGCTACTCCTCGGCATCGTCACTGGACTCGTAGTCGCATGGCCACATAGACGCGTGAGGTATAACCCGCACACTAACACGGAACTCGTAGCTCGCATAGGTCCCTGGACCGCGTGAGGTATTCTCGAATCATGGTCCTGCATCACTTTGAGTCTACCCGCGTCGGAGGCGACTTAACCCCCGGTAACATGTCAAGAGGTGAGTGATATAATACTAACATAACAACTTATCGTTAAACAACATAAGCACAACAAGAATACCCTCTTATACAAACGTTACAAGACACTACCACACATAGCATCATACCATGTCTACTTATCAAACCATTTTATTCTTTCCATTAATATAAGTGTGTTATAAACACATAAGTAAACTGTTCCTTTTATCAGTCTTAAGTTGTTATACCTAACTTCCCATAAAGCTAGTATAACTCTTAAGATTTTTGTTTAAAAACCAATTAGTTCTCTTACATTAAAATGATTGAGATTCTTTTGGAATGCATCAAGATTCTTATTATTGGGCTTAAGTCAAAAGACATTGTCGTAGCTTTTATTCGTGCTTAAGTCAAAAGACATTGCCGTAGTTATTATTCATCAACACGTATGCGTCACCGTACTATATATATATTTTAAAATATCATGCTTTAGGAAGAATCACATACCTTCTCGCGAAATCCACCGCCAAGTCGAGTATGTCGCGTGCGGAAGAATCGACTATAATAGTCAAATCGTCTATCAACGTCTAGTATCATGCATGATTCTAAGCGAGAGGTTCTCTATTCTACGGAAATTTGGGCGACTTCCCTATCCAGGTAAGTTATGCGATCTCTTGTAAAAGCAGTCTATGTGATGATTCAATTATTCATCTTTTATACCCTTCTACTGTGATAACAGTTCAATTCTATAATATTCTTCTAAGTATTTATACTTATTCTTACACTTCTACAGTATGTATTCTCTAATTACAAAAAGAAGGATAAGTTTATTTACCTCGATAAGCCCAAAAATTATCCAAGTCAAACGTCGCTCCTGAGCAAGGTTTAGCTCCTAATTTGTACGCTCCGATAGCTCCAAGAACCCTTAGAAGTTCTTCACAACTTCTACTAAGTACAAAGGGATTTGGGCTAGGGTATTTTGGGCATTATAACAATACTAGAAGGCAACTTTTCTACCAAGGGAGGGGAGGGTAGGTTTCGGCTAGGCTAGGGGGAGGGGTTGCCTCGGCCAAGCTTCCACCGGGGAGGGGGGGAGTGTTTGGACGAAAAGCTATAAGGGAGAGGGAAGGATTTTAGCCTTGGAAAGTTTGTTTGTGGATGAAGAACTCTTCATCACAAGAGGGGTATTTATAGGTCAAGGGATGGCCAACCAATGGCCAAGATTATGCCAAGTGCAAGGCAAGTGTAGGGTGAGGATTAGGGCAAGTGTCCTTAGCCAACTTGCACACAAAATATCCTACCAACTCCAAGACAAAATGGTCATCCATTCGCCTAATGCCGCCCACATCCACTGAACGGAGGTGACAAGTGTCGCCTCTCGTTGGTCCAAAGTGTTTCGTCTCTCGAAAAATCCGCAAAAATTAGAAATGACATAGCGGAATTTATCCTACGCGAGTTGTGTAAAACGTTTCGTCGGAAACGATCCTTTTAATGAGTTGTGCCCAAAAACGCCCCATTGCCTACTTTAAGGCTAAACTTTCGTGACGCACGCCTTACGTACATACTGGAAATACGGTATAACATTCTCCTTCCTTAGAAACATTCGTCGAATGTTCCTTCCCAAGACGATTAACGATAAGATTCTTCATAACTTAAACGATTGCAAATGCCACACACGCCACGTAACAACACTTAGGCATAAACGATAACGAAAATTTACAAGTAGGAAAGTGAATTACCCGGAGGTGTGGGAATAGGTGAGGATACTTCGCCTCATGTCCTCCTCGCCTTCCCACGTCATCTCCTCCACGAGCTCGTTCGCCACGTAACTTTGACGGAAGCCACGCCCGTCCGCAGACGCCTAACCTGACGATCGATTATCGCTATGGGAATCTCCTCATACGATAACCCCTCGGTCACCTAGACATCGTCAATCGGATGCACCCTAGATGGATCCCCGATACATATCCTCAGCATAGAAACATGAAACACGGATGCACCGCCTCCGATCGGACGGCAGATTCAACTCGTAGGCAACCTTGCCTACCTCGCGACAACTGATAGGGCCCAATGTACCTTGGGTGAGTTTCTTTCTTCCGAATCTCATCACACCCTTCATGGGTGACACCTTCAAGAAAACCCAATCATCAACTCGAACTCTCGGATGCCGACGACGATGATCTGCGTATGACTTGCCGACTCGAGTCAAGAACCTCTCTGGATAAGCTTCACCTTATCCATCGCTGCTGCACCAACCGTCCCACTAATCGCACCTCGCCACATCGAACCAGCCTATCGCGATCTGCACTTCCTCCCATACAAGGCCTCATAAGGCGCCATCGAATCTTTGGAGTGGTAGCTATTATTATACGCGAACTCAACTAGAGGCAAATGATCCTCCCAGCTACCCCTGAAGTCAATAACACAGGCTCGTAGCATATCCTCAAGAGTCTGGATAGTGCGCTCAGCCTGTCCGTCTGTCTGTGGATGGAATGCAGTACTCAGGCTCACCTGTGTCCCCAAACCCTTCTGGAAGGACCTCCGGTTAGCCAGAATCGGGCTCACTGCGGATATGATCGAAATAGGGACTCCATGCGGTCGACGATCTCTGATGTAAAGTCCGCATAATCCTCGGTAGAAAAGTCGTCCTGACGGGAAGAAAGTGGGCTGATTTTGTCAGCCTGTCGACGATAACCCATATAGAATCATGTCTCCTCTGAGTGCAAGGAAATCCTGTGATGAAGTCCATGTTGATCACCTCCCACTTCCAGGTCGGGATCTCTATCGTCTGCAACAAACCACCAGGCCTCTGGTGCTCTACCTTCACCTGCTGACAACACGGACACTGAGCTACGAACTCTGCAACGTCCCTCTTCAAGCCATCCCACCAATACACAGATCTAAGGTCGTGGTACATCTTGGTCGACCCTGGATGGATAGAGTAACGCGCGCTGTGTGCTTCCCCAAGAACTCGCCAAGTCCTCAAACATCCGAACACACAACCTGCCTCAAACCTTAGCACCCCATCGTGCTACCTCAAGGACCGCTTCCTCACGAAGAGTCGTATCACGATACCGAATCAAAACCGATCCTCGAATCGTTGCCTCTTCACCTCTCGACGATGGAAGACTCGGCAACCTCACGAACTCTAACCCCACCGCTATCGTAATCAATCAAACGGACACCAAGGCTCGCTAATCGATGCAAATCACGAACCATGCCCCTCCTCTCTAGCCGCACATCCGATAGGCTCCCATCGACCTACGACTAAGAGCATCCGCCACAACATGGCCTTCCCGTGGTACAGGATATCAACATCGTAATCCTTAAGCAACTCTAACCACCGCTCTCGCCGTAAGTTCAGCTCCCTCTGGCTGAAGATATACTGGAGGCTCTTGTGGTCTGTATAAATATCCACGTGAACCCCATACAAATAGTGCCTCCAGTTCTTCAAAGTGAATCACAACTTCCAACTCCAAATCATGCGGGTAGTTCCTCTCGTGTTTCTTAAGTCGCTTCGATGCTGCGCTATAACTCTACCTGCTGCATCAACACACATCCCAGCCCGATGCCCGACGATCACAATACACGACATAACCATCCGACCTCCGAAGAGTAAGAACGGGGCGGTCGTCTCTCCTTCAAGAATCGGAAACCTCGCCACACGCATCGTCCATCGAAACTTAGTTGCTTACGAGTCACCTAGTCAATGGTGCCGAGATAGAAGCAAACTTCTACGAACCGATAATAACTCGCAAGGCCCGAAATCGCGAACCTCGCCGGAGTAGTAGGTCTAGGCCAAGTCCTGATCGCTTCGATCTTGGTCGATCCACTGAATGCCATCACCGGCAATATGCCCAAGAAAAGCCACCGTGAACCAAAACTCACATTTGGAAAACTTGGCGATAATCAGCTGGTCTCGAGAATCACAAGATCGCCTCAAATGCTCCGCATGCTCCTGCTCTGAGCGAGAATAAACCAAGATATCATCAATGAACACTATCACAAACGTGTCCAAAAATGGTTTGAACACTCGGTTCATCAAATCCATGAATACCGCTGGAGCATTTGTCAACCCAAAAGATATGACCCTGAACTCATAATGCCCGTACCGGGTCCGGAATGCAGTCCTAGGGACATCCACCTCTATGACTCGCACCTGATGATAGCCCGAACGCAGACCAATCTTGGAGAAACATCTCACGCCCTGCAACTGGTCGAACAAATCATCAATCCTGGGAAGGGGGTATCTGTTCTTAATGGTCACCTTGTTCAGCTGCATGTAATCAACACACATGCGCAACGTCCCGTCCTTCTTCTTCACGAACAATACCGGCGCTTCCCTGGGGAGAAACACTAGGCACGATGAAGCCCTTCTCCAAATCTCTCACCGGTCCTTCAACTCTCTCAACTCGGCGGTGCCATTCTCGTATGGCGGAATGGAAATAGCCGAGTGTCCGCAACACGCCTATACAAAACTCAATCTCCTCTCGGGAGGATACCCGAGGTCGTCGAAACACGCTCGGGAACTCTCGACTATCGAACCGATCAAAATCGCACTGCAGCCTCGATCAAACACCCGAACGAGATGGTAGATATACCCTTCTCGCACCATCTTCCTAGCCTTGAGGTAAGAAATAAACTTACCCTACGATACTGATGTTCTCCCATACAACAACCGGCCTCAGAAACTGGAACCGCATTACTTCTCCCTAGTCTACATTGGCGTAGCAAGAAGCTAGCCAATCCATACCCATGATCACATCGAATCGTCATGTCCAACTCTATCAAGTCGGCTAGGGTCCGACGATCGCAAATGATCACCGACAAGCCCTAAATACCCGCCGAGCTACCACCGAATCACCCATGGCGTAGCTACTCGAAAAGTGGTCTATGGACTCGTGCTCTATCCCTATCCTACTAGCAATAAGGGAGATAAATAGGACCAGTAGAACCCGGATCTATCAAGGCATACACATCAAAACCCCGATAAGGTACGTGACGACATCGGTGAGGCCTCCGATCGATCTGCCGGTGGACGAGCATAAATGCGTTCGAGGACCGCTAGAAGCTACCCGCCACGACCTCTGCGCGACGCTGGTCCATGAGTACCACCCCGGCGTGTAATCGTAGGGACGAAGAACCGCAATGCACTCGGCCGAGCTCTACCACCGCCGCCGGTCGGACGATCCGCAAAAGTGACTCGCTGCCACAATCGTAACAAGCTCCCGTAGCGCACCACACTTCCGTAATGGGATCTACCGACGCCACACCGGCGGGTGGTCCCGATCGCCGCACTTCGCCGCTCGACGCTCAAGCCACAGGGACTGAGTCCGCCGAATACTCTGGTTGTCTTGAGACGGTGCAGAGTGCTCGAGCCGGGCCGTGGTGCAAATCTAAACCTGCCGAGGCCGCCACCACGATAGCCACCGTAAGACCTCCCGCCCCGCCTTCTTCTCGCTGCCGTCGCCCACTGCCGCTCTGCGCTCCTCGCATCCAAGGGCGTGAGCCTGCATACGGGTAATATCCATGCCTGGCTGAAGAGCCACACCCGCACAAGACTCGGCCATATAATCATCTAGCCCCGTGACGTAACGATGCACCCTGTCCTCCATATCTGCTACCAATGCAGGGACATATCGAGCCAACGAATCAAACTCAACGTTGTACTCCCTAACGGTGCGTCCTCTCTGCCTCAGCAACAAGAATCTATCGGCCCGTGCCCTCCTCATCTGTGGAGGCAAGAAATGAGTGAGAAAGGCCTCTGAAAACTCGTCCCATACTGCAGGAGGCGCATGCTCTCCCCGGGAAAGCTCCCACGAATCAAACCAATCGACTGCGGTATCACGCAGCCGATGCGAACCGAAGGTCACAGACTCTGTCTCTGAGGCCTTGATCACCCGCATGATCCTTCAGAATGACGGATGAACTCCTGCGGATCATCCTCCGGCCTCGACCCGTAAAACTCTGGCGGGCTACAACTCAGGAAATCTCGTAGCCTCAAACTATCTGCCCTCGGGTGCACCACAGGTGCGACTGGCCGAACTGAATCGCCAGATCCACTGTCCTCATGTTCGCCACGATCCTGGCGATCGGGCCATCTCTCAGAACCCATCTCATCCGCTTCCAGTGGGATGGAGGTAGGTACTGTGGTCTCTCACCATCGCTGCGCCCTAAACCTCTCGGGTCGGCGGCGTCGTGGAACTCGCCGTCTCGGTATAGATCGGGCACGAGCCCTCGTGACTCGGTGTCATGCTAGCGCCTCGGCCGCCTTGCCCTTCGGGCGGGTTGCCTTACGTGGAGGCATAATCATCTGAAAAGGAATACGTTAGAGGGGTCCGACCTATAACACAGCTCTAAAGCACGATCTCAGAGTGAGAAGAATGGAAACCAATCCTAAATATCCTATAGCCTCCTGATTATTGGTGTGGTGCAAAACACACCGATAATCAAGACTCTACTAGATACGGTCTGTAGACACTTTCCGAGGATTAACTGCTCTGATACCACTTTTGTCACGACCCGTTCCGGGGCCCATGACTGGTGCCTTACCCGGGCACCCAAGTAGTCATACATCAGAGAAAATCAGCGGAATAAAAAAACAAGACATGAATCAATATGAAAATTTAGACACAGTTTATATGAGAAGAAATCGCCTTTCGGCATAATATATATAAACCAAAATCTGGCAGTTTACATCCTTACTGTACAACAGGACTACGCACTCTGAGGAAGTAACAACTATGGCGGACAGGGCCCCGCCATACCCTGACAGTACAAAACTATCTACAACAGGGAGATCATACCCAAAAGTAGAGCCTCCGGAGAAGATGGAGCTCCGGACACCAACGCAAAAGATCCTAAGGATGCGGATCTAGCACTGCCGCCTTACCTGCGGCATGAACGCAGCCCCCCGAAGGAGGTCAGTACAACAGGTACTAAGTATGTGAAACTGTAAAATACTTAAATGAAATCATATCATTTTAAAACCAGTTTACAAATATGCACGAAACAACCAATGTAACTGCACATAGTGCCATATCATAACCAAGAGCAACAATAGGTAACTGTAATAGGTCTTTTCTAGGCTGCGAATGATCGAAGCAGGGCCAATCGCCCGTAGTATCACTATGCAAGCCTAATCCTGGACTCCCGTAGTCCGCATAGGCCACTCACATAGGCCTGCATAGGGTATAACCCCGCATCGAGGGTAGCTACTCCTCGGCATCGTCCTGGACTCGTAGTCCGTATGGCCACATAGACCGCATGAGGTATAACCCCGCACACTAACCTGGAACTCTCGTAGCTCCGCATAGGTCCCCTGGACCCGCATGAGGTATTCTCGAATCATGGTCCCAGACCGCCTGAGTCTACCCCGCATCGGAGGGCAGCTTAACCCCCGGTAACATGTCAAGAGTTGAGTGATATAATACTAACATAACAGCTTATCGTTAAACAACATAAGCACAACAAGAATACCCTCTTATACAAACGTTACAAGACACTACCACACATAGCATCATACCAGGTCTACTTATCAAACCATTTTATTCTTTCCATTAATATAAGTGTGTTATAAACACATAAGTAAACTGTTCCTTTTATCAGTCTTAAGTTGTTATACCTAACTTCCCATAAAGCTAGTATAACTCTTAAGATTTTTGTTTAAAAACCAATTAGTTCTCTTCTGTTAAAATGATTCAGTATTCTTTTGGAATGCATCAAGATTCTTATTATTCAGGCTTAAGTCGAAAGACATTGCCGTAGCTTTTATTCAGGCTTAAGTCAAAAGACATTGCCGTAGTTATTATTCAGTCAACACATGTACGTCTACCGTACTATATATATATTTTAAAATATCATGCTTTAGGAAGAATCACATACCTTCTCGGCGAAATCCACCTGCCAAGTCGAGTATGTCGCGTGCAGAGAATCAGCCTATAACAGTCAAATACGTCTATCAACGCTCAGATCAGCATCAGAAATGATTCTAAGCAGAGGGTTCTCTATTCTACGGAAATTTGGGCAGCACTTCCCTACCCGGTAAGTTGTACAGTCTACTGTAAAAACAGTCCTATGTGAGTACAGTTCAATTATTCATCTTTTATACCCTTCTACTGTGATAACAGTTCAATTCTATAATATTCTTCTAAGTATTTATACTTATTCTTACACTTCTACAGTATGTATTCTCTAATTACAAAAGAAGGATAAGTTTATTTACCTCGATAAGCCCAAAAATTATCCAAGTTAAACGTCGCTCCTGAGCAAGGTTTAGCTCCTAATTTGTACGCTCCGATAGCTCCAAGAACCCTTAGAAGTTCTTCACAACTTCTACTAAGTACAAAGGGATTTGGGCTAGGGTATTTTGGGCATTATAACAATACTAGAAGGCAACTTTTCTACCAAGGGAGGGGGGGTAGGTTTCGGCTAGGCTAGGGGAGGTTGCCGGCCAAGCTTCAAAAGGAGGGAGGAGTGTTTGGACGAAAAGCTATAAGGGAGAGGGAAGGATTTTAGCCTTGGAAAGTTTGTTTGTGGATGAAGAACTCTTCATCACAAGAGGGGTATTTATAGGTCAAGGGATGGCCAACCAATGGCCAAGATTATACCAAGTGCAAGGCAAGTGTAGGGTGAGGATTAGGGCAAGTGTCCTTAGCCAACTTGCACACAAAATATCCTACCAACTCCAAGACAAAAATGGTCATCCAATTCGGCCTAATGCCGCCCCACATCCACCAATGAGAGGGTGACAAGTGTCGCCCTCTCGTTGGTCCAAAGTGTTTCGTCTCTCGGAAAAATCCGCAAAAATTAGAAATGACATAGCCGGAATTTATCCTACGCGAGTTGTGTAAAACGTTTCGTCGGAAAACGATCCTTTTAATGAGTTGTGCCCAAATAAACGTCCCATTGCCTACTTTAAGGCTAAACTTTCGTACGTACGCCCTTACGTACATACTCTGGAAATACGGGGTATAACACAATGCAATGCTAATGATTCTTTTTTATTAAGATAGCAGGTTAACTAATCTGTCATTATATTTCGGTTAGGACATACAAGAGCTCAACCTTGAGCAGAAACCTTCTATATTTTTATGATAGATTTTACCACACAAGAGGATTAAGAAAAATAACCTTAAATACTACACAAGTATCAGGGTACTTTCGTCCACGATTTTAACCTATGTCTAGACAATTACAACATATTCAAATCTCACCTTTCAGACTTTTGATTCGTAATCATATAAGTTATGACAATTAATGACCAGTTAATTATCAAGCAATCACAACAATATTGAATAGATCTTAATATGCTGAAGAAGGAATCAATAACTATGCATTAACTATATAAAAGAGTTTCAAGAAGATTTGATGGAAAACCCTACTAAAGTAATCAGCTCCTAAACATTGTCATGTCAAGAACTAAATTACAATCCAACATAAACTGAAATAAAATAAGGGAAAGAAAAGAACTTGAACAAGTCTCTAATCTTGATCTTGCCTCATTCTTTACCTCCACAAAGTATGATATATCTCCCTCCAATAAGGTCAGGGTTTATGGATTTTATCCATGAGAAAAATTGTCTTTCGGACCCTAAAAACCCTGTCAAATTCGGCCCAGAAATCAGAAATTCATGCGTCGGCGTCGTGGCCCTGCAGGCTAGCGCCACGGCGCCGAAACTCCTGCGACAAAATCAGAGGCTGCAGTATAATTGGCGCTGTGGCGCTGACGACGTCTTCTGCCAGTTTTTCTGATTTTTTATCATTTTTTCGTCCGGACTTCGTCAGATTTCTTTTATGCTCCCCGGGACTTCTTAGGCTTTATTTCTTGACATTTTCTTGTGCAATTCTATCTCAATTAAGCTCATTTCATCTTTAATTTTGTACTTCCTCCTTTATGATCGTTGTGACTCGAAAGAAGGACAAACAAACCTAATACTCTACTAAACACAAACGAAAAGAGGAAAATACTTAACTAAAAAGGGCTCAAAAGAGTGTATAAAATACACTCAATAGGTAGTTACGGGGTCAGACTTGCACGCGGACCCGCAAAATTTTCTATATCAGGTACATCGTACTATGCGGGTTATGGATGCTACCGATGCTGAATCGATAAAATTTGCTTCATATAGACTGCAGGATGTCGCAATGACTTGGTTTGAGACGTGAGAGAAGTCTAGGGGACCTTGTGCTACCCCAACAGGATGAGGGGAGTTTAAAGAGGCTTTCTTATGACATTTGCTGCCAGTTGGGCTTCGGCGGGCCAGGAAAGATAGGTTTCTACGTCTGGAGCAGGGCAGTATGAGCATCCGAGAGTATAGCCTGCAGTTCAACTCATTAGTTTGATATGCTTCCACGATTGTAGCAGAAATGAGTGACAGGGTACACAGGTTCGTTACTGGCTTGGGGTCACACCTAGTCAACGAGTGTACAACTACTTCTTTGAATCCAGATATGGATATTGCACGCATCCAGGCTTATGCATAGAACCTGGAAGATCACAAAAGGCAACAACAGATTGATAGAGAGTGTGACAGGGGCTAGCCTAGGAGGACCCGATCCGTCAGTAATGGGAGAGATTTTAGAGGTGGGACCAAGTCACATCCTTATAGACCACCAACTTACCCAGAAGCCAGCGCATCATTTCCATTTTCAGGATCGAGAGCTAATCGGTATGTTTAGGCGGGACCAAAGCAGAGTTCACGAGCATCAGGACATTATTATAGAGGAAATTCTACTCAGATGAGGCCGCCATTAGCTCGATGCAGGCAGTGTGGTGGGACCCACACATGGTCATGACAACAAGAGGGAAGAGTGTGATATTCTTGTGGGGAGCATGGTCATATAGTACGAGATTATCCGACAAGAGGTGAAAGTGTTAGAACTCAGTCGATCGAATCTGCAGCAGCTTTATCCCAATCGGTACGCCCGTTAGGGCAGAGTCAGCAGACGTTATCTAATCAGGGCAGAGGAAGAGGCCATAACCATACTTATACACTGATGGAATGACAAGATCGGTAGTCCTCACCTGACGTCATTATAGGTACATTATCAGTCTTTTCACGCAATGTGTATGCACTGTTAGATCCAGGCTCAAATTTATCATATATTACTCCTCTTGTTTCTTGTAAATTTAGTATGAATCCTGAGTCAATTAAGGATCCATTTGTGGTATCTACACCATTTGGAGAATTGGTAGTCGCTAGATGGGTCTATCAGAACTATGCAGTATTAGCTTGTGATCGTCAGACCCAAGCAGACTTGGAAGAATTAGAAATGGTTGACTTCGATGTTATTATGGGAATGAATTGGTTAGCATCATGCTACGCTAATGTGGATTGCCGAATGAATATTGTTAGATTCCAGTTCCTAGGTGAGCCAGTCCTTGAATGGAAGGGTAATACGACAACATCAAAAGGTAGGTTTATTTCATACCTTAAGGCAAGAAAGATGATCTCCAAAGGATGTATATATTATCTTGTCCGGGAAAGGGACGTCGATGTCGAACCACCTTCACCTCAATCAATTCCAGTGTTTAGTGAATTTCTTGATGTATTTCTAGACGAACTTCTAGGTCTTCCTCCTGAGAGAGAAATTGAGTTCGGTATAGATGTTTTGCTAGACAGTCAACTGATATCTATTTCTCCTTACATAATGGCTCCAGCTGAATTGAAAGAATTGAAGGAGCAACTAAGGATCTGCTCGAGAAAGGCTTTATTAGGCCTAGTATATCTCTTTGGGGCACGCCGGTATTGTTCGTACGAAAGAAAGATGGTTTGTTACGAATGTGTATCGACTATCAGCAGCTGAATAAAGCTACTATCAAGAACAAGTATCCTCTTCCCAAAATTGACTACTTGTTTGACCAGTTACAAAGTGCAAGATGTTTTTCGAAGATCGACCTAAGGTCAGGGTACCATCAACTAAAGGTTAAGGAAAAAGATATTCCAAAGATGACTTTCAGGACGATGTATGGGTAATTCGAGTTCCTGGTAATGTCATTTGGACTCGCGAATGCACCTGCGACATTTATGGACCTAATGAACAACGTGTTCCGCTCATTCCTGGACATATTTGTGATAGTATTTATAGATGATATTCTGATTTATTCTCGCTCGGAAGCAGAACATGTAGAGCATTTGCAGATAATACTACAGACGCTCCAGGATCACAGGTTATATGCAAAGCTCTCCAAGTGTGAGTTTTGGCTGAAGTCAGTAGCTTTTCTTGGTCATATAATGTCAGATGAAGGTATAAGTGTTGACACTCAGAAGATTGAAGCAGTGAAGGATTGGCCGAGGCCTATGACTCCAACATAGGTTCGTAACTTTATAGGCTTAGCCGGCTATTATAAAAGGTTTGTGGAAGGATTTTCTACCATATCAGTGCCATTGACGAAGCTGTAAAAGGCTATAAAGTTCCAGTAGTCCGATGCTTGTGAGCGGAGTTTCCAAAAGCTAAAGGATAGATGAACGTCAGCTCCAGTCCTTACTCTCCTAGAGGGACCAGAAGGTTATGTTGTATATTGTGATACCTCGGGAGAAGGTTTGTGATATGTGTTGATGCAGCATGGTAAAGTGATTGCCTATGTTTCAAGGCAATTGAGGAAACACGAGAAAAACTATCTGACACATGATTTAGAATTGGTCGCGGTAGTCTATGCACTAAAGATTTGGCGGCATTATCTATATGGTGTTCATACCGATATCTTTACGGATCACAAGAGTCTGCAATACATATTCAAACAGAGAGCTGAATTTGAGACAAAGAAGATGGCTTGAAATATTGAAGGATTATGATGTGGACATCTTATATCACCCTGGTAAAGCTAATGTGGTAGCAGACGCACTTAGCCGTAAATCAACGGTCAGATCGACTCCAGTGCAAGTCAAAAGGAAGGAGTTGGTAAAATAACTTCATCAGTTAGCTAGTTTGGGAGTCCGACTAGTGGATTAAGAGGACGGTGTTTTGTGGTTCAGAATATGTCAAAGTCATCCCTCAAATCAGAAATTAAGGAACATCAATTGAAAGACCCTAGTTTGACGAAGATAAGAGAGGGCATTCAGCAGGAGAAAACCACGACCTTTGAGATTGATGAACATGGAACTCTCAGATACCAGGGTCGTCTATGTGTTCCAAATGTAGGAGGATTATGGAATAAAATTATGACAGAGATTCATTGTTCACGATATTATATTCATTCAGGGTCAACTAAAATGTATCATGATCTCAAGAGTATGTATTGGTGGAATGATATGAAGAGAAGCGTGGCTGAGTTCATAGCTCAGTGTCCTAATTGTCAGCAGGTAAAAATAGAACATCAGAAGTATGGTGGCTTGGCTCAGAACATTGAGATTCCGACATGGAAATGGGAAATGATTAATATGGACTTCATTGCGGGATTACCTCGTTCTTTCCGTAAGTTTGATTCTATTTGGGTAATTGTTGACAGACTGTCCAAAACAACTCATTTCTTACCGGTGAAAGTTACCTATACAGCCGAGGATTACGCGAAGTTATATATTAAGGAGATTGTTCGACTTCATGGGGTGCCAGTTTCTATTATATCTGACCGAAGTGCTCAATTTACAGCTAACTTCTAGAAATCATTCCAGAAGGGATTAGGAACTCGAGTTAATTTAAGTACGGCTTTCCATCCGCATACAGATGCTCAAGCCGAGCGAACGATTCAGACGCTCGAGGACATGTACGAGCTTGTGTGTTGGACTTCAAGGAAAGTTGGGATGATCACTTGCCCCTTATTGAGTCCAAGTATAATAACAACTATCTCGCCAGCATTAAAATGGCTTCATATGAGGCTTTATATGTACGAAAGTGTAGATCTCCTATTGGATGGTTTGAGGTAGGCGAATCAGAGTTATTTGGACCAGACATAGTTCATCAAGCCATATAGAAGGTGAAACTTATCCAGGAACGGTTGCTAACGGCTCAGAGTCGTCAGAAGTCATATTCTGACGTACGAAGGCGAGACTTAGAGTTCCAGATAGACGATTGGGTATTCTTGAAGATTTCGCCTATGAAGGGAGTATTGAGATTTGGAAATAAAGGAAAGCTCAGTCCAGGTATATTGGACCATATCGCATAATTCGACGTATTGGTCAAGTGGCTTACGAATTGGACGTACCTTCAGAGTTGGAGTTTGTTCATCCGATTTTCCATGTTTCCATGTTGAGAGCATGTGTTGGAGATCCTTCTCGGGTTGTACCAATAGAGTATGTGCAGGTTACAGAGAATATGACATATGAAGAAATTGTTATTGCTATCCTAGATCGACAAGTCCGCAAGCTGAGGACTAAGGAGGTAGCTTTTGTGAAGGTCTTGTGGCAAAATAAAAATGTGGAAGAGCTGACGTGGGAGGCGGAAGAAGAAATGATACACAAATATCCACATCGATTCCAGACTAGTGACGAGATTTCAAGAGAAGCATGAGGTAAATTCTAATTCCTAGAATCGTGATTAATGCTTGAAGACCATGAGAGGTCTGATGTATGCTATATATCACCCGAACATTCGAGGACGAATATTTCTAAGGGGGGAAAGATGTAACGATTCGTAATTTTAGATAATATGTTGAGCATGTAAACGAAGAAAATGGATCCAAGTGTTGAAATTTTTTTATTATATTTACGTATGCTAATAAGGAAATTAGTATACAAGAAATGCAACCCCGAAATAATTTTGGATGCAAGAAGTGTGATGATAAGGATTAATAATGACAGTTATATATCCCCAAAAGTGGTGATTGGCTAATGTCATATCACAAATTATGACATCGAGTATACAAAGTGGGATCTAGAATTAATTATGTGTATAATTGATAAATTGAAAATTGTTGTGGGGGGACATCATGATGAGTAATTATTAGGCCCCCATTTCGTTCTACCTTAAAAATGAAAATGACACTTTCTTTTCATTTCCAGCAAACTGTTAACACCTGTGAGCATTTTGATTAAGTTTATGTAGAAAGGATAAACCAAATATTCAGTCCTTTATCTCTTTCATTTCAGCCCATATCTTGAAACAAAAATATTTTACTTGAGAAGGAAGAAACATAGTTGCTGGTTTAATTGTTCTTAGTGTTTCGACCATGGGACAAATACAAATACAATACCCTCTTGGTTAGTTAAATGATAAATTAGAGGTAGAAACATCACAGCAAACGTTCTCCTGCTCTCTTTAATAGTCGAGGTATGTGAAGATAAATTAATTCTTTCTTTTGGCATGTTCTCCGTATGAAATATAACTGTGATATTACTCCAAATTTTATTCTACTCATAGAAGTTAAGAAAAATCATGTTATTGATTCTTATGCTGAAAGCATATCTAAACTGTTTCTAAGTCCTTAAAGAGACATATGAAAAAGATGATAATGATTTTCACAGTGTCGTCAAACGTAATATGTCACCTGTTGAGATTGGAATATTGTATTGTCATTCATGCATTTTCATTTGCATTGCAATTGCATATTACCCTGAGCCACTTGTGATATGCACATTACTATACAGTAAACATGATATATATATATATATATGTAGGGGAATGGAAAAAAAGGGAAAAAGGTGTTATATACGCACACCACCTACAGCCGGTACAGACTATCACAAAAGAGCCCTAAGAGGCCACATATCATGTCTGTGTGGCCTAAATGGATGCATGTGTGGTCAAGCCGATATGATATGAATTGTCTGTGTGGCCAATATAACCAAATGCCTATAGAGGCGGTTATGGGTAAGTTGTCTGTGTGGCCGTAGTAAACCGCATGTGCATCATGCATGACATTTATGTATATTATGCCCACAGAGGCTGTTATGAAAAGAAAGACGCATGTGTGGCCATCAGTATACTGCATTGGTATTGCATAACATTTAGACATATGTACTAGAGCCCTCAGAGGTATGTATTGTTGGTCAATGTTTCTGTTTCAGATTATGATATATCTTGACTATGTTATTTTATTTCTTATGCCTGACATACTCAGTACATCAGTCGTACTGACGTTCCTTTTGCTTGGACGCTACGTTTCATGCCCGCAGGTTCATACAGGCAGGACAACGGTCCACGTGAGTAGGTTGCAGATTTCAGCGGACTTTTGAAAGCACTCCTCTTTTTCTGGGGTGTCGGTGTAACTTTGTTATGTTACATTTTTGTGTGTCTATATGAGTATGGCGGGGCCTTGTCCCGACCTGTTGATGTTTTACACTCTTTAGAGGCTTGTAGACATGTGTCATATGTATATTTGTTTTGTATGGCCTCATCAGCCTTGCTATGGGTTTGTATATATATATTTAAGTCAATTTTCTTGTTAAAAGTTTTTATAACCTTTTCAGCTTAGTCCGTGTTTATTTATGGTTAGGTGTTGATTAGCGGTACCCGGTGAGTGGGATCCGGGTGCCCATCGCGACCCTCTTATTTGGATCGTGACATTTAGAACATCCTAATGATCTTATTTATAGTAGCATAGGGACCTTTCTAGAAGACAACCAAAAAGACACAAACTCTAACCACTTCTCGACTGAATGGGAACAAGGGAAGGGATCGGGTTGGCTTGGGGACTAAGAAGGTTCTCGTCCATTGTGAGAATAATGGAAAAGGATTTGGTTTTTCTTGGAGACAAGGATGAACTGAAACTCCTTCACACCTCTTTTGTGACATCCAAGTAGAAGTGTGCATGAATTTGACTTCTCAATATCTCATCTCCTTAGAACTAGTTTGGAACCTTCCATTCCTTGTACAAGTGAGTGGTTCTCGACCAACGCTTCTTCTCCCCTAGGCCGATCTTGAAATATTCATCTTCTAGATGGTCCTTATACTTGCCATTTGATCGGTGTATTTTATATACACATTTTCAGTCATTTAGTTAGTCTTTTGTCCCTTTTTGTACAAATAAGTGTCGTATTAGGATAGATTTTCTTTCTTTTGAGTCAAAGTGGTTAAAATGGCCAAATGGCGGAAAATGAGCTAAAAGAGGGCAAAAGTGGAGGTTCCAGAGCATAAAAGCAAAGAAAGTGACGAACGAGGCAGAACGCAGTCGACCGCGCGCTCACGCCAACAGCGAAGCGGTCGCGACGCCTAATGTCCGTAGGATCGCGAGTTGCAGCGCCGCGCGGCTCCGCATGCGAGAGATCAGGGCCGCGACGCTAAATCATCCGAAGTACTGCAGAAGTTCCGGCACCGCGGCGCCGATAGCAGGGCCGCGGCGCCAACGCGGGAAAATCAGGTTTAATGACGAAATCTGGGCCAGGCCTGAAGGGAAAAGTTAGAGGCGGTTTTGAGCCTATAAAAGGAGAACCCTAGGCAGTTTTTAAGGGTTCCCTTTCTTGTACAACACAAGGATTCTTGGATTGAAGATTGGAGACCATAGTCTAGTAATTTCTCTTCTTTTCTTTTCTTTTATTTCAGTTTTGTATGATGAACCTTGAATTAGTTCTTGTCATGTCAATGGTTAGGAACTAATTCTTTTATAGGGCTTTTCATGTTAAATCACTAGAAACTTATGTTATGAATTGATGCATGTTTATGGTGATTCTTCTTCTTGTTGAGATTTATCCAATAATTGCTTTGAATGCTTGGTAATTAATTGATCACTAATTATCATTATTTATATGATTTCTAATCAAACTTCGAAAGGAGGAGGTTGTGAATATGCTGTAAGTTGGGTAGACATATTTTGGATTGGGGATGAAAATACCTCAATTATTTATGTAGCGTTAATGAGAGGCTTAACGACCCTAATTTTACACATGGTGCGTGACGGTTAACTAGGTTTTTGGTCTTAATCCTCCTATAGAGTCATCCTTATCACCGAAAGGTAGAAAGGAGCAATACTGGGGTTGAGTGTTTATATATCCTTAACGGGAATATAAAACGATTTCGTAAACCTGCTAGCTCCGAGAGAAGAAGAACCATAATTCATTGCATTAATAAGTAACATAAGCGGATAGTTGAGGAGACGTGGAAGCCCTATTCCCATCACAACTGAAGTAAACCTATAGTTAATTAGCCTTTATAATTATTAGTTATAAACAACAAAATCAATATCGGTTACCAAATAGATACCAAAAGATAGATAGTTGGTACTTGAACACTAATCCTTGTGGACGATATTCGGTCTTACCAAGACTATATTACTTGTCACGATAACGTGCACTTGCGTTAAAGTGTGTGCATCTTTTCGCGCATCAAGTTTTTGGCGCCGTTGCCGGGGATTAGGCATAGTTCAATATCAAATTTATCTATTTTTAATTTCTAATTTGGTTTTTTATTTTATTTTTACGTTTTTTTTATTGATTTCGGTAAAAATCAGGGTGCCGTGATTTGTTGTTTGTTTTTTATCTATTTCAGGAAATCAGTTTATGCGAAGGAGAAGAGGGGCAGACACTATTGTTCCCTTCAATCCAGAGATTGAGAAAACCTGTAAACAGAACAGAAAGAATCAGCGGATTGCGACTTTGATACAGATGGACGGTGTTCAAAACAACAATATTATGAGAGAAGGGTTAGGTGAAAATCAACCTAACCCAGGAATACCTCGGCAAGTACCTATGGATGTCGAGGAAAGAGTTCAAGTCCAGGCAGAAAGAAGCTTGGGAGACTATGTGCTGCCGAGGGTGAATGGAGCACAGACATGTATTAGGCTCCCTGCAATAGGAGCAAACAACTTTGAGATAAACCGCGATTCTCGAGCATGGTGCAAAGACACAATGCAATTTGGAGAACTGCCATCAGAGGATCCACATATGCACATAGCTAATTTCTTGGAGCTATGTGCAACTTTCAGATATAACGGCGTTACTGATGATGTCGTCAGATTGAGGCTCTTTCCCTTCTCACTCAGGGATAGAGCAAAAGTATGGTTGAATTTCCTGCCAGCCGATTCGATTTTTACATGGCAAGAATTGGCACAGAAATTCTTAGCCAAATTCTTTCCCCCATGCAAAGCAGCAAAATTGAGAGGGGAGTTGAATAACTTCTACCAAGCAGATGGAGAGTCCTTATATGAAGCTTGGGAAAGGTTCAAAGATTTACAGAGAAAGTGCCCACACCATTGTATTGAGTTGTGGAACTTGGTCCACATCTTCTATAACGGGCTGAGCAGTACAACCAGAACCATTATAGATGCAGCAGCAGGTGGGGCATTCATGAGGAAAACAGCCCACGACGCTCACGAATTATTAGAAGATATGGCCACCAACAACCATGTCACAGAAGAGAGATCAATGATTGGGAGGAGAGCAATGGGAGTCCACGAAATAGATGTCATTGCTGCCTTGAATGCCCAAGTGGCCCTTTTGGCGAAACAGTTGCAGCAACATACAGTATCAGTGAATGCAGTGCAGATGCCAAAGAGCTGTGAAATCTGTGGAGGCCCACATACATTAGATAGGTGTCCTTCAGCTGATCCTAATTATATGCCAATCGAGCAGGCAGAATGTTAGGCCGTGGGTAACTATCAGAGGCCAAAAAACAATCCATACTCCAACACATATAATCCAGGGTGGAGGAATCACCCAAATTTCTCATGGAGGGGAGACCAGGGGCAGCAGAACCAATATAGGGGCCAGTACCAAACCCAGCAGAACCAGAATCAGCAGCCCTTTACTCAGGCCCCACATCCCCAACAGTTCAATGCACCGGTTCAGCAAGAAAAGCCAGACGAGCTGAGAGCAGCTTTGTTGGCACTCACCAACGCCCAGACTCAGTTCGTGACAGAAGCTAGATCCTCGTTCAGGAACTTGGAAACACAAGTGGGTCAGCTAGCAAAGCAAGCAAACAGCAGGCCACAGGGTACACTGCCAAGCAACACAGAGGTGAATCCGAGGGAGCAATGTCAGGCAGTACAATTGAGAAGTGGCGGTTGAGCGGCGATCACCTCGGCCGAGTTGAGCAAAGGGCAGAGATAGAAAAAGAGAAGGTGGTTGAATCTCGCTCAGCAGTAGAGAAAACTCCAGAGAAGGAGTATACAGAGAAGATCTCATTTCCCCAGAGATTACAGCGGAAGGCGGTTGATAAACAATTCTCCAAATTTTTGTATATATTCAGAAAGCTGCATATCAACATACCCTTTATAGAAGCATTGGAGCAGATGCCCTCCTATTTCAAGTTCATGAAGGAGATCTTGGGGAAGAAGAAGAAACTGGCGGAGTATGAGATGGTAGCACTAACGGAGGAGTGCAGTGCTATCTTACAGAAGAAATTGCCCCCTAAACTAAAAGACTCAGGGAGCTTTACACTACCTTGCACAACAAGTGTGGTAACATGCAATGTGGCTCAATGCGATTTAGGGGCAAGTATAAATCGATGCCTTTATCGATATTTAAACGATTAGAGTTGGGCAGGCAAAACCAACCACGGTGAGCTCAAGAATCGCCGATGGGGCGATGGTTCATCCAAGAGGGAAGATTGAGGACGTGATTGTTAAAGTAGGAAAATTCTTTTTTCCTGTGGACTTCCTCATTCTTGACATGGAAGAAGATGCAGAAATCCCTATCATATTGGGGAGACCATTCCTAGCGACAGGGAGAGCCTTGATCGATGTAGAAAGAGGAGAGCTGACACTGAGGGTGGAGAAGGAAGAAATGGTGTTTAAAGTATTTAAACACATCATTGAGCCACCAACCATGAGCATGTGCTTTGCAATCAGCACCATCAAACCTCCCTGTGAGCCCATACAAGCCAAACCAAGGGAGATGAGCCCACGAAAGCAGGCATGGATGGCCGAACCCCCACAAAAGCAGGTATGTGTTCCTGAACTCCCCCTTAACGATAATGCTAAGAGGAGAAGAAGAAAAAGAAAACGAAAAATGTGGAGAAAATGGATTAGTTGTGGGGTTGATCCACCCCACGTTTATTGAGTTAAGGAACTTGCGTCCGGCTAAAAGACGTTAAAGACAGCGCTACTTGGGAGGCAACCCAAGATATTTTTATTTATTTCACTTTAATATAATAGTTTTTTATTAAGAACGGTCTCACGGAAGTAGTGTTTGTGTTGTGATTGACAGGTATAGGCCAATAAATTGAAAGGCGAAAAACTGAGAAACAACAGGGATGTCCAGAAAAAGCGGTAGCCATACGCGGAGCACGCGGTGCCAAAAGAGCGTAAAAGCGCTTGCGCCATGCGCCTGCGAGCGTGGCCGCGACGCCAAAAATCCAGAAAAATTGCCAAGTCTAGCCATGGCTACCAGAATGGTCGCGTGAAATTCCCGGCGAGTGCGAACATCAGCCGCGCGCTAAAAGCAGGCCGCCGTGGCGAAAATCCAGAAATTAAAAGACGGCCAGAAATCAGATTTTCCCCAATTTCAAAACCAAAACCTAACCCCCCTTCTCCACAAAACCCACGAAAATCCACAATTTACCCACAAATCCTCCACAAATCAAACCCAACCACAACCAAAACTCTTAAATTCCTAAAACCCTTAGCTATCTCAACCAACAAAACTCCATCCCATTGCCTCAAATCACCATTAGAAGCAAGAACACCTTGAAGAACACCATAAAAAGGTAATCTTCATCTTTTCTTGAAAGCTTTCAGTAGTTAAAGAAGGTAGTAGTTTGGAGAAGTGTTGCATTGTGAAGTAGTTGGGGTGCTGAAAAATTGGTTGTGAAGTTTAGAGAAGGAGTAGACAAGGAGGGTGTGGGTATTGGGTAGTAGAGTTGAAGTTTGGGGGTGTTAGTGTTTTAGCTGCTAATTGTTGATTGTGTTGGGGAACATTTGTGCTACTAAGTTGTAAGCTGCAGAAAGTGTTTTAACCATGTCCGCCAGAAAGAGAAGAGCCTCCACATCCACCTCAGCCCCACAATACGATGATACTAGGTTTGTGAGCTACCAAGCCTTCCAAAGATACAAAAAGCTTAGTACTAGGCCCTTAATCCCTGAAAGGGGAATGGACTATCAGAGGGAGTCGTTTGGGGAAGAAGATGTCTATGAGCCCATTCGGGCAATGATTGAGATGATGGGGTGGAGGAGATTTGTAAACCCGGACAAGATAGCACCAATGAACACAGCGATGGTGCGTGAATTCTATGCTAACTTTCCGGAAAGGGTGGACAACAAATGCTTTGTAAGGGGAAGATATATGCTTGTGACGGTAGGAGTGATAAATATATCTCTAAAAACAGCAGATGTTGAAGAAAGGGGTGACGACCGAAGCTATTTCAGACCATGGTCGAGAAGCACCACCAGCATCAACTGGGACGCCGTTGCAGACACAGTGAGCTACTCTGGGGCTGCATTTGATATTGCAAGAAATGGGTCAAGAGGACTGAGCAGGTATCAGTTCAACAAAACAGCTAATGGTTGGCTATATTTCATCAGTGCCCGTCTGATCCCATCAACGCACTTCACCAGAGTGCCAGAAGATAGGATTAAATTGATATATGGAATCATGACGGGGGAAACGATTGATGCGGGGAAAGAGATAGTGCAGAGCATTAAAGAAATCAGCAGGTTGGTAACAACAGGTGGATTGGGACATGGCTCACTTATCACTGATTTATGCCACATGAATGGGGTCTCAGTCCTACCCACTGATACTAATGAGAGAAACCAACTGCCTGTGTCTTATGGGATAGTGCACTCCTTTACAGACCCAAGCCCCCCAGCAGCAAGAAGAAGAGCACAACCACCACCACCACCAGCAGCAGAGGCCGCCATGAACGAAGATGAGCCTGAAATAGAGGCTCAATATGCGGCAGGGCCTAGCCACCAGCCTACCACGATTCGTAACCTCGGTGCCCATGATGGAGCAATTGCTTCAGAATCAGATGAGGATGATGCAGAGTTTGGACACAGTGATACAAGGACAACAAGAAACGCGGCAGCAAATTAATGAGATGAGTTCCTTGTTCAACCAGTGTTCCATGCACTATCCCATGCCACCGCCACCACCACCATTTTAGCCAAGTCTGTAAGTGTCTTATTTCTTTTATTGTCTTTGAGTCTACACACATTGGGTACAATGTGTGATTTAAGTTTGGGGGGTGTCTTATTTGTGTCATATTGCTGTTTTATTTAAGTCATTTTTATTGTTTTGTGTATATTGTGAGCCACAAAAAACAAATTGAGTCATAGTTGCCTGTCAAAAGATCATGTATGCTGTAATTACTAGAAACACCTAGTGAAGTAAGGTGGAATAATGTAACGGAATTAAAAGCAACTATCTAAACACTTAGGTTAGATATGCCAAAAAATCTCTCTATTTGGATTTTCTTGCTTGAATTGTGCATGCTAAATGATTAAAACTTATGTGTTATGACTGCTTTCTATTTGAGGCGAAATAGTTAGGATATGCATGTTAGGGAGATAACTCAGGCGTTTCTTTGATAGTCAATTCTTACCACTCTTTTCTATCCCTGACTTTAAAAGTATCCCTAGTCAGCCTCATTGAGCCTAAAAATTGAAACTTCTTCTTTGACACCCTATATTCCCACAAATTGTGCCATAAGTAAAAATGTGAAATAGTGGAATAAATTGTGTTAAAAAAAGAGACAAAAAGAGTGAACAACTTTGATGCACCCCAATAAAAAAGTAATAAGAAATAGGCAAAAGCCTAAGTTTGGGGGTGTTTGTCATTATTATACACTTCACTCTCCCAAAACAAAAGAGAGAAAAGATAGATTTGAAGTGAAGAAAAGAATCAAAAGAAAAGGGAAACACTGAAAAGCTAAAGACCTTATGGTACACAAAAATGAGCCTAAATGCCTATTTTTACCTACCCGTGCCTAAGCCTACATTACAACCCTTAAAAGTCCTGAAGATCTCTTAGATGCATATCCATGATTAGTGTAGAATAGCAAGTAAAAATGCCATAGGATTTTTGAAATTAATATGCATGATTCAGTATGTGATTTCCATTAAGCATGATAAAAATGAGTTTGCGAAATATCTAGCTTAATGTGTTTAGTGTGCTAAAATTTCATGCTATATGTTCCTGCATATTATTCTACTAATCTTCATGTTTTTCTAAGTAATACCAATGCAGCAAATTGATCAATGTCAGTGAGTCTTTTATTTTCGTTTTTCTTGAGTCTTTTATTTCTTTCTTTTGATTTTTGCTCGAGGGCGAGCAAATGTTAAGTTTGGGGGTATTTGATAGGTGTATTTTATATACACTTTTTGAGTCATTTTTAGTTAGTCTTTTGTCCCTTTTTGTACAAATAAGTGTCGTATTAGGATAGATTTTCTTTCTTTTGAGTCAAAGTGGTTGAAATGGCCAAATGGCGGAAAATGAGCTAAAAGAGGGCAAAAGTGGAGGTTCCAGAGCATAAAAGCAAAGAAAGTGGCGAACGAGGAACGCAGCGCAGTCGGGCAGCGCGCCATGCCAACAGTGCGGCGCCTAATATCCAGAAGGATCGCAGAAGTTGCAGCGCCGCGGCGCCTCCAGACAGCAGAGATCAGGGCCGCGGCGCCAAATCATCCGAAGTACTGCAGAAGTTTCGGCGCCGACGCGGGAAAATCAGGTTTAATGACGAATTCTGAGCCAGGCCTGAAGGGAAAAGTTAGAGGTGGTTTTGAGCCTATAAAAGGAGAACCCTAGGCAGTTTTTAAGGGTTCCCTTTCTTGCACAACACAAGGATTCTTGGATTGAAGTTTGGAGACCATAGTCTAGTAATTTCTCTTCTTTTCTTTTCTTTTATTTCAGTTTTGTATGATGAAATTTGAATTAGTTCTTGTCATGTCAATGGCTAGGAACTAATTCTTTTATAGGGCTTTCCATGTTAAATCACTAGAAACTTATGTTATGAATTGATGCATGTTTATGGTGATTCTTCTTCTTGTTGATATTTATCCAATAATTGCTTTGAATGCTTGGTAATTAATTGATCACTAATTATCATTATTTATATGATTTCTAATCAAACTTCGAAAGGAGAAGGTTGTGAATATGTTGTAAGTTGGGTAGACATATTTTGGATTGGGGATGAAAATACCTCAATTATTTATGTAGCGTTAATGAGAGGCTTAACGACCCTAATTTTACGCATGGTGCATGTTATACCCCGTATTTCCAGAGTATGTACGCGAGGGCGTACGTACAAAAGTTTTAGCCTTAAAGTAGGCATAAGGGTCGAAATTTGTACACAACTAGCGAAAAGAATCGTTTTTCGACGAAACGTTTTCCGGACTTTGCGAAGGGAAAATTACGGCTATGTCATTTATAATTTTTGCGTATTTTTCCGAGAGATTAAATATTTTGGACCAACGGGAGGGTGACATGTGTCACCCTCAAAGTGGACGAAACTTGGGCGTTTTTGGCCTTGTTTTTTGTCAAGGGTTAGGTAGGATATTTTGGTGGTAGATGGATAAGGTACACTTGCCCAAATCCTTACCCTACACTTGCCCACCACTTGTCTTGATCTTGGCCCTTGAATGTCCTATAAATACCCCTCTAATGCAAGACCATTTCTTCATCCACACTTGTGAAAATCCAAGGCAAAATCCCTCTCCCTCCCTCTTAAGCTCTCATCCTACCTTCCCCCTCCCCCTTTGTGAGGCCTTGGCCGAGAGTACCCCCCCCCCCCTCTTGAGTGTTGTCTCGTATAAATACCCCCCCTTGGTAGAAAAGTATTCTCCAAGTGTTGTTACTATTCCCAAATACTTTAACCCAAATACCTTGTAGTACTTTCCAAAGTTACCTCTATACGTAGAGCCCGGAAATACTACTATATTCCCTTAAGTCACAAAAACGAAACCCTAAGGAAATCTTCATAGCGGGTTGAAGTATTAAGAAGAAGTTGTGTAGAACTTCTAAGGGTTGTTTGGAGCGGGTTGGAGCGCACGGAGTAGGAGCTAAACCTTGCTCAGGATCGACATTTAATCTTGGATAATTTTGGGCTTATCGAGGTTGAAGTACTGCGAGTAGCGTATTCTACTCAAAGGGTGGAAAAGGCTAGCAGGATTACAGTACTTTGGAGCTATTTGCTAATAGTCGATAATCGTCGCAAGGTATGTGATTCTTCCTATCCTCTTGAGCATGATATTTTAAAGTATATATAGTACGGTAGACGTACGTGTGTTAACTGAACATGGTTTTACTTGACGTCTTTTGACTTGAGTCTAAATAATAAGAATCTTGAAGTATTTCAAAAGAATTATGAATCATTGTTGAAAGAAGAGAAATACTTAGAGTGTAAGAGTTATACTAGCTTTATGGGAAGTTAGGTATAACGACTTAAGAAAGATAAAAGAATGGTTTATTGTTTTTAAAAGTTAAGAGACTTGATCTCAAAAGATAAGAGACTTGACTTAATTGAATTGATAATGAATTTTGTTAAAAAGTGTGAAACCTCATTCATGAGTAATGAGTACGTGGTTTTTAAAAGAACAATGTTTTACTGATTTCGGAAATGAGAATAAGTATCGAACAAACCACTGCAGCGTTAATAAAGGAAAATGTATTGACAAATAAGTAATTATATTAAAACCAGTAGAAACCTCCATCTGCATAGAAGCTAAGATAAGACAAAATTGTATTACATTTCCTAGATCATGGCTGCTCTAATAAGATTGTTATAAACAAGAATAACTTACTCACACATAAGGCATATATTACTCAACTGTTTTAAAAAAAAAAAGAATTATGTTGTTAAATGATTAAGACTATGAACTATGAAACCTTTCGAAAATAAGAGACGTGAATATTTGAAATTAGGCAAACTTGAACTTTTGGAAAAGAATGTTGTTACTTGACTTTAAGAAGGAAAGTGTTTTGGTTTAAAAAGGAGGGCATAATATTGCCTTAGTTGATTTAAAAGGAAAACATGGTATTATCTTAATCTATCTTAAAAGAGCGTTTAGATGTTAGGGCCACACGACACCGCGTTCATGGGATGAACCGGGAATGTATTTCACCTGATTCGATACCGAGTCCATGAGATGGACCGGGAATGTATTTCATGCGACACCGCGTTCATGGGATGAACCGGGAATGTATTCCATCCGATTCCTATCGAGTCCCATGAGATGGGCCGAGACATGTGCGATTTCTATCGAGTCCCATGAGATGGGCCGAGACATGTGCGATTCCTATCGAGTCCCATGAGATGGGCCGAGACATGTGCGATTTCTATCGAGTCCCATGAGATGGGCCGAGATATGTGCGATTTCTATCGAGTCCCATGAGATGGGCCGAGACATGTGCGATTCCTATAGAGTCCCATGAGATGGGCCGAGACATGTGCGATTTCTATCGAGTCCCATGAGATGGGCCGAGACATGTGCGATTTCTATCGAGTCCCATGAAATGGGCCGAGACATGTATTCCACACGATTCCACCTCGAGTCCATGAGATGGGCCGAGACATGTTACACGTATCACCTAACTTATACCTAGATCGCGGCAGAGGAAGGAGTTCCACGGGCATGAGGGATGACTTTGAGGGCGTGAGTCCCTGACTTGACATGACTGCTTTTATGAACTGTAGTTTTGTTATCATATATGTCTTCTGTTTTATATAGACTATTATGATTTTATTTTCGTGATTCTTCGCCACATACTTGGTACCTGATCGACCTCCTTCGGGGCTGCGTTCACGCCGCAGCGGTAGAGGTACACCGTTGTTGATCCTCGCCATAGGATCATAGTTCACGTTTTGGAAGCTCCGCTTCTCCGAGGCTTATCTTTTGTATGTTCCCCGAGTTGTAGGTTCTTGTACATCCGAGGTATGGCGGGCCCCGTCCCGCCATAGGTTGTTACATTCTTAGAGGTGCAGTAATCGTTTCTAGCGGGGTTTGTAAAAAGGGATGTAATCGTTCAAAATTATTATATATGTATCAAGGGAAAATTTTTCTCGAATAAACTGCTTTCATTGCATATTGTTTCTTGTATTGTTTTATATTCCGCCGTTACTCGATGTATGTATCACTGTGGTGCCCGATAGGCACGATCACGCCCGGATCGGTCGTGACAAAAGTGGTATCGAGCGCTTAATCCTCTGAAAGTGTCTGCATCGTGTCTCAGTAAGTCTTGATTATCGGTGTGTTGTGCACCACATCTATAATCGTGAGGTCGCAGACATTTAGGATTGGTTTCCATTCTTCTCATTACGAGTCGTGCCTTAGATCGCATGTTGTAAGTTGGACCCCTCTGACGCATTTTGTTTTTACCAGTTATGCCTCTGCGCAAGGCAACCCGGGCCCGGATGGGCAAGGCAGCCGAGGAAGCTGCTAGTAGGATACAGAGGAGTACGGGGGCGCAGGCCCAGTCATTACCTGAGATAGTGCTTCAGACGGCGAGTTTTGCGACGCCACCAAAGAAGTTTAGGGTCGCAGCGGTGGGTCGCTGAGACCACAAGACTGAGCCTCCACCCCACACCGAGCAGAGGAGACGGGTTACAAGGAGATGGCCCGCCATTTATCGTGATCGTGGCCGACATGAGGATAGGCCGATACGCAGCCTGGGCCCGATGAGTACCCATGGTTCACCCTAGATCGGATAGTTTGAGGTTACGGACTTTCTCGAGTCAGAGCGCCGCAGTTCTACGGGTCGAGGCCTGAGGATGATCCGCAGGAGTTCATCCGACAGTTACAGCAGATCATGAGAGTGATCAAGGCTTCGGAGACCGAGTCGGTGGTCTTAGGTTCGCATCGGCCGCGCGTGATCTGCAATGATCGGGTTTGATTCGCGAGTCGTCCCGGGGAGAGTATGCACTTCCAGCCGTTTGGGACGAGTTCTCAGGGGCATTTCTTGCACATTTCTTGCCTCCACAGATGAGAAGGGCTCGGGCCGACAGATTTTTGACGTTGAGGCAGACCGGGCGTACGGTTCGGGAGTACAATGTGGAGTTTGACTCATTAGCTCGGTACGTCCCCGCATTGGTAGCCGACATGGAGGACAGAGTGCACCGCTACGTCACCGGGCTCGATGACTACTTGGCAGAGGCTTGTTCGGGTGTAGCTCTTCAGCCGGGCATGGACATTGCCCGCATACAGGCTTATGCACTTGGATGTGAGGAGCGGAGAGGTCGACGGAATGACCGAGATCAGCAGAAGAAGGCCAGGACAGCAGGGTCCTTTGGTAACTTTCGAGGCGGACCGCCTCAGCAGCAGGCTAGTTATGTACCTCCGCCAGTACAGAGTGGTCCTCCACAGTCTTCAGGACGTTCGGGGTATTCGGGAGCGGGTCAGAGCTCCAGGGCTTCTGGCTCACAGGTATACATGGGTTCCAGCCAGTCGGGTTCATGCTTTCCTCAGTGTGCACGATGCGGCAAACGTCATCCCGAAGTGTCGCTTTCATCGGTGCTTGTTTCACTGCGTCCGTCGTGGCCATGTGACGGGACCGTCTAAAAGAAGGGATACAGTAGAATGACACACTACCGGTCGATGGCGGATTATCGCCTTTCTACAACTATGCACTCGGAGGCGGCCTATGATTAGAGTGGAGCAGATGTTACAGGTACATTCTTACCCCTCTAGAGACTAGTATGCGTTGATGTTTTGGTGAAGTGTTAAGTATTATGTTCAGATAGCATTATGTTAGAATTATGTTTAGAAAACATGGTTAATTAGAAGGGTAAGTTTGGGGACAGGGAAATTGTGAACCTTAGAATATTACACGTAGAGACCTTAGATGCGAGGCCATCTTGAGTAAAAGATTTATGTTTGTGTTGACCTTTATCGGAGTGCGTAGTATACGTGGGATATATTTGTGTGATAAGTCCCTGAGTGATATGAAATAAAAGAGGGTAGTTGAGCTAAGAAGACCACTAGGTTTTCGTGACTTGATTAGTGAGATTGTTCCGGATCGGGGGAACAAGTGTTTAGCGCGATAGCGGGTCGGGTTGAGGACCAATCGCGGGTCAACCCGCGGCCTGAAATGTGGTGGGGTCAGTTCGAGGTGGTCCCGCCAGGTGGTAGGGTCACGAGGGTGCTAGGCCCAGGTTTAGGTAACCATCGTATGAGTCAGTGGATATGTTCGACCAGAATCGGACCGTGAAGGCCGGGAATGGCCTTAAAGGAGATTGAGGCTGGTAAGATGACCAAGTTTGGAGGTAGTGACTCCAGAAATTTTGGGAACTGAAGTGATGACTGAAGTATGGTACGTATATAAGGAGAGTTCAAGTGTTCGAGAAAAGTACGACGAGTAAGGAAAGAAGTGAACATGTGCTAAGAAAATAGAAACGATCATTTTATTGTGAAGTGAAGTTGCGAAGGGAGTATCCTTTAGACCACGGTGGAAGCTTTTGTGATGTAAGAATGACTTCTCGTGGACTTGAGTTAAGTATTTGCGCGTGTGTTATTTTGTGACCAGGTGGGGCATTGGCAACTTGTTAGAGAAACTTTATCGTTATCTGTCTTGAGAAGGAACATTCGGGACGAATGTTTCTAAGGAGGGGAGAATGTTATACCCCGTATTTCCAGAGTATGTACGTGAGGGCGTACGTACAAAAGTTTTAGCCTTAAAGTAGGCATAAGGGTCGAAATTTGTACACAACTAGCGAAAAGAATCGTTTTCCGACGAAACGTTTTCCGGACTTTGCGAAGGGAAAATTACGGCTATGTCATTTATAATTTTTGCGGATTTTTCCGAGAGATGAAATATTTTGGACCAGCGGGAGGGTGACATGTGTCACCCTCAAAGTGGATGAAACTTGGGCGTTTTTGGCCTTGTTTTTGGTCAAGGGTTAGGTAGGATATTTTGGTGGTAGATGGATAAGGTACACTTGCCCAAATCCTCACCCTACACTTGCCCACCACTTGTCTTGATCTTGGCCCTTGAATGTCCTATAAATACCCCTCTAATGCAAGACCATTTCTTCATCCACACTTGTGAAAATCCAAGGCAAAATCCCTCTCCCTCCCTCTTAAGCTTTCGTCCTACCTTCCCCCTCCCCCTTTGTGAGGCCTTGGCCGAGAGTACCCCCCCCCCCCTCTTGAGTGTTGTCTCGTATAAATACCCCCCCTTGGTAGAAAAGTATTCTCCAAGTGTTGTTACTATTCCCAAATACTTTAACCCAAATACCTTGTAGTATTTTCCAAAGTTACCTCTATACGTAGAGCCCGAAAATACTACTATATTCCCTTAAGTCACAAAAATGAAACCCTAAGGAAATCTTCATAGCGGGTTGAAGTATTAACAAGAAGTTGCGTAGAACTTCTAATGGTTGTTTGGAGCGGGTTGGAGCGCACGGAGTAGGAGCTAAACCTTGCTCAGGATCGACATTTAATCTTGGATAATTTTGGGCTTATCGAGGTCAAGATCGCGAGTAGCGTATTCTACTCGAAGGGTGGAAAAGGCTAGCAGGATTACAGTACTTTGGAGCTATTTGCTAATAGTCGATAATCGTCGCAAGGTATGTGATTCTTCCTATCCTCTTGAGCATGATATTTTAAAGTATATATAGTACGGTAGACGTACGTGTGTTAACTGAACATGGTTTTACTTGACGTCTTTTGACTTGAGTCTAAATAATAAGAATCTTGAAGTATTTCAAAAGAATTATGAATCATTTTTTAAAGAAGAGAAATACTTAGAGTGTAAGAGTTATACTAGCTTTATGGGAAGTTAGGTATAACGACTTAAGAAAGATAAAAGAATGGTTTATTGTTTTTAAAAGTTAAGAGACTTGATCTCAAAAGATAAGAGACTTGACTTAATTGAATTGATAATGAATTTTGTTAAAAAGTGTGAAACCTCATTCATGAGTAATGAGTACGTGGTTTTTAAAAGAACAATGTTTTACTGATTTTAAATGAGAATAAGTATCGAACAAACCATCGCAGTTAATAAAGGAAAATGTATTGACAAATAAGTAATTATATTAAAACCAAGAGAAACCTCCATCCGCATGTAAGCTAAGATAAGACAAAATTGTATTACATTTCCTAGATCATGGCTGCTCTAATAAGATTGTTATAAACAAGAATAACTTACTCACACATAAGACATATATTACTCAACTGTTTTAAAAAAAAAAAGAGAATTATGTTGTTAAATGATTAAGACTATGAACTATGAAACCTTTCGAAAATAAGAGACGCGAATATTTGAAATTAGGCAAACTTGAACTTTTGGAAAAGAATGTTGTTACTTGACTTTAAGAAGGAAAGTGTTTTGGTTTAAAAAGGAGGGCATAATATTGCCTTAGTTGATTTAAAAGGAAAACATGGTATTATCTTAATCTATCTTAAAAGAGCGTTTAGATGTTAGGGCCATTACGACAATCGCGTTCATGGGATGAACCGGGAATGTATTTCACCTGATTCGATACCGAGTCCATGAGATGGACCGGGAATGTATTTCATACGACACCGCGTTCATGGGATGAACCGGGAATGTATTCCATCCGATTCCTATCGAGTCCCATGAGATGGGCCGAGACATGTGCGATTTCTATCGAGTCCCATGAGATGGGCCGAGACATGCGGCGATTCTATCGAGTCCCACGAGATGGGCCGAGACACGTGCGATTTCATCGAGTCCCACGAGATGGGCCGAGACATGCGATTTCTATCGAGTGCCATGAGATGGGCCGATACATGTGGGATTCCTATCGAGTCCCATGAGATGGGCCGAGACATGTGCGATTTCTATCGAGTCCCATGAGATGGGCCGAGACATGTGCGATTTCTATCGAGTCCCACGACGGGCCGAGACATGTATTCCACACGATTCCACCTCGAGTCCATGAGATGGGCCGAGACATGTTACACGATCACCTAACTTATACCTAGATCGCCAAGGTGAGGAATGAGTTCCACGCATGAGGATGACTTTGAGGCGTGAGTCCCCGACTTGACACGATCGTTTTTATGAATCGTAGTTTTGTTATCATATATGTCTTCTGCTTTATATAGACTATTATGATTTCATTTTCGTATTCTTCGCCACATACTTGGTACTGTTAGATCGACCTCCTTTGGGGCCGTTCATGCCGCAGTAGAGGTACACCGGTTGTTGATCCTCGCCATGGATCACGCTTGCGTTTTGGGAAGCTCCGCTTTCTCGAGGCTTATCTTTTGGTATGTTCCCCGAGTTGTAGGTTCTTGTACATCCAGGGTATGGCGAGCCCCGTCCCGTCATAGTGTTGTTACATTCTTAGAGGTCCAGAAATCATTGTAGCGTGGTTTGTAAAAAGGGATGTAATCGCTCAAAATTATTATATATGTATGCCGGCGGCAAATTTTTCTCGATAAACTGCTTTCATTGCATATTGTTTCTTGTATTGTTTTATATTCCGCCGTTACTCGATGTATGTATCACTGTGGTGCCCGGTAAGACACCACGCCCGGATCGGTCGTGACAAAGGCGTGACGGTTAACTAGGTTTTTGGTCTTAATCCTCCTATAGAGTCATCCTTATCACCGAAAGGTAGAAAGGAGCAATACTGGGGTTGAGTATTTATATATCCTTAACAGGAATATAAAACGATTTCGTAAACCTGCTAGCTCCGAGAGAAGAAGAACCATAATTCATTGCATTAATAAGTAACATAAGCGGATAGTTTAGGAGACGTGGAAGCCCTATTCCCATCACAACTGAAGTAAACCTATAGTTAATTAGCCTTTATAATTATTAGTTATAAACAACAAAATCAATATCGGTTACCAAATAGATACCAAAGATAGATAGTTGGTACTTGAACACTAATCCTTGTGGACGATATTCGGTCTTACCAAGACTATATTACTTGTCACGATAATGTGCACTTGCGTTAAAGTGTGTGCATCTTTTCGCGCATCACCATTTTATCATTCTCGGCCAAGTCACCCATTTATCCTCGCCATCTTGTCTCTTTATTACATGACTCATTAAATGTGTCCTAAGAAGATAAGCTAGAATAAACATAAGCTAAAAGAAAGACACAAGCTAAAAGAAAACAACACGGCCTCGGCCAATACCATTATGAAGACCGATAAAACTATTGTACTATAGAGTCTTCACGTCTTGTCCTCGACCCCGCTCCACTTTCCGTTCCATGTTAAGCACGTTGCCATTAGATGGTTGGCCATTTTGGTCACTCCTAGCAAGTCGCCTCTCGGTTCTTGTTGAAATATTAAATTCACCTCATTTCTTTCATCTGATATGCAGTACAGGAAGTTGAAGTCTATTCGTAACTTATTTCCACAAATATGAGATATCATATGACAATATAATAAGATTCATATGACTTGCTTTTATGAAAAAATATATACCTGAAATATGAGGGATGTAAGGAGCTATGTGTGTTGAGCCGCAACAAGTTAAGTGTGTTCAGCTACAAGAAGCCGAAAGTGTTAATTAAAGAGTCCAAGAAAGAAAACTCTATACAATATTCTCAAATGCACACAAAACAATCCCTTCCACCAAACAAATAAAATATAGAGTTTAAGTCATATACACCATCTGTAAGATGATATTAATCTCCATTAGGGAGTCTTCTCATTAATATCAAAGTATATATAGTGTACAATATTCATCCCTTTTACAATAGGAATCCTAAACCTAATCACAAGAGGAATCCTAGTCTTACCATAATTATATTTACAAAATATATGGAAATATTCTAATTATGTGTAGGGAATATTGTTACTTTGACTATACACACTATGCACACTGATAGGATGAGGAAATATGTATGCATACTGATAGGATGAGGGAATATGTAATAATCTGACATGGCCTAGCGCAACTTCCTCACGAACAAAGTGTAGGTCTATCTCAATGTGCTTGGTTCTCTGATGTTGAACCGGATTATGAGACAGATAGATGGCAGAGATGTTATGACAGTACACAATAGATGCCTGGCGTAAAGGACACTGAAGTTCCAACAGTAAATTTCTGAGCCAACAAATCTCAGCTACCACATTTGCAATGCCTCTGTACTCATCCTCGACACTAGAACGAGATAGGGTAGCCTGTCACTTGGCAGACCAAGAAATCAGATTATCCGCTAAAAATACACAAAAGCTGGAGGTGGAGCATCGCGTGTCCGGACACCCTGTCCAATCTACATCCGTATAAGATAGCAATCTGTTTGGTGCAGAGGGGTATTGGTGCAAACTATAATCAAGTGTGCCCTTAATGTATCAGATGATACGCTTAAGAGCGGTGAAATGAGACTCTCTGGGGGCATGCATTAATAGGCATACCTGCTGAACAACATAAGCAATGCCTGGCCTTGTAAATGTGAGATACTAAAGTGCACCTGCAAGGCTCCTATATAGAGTAGGATCAGATACTGGAGCACCATCCATAGCACTGAGCTTAGATTTCGAATCAACTGGAGTAGGTGAAACTTTTCAATTCGCCATCTTAGCCCTGTACACAATCTCATTTGCATACTTACGCTGACACAAGAACATGTGGTTGGCAGACCTGGTCACTGATATCTCCAAGAAATAACTCAGCTTCCTCAAATCAGTCATAACAAATTTAAACTTTAGCAATGCAATAATCTCATTTTTCAACCCATCGAAGGAAGCAGTAAGAACAATATCATCCATGTAAAGTAATAAGTAAGCAGTGCTACTACCTCGATGAAAAAAGAAGAGTGATGTATCACTTTTGCTGCATACAAACCCAATATGCAAGATATACTTGGCAAAGCGATCATACCATGCATGGGGGGCCTGTTTCAGGCCATATAGTGACTTGTGGAGACGGCACACATAGTGAGGGACTGCTGGATGGGTAAACCCAGGTGGCTGATGCATGTAGTCTATTTCTTTCAAATTCCCATGAAAAGATGCATTCTTCACATCAAGCTGATGGATCGGCCAGTGTTTGCCCATGACAATGCTCAAAATTATGCGAATGGTAGCCGGTTTGACAACCGGGCTGAAGTTCTCACCACAATCAATGCCCTCGTGCTAATTTGTGCCATTAGCCACAAGTCATGCCTTATATCTCTCAAGATCTCCACTTTCTCTGAATTTGTGATGAAATAACCACAAGAAGCGTATCACATTCACCCCCTCAGATCTAGGTACTAGATCTCATGTGTGTTGTTTAGTTAAAGAATTGAATTCCTCATACATAGCCACATTCTAATTAGGGTCTTGTTTGGCCAATATAGGGTTCTTGGGAATTGGAGAAATGGTTTAGGCATACAAGTTAAATTGGACTATGGGTTTGAAGATTCCATGTTTGGCACGAGTTTCCATATGGTGAGTAAGGATAGTGGGAGGCTCCAAGACTGAGGGATTGGTTGGATATGGAGAAGGATGGGGTGACGCCGTCGGAGGCTCCATGATCAAAGGTCGTGGCGCTGAAATACTGACAGACCTCTCTGAAGTTTTGGCGCCGCTGCGCCTCAGCAATGGGTCGCGGCGCTGTCGACGGTAAATCAGAACTCTACTCGCAGGAGTTTTGGCGCCTCGGCGCTGACGCTGATGAAGGACCACTGGGCAGAGAAGGTGATTATGTGGCAGTGCTATGATCTAGTTGACTGAGAATGATAGGAGAGATGGCAGGCTCGTCAAGAAAAGAGTAAGCCTGTTTTTAAGATTAAAAAATGGGAATGTGGTCTCGTCGAATGTGACGTGACGAGAGATGTGGATCTGACGAGTGGACAAGTCATAGCATAGATAGCCCCAGTCGGAAGCCTAGGTAGACACATGGAGTGGATCGATGAGCTAGTTTGTGAGGAGCAGTAGAGGCAAGGTTAGGATAGCATAGACAACCGAATATCCGAAGATGCTCATAAGATGTGAATCTATAATAGAGGATTTCGGTAGGGGTCATATTGTGAAGGATGCTAGTTGGGAAAATATTGAGAACGTATTATGACATTTTAGCAGCATAGACCCAGAAGGACGGAGGTATGGAGACATGAATCAATAGAGTGTGAATCATATTGTTAATGGTGCAGATGATTCTTTCAACTTTACCATTTTGAGGAGAGGTGTGGGGCAGGAGAAGCGAAAGACCATGCCATTATTAGTACAAAAACGGTGAAACATAGAGTTGTTGAATTCATGACCATTATCACACTAAAAAGATTTTATGCCTTTTTCAAACTGTGTTTGAATGAATATTCGAAACTCAAGAAATTTGGCAAACACTTCCGATTTAAATTTGAGAGGATACAACCAAACAAAGTGAGAAAAATTATCTAGTAAGATAAGATAGTATTTATGACCGAGAGAACTAGCAACAGGTGATGTCCATAAATCGGCATGTATAGTATCAAAAGGGGCAAAAGTAACACTGGTAGATGATTTAAACTGAAGACGAGTATGTTTGCCTAAAGAACAAGAAACACAATTTTGGGAAAGCTTCCCATTACAAGTAATGAAATTATTGCCAAGAAAATTAAAATCTGGGGTTTCTGGATGACCAAACCTATTATGCCATGTTGAGGTAGAAATTGCCGCTAGAGAGACGGGAAAGCTAGATCTGGCAGCGGAGGTGGGAGTGAATGGATATAGATCCCCCGTGCTATTTCATCTCGTAAGAGGTGTCCCCGTATGAAGATCCTTCACCATGAAACTAAAAGGGTCAAAATCAACAGAGACAGAATTGTTACGAGTGAATTTGCGGATAACGATTAGATTCTTAATTACATGTGGGGCATATAGGGTATTTTGAAGGAGGAATGGATTAGGAGATAATGTGTATGATATACCAAAAACCTTTACTGGAATGCGGTGGCCACAACCAACTGTCACAAATTGAAAATGTTTTAAACCAAACAGTTTGGGAATATTACCTGCAGTCCGGGTGAGGTGAGAAGTGGCTTCGGAGTCCATATACCAGTTGTTGTCAGGCTGTTGCATGTTGAGACTGCTGAAGACCTGACCTAACTCATTGGGTGTTATACTGGACGAGGTCTGCTGGAACTGGCCGTGCATGAAGTGGGCATGCTGCGGGTACTAGACTTGCCGAGAGGCTGGAGAAGGGCCTAACACACCGTGGTGGGAGAACCGGTGGAAGGGTTGCTGGTACTGGAACTGCGGCGGCGGCGCGGCGCTGTACGAGTATTGTTGGGCGTCGCTACGCTGAACTAATTCTACGGGCCCTGTTGTTACTGCTGCTGGTTTTGTTGTCCGTGACCCTTGCCACGACCACGGCCTCCTCTGTCGTGGCCCTTGCCACCCTTTCCATTGCGTCCCTGTTGCGGTTGAGAGTTTTCTGGCGGTGTTGGATCTTGAGGGCGCGTTTTGACAGCTAACGCCTTCTGATTGTACTCATCCTTCTTAGCACGTCGTGTCTCTTCGAGCAACAACTGCGAGCGAGCTTTGTTAAAACTGGAAAGCGGATCTGCCTGTTGAATCATGGTGGCTAACGTATCATAGTCACCTTTGGGAAGGCCTGCAATCAATTGCAACACCATCTTAGTGTCCGAGACAGGCGTGTCGACATTGTATAGTTGATACGCCAGTAGCTTCAACTGTCTGCAGTACTCAGTCATGTTGGAGAAATTTTCAAGAAGTGTATTGTTAAATTGTTCCTCCAAATACACCGCATGAGTATGCTTGTTATCTAGAAAGATTTCCTCCAAACGGTTCCATAAATCACGGACTGCGGAGCCAGATTTCATGATAGTAAGAAGAATATCCTGAGAAAAACTACCATAAATCCACTGTTTGACGCCGGCGTCTAGACGACGCCAAGTAGAATTATCAACCTCCGGAGGGCGCGGAATAGTGTCATCGATATGATCAATCACGTTATAGAGACATGCATGATTGCGAAACAGTTCAATTCAAGGATAATACTGACTATTTTCTTGATCAAGTAGAATAGGAATAGAGTTTGAAATTGGTAACAGTTAGGGCGGGATGAAAATGGGATGACGACATGTTGGTGGGATTTGTGGAGGTGGATGCGTCAGAAGTATTGGAAGAATCCTGAGTATCCATTTAGAAAAGAGAGGAATGAAGAAGAAAAACCAAGAATTTTGGGAGGAGATGAGGGAGGCGTCGCTGCGAGATGCCCGAGGGGGGGCCAGCGGCAGCTGTAGAGAAAAAAATTCTAGAGTTTTTGTTTTAGGCTCTTGATACCATGTAAGATGATATTAATCTCCCTTAGGGAGTCTTCTCATTAATATCAAAGTATATATAGTGTACAATATTCATCCATTTTACAATAGGAATCCTAAACCTAATCACATGAGGAATCCTAGTTGTTAGCGATATTTCGAATGCTCACACAAACGTACGCATCGTTGACAAGTAATATAATCTGATAAGACCGAATATCGTCCTCAGAGACTGGTTTCTAATTACCGTTCATCTAGTTTATGTTATCTATTTGGCAATCGATATTTGAGTTGGGTTTTTGTTTAACTACTAGAATAATTGCAAGAATTACTGAACTATTTAAGTTGTAATCAGTTATGAATGAATTAGGGCTTCCACAATCCTCGACTATCCACTCTATTCAATCCTTAATGCAACTAGAATGACTTCTTCTTCTACGTTAAGATAACGGTTAACTAAACTGTCTTATATTCCGGTTAGGACATATAATCACTCAACCCCAGTGCAGAACCTTTCTATATTTCTATGATAGTATTTACCACATAGGAGTATTAATAATAGTAACCTATAATGCTACACAAGTATCGGGACATTGTCGTCCGCTATTTTAATCTATGTCTAGTCAATTACAGCATATCCAAATCTCTCATCTCAGTTCTTTATTCGAAATCATATATATTATGATAATTAGTGATCAATTAATTATCAAGAATTCATACCAATTATTAATTAAATCTTAATCAAGTGAAGAAGAAAGCAAACTACTGCATTACTTCATGAATAGAAGTTTCAAGCGATTCATAAGGAAAACCCTAATAAAGTGTTTAGCTCCTAATCATAGTCACGCTAAGAACTAACACAAAATCCATACATAAACTGAATTAAAAACGAAAGAAAAGAAATTACTGCGAACTAAGTCTCCAATTGTAGCCTTCCTTGTTGTCTTGTGTTCTGCTATGTTGTAGAATGACCCACTTTCCCTCCAAGAATAATCCCTAGGGTTTTTGTATCTATCAAATTTCGTGCCCTATGGACCAATTTGTCATTTGCCAATTAAAACTCGGAACTAGATTTTCCGTATCGGCGTCGCGGCGCCCAATCTTCCGTGGGTATTCTGCAATTCCGGCACCGCGGTCCTGCTGACTGGCGCTGCCTGGCTTTTGTCCGGGTCTTCATTTTCTGTCCTTTCCTGCCTCGAATTACTCATTTTATGCCCCTTTTTCATTTCTTTTCGTCATTTTGCCATTTTGGACCGCTGTGACTGAAAAGAAATAAAAACAAGCCTAATATTATACTAAACACAACAAAAATGAGTAAAATACTAATTAAAAATAACTCAAAAAGAGTATATAAAATATGCCTAACAAACCCCCAAACTTGAACTTTGCTCACCCTCAAGCAAAGAACAAAACAAAACAAAGAAACAAAAAATCAAAAGACTCAAAGACTCAGGTCAAGAAGTTGCACAATGTCACTTAGAAACACATGAACATTAGTTAGGATAATATGCAGGAATAGATGTAGCATACATTTAACAATCTAGAATTTCAAGTTATATATTTCGTAGATTCATTTCTGTCACAATCACTGAAAGCATGAATACCTAACCTATTCATATCAGTTTTATTTCATTTTTCTCAAAGTAATACAGTCTATTCACTTGTTATTCTCCACTAATCATGAATATACATAATAGGGATCATCAGGACTTTTCAGGGTTGTAATGTAGGCTTAGGCAGGGGTAGGTAAGATTAGGCATTTAGGCTCAATTACGTACCATAAGCGCTTTTCATTCAACTCTTTTCTCCTTCTTTGCGGTATTCTTTTTAGTTCATACCCATTAATCCTCTTTCTCTTTTTGTTGAAATCATAACACACATTCACATCGGTACCCACAAACTTAAGTTTTTCCATATTTTAATTTGGGGTGCATAATGTTCGCTCTCTTTTTATATTTCTTTTTCACTCTTTTTTCATCCCTATCATCAATTATTTCTTATGACACATAAGGGAATCTGGGGTGTCAAAAAAATAGCTTTTTATTTTAGGCTAAACGGGGCTGACTAGGGATGCATTTAAGTGCAAGGTGGGAAATGACTGGTAAGAAGGGCTATAAAAGAAATGTATGAATCCTCCCCCTAACATGTACATCCTAATTATTTCGCCTCAAATAACAAGCACGCAGGACATTTTTCGCAATTGACATACACAGTCTAAGCACAAAATATTCCAACTAATCATATTTTCATGAATCTTTGGCATATTTAACTTAAGCACATAGATTTTTGCATATCATTCCATTATATTATCCTACTTAATTCACTAGGCGTTTCAAGCAACTACAACATGCATGATTATAAAAAAAAAATTGACTCACATAAAATATAAAAACAAACAAAAGACTCAAAAATAGACACAAAAATAAAATAAAATAAGACCCCCCCCCCCAATTTAAACAACACATTGTCCCAAATGTGTAAGACTAATGAAATAAAAAGGACGACTTACAGACATTAGCGGTTCAAAATGACGGTAGTGGCGGCGGATACTGCATTGACCATTGGTTGAAAATGGTGCTTAAATTATCAACACGATGGGTCATGTCTTGATGCTCTTGCATCATCTGCTGCTGATTTTACACCATCTTCTCCTGGTGTAGCTGATCAGTGTATTTTATATACACATTTTGAATCATTTTTAGTTAGTCTTTTGCCCATTTTTGTACAAATATGTGTCGTGTTATGATATATTTTCTTTCTTTTGAGTCACAATGGTTTAAAGTGGCACATTGGTGAGAAGGAGCGGAAAAAGGACAGAAACAGAGGTTCCAGAGCTCAAAAAGCTAAAAAGTTGGCAACTCCGCGAACAGCGGCGTAGCCGCCACGCTGCATCATCAGCAGAGCAGATACACGCGCCGAAGGCATCAGCCAAGTTTCAAGCCACGACGAAGAAATTTGACAAATCCAAATAGGATTGGGTTAAAGCCAAGGAGGAAAAGGTTTTGCACGTTCTGGAGGATATAAATAGGACATTTTAGGTCACATTTGGGAGTTCCACACCTTACCATTCATCACAACATTAGATCAAGATTGAAGACTTATTTTTGAGTAATTTCTTGTTCTTTACTTTATGTCTTTCTAGTATATGTTGGATACTATTTTAGTTCTTGGCATGTCTATGGCTAGGAACTAACTTAATTTAGGGCTTTCCATGTCGAATCGCTTGAACCTCATTTTATGAATTAATGCAAGATTTTGGTTTCTTCTTATTATTGTTGAGATTTATTCAATAATTGTTTTATTGCTTAGTAATTAATTGATCACTAATTATCATCACTTATATGATTTCTAATCGAAAGCCGAAAGGGGAGATTGTGACTATGCTATAGTTGAATAAACATAGGTTTAAATCGTGGACGAAAGTACCCCGATACTTGTGTAGCTTGATAGGTTATTGCTCTTAATCCTCCTTTGTAGTCAATCTGGTCATCGAAAGATAGAAGGATTCTGCATTGGGGTTGAGTGTTTATATTACCTTAACAGGAGTATAAAACGGCTTAGTTAACCTGCTATCTCAACATAGAAGAAGAACCTTAATTATTTGCATTAACGAGTAAAGCGAGCGGATAGTCGAGGAGATTTAGAAGCCCTATTTCCACCATATCTGAAGTAAAGTAAAGTAATTTAGTTAGCATATATAATCATAGCTATAAACACATCATCAAATTATCGGTTACCAAATAGATACTACAGAATAGAGGTTGGTAATTGAGCACTAATCCCTGAGGACGATAACTCGATCTTCTAGACTATATTAATTGTCACGATACATGCACTTGCATTTAGCGTGTGTATAAGTCGCGCATCAGTAGCATCATGCACTCATGATTTCGCAACATCTGTTGTTGATTTAGGAGCATCTGCTCTATGATTGGCACTGGAGGTTCCAAGGCTAAAAAAGGTCGGTGGCTGCTTTGCCCTGGATCATAATGTGTGGCTGCCTCAGGCTCTGGCTCTTCTTGCTCCATTGTAGCTGCACCTGCTCCACCCTCTTCTCGACCTCATCTCTTATCCCCTGGGTTCACAAGGTCTGGGTATGTGTTACACCCCGTAAGTTCAGGACATGTGTAAGTGAATGTACGCAAGGAACACAAGACTTGGAAATTAGTACGAAAGGAAGGATTGTTTTTCCGACGGAAAGTCTTCCGGACGTCGGAAAGGAAAAATGTTCGTTGTTGAGAATTGGATTCTCAAAAGGCATTATTTGAAGAGTATGGAACTCTTAACCTTATGGAAATTTATTTTTTGCGGATTTGGTCACGTGGGGCCCACCCGAGGAATTTTACATTTTTTTGGGGCCCACGAGGGTTACGGAATTTTATGGACGAATGAGAGGGCGACACGTGGCACCCCCACATGGCTTGGTCGAAATTTATGCAAGGGGTAGAATGGTCATTTGACCTATGTAGATGATAAGTCTTGCAAGCTTGACATATTTGACCAAGTCAACTTGTCCACATAGGCTCAATCCTTGTGATATTCATCCTAGCCTCACATTTGTTGATATCTAGACCTCCAACGTGTTATATGTATCATACTAGTGCAAGACTAGCTCACTTTACACTTAGAAAAATTAGAGAACTCTTGTTCTTCTATAGTTGCTCTCGCCAAGGCTACTTTAGGAAGAGAAAATTTTGTAGTTTTGATCCATTAGTCACAAGACTTTAACCCAATGTCCCAAGGGTATTGTAAGGTTATCTCAATAGAAAGAATTCGAAAAACGTATTTTTACGTTAGTCGCAAGGCGGAAACAAAGGAGTTCTTCAACTTTGAAGTTGGAACTTGAAGAAGGGTTCTTCATAGGCCTCTAAAGAATGCTTGGAGCGGATTGGAACTTAAGGAAAGGAGCTAAGAATTTCTAAGGCGCGATTTTGGATCTTGGAAATTTTAAGGGCTTGGAAAGGTATAAATTTTGTCGTTTTATTAGTTAAGGCTTACTTATGATTGTAGCTATGGTTATTAGCAAGCATGAGATATATAGTATGAATTTTGATAAGGATATCGTTATTGGAACCCTAATCCAAAACTAGCATGTTAGCCTTAAGACTACAATTCAAGTCGATTATTAGTAAAGTCGTCGCATGTTGTAAAAAGGAAGGAAATTGTAGTTGTTGAAGTTGTTTAGACTATATAACATGTTAGACCTAAGAACTTGGAATTTGGAAAAGGGTTGGAAAAGACTTAGTGTTGTTGGTTGTAAGTTGGCCGAGAATGGCTTTAATTGTGGAACTACTTTGGTATGAATTGTGGGCGGAATATTACACGTATTGTAAGGCGTGTAATCCCCTTTGTTTGGTTGTTGTTTGGAGCCTTAAATGTGGCTTGTTGGTTATTGTATTCTGCCTTGAAAAAGGTGGCAAAGTGAGTAGAAACAAAGGAAGTGCTGCCCGATTTTCCGTAGAATTAGAGACTAAATACTTAGTATTATTCTACATAGAGACTAGAAGTTGATAGCCTTGTTGTGACCATTATAGGTTGACACTTCTACGTACGGTGTATTCGGCTTAGCTTGTGGATTTAGCCGAAAAGGTATGTGAACTATCTCCTCTTCTAGCATGATTCCTTAGAATAAAGAAAGTAAGTTCTACTCCTTGAATGATCCATTCCTTGCTTGTATTTGGATTGCCTAAAATAGAATTTGTTCTATGTACTTCCTTGAGTGTACTTTGATGTTTAAATTGTAAGTAGTATAATCCATTTCCTTAGGGAAGTTTGGATTCTTAAAAGTGAAGGTATTTTTCTTAAAGTACATAGAAACTTGAAAAGGAAGTGATTTCCAAATCTTTTGGCTAGTGCCTTAGTTCTAAAACCTAAAGGTCATTATAATGACTTTAGGGGAGTCAAAGGAGTGATTTACTTATTTGATTTAAAAGAGGAGAAATGACATGATTTAAGAGAAGTAACTTGCATAAGGGTGAAGTTACTTGAGGTTTAAAAGTAGAAGAAAACTTGTTTACTAACTATTAATAGACATGAAGTAATTTTTAAATTTAAGAAAATGATTTGTAAGTATGTGATACTTGTATTTAATAGTATAATTCTATTGGTTAATCAAGGAATGTATACGTCTAAAATCATAAAGGGTTATAACGGCTTTATGGGAAGTTGGTTATAACGGCTTTATGGAAGGTTTAGAAAGTTGTCTATTTTGATTAAATCGGCATAAGTTGCCTAGATTGTGAAAATTTGGAGTTACTTGATTTCAAGCTTTGAAATGAGTTTTCTGAAGTGTAGTAACTTACCTTGAAAAATAGACACGCCTTGATACTACTGTTAGTATCTTGGGGCTTTACATAGAAAGGAGTCTTTTATAAAAGAATGTATGTATGCCTTGCTAAGTACTTTGGCTTGATAAATTGAGGATTTGTCTAAGTGTGCCTTGATAAGTACTTTGACTTGTTAAAAGAGAATTATTCTATGTATGCCTTGATTAGTACTTTGGCTTGATAAATTGAGAATTTGTCTAAGTGTGCCTTGATAAGTACTTTGACTTGTTAAATGAGAATTTATTCTATTTGTGCTCGGATAAGTACTTTGGCTTGTTAAATGAGAATTTATTCTATTTGTGCCAGATAAGTACTTTGGCTTGTTAAATGAGAATTTATTCTATTTGTGCCCTGATAAGTACTTTGGCTTGTTAAATGAGAATTTATTCTATTTGTGCCCTGATAAGTACTTTGGCTTGTTAAATGAGAATTTATTCTATTTGTGCCCTGATAAGTACTTTGACTTGTTAAATGAGAATTTATTCTATTTGTGCCCTGATAAGTACTTTGGCTTGTTAAATGAGAATTTATACAATTTGTGCGAGCTTATGTAATTTGGATTGTTAAATGAGAATTTATTCTATTTGTGCCAGGATAAGTACTTTGGCTTGTTAAATGAGAATTTATTCTATTTGTGCCCTGATAAGTACTTTGGCTTGTTAAATGAGAATTTATTCTATTTGTGCCCGGATAAGTACTTTGGCTTGTTAAATGAGAATTTATTCTATTTGTGCCCTGATAAGTACTTTGGCTTGTTAAATGAGAATTATCCTATGTGTGCCTTGATAAGTACTTTGGCTTGGTTAATTGAGAACTTGCCTATATGTGCTGGTAATAGCCTTTGAGTGCAAGTATTATGTTTTATTAAGTTGCCGCGACTCTCGGTTGAAGGGTCACCGTCTTGTCAGAAGTTCTCGACGCATCGGTGATGTGGGATTCCACGGGTATGCTTCCGCTACTTGTAGTACTTGGGTTAAATTCCCGGATTTTTATAGAAGACATGGTAGTGCTTATGTCTTGTTTGATGGTCGGTCGAGATAGGGTAAGAGTATAAGTGAGGGGTAAACCCCCAAGACGCTGTACCACCTTCTCCAGGGTAAGAGTATAAGTGAGGGGTAAACCCCCAAGACGCTATACCACCTGCTTTATGTGTTGTTTGATGGCCATGAGATAGGGTAAGAGTATAAATGGCGGCAAGCCCCAAGACGTTATACCACCTTCTCCGTGGTAAGAGATAAATGGCGGGCAAGCCCCAAGACGTTATACCCCCGCTTACCACCTCCTTCGTGGTCGAGTATAACGGCGGGTAAACCCCAAGACGTTATACCACCTATTCGCTTGCCTACTGCCTGCATGCTTTAGAACACAGTGGGACGTGGTGTTCATGTATGCCTATCGTGTTATGTTATATCCTCGGATCGCCGGTGAGGAAGGATTCCACGCACGATTGATATTATGGGCGTGAGACCCATAGTTATATTTGAGTAGTGACTTTGAGGGCCTGCGTCCCTGACTTGATATGACTGCTTATGTGCTATGTACTGTAGGTTGGCTATCATACATGTCTCCTATTTTGTTTAGACTGTTATGATTTCATTACAGTACTCATTGTTCACATACTTGGTACATTCTTCAGATCGACTCCTTCGGGACTGCGTTCATGCCGCAGGTTTAGGTACGCTGTTTGGTGATCGGCAGGTGTAGAATCCTGCTCAGGGTTTTTGGATAGCTCCCTCTGTCCAGGAGTTTATCTTTTTGGTATATATCCTTCAGTACAGGCTTTGTACAGTTTTGGGTACGGCGGGGCCTTGTCCCGTCATATTTTCAGTTTAACTCCTAGAGGTCTGTATTCATATGTGGGATTGGACTCATGTACGGTGTAGTGTCTTTGTTTATGTATATATGGCAGCCTAGTCGGCTTTGCCTTGCACGTACGTTGGTTTTAAAAGAAAAAAAAATGAGCTGTTATTAATTTCCGCAATGTACTTAGTTGTTATGCAGGGTGCCAGTAGGCACCACCACGCCCGGGGTTCGGGGTGTGACAGTATGCATGGACTAGACTGTATATAATGGGCGGCCGAGTCTTATCAAGAATATCTGTAGCGAATGTTGGGACTCTGTGCCTAGCACATAGTACAGTGATGAAAGAACCATGTCCCAACCCGCCAGTGGTAGTCAATCTACTGATGTCCCCAATACTCTGCGTTATCTCCATTCCAATGTCAATAGTCAGGCCCCTCATAATTTCAAAGATGAGCTTGATTCTGTCTGTCGGTACGTTATTGAAATGGGTCGATAGAATCAAGCATGCACTTACGAAATATAGCCAAGCCTTGGCTACTCTATTGAACCGCACTGCAAGTCCTCCGCTTCACCGCGGAATAACGAAATCATGCGCGATAACATAGGCCTCCGCAATCGCTCTCCCAAACATGTGGTTTGCATTCCTAGACCAGGTTCTGAAATGGGTCGGATAGTTGCCAGCCCTGGTCTCCAATATCAGTTGTCCCAAATATAGTATTCACTGCTTCAGCACTAACTGGGACATGACGCCGTCTTACAAAGCATCTCCCATTTCTTTGTTCTGGGTAGTTGGCGTAGAATTCTCTCACCAAGCTGATATTTTGTTGTGGAATAGCTTCATTATCGACAAACCTCTCCCACCCATTAGCTTCAATCACAACTCTAATGGGCTCATAAACATCATCCTCATCGAGTCGTTCGGCTTGATAATCCATCTCTCGCTCCATTGTATTCTGTTGTGCCGATCCTCCGTATTCCGATTGGTGAATCGGATAACATCATGATCTGGGATTGATGAAGATGAGTAGTTCGGCGGTCCTTTTCCTTGAAGTCATTATTGAAAGTTGTTAGGAAATTTCAGGAGTGTTTCCTTTATTTCTTTGAGATTTCCCAACAATTTTTCACTCCATACCGCAACGATAACCAAGCAACACCAAACCACAACAGAAATAAACCACAATACACCACAAACCACACATTACAAAGCAAAAACACACAGCCCACTAACACGCCGCAACCCACGCTAAAGTTCACACCCAATTACACACAAATCACAATCCCAAGTTGCTAGAAACAACCCAAGGGTAAGGTTCCAATTAGTTACCTTTTTTGACGAATCTTGTCGAAATTGCCCTAGCCCAAGTGAGTTGAATGATTGTGGAGAAGGTTGGAAGATTTTGGTGGTGATAGTTTGTTTGATTTGGAAGAATTTAATGGAGTTTGTGAAAGATTTGTGTGTGTGGGAGAGAGGATGTTCAGTATTTTTAGAGGGGGGAATGTTTATGTTTGATTGTGGGAGAAGATTGGGGATTTAGGGATTTATAATTTGAAAACCCGTCCTGGTGCCGCGGCGCCCAAACTCCTGCACTCCTCTGATAAATCGGCGTCGCAGCCCTGTATTTTGGTGCCGCAGTGCTACAACTCCTGCATATGTCTAGACTTTCGACGCTGCACCGATTTTCTTCGTTCCATATTTTTCTGTGCTTCGTGTCCCATTCCTTCACCTGTCATCACAACACCACAAAAATACCACAAGTGAGATTGTTCAAATAAAACTACATTGCATAAATTAAACCTTGGGTTGCCTCCCAAGTAGCGTTGTCTTTAACGTCTTGTAGTCGGACGCAAGTTCCTTATCAAAAATCATTAGGGTAATTTAACCCCACAAACTATCCATTTCAAAATCCTCCTCCTTTTTCATACTCTGTTTTTCTTTTTCACAAGAGGGGGCTCAGTAAGACTTACCTGTTCGACAACTTCCATGGAATCAATTTTTATTTCAGCATTCTTGCTAACCTGTGGGTTCACCACTGTATGAATGATCTCCCTAGCTTTGGCCTGTGTTGGCTGAACTGCTGTGTCAGCTGTGCTGACTGCGAAACACTTGTTGGTGGCTTGGGATTCAATGGTGGATTTGAACACCTTGAATATCATCTCGTCTTCCTGGACCCTTAGTCTCAGTTCTCCCTTTTCTACATCAATTAGGGCTCTCCCGGTTGCAAGAAATGGTCTCCCCAAAATTATGGGTATTTCGTCATCTTCTTCCATGTCAAGGATGAGGAAGTCTGCTGGGAAGAAGAACTTTCCCACCTTGACAAGCACATCTTCCACTATGTCTTTGGGGTGTACCACGGTTCGGTCAGCCAGCTGTAGATTAACTGTGGTTGGTTTGGCTTCCCCCAAACCCAATCTCTTGAACACAGACAGATGCATGAGATTGATACTAGCCCCTAAGTCACAAAGTGCCCGGTTTCATGTTACGTTGCCAATAGTGCAGGGCAGGGTGAAGTTTTCTGGATCTTTCAACTTATGAGGCAGTTTCTTTTGTAGGATAGCGCTGCACTCCTCTGTCAGCGCTACTGTCTCATCATCCGCCAACTTCTTTTCTTCCCAAGTATCTCCTTCATGAATTTGAAGTATGCGGGCATTTGTTCTAACTCCTCAATGAAGGGGATATTGATGTGCAGCTTCTTAAATACCTCCAAGAACTTGGAAAACTGCTTGTCTATCGCCTTCTTCTGGAGCCTCTGAGGGTAAGAGATTCTATCAGTGTATTCCCTCAAAGGTATTGATAGAGCTTTTCCACTGTAGGGCCTAGACTTCTCGCAGAAGTTGCAGCGCCACGGCGCTACTGAGCAGCGCCACGGCGCCGATAATCCTGAGACATTGCAGAAGTTTTGGCGCCACGGTGCCGAATCTCAGGGCTGTGGCGCCTAGGGCTCAAAAGGTACAATGATTTTTGGAGCAGTTGTGGATGCACCCCAGGTAAAGATACCGTACCCCCAGAGGCTAAAAATAAGTTCTCTTGACAAACAGTTCTCTAAATTTCTGGAAGTTCTCAAACAATTGCAACTCAACATCCCGTTTGCTGAGGCACTAGAGCAGATGTCGAGTTATGTATAGTTCATGAAGAAGATTCTCAGAAAAAAAAGGAGGATAGATGACTACGAAACAGTGGTGTTGACTGAATAATGCAATGTCATCCTACAGAGAAAGTTACCTCAGAAGTTGAAAGACCCGGGGAGTTTCACCATCCCATGCACTATAGGAAAGTTTGAGTGTCAGAAGGCGTTGTGTGATCTGGGGGCAGGTATAAATTTGATGCCCTATCTGGTGTTATGCAAACTTAGAATGGGAGAAGTCAGACCTACAAACATCACTTTGCAGCTAGTTGACCGCTCCATCGTCCACCCTAGAGGAGTCATCGAGGATGTGTTGGTTAAGGTGGACAAGTTCATCTTATCCGCTGATTTCATCATCTTAGACATGAAAGATAATGACATGATCCTCATTATCCTTGGCAGACCCTTCCTAGCCACAGGACAGTCACTCATTGATGTTCGAAAAGGTGAGTTGAGACTTCGTGTGGAAGAAGAAGAGGTGATCTTCAATATTTTTCGAGCAGCAACCTTCCCAGAGGCAAGTGACAACTGCTTCGCCATTGATGTGATCGAAGAAGTTGTGTCGAAAAATGGGTTCAGAAATGCTGATGCGCTTGAAGAAGTGCTGACACGATGGGATGATAATAGTGTAAATGACTCGAATATGATGGAGTATGCAAATTGGATGAATTCTTATGAGCAGTGTGATAAGAAGAGATATGAAGAGCTTGGGCAGATGCCAGAGAGATCAGTACCATCCACAGAAAAAGCTCCAGAGTTAGAGTTGAAGACTCTACCAGATCATTTGTTGTACTGATATCTAGGTGAGAATCAATCCTTACCAGTGATCATCTCATGTCATCTATCCACATTAGAGGTTGAGAAGCTGCTGAGAATACTGAAGGCTCACAAGCATGCCATTGGGTAGAAATTAGCAGACATAAGGGGGATAAGTCCATCAACAGTGATGCATAAGATCCGTCTAGATAAGGAGAGAAGACCATTCATTGAGGCACAGAGGAGACTGAATCCAAACATGAAGGAGGTAGTCAGAAAAGAAATCATGAAATGGCTTGATGTTGGGGTAATTTATCCTATCTCTGACAGTGCATGGGTGAGTCCGGTGCAAGTGGTGCCCAAAAAGGGTGGTATGACAGTAGTGACCAACGAAAGGAATGAGATCATTCCATCTAGAACAATTACTGGGTGGAGAATTTGCATTGACTATCGCAAGTTGAACAAGGCAACCATAAAAACCACTTCCCGTTGCTATTTCTAGATCAGATGTTGGATAGACTTGCAGGGCACAATTACTACTGCTTTTTGGATGGTTACTCAGGGTATCATCAGATTTCCATACACCAGAAGATCAGGAAAATACAATATTCACCGCCTTTGCACGCTTGCATTCAGAAGGATGTCATTTGGGCTTTGCAATGCACCTGCGACCTTTCAGAGGTGTATGATGGAAATTTTCTCTGATATGGTGGAGAGGACTATAGAGATTTTCATGGATGATTTCTCGGTCTTTGGGTCCTCGTTCGACGAGTGTTTGAGGCACTTGGAAGCAGTGTTGAAACGGTGTGAAGAGTCCAACCTTGTGTTGAATTGGGAGAATTGTCACTTCATGGTAAAAAAGGGGATTGTCCTTGGACACAAAATATCCAACCAAGGTATTGAGGTGGACAAAGCAAAGATTTCAGTAATCGAAAATCTACCACCTCCAGTATCAACAAAAGGGGTTAGAAGTTTCCTTGGGCATGCCGATTTTTATAGAAGATTCATCAAGGACTTCTCAAAAATTTCAAAACCTCTTTCCACTTTACTAATGACTGGGGTTGCTTTTGAATTCAATAAGGAATGCATGACCGATTTTCAGACACTCAAGGAGAGGCTTATCTCAGCACCCATTGGCATTGCACCAAACTGGGAGCTCCCATTTGAACTAATGTGTGATGCAAATGATTATGCAGTGGGAGCAGTGCTTGGGCAGAGGGTCGATAAGGTATTCAGATCCATTTACTATGCTAGTAAAACTCTTAATGACGCACAATTGAATTATGCACTACAGAAAAAGAATTTCTAGCAATAGTATATGCATTCGAGAAATTCAGGTCATACTTAATTGGGAATAAGGTGATAGTATACACTGACCACTCTGCCATAAAGTACTTGATGACAAAGAAGGATGCAAAACCTCGCCTTATCCGATGGGTTCTGCTATTACAAGAATTTGACATGGAGATATGTGACATGAAGGGGACAGAGAACTCAGTTGTTGACCACTTGTCGAGGCTTGAAAACATAGAGAGCCAGAACACTAAGGATGTGCAGATAAATGATCACTTCCCAGATGAGCAATTATTTCAGGTAAGTGTTGTCTTTAAGTTACCTTGGTACGCTGATTTTGTTAATTTTCTCGCAGCTAAGGTAGTACCCCCAGGATTGACAAGACAGCAAGTGAAGAGGTTCTACTCTAAAGTAAAACACTACTATTGGGAGGAGCCAATGTTATACAAGCATTGTGCCGACCAAGTCATCAGGCGATGTATACCAGAGGATGAGATGCACCAGATTCTCACCCATTGTCACACCTTACAATGTGGTGGACATTTTGGGGCATCAAGAATAGCTGCGAAGGTACTGCAAATTGGGTTCTATTAGCCAACCCTCTTCAAGGATGCCCACACCTTTGTGAAGAGTTGTGATCGTTGTCAAAGAACAGGGAACATATCAAGACGAAATGAAATGCCTTCGAATGAGATCTTGGAGGTGGAACTATTTGATGTATGGGGGATCGACTTCATGGGTCCATTCCCGTCATCCTTTGGGAATCAGTACATCCTTCTTGCAGTGGATTATGTGCCCAAATGGGTAGAAGCGGTAGCCACTAAATAAAATGACAGTAAGACTGTCCAAAGGTTCCTCCAAAAGAATATATTCACAAGGTTTGGTACTCCTAGGGCCATCATCAGTGATGAAGGAAGCCACTTTTGCAACAAGAAGCTTGATACACTGCTTTCCCGATATGGAGTCTACCACCGCACCACATTGCCCTATCACCCTCAAGCGAATGGGCAAGCAGAAGTTTCAAACAGGGAAGTGAAGAGCATATTGGAAAAGACGGTGGATGGCTCAAGGAAGAATTGGTTTATTAAAATGGATGACGTACTATGGGCATACAGAACAACATTCAAAACCCCCATTGGAATGTCACCATATAAGTTAGTTTTTGGTAAAGCATGTCATCTGCCAGTAGAGTTGGAACACAGGGCTTATTGGGCAATGAGGAAGCTGAACATGGATGTCAAGGCAGGCGTAAGAGGTTGCTACAAATGGCGAGTTGGATGGTCGCATACAATGCCTATGAGAATGCAAGGATCTACAAGGCAACCAAAGTATGACATGATAAGATGTTGATCCCAAAAGACTTCCAAGCGGGACAACAAGTGTTTTTATTCAACTCAAGGTTGAAATTTGTTCTCGTGCAAGCTCAAATCGCGTTGGTCAGGACCGTACACTGTTGTAAGAGCATTCCCCTATGGTGCAGTTGAAGTAAGAGGGAGAGAGGGAGCCTCTTTCAAGGTAAACAGACAGAGGTTGAAACCCTATTTGATCAATGAAATGGAATACATGAGCCTAGTGACCCATCTCATTCCAAAATGAATAGGGAACCTGCGTCCGGCTAAAAGACGTTAAAGACAACGCTACTTGGGAGGCAACCCAAGGTTTTTAAATTTATGCAATTTAGTTTTAGTTAGAACAGTTTCACGGAAGGTGTTTACATGTTGTGATGACAGGTACAGGGCTAAAAAGTGGAGGACGAAAAATGTGAGAGAGGAGGAAATAGGCTCGGCGCCACGGGGCCCAGCAGAGGGCCATGGCGCCGAGAATGCAGAAAGCCGCAGGAAGTTGGGCGCCACGGTGCCGAATCAGAGAGTCGCGGCGCCGAAAGTCCAGAAGGTCTCTGAAGTTTGGGTGTCGCGGCGCCAAATCAGAGTGCCACGACGCCGGAAGTTCAGAGGGTCGCAGATGTTTGGGCACCACGGCGCCGATCTCAGGGCTGTGGCGCCGCGACGGAAAAATTGAAATTAAAAGAGCCCTAATTCGATTTACATATTCCATTCTGATGAGATTTCTGACGTTATCTTCCATGCATTATCCATCGCCACCATTTTAAAACAAGTTTGTAAGTTGTCCCGTTTTTCTTTTATTTTTGAGTCTTGCACACATTAGGGACAATGTGTGATTTAAGTCTGGGGGAAATTCTTAGTTATTTTTGATGTGTTTTGAGTCTTTTTGTATTATTTTCTATGTTTATTTGAGTATAATTTTTTTTAAAGATCATGCATGCTGCAGTTACTTGAAACGCCTAGTGAAGTAAAGTTGAATAATGTAATGGAATTAGAAACAACCATCTGAACACTTAGGTTAGATATGCCAAAAATTCATGAAGTCAAACTATTTGGGGTATCTTTGTTATACCCCGTATTTCCAGAGTATGTACGTGAGGGCGTACGTACAAAGCTTAAGTCTTAAGTTGGCATTAGGGACGAAAATTTTGTTCACAACTACCGAAAAGAATCGTTTTTCGACGAAACGTTTTACAAAACTTGCGAAGGGAAAATTACGGCTATGTCATTTATAATTTTTGCAGATTTTTCCGAGAGATGAAATATTTTGGACCAACGAGAGGGTGACACTTGTCACCCTCAAGTGGGCGGTCTTGGTGGTCGAAAGTGGGCAAGTTTCTTGCCATGTTTTGTTGCCTAAACCATGGGTCAATGTTTGGAGTGATTTAAGGAGTAGATGGCTAGGGGGCACTTGGGCAAATCCTCACCTTCCACTTGCCCCCACTTGTCTTGATCATGGCCATTGAATTCCCTATAAATACCCCCCCTTAGTTGAAGACTTCTTCATCCCTCAAATGTTTTCTAAGTCTTGAAAATCCTCCCCCCCCCCCCTTCTTGTTGCTCTCGTCCAAGAGCTTCCCCCTCCCCCTTTGTGAGGCCTTTTGGCCGAGAAGTACTCCCCCCCTTCCTTTGGGGTGCTAGCCGAAAGTACCCCACCTAGTTGTTCTCGTAAAATACCCCCCCCCCCTCTTGTTAGAAAATACTCTCCAAGTATTGTTACTATACCAAAATACCTTAGCCTTATACCTTGTAGTATTCCAAAGCTACCTCTTTACGTAGAGCCCGGAAATACTACCTTATGTCCTTTTTGTCTCAAAAACGAAACCCTAAGGAAAACCTTCATAGTCGGTTGAAGTGTTAAGTAGAAGTTGCGTAGAACTTCTAAGGGTTGTTTGGAGCGGGTTGGAGCGCCCAGAGTGGGAGCTAAACGTTGCTCAGGATCGACATTTAATCTTGGATAATTTTGGGCTTATCGAGGTAAATATCTTGTCCCCTTTTGTAATTAGAGTTTACATCCGTTGAAGTATAAGAATTAAGTATAAGTTATATACAAGGAAGGTATATAAGAAGAGAATTGAACTGTTTACATAGACTGTATTTACTGATGAGACTTGTGAAGTTTGTGGTGAAGTCTTTGCAAATTTTTCCGTAGAATCTTGTATCTAGATTTATTCTACCGAGTAGTCTAGACATTGATAGACTTGTATAACCGTTATAGGTTGAAGTACTGCGAGTAGCGTATTCTACTCGAAGGGTGGAAAAGGCTAGCAGAATTACAGTACTTTGGAGCTATTTGCTAATAGTCGATAAATCGTCGCGAGGTATGTGATTCTTCCTATCCTCTCGAGCATGATATTTTAAAAGAATATATATAGTACGGTAGACGTACGTGTGTTAACTGAACGTGGTTTTACTGCGATGTCTTTTGACTTGAGTCTAAATAATAAAAATCTGAAGTATTTCAAAAGAGTTAAGAAACCTTTTTGAAAGAAGAGTAATACTTGGTTTTAAAAGCTTAAGAGTTATACTAGCTTTATGGGAAGTTAGGTATAACGACTTAAGAAGGATAAAAAGAATGGTTTACTGATTTTAGAAGTTAAGAGACTTGATCTTAAAAGATAAGAGACTTGACTTAATTAAATTAGTATGAATTTTGTTAAAAAGTGTGAAACCCCATTCGTGAGTAATGAGTACTTGGTTTTTAAAAGGAATAATGTTTTACTGATTTCGGAAATCAGAATAAGTATCGAACGAACCACTGCAGCGTTAATAAAGGGAAATATATTGACTAATTAAGTATTATTAAAACCAGTAGAAACCTCCATCTGCATAGAAGCTAAGATGAGACAAAATTACATTTCCTAGATCATGGCTGCTTTAATAAGATTGTTATAAACAAGAATAACCTACTCTCATATAAGGCATCTGTTTCTCAAATTGTTTTAAAGGAGAATTATATCATTAAGTGATTAAAACTATGAACTACGAAACCTTTCGAAAATGAGAAACTTGAGCATTTGAAATTAGGCAAACTTGAACGTTTGGATAATAATGTTGTTACTTGATCTTTACAAAGGGAAGTGTTTTGGTTTACTTAAAAAGATAGTCACTCTATTTTTATACTACGGGTATTGTGTGACTTTTGTGAAAGAAACGGATCTTTTAAAGAGTTAATGTATGAAGTACTTTGGGGATAAAAACCCGAACTTGTTAACATAAAGTAGAAAGTACCTTGTGTGAATAACTTGATTGTGTTGGTTTGTGATAGCCTTGTAATACTTTCTTGTTGATTTGATAAATAAACAAGTTAGGATGTTACGTGTGTTAGTATCTTGTGATGTTTGTGTAAAGGGGTTTCCCTTGTTGTGCTTATGTTGTTTAACGATAAGCTGTTATGTTAGTATTATATCACTCACCTCTTGACATGATACCGGGTTAAGCGCCTCCGACGCGGTATAGCTCGGCGATGCAGGACCATGATTCGAGACTACCTCACGCGGGTTTAGGGACCTATGCGAGCTACGAGAGTTCGTGTTAGTGTGCGGCCTTTGTGGTCATGCGGTCTATGTGGCCACGCGATCGCGAGTCCAGACGTTGCGGGAGTAGCTACCCTCGACGCGGGAATACCTCATGCGGGCCTATGTGAGTGGCCTATGCGAGTCGCGGGAAGTTCGTGACTAGACGCGCATTAGATCTGCGGCGTGGCGGCTTCGATCATGTGGCGGTCTAGACAGATCTCATGATACAGTTTATGACCTTGTTGGTACTGTGGGACTTAGTAGTCGGCTATGCCTTCGTACTTACCCCGTACGGTTTTATTATGACACATGTGGGACCTGGTGTTCATGTACATTCCTTGGTGCTTTTATATCAAAGACTGCCGGCAGTGAGGAAGGTATTCCACGGGCATGATTGGTGTTGTGGGCGTGAGACCCATAGTTATATTTGAGTGATGACTTTGAGGGCGTGAGTCCCTGACTTGACATGACTGCTTATATTATGGTGAACTGTAGTTTGGTTATCATACATGTCTCCTGCTTTATATAGACTACTATGATTTCATTTACAGTATTTTCAGTTTCACATACTTGGTACCTGTTGTACTGACCTCCTTGAAGTGCGTTCATCGCGGTAGAAGTACACCAGTCGTTGATCCCCGCTCTTAGGATCACAGTTCAGCGTTTTGGGAAGCTCCGTTTCTTCGGAGGCTTATCTTTGGTATAGTCCCCTGTCGTTGTAGGTGTTATACCCCGTATTTCCAGGGTATGTACGTAAAGGAATACGTACAAAAAGTTTGGTCTTAAAGTTAGGCCTTGGACGATTTTTTTTGGCACAACTCTCAAAGCGAACAGTTTTCCGACGAAACGTTTCCACAGCTTTCGTAGGATAAATTCCGGCTATGTCATTTCTAATTTTTGCGGATTTTTCCGAGAGACGTAACACTTTGGACCAATGAGAGGGCGACACTTCCCACCCTCTCATTGGTGGACTTGTCACGGCAATAGGGCCGATTGGATGACAATCCTTGTCATAAAGTTGGATAGATATTTTGTGTGCAAGTTGGCTAGGTACACTTGCCCTAATCTTGACCTTACACTTGCCTAGCACTTGGCTCAATCTTGGCCATTGGTTGGCCATGTCTTGACCTATAAATACCCCTCTTGAGATGAAGAGTTCTTCATCCACTAAAGCTTTCAAGTCTTGAAAAATCCTCCCCTCTCCCTTGTGAGCAATTCGTCCAAACACCCCTCCCCCTTTGAATGAAGTCTTGGCCGAGGCTACCCCACCTCCTAGCCTAGCCGAAACCTACCCCCCCTCCCTTGATAGAAAAGTTGCCTTCTTGTATTGTTATAATGCCCAAAATACCCTAGCCCAAATACCTTAGTACTTAGTAGAAGTTGTGAAGAACTTCTAAGGTTTCCTTGGAGCATACAACTTAGGAGCAAAACCTTGCTCAGGCGCGACTTTTTCTAGGATATTATTGGGCTTACCGAGGTAACTAATCCTAACCTCTTTTGAATTAGAATTTATATCTTGTTGTAGTATAAGAATAAGTATAAATACTTAGAAGGTTGTTAAGGAATAGAATTGAACTAACACCTTAGAAGGGTATAAAAGAAGAATATCTGACTGTACTTACATAGACTGTTTTCCTGATGAGACTTATATAGCTCACCGGTAGGGTTGTGCTGCCCGACTTTCCGTAGAATCGAGGACCCTCTGTTTAGAATGACCTACGAATAGTCTAGACTTTGATAGATATCTGTGACTATTATAGGTGATTCTCTGCGCGACATACTCGACTTGGCGGTGGATTTCAGAAGGTATGTGATTCTTCCTAAAGCATGATATTTTACAATATGTATATAGTACGGTAGACGTACATGTGTTAACTGAATAATACGTACGGCAATGCCTCACGGCTTAAGCCTGAATAATAAAGAACTGAAAACATTTCAAAAGGGACTACTAAACCGTTTATTAAACAGAAGAGAACTAATTGGTTTTTGAAACAGAAGCTTAAGAGTTATACTAGCTTTATGGGAAGTAAGTATAACCACTTAAGATTGATAAAAGAAACAAGTTTGCCTATGTGTTATAACAGACTTATATTGTGAAAAGAATAATAAGATGGTTTGATAAAGTAGACATGATATGATGCTATGTGTGTTAGTATCTTGTAACGTTTGTATAGGTGAGTATCCTTGTTGTGCTTATGTTACTTAAAGATAAGTTGTTATGTTAGTATACTATCACTCACCTCTTGAGATGATACCGGGGTTAAGCGCCTCCGACGCGGGTAGACTCAGCGATGCAGGACCATGATTCGAGAATACCTCATGCGGGTCCAGGCTATGCGGGCTACGAGTTCGTGTTAGTATGCGGGGTTATGCCTCACGCGGTCATGTGGCCATGCGGACAATGAGTCGGGGCGATGCAGGAGTAGCTACCCTCGATGCGGGGTTACACCTCATGCGGGCCCATGAGTGGCCTATGCGGACTCGAGTTCAGATTAGGCTTGCGAGAATGATGATATGGCGAGTGGCCTGTTTCGATCATTCGCGGCCTGAACAAGACCTATTCTGATTACTATTGTTGATCTTGTTTATGATGTGACACTACGTGCGGTTTCTGGTTGTTTCATACATATTTGTAAACCGGTTTTAAAAATGATATGTTTTCATTTAAGTACTTTCTGATTCGCATACTTAGTACTGTTATCGACCTCCTTGGAAGTGCGTTCATGCCGCAGGTAAGGGCAGCAGTGCTAGATCCGCATCCTTAGGATCTCTACGTTGGTGTCGAGCTCCATCTCTTCCGAGGCTCTACTTTTGGTATGATCTCCTGTTGTAGATAGTTTTGTACTGATCGTGGTATGGCGGGCCTGTCCGCCATAGTGTATATTTCCTTAAGAGGTGCGTAGTCATGTTATGCGATGTCGGATGTAATCGCTAAAACACGATTATATATATATATCTTAGAAAGCGATGTTTTCTCACAAAATCATGTCTTGTTTTATAAACTATTTTATGTCTTGCTTTATGTTTCCGATTACTCGATGTATGACTACTTGGGTGCCCGTAAGGCACGATCCACGCCGGAATGGGTCGTGACAAAAGTGGTATCGAGCGATTAATCCTCGGAAAGTGTCTGAGCCGTATCTAGTAAGTCTTGATTATCGGTGTGTTGTGCACCACACCAATAATCGTGAGGCTATAGGATATTTAGGATTGGTTTCCGTTCTTCTCATTCCGAGATCGTGCTTTAGAGCCGTGTTATAGGTTGGACCCTCTAACGTATTCCTTTCTATGTGATTATGCCTCCACGTAAGGCAACCGGGCTGAGGGCAAGGCAACGAGGAGGCGCTAGCGAGACACCCAGAGTCACGAGGGCTCGTGCCCGTCTATACCGCAGACGGCGAGTTCTATGACGCCGCCACGGCCAAAGAGACCACGATACCCACACCTCGCTCCCGCGGCACACCGGGCGGAGAGTTAGGTACTGAGAGATGGCCCGCCTTTTGGCTAAAGTTGTGGCCCGATCGAGAAAGGCCGATCGCGATTCAGTTCAGCTCGATCTTGCGGCCGCACCCGTTGTTCACCCGAGGCGAGAGTTTGAGGCTACGAGACTTCTTGAGTATGGCCGGAGTTTTATGGGTCGAGGCCGGAGGATGATCCGCAGGAGTTCATCCGTCGGCTTGAGGATTTTGAGTGATCGGGCGTCGGAGACCGAGTGCGTGATCTTTGGTTCACATAGGTGCGGGATACCGCAATCGATTGGTTTGATTCATGGGAGTTATCCGGGAGAGCACGCGTCCCGCCTACTTGGGATGAGTTCTCGAGGCTTTCTCACTCACTTCTTGCCTCGCGGATGAGGAGGCGCGGGTGATAGATTTTTACTCATCGAGGCGCAGAAGGACCTTTGTCGAGTACAATGTCGAGTTTGATTCATTGGCTCGATATGTCCCGGCATTGGTAGCAGATATGGAGGATAGGTGCACCGCTATGTCACCGCTGAGACGACTATATGGCGAGTCATGTGCGGGGTTTCTCTCGGCCGGTATGGACATTACCCGCATGCGAGCTCACGCCTCGATGCGGAGCGCAGAGGTCGGCGAGTGGGCGACGGCGAGAAGAAGGCGGGGCGGGAGGGTCTTACGGTGGTTATCGTGGTGGCGGCCTCAAGGCCAGATCTGGGTCGCACCACGCCCGGCCAGAAAGCACTCCTGCACCGTCCTCAGCCACACGCGATTTTGGCGCACCGGGGCCGGGGCTTGAGCGTCGAGTAGCGAGAGTGCGGCGATCGGGACCACCCGGTGTGGCGTCACGGTAGATCCCATTACGGAAGTGTGGTACTACTTTTGGATCTTGTTACGATTGTAGCGGCCGAGTCACTGCGAGGTGTCAGGCCGACCGTGGCGGTGGTAGGGCTCGACGCCGAGTTACATTGCGGCTTCATCATCTCCTGATTACTCGCCGGGCGTGGTGCTCATGGGTCAGCCAGTGTGGCGCAGGTCGTGGCTCGAGTCGATTCTAGCGGTCCTCGAACCGCATTTATGCTTTGTCGGTAAGCGGGATCGTGAGGCCTCACTGATGTCGTCGCGTACCTTATCGGTTCGGGTTTGATGTGTATGCTTTGATAGATCCGGGTTCGACTCTGTCCTATATATCTCCCTTGTTGCTAGTAGGATAGGGATAGAGCACGAGTCCATGAACCACTTCGAGGTAGCTACGCGATGGGTGATTCGGTGGTAGCTCGGCGGGTATTTAGAGCTTGTCCTGTGATCATTTACTGATCGTCGGACCAGCGCACTTGATAGAGTTGGAGATGATTGACTTCGACGTGATTATGGGGATGGATTGGCTAGCTTCTGCTATGCCAATGTAGACCGCAGAGAGAAAGTAGTGCGGTTCAGTTTCTGAGGCCGGTTGTTGAGTGGGAGGAGCACGGTATCGCAGAGGTAGGTTTATTTCCTACCTCAAGGCTAGGAAGATGGTGCAGAAGGGTATATCTACCATCTCGTTCGGGTGTTTGATCACGAAGGCTGCGGTGCAGTTTTCCGTCGATTCGATGAGTCACGAGTTCCCAGGGCGTGTTTCGGAGGACCTCCGGGTATCCTCCCGAGAGGAGATCGAGTTTTGTATAGATGTGTTGCGGATACTCGGCTATTTCCATTCCGCCATACGTAATGGCACCTGCCGAGTTGAGAGTGAAGGATCGGCTTAGGGATTTGCTAGAGAAGGGCCATTAGGCCCGGTGTTTCTCCGAAGGCGCGGTATTGTTCGTGAAAAAGAAGGGCGGGGCCAGCGCGTGTGTGTTGATCTGAGCGGTGAACAAGGTGACCATTAAACAGATACCCCCTCCCGGGATTGATGATTTGTTCGACCCGGTTGCGAGTGCGAGATGTTTCTCCAAGATTGATCTGCGATCGGGCTATCATCAGTGCGAGTCGAGAGGTGGATGTCCCTAGGATCGCATTCGGACGATGCGGGCATTATGAGTTCGGTCATGTCTTTTGGGTTGACCAATGCTCGCGGTATTCATGGATTTGATGAACCGAGTGTTCAAACCATTTTGGACACGCTTGTGATAGTGTTCATTGATGATATCTTGGTTTATTCTCGCCAGAGGCGGGAGCATGCGGAGCATTTGAGGCTGTCTTGTGATTCTCAGACCGGCGATTTATCGCCAAGTTTTCCAAATGTGAGTTTTGGTTGACTTGATGGCGTTTCTTGGGCATATTGTCGGGTGATGGCATTCGAGTTGTCGCCAAGATCGAAGCGTCGAGGACTTGGCCTAGACCTACTACTCGGCAGGTTCGCGATTTTACGGGCCTCGCGGTATTATCGGCGGTTCGTGGAGAAGTTTGCTTATCTACGCACATTGACTAGGGTGACTCGGAAAGCGGCCAAGTTTCAGATGGTGATGCTTGTGGCGGGGTTTCGATTCTTTGAAAGAGAGACTGACGACCGCCCCCGTTCTTACTCTTCCAGAGGGTCCAGATGGTTATGTTGTGTATTGTGATGCGTCAGGCATCGGGTTGGGATGTGTGTTGATGCAGCATGGCAGGGTTATAGCATATGCATCCCGACAGTTGAAGAAACACGAGAGGAACTACCCCACCCATGATTTGGAGTTGGCAGCCGTGATTCACGCTTTGAAGATCTGGAGGCACTATTTGTATGGGGTTCACGTGGATATTTTTACAGACCACAAGAGCCTCCAGTATATCTTCAGCCAGAGGGAGCTGAACTTACGACAGAGACGGTGGTTGGAGTTGCTTAAGGATTACGATGTTGATATCCTGTACCACCCGGGGAAGGCCAATGTTGTGGCAGATGCTCTTAGTCGTAGGTCGATGGGGAGCCTATCAGATGTGCAGCTAGAGAGGAGGGACATGGTTCGTGATTTGCACCAGTTAGCAAGCCTTGGTGTCCGTTTGATTGATTCTGATAGCAATGGGGTTAGAGTTCGTGAGGTTGCCGAGTCTTCCATCGTTGAGGAGGTGAAGAGGCGATTCGAGGATCGGCTTTGATTCGATATCGTGATCTGACTCTTCGTGAGGGCAAGGGTCCTTTTGAGGTAGCACTGATGGGGTGCTAAGGTTTGAGGCGAGTTGTGTGTTCGGATGTTTCGTGACTTGCGAGTTCTTGGGAAGCACGGTACGCGTTACTCTATCCATCCGGTCGACCAAGATGTACCACGACCTTAGATCCGTGTATTCGTGGGATGGCGAAGAGGGCGTTGCGAGTTCGTAGCTCGGTGCCGTGTTGTCGGCAGTAAGGTAGAGCACGAGACACGGTGGTTTGTTCTGCGATAGAAATCCCGACACAGAAGTGGGAGGTAATCAACATGGACTTCATCACGGATTACCTCGCACTCGGAGGAGACATGATTCTATATGGGTTATCGTCGACGGTGACTAAATCAGCCCACTTTCTTCCGTCGGGGCGACTTTTTTGGTGAGGATTATGCGAACTTTACATCAGAGATCGTCAGATCGCATGGAGTCCCTACTTGATCATATCGCATGAGGAGCCCGATTTACGGCTTACTGAGGTCCTTCCGAGGGGTTTAGGGGCGAGTGAGCACAGTCGCATTTCATCCACAGACAGACGGACAGCAGAGCGCACTATCCGCACTCTTGAGGATATCTGCGAGCTGTGTTATTGACCGATGGTAGTTGGGAGGATCATTTGCCTCTAGTTGAGTTCGCGTATAATAATAGCTACCACTCGGTATTCGGATGGCGCCTTATGAGGCCTTGTATGGGAGGAAGTGCAGATCGCCTATAGGTTGGTTCGAGGTGGGCGAGTGCGGCTAGTGGGACGGTTGGTGCGCGGCGATGGATAAGGTGAAGCTTATCCGAGCGGCTATTGACTTCGAGTCGGCAAGTCGTATCACGATCATCGCCGTCGACATCCGAGTTTGATTGATGATTGGGTTTTCTGAAGGTGTCACCCATGAAGGTGTGATGAGATTCGGGAAGAAGAAACTTCGGCCAGTACATTGGGCGTTTGGTGTCGCGAGGTAGGCAAGGTTGCCTATGAGTTGGATCCGCCGTCCGATCTGGAGCGGTGCATCGATGTTTCCGCGTTTCTATCTTTGAGAGATGTATCGGGGATCCATCTAGGGTGCATCCGATTGACGATGTCCAGGTGACCGAGGGGTTATCGTATGAGGAGATTCCCATAGCGATAATCGATCGTCAGGTTAGGCGTCTGCGGACGAAGGACGTGGCTTCCGTCAAAGTCTTGTGGCGGAACGAGCTCAGGGAGGAGATGACGTGGGAAGCCGAGGAGGACATGAGGCAGAAGTATCCTCACCTGTTCCCCACCCCTCCAGGTAATTCACTTTCCTACTTGTAAATCTTCATTATCGTTTATGCCTAAGTGTTGTTTATGGCCGTGTGTGGCTTTTTGCAAACTGTTTAAGTTTTGAAGAACCTTAGCGTTATCTGTCTTGGGAAGGAACATTCGGGACGAATGTTTCTAAGGAGTGGAGAATGTTATACACAGTATTTCCAGAGTATGTAAGTAAAGGAATACTTACAAAAAGTTTGGTCTTAAAGTTAGGCCTTGGGCGATTTTTTTGGCACAACTCTCAGCGAGCAGTTTTTCCGACGAAGCGTTTCCACGGCTTTCGTAGGATAAATTCGGCTATGTCATTTCTAATTTTTGCGGATTTTTCCGAGAGACGTAACACTTTGGACCAATGAGAGGCGACACTTCCCACTCTCATTGGTGGACTTGTCACGGCAATAGGGCGATTGGATGACAATCCTTGTCATAAAGTTGGATAGATATTTTGTGTGCAAGTTGGCTAGGTACACTTGCCTAATCTTGACCTTACACTTGCCTAGCACTTGGCTCGATCTTGGCCATTGGTTGGCCATGTCTTGACCTATAAATACCCTCTTGAGATGAAGAGTTCTTCATCCACTAAAGCTTTCAAGTCTTGAAAAATCCTCCCTCTCCCTTGTGAGCAATTCGTCCAAACACCCTCCCCTGAGTGAAGTCTTGGCCGAGGCTACCCCACCTCCTAGCCTGGCGAAACCTACCCCCTCCTTGATAGAAAAGTTGCCTTCTTGTATTGTTATAATGCCCAAAATACCTAGCCCAAATACCTTAGTACTTAGTAGAAGTTGTGAAGAACTTCTAAGGTTTCCTGGAGCATACAACTTAGGAGCAAAACCTTGCTCAGCGCGACTTTTCTAGGATATTATTAGGCTTACCGAGGTAACTAATCCTAACCCTCTTTTGAATTAGAATTTATATCTTTGTTGTAGTATAAGAATAAGTATAAATACTTAGAAGGTTGTTAAGGAATAGAATTGAACTGTAACACCTTAGAAGGGTATAAAAGAAGAATATCTGAATTTGTACTTACATGGGACTGTTTTCACAATGAACTTATATAGCTCACGGGTAGGGTTGTGCTGCCCGACTTTCCGTAGAATTGAGGACCCTCTGTTTAGAATGACCTACGTAATAGTCTAGACTTTGATAGATATCTGTGACTATTATAGGTGATTCTCTGCGCGACATACTCGACTTGGCGGTGGATTTCGTAGAGAAGGTATGTGATTCTTCCTAAAGCATGATATTTTACAATATGTATATAGTGCGGTGACGCATACGTGTTAACTGAATAATACGTGCGGCAATGCCTCACGCTTAAGCTGAATAATAAAGAATCAAAACATTTCAAAGGGACTACTAAACCGCTTATTAAACGAAGAGAACTAATTGGTTTTGAAGCGAAGCTTAAGAGTTATACTAGCTTTATGGGAAGTAAGTATAACCACTTAAGATTGATAAAAGAAACAAGTTTGCCTATGTGTTATAACGGACTTATATTGTGAAAGAATAATAAGATGGTTTGATAAAGTAGACATGATATGATGCTATGTGTGTTAGTATCTTGTAACGTTTGTATAGGTGAGTATCCTTGTTGTGCTTATGTTACTTAAAGATAAGTTGTTATGTTAGTATACTATCACTCACCTCTTGAGATGATCTGGGGTTAAGCCCCTCCGATGCGGGGTAGACTTCGGTGATGCAGGACCATGATTGAGAATACCTCGTGCGGGTCGGGGGCCTATGCGAGCTACGAGAGTTCGTGTTAGTATGCGGGTTATGCCTCATGCGATGCGTGGCCATGCGGACAATGAGTCGGCGATGCCGGAGTAGCTACCCTCGATGCGGGGTTACACCTCATGCGGGCCCACGTGAGTGGCCTATGCGGACTCGGGAGTCGAGATTAGGCTTGCAGAATGATGATATGGCGAGTGGCCTGTTTGATCATTCGCAGCCTAGACAAGACCTATTACGATTACTATTGTTGATCTTGTTTATGATGTGACACTACGTGCGGTTTCCTTGGTTGTTTCATACATATTTGTAAACCGGTTTTAAAAATGATATGTTTTCATTTAAGTACTTTCTGATTTCGCATACTTAGTACTGTTATCGACCTCCTTCGGGCTGCGTTCATGCCGGTAAGAGGCGGCAAGAGTGCTAGATCCGCATCCTTAGGATCTCTACGTTGGTGTCGTGAGCTCCATCTCTTCCGAGGCTCTACTTTTGGTATGATCTCCCGTTGTAGATAGTTTTATGCGATCGAGGTATGGCGGGGCCCTGTCGCCATAGTGGTATATTTCCTTAAGAAGTGCGTAGTCATGTTATGCGATTGTCGGATGTATCGCTAAAACACGATTATATATATATATGCGAAAGCGATGTTTTCTCACAAAATCATGTCTTGTTTTATAAACTATTTTATGTCTTGCTTTATGTTTCCGATTACTACGATGTATGACTACTTGGGTGCCGGTAAGGCACGATCACGGGCCGGAATGGGTCGTGACGATGACTTACATTCGAGGTATGGCGGGGCCTGTCGCCATTGTTGTTATATCATTCTTAGAAGTGCAGAATGCTGTTGTGGCGAGTTTGTAAAAGGATGTAAATGCTCGATTTAAGTTTTTATATATATGCCGAAGGCAACTTTTCTTCGGATAAAGCGTGTCTCTTTTCTTTGTTATACCGTATTTCCGCAGTATGTCGTGAGCGTGCGTATTAAAATTTTTGCCTTAAATTGGCTTTGGTTGAAATTTGGGCACAAGTGCCGAATAAGTCGTTTTACGACTAAAGCGTTTCCCACGACTACGTTGGGAAAATTCCGGCTATGTCATTTAGTATTTTTGCGGATTTTTAGAGCGACGGAACATTTTTGGACCAACGGGAGGGTGACACTTGTCACCCTCATTGACGGCAAAGAGGAGGCTTGGCTTGGCGATTGGCTCCTCTTTGTGCCTTGCTTTGTGGCTTGTTTTGTGGAGTGTTTTGTGGAGTGTTTTGTGGGTGCACTTGGCTTGATCTTGGCCTTACACTTGCCTTACACATGGATGGATCTTGGCCATTGGTTGGCCTTTGCTTGGCTATAAATAGCTCCTTTGTGAAGACTTTCTTCATCCACAAATTGTTCTAAGTGATAAATCCCTTCCCCTCCCTCTTGTAGACTCTCGACCAAGAGCTCCTCTCCCCCTCTTTTGTGAGCTAGCCGAGAGCCTCCCCTCCCCATGGCGAAGTACACCCCTCTAGTGGTGCTAGCCGTGGGGTACCCACTGCTAGTTACTTTCGTATAATACCCACTTGTTGTGGTATAGAAATACTCTCTAGTATTGTTATAATGCCCAAAATACCTTAGCCTTGTACCTTGTAGTATTCCAAAGATACCTCTATCGTAGAGCAGGAAATACTACCTTTTGTCCTTTAGTCTCAAACCGAAACCCTAAGAAAATCTTCATTGTTGTTTGTAGTACTTAAGAGAAGTTGGTTAGAACTTCTAAGGGTTGTTTGGAGCGGTTTGGAGCACTCGGAGTAGGAGCTATGCGTTGGTCAGGATCGTCTTTTTACTTGGATAATTTTGGTCTTATCGAGGTAAACACTATCGTCCTTCTATTGTAATTGGAAATTACATGTTTGAATATATAGTTGAAGTATACTATATGTAGAACTATACTTAATCTTGTGGCAATGTCTTTTGACTTAAGCTCAAGAATTAAATCGAATCGAATCGTAATTACATAGGGCGTATTCAGATGAGACTTGTGTAGTATTCTTGTGTAGTAGAATTGTACACGTCCAGGTTAGGCGTGTAAACCCCACAGTTGGCTTGGTAGCCGGCCTCGATAGAGAAGGAGATTTGCTTGTGGCGAGGAGGTCTTTGCGAATTTTACGTAGATTATGGAACGTTGAGATCTAGATGTTAATAAGCGCGCGTGGCCTTATAGGTTGAAGTACTACGTGTGGAGTGATCCACTTGGCTTAAGGAGTAGCCGGCGGTTTGAGGTACTTGGAGCGTTTTGCTATTAGTCGACAATCGTCGCGAGGTATGTGAACCTCTTCCTATCTCTTCTAGCATGATATGTGTGAACTATGTAGTACGGTAGACGTACATGTGTTTGATTGTTCTTAAAACATAAAGTGTTATAACGGCTTTATGGGAAGTTGGTTATAACAGCTTTATGTAGGTAAGAAAATACTTGGTGGTTTTAAAAGGTAACTGATGTGAATTATAACTGGCTAGTTATAATAAAGAACTTGATGTATTTCAAAAGATTTATAAATCGTTTTGAAGGGAGAGTAACACTTGGTTTTAAAGGTTTTAAAAAGAGTTATACTAGCTTTATGGGGAGTTAGGTATAATGTCTTAAGAGAGGTAAAGAAAATGGTTTACTGATGTTAGAAGTTAAGAGACTTGATCTTATAAGATAAGAGACTTAACTTATTTGTTTTAATGAGGATGTTTGTGTGAAACCTCATTCGTGAGTAATGAGTACTTGGTTTTATTTAAAGGGATAATGTTTCTTGATTTGGAAATCGAATGTGTATCGACAGCACCAATGCGGCGTTAATAAAGGAAAATGTATTGAATAATGATGTATCGTATTAAAACCGGTAGAAACCTCCATCCGCATAGAAACTAAGATGAGACAAAATGATATTACATTTTCTAGATCATGGTCTTTGTAATAAGAATGTTGTAAACAAGAATAACCTACTCTCACGCGAGACTTATATTACTCAATTGTTCTAAAAAGAAATCAAGTGATTAAGTTTATGAACTATGAAACCATTTGAAATGAGAAGCTTGAGTAATTGAAACTAGGCAAAGCTGGAACTTAGGAAAAGAATGTTGTTACTTGATCTTGAAAAGGGATGTGGGTTGGTCATTCTTATACTACGGTATCGGGTGACTTTTATAAAAGTAATGGATCTCTTTTAAAAAGAACTTAACGTATGTAGTACTTTGGGGTTAAAACCCGACTTTGGCATAATATGAAAGTACTTTGAGTTGTGTGAAGCTTACTATGCTTGTTGTTGTGAAACTTGCCTATGCTTGTGATGATAGCCTTTGTTGTGCGGTGTGGTATTTACGTGTACCGTGTCTCTCAATAGAGGCGGTTGACTTGTTGAGAACTTACTTGGGCGTCTTTGGCGGTGATGGAGAATTCCACGGGTATGTTTCCATTTTGATTCTCGTCTTGTTGTTGATGTCACATGGACATGTCTACACCGTCTGATTCCGGCATGTGGCCACGCGGCGAGGTTGACCAGATATATTGTTATTGAGGTAACATGGACATGTCTACCGTCACGATTCCGGGGCGTGTGGCCATGCGGCCTTATTATTGTTGCAACATGGGCGTGTCTACCGTCTGATTCCGGGGCATATGGCGTGCGGCGGGGTTGACGAGATATTCTTATTGAGGTTACATGGGCATGTCTCTACCGATCTGATTCCGGGCACGTGGCCACGCGGCGCTTGTGTGTTGCATCATGGACATGTCTACACCGAGGCGAGATTCCGGCATGCGGCCGTGATGCGAACATGATGGATGTTATGGGCGTGAGACCCATAGTTATATTTAGTGGTGACTTTGGCGTGAGTCCCCGACTTGGCTATTTTTATGTTGCGTCTTGTATTTTGGTTATCATACATGTCTCACCGCTTGTTAAGCTATTATGATTTCATTTACTGATGTTGTGATTTCATACTTGGTACTGTTGTCGACCTCGCCGGGGTGCGTTCATGCCGCAGTAGAGGTACATCGGTCGTGGATCCTCGCTCTCGGGATCTCGATTCAGCGTTTTGGGAAGCTCCGTTTCTCGGAGGCTTATCTTTTGGTATGTGTTCCACGAGTTGTAGGTTCTTGTACATTCGGGGTATGGCGGGGCCTGTCCGTCATAGTCGTTGCAAATCTTAAGTGCAGAAGCCATTGTGGCGGGGTTGTAAAAGGATTAAAGCGTTCGGGTTTTATGTATATCTTAAGGCAAGCTGTTTTGGTTGCTTTGTCTATTTATTATATCTCTTGTTTCATGATTCATGTTTTATTTTCCGCTGGTTTTCTCGATGTTGTATCACTAGGGTGCCGGTAAGGCACGATGCGGGCCCGTTCGGGCGTTACAAAGTGGTATCGAGCGATTAGTCCTCGGAAAGTGTCTGCACCGTGTCTAGTAGAGTCTTGATTATCGGTGTGTTGTGCACATCTATAATCGTGAGGCTATAGGACATTTAGGATTGGTTTCTATTCTTCTCATTACGAGATCGTGCCTTAGAGCCGTGTTGTAAGTTGGACCCTCCGCGTGTTTCGTTTTACGATTATGCCTCTGCGAAAGGCAACCAGGCCCGAAGGGCAAAGCGGCCGAGGAGGCTGCTAGTGGGATTGAGAATGCGAGCGCGAGGCCGGCCGAGACTGAGTAGTGCTTGACGGCGAGTTTTGCGCCGCCAACACCAGCGAGTTTAGAGCGCGGTGGGCTGCCGAGACTCTGATACTGAGCCTCCATCCCGATGCAGGCGGGAAGATGGGTCACAAGAGATGGCGATTATTGGCGAGTTGTGGCGAGATATGAGATAAATTTGGCCGGCGATTCCAGTTCAGCGGCACTCATAGTACACGAGGCGCATGGTTTGAGGCTACGGATTTCCTTAGTTGTAGCCGCTTTGAGTTTTACGGTCGAGGCGGAGGATGATCCGCAGGAGTTCATCCGTCGATTCTGAGAGGATCATGCGGTGATCAAGGCTTGAGTGATCTGTGATATTTAGTTCGCATCATTGCGTGATACGCGATCGATTGGTTTGACTCGTGGGAGCTTTCGGGAGAGCATGCACTTCCGACCGTTTGGGACGAGTTTTGGGGCCTTCCGGCACATTTCTTGCCTCCACAAATGAGAGGGCTCGGTAAACGATTTTTGATGTTAAGGCGAACGGGCGTCTGATTCGGGAGTACAATGTGGAGTTCGACTCATTGGCGGTATGTTCCGCATTAGTAGCTAGTATGGAGGATCGAGTGCACCGATATGTTCTGGGCTCGATGATTACCTAGCGAAGAGTTGTTCGGTGTTTCTCTTCACCGAGCATGGACATTGCGCATTCGTGCTCATGCACTTGGAGTGCGAGGAGCGCAGATCGGCAGGTGGACCGCTTTCACAAGAAGGCCATGGCCGGATATTTTGGCGACTTTCGAGGCGGACGCCTCGGCCAGACTAGTTATGTACCTCCGCCATTGCGAGTAGTCCTCCGCACGCCGGGACCGCCAGGATATTCAGAGGCGGTCGTGGCTCCCGTGTTTGAATGTTCGGGAAGTAGGGTGTTGGCGGATCAGTCACCCTACCGGTGTGATCGATGTGGTAGACCGCATTTCGGAGAGTGTCGTAGTACCAAGGAGCTTGTTATTCTTGCGGCCAACAGGCCATATGACGAGAGACTGTCCACCGGGTAGCGGGTAGGATAGCACAGACTACTAGAAGCGATTGCGGGCCACGGTAAGTCGCGGTGGAAGTTCCATTTTAGCGGTCCTTGAACCGCCTAGTTTCGTATATCCTTAACCTCTAGAGTTTTGTGTGTATTGATGTTGTTGATGTGTTTAATGATATGTTTGGATAGCTTTGTGCTAAAATGTGATTTAGAAACCCAGTTAGTGAAAAGGGTAAGTCACAGGTAGTGTGTAATGGAAGTGGTAGCTTTCGGACTGTAGAGGTAAGATTGTTCTGATCAAGAACTAGAGAGTTGGCGCTACAGCTGGGTCGGGTTGGGGCCATGTTGCGGGCCAACCGCGTCCGTTTTGAGGAAGGGTCACTGGGTGGTCGCCGGTGGCGGTCACGAGGTGCTAGGCCAAGTTTAGATGACCATCGTATGAGTTCGTGGATACGTTCGATCGAATCAGTTCGTGAAGGCGGGAATGGCCTTAGGGAATCGAGGTTAGTGAGATGACCAAGTTTGGAGGTAGTGACTCGAGGTTGGGAAACGGCGTTGGCGAAGTGTGGTACGGACACTAGAACGAGTTCGAGTGTGCGTGATCGCATCGCGAGAAGGAGAAGTGAACGTGTGTTTTGTGACCAGCGTGGCATGATTGTTTTAAATGCGTATAGCGGTGAAGACTATACCGACGCTGTTGTTTTGAGACCTTGAAGGAACATTCGACGAATGTTTTACGAGGAAGAATGTTATACCGTATTTCCAGTATATGCGTGAGGCGTGCGTATTAAAATTTTGCCTTAAGAATTGGCTTTGGTTCAAATTTGGGCACAAGTGCCGAATAGAGTCGTTTTCGACGAACGCTTCCACGACTTACGTTGGGAAAAATACGGCTATGTCATTTAGTATTTTTGCGGATTTTTCCGCGGACGAACATTTTTGGATCAGCGGAGGGTGACACTTGTCACCTCATCGACGGCAGCAGGAGGCTTGGCCTTGGCCGATTGGCTCCCTCTTTTGTGCCTTGCTTTGTGGCTTGTTTTGTGGAGTGTTTTGTGGAGTGTTTTGTGGGTGCACTTGGCTTGATCTTGGCCTTACACTTGCCTTACACATGGATGGATCTTGGCCATTGGTTGGCCTTTGCTTGGCCTATAAATAGCTCCCCTTTGTGAAGACTTTCTTCATCCACAAATTGTTCTAAGTGATAAATCCCTTCCCCTCCCTCTTGTAGACTCTCGTCCAAGAGCTCCTCTCCCCCTCTTTTGTGAGCTAGCCGAGAGCCTCCCCCTCCCCCTTAGCCGAGGGGTACACCCCCCCCTCTAGTGGTGCTAGCCGTGGGGTACCCACTGCTAGTTACTTTCGTATAATACCCTTGTTGTGGTATAGAAATACACTCCTAGTAGTCTTATAATGCCCAAAAATACCTTAGCCTTGTACCTTGTAGTATTCCAAAGATACCTCTATACGTAGAGCCGGAAATACTACCTTTGTCCTTTTAGTCTCAAACCGAAACCCTAAGGAAATCTTCATTGTTGTTTGAAGTACTTAAGAGAAGTTGGTTAGAACTTCTAAGGGTTGTTTGGAGCGGATTGGAGCACTCGGAGTAGGAGCTAAGCGTTGCTCAGGATCGACTTTATACTTGGATAATTTTGGGCTTATCGAGGTAAACACTACTGTCCTTCTATTGTAATTGGAAATTACATGTTTGAATATATAGTTGAAGTATACTATATATAGAACTATACTTAATCGTGGCAATGTCTTTTGACTTAAGCTCAAGAATTAAGAATCGAATCGAATCGTAATTACATAGGGTATTATTCTGATGAGACTTGTGTAGTATTCCGTAGTAGAATTGTACACGTCCAGGTTAGGCGTGTAAAACCCCACCGGTTGGCTTGGTAGCCGCCTCGATAGAGAAGGAGATTTGCGCTGTGGCGGGAGGTCTTTGCCAATTTTCAGAGATTATGGAACGTTGAGATCTAGATGTTAATAGCGCCTTGTGGCCTTATAGGTTGAAGTACTACGTGTGGAGTGATCCACTTGGCTTGGGAGTAGCCGCGGTTTGAGGTACTTGAGCGTTTTGCTATTAGTCGACAATCGTCGCGAGGTATGTGAACCTCTTCCTATCTCTTCTAGCATGATATGTGTGAACTATGTAGTACGGTAGACGTCGTGTGTTAATCGTGCTGATTGTTCTTAAAACATAAAGTGTTATAACGGCTTTATGGGAAGTTGGTTATAACAGCTTTATGTAGGTAAGAAAATACTTGGTGGTTTTAAAAGGTAACTGATGTGAATTATAACTGGCTAGTTATAATAAAGAACTTGATGTATTTCAAAAGATTTATAAATCGTTTTGAAGGGAGAGTAACACTTGGTTTTAAAGGTTTTAAAAGAGTTATACTAGCTTTATGGGAGTTAGGTATAATGTCTTAAGAGAGGTAAAGAAAATGGTTTACTGATGTTAGAAGTTAAGAGACTTGATCTTATAAGATAAGAGACTTAACTTATTTGTTTTAATGAGGATGTTTGTGTGAAACCTCATTCGTGAGTAATGAGTACTTGGTTTTATTTAAAGGGATAATGTTTCTTGATTTGGAAATCGAATGTGTATCGACAGACCACTGCAGCGTTAATAAAGGAAAATGTATTGAATAATGATGTATCGTATTAAAACCAGTAGAAACCTCCATCTGCATAGAAACTAAGATGAGACAAAATGATATTACATTTTCTAGATCATGGCTGCTGTAATAAGAATGTTGTAAACAAGAATAACCTACTCTGCTGAGACTTATATTACTCAATTGTTCTAAAAAGAAATCAAGTGATTAAGTTTATGAACTATGAAACCATTTGAAATGAGAAGCTTGAGTAATTGAAACTAGGCAAGCTGGAACTTAGGAAAGAATGTTGTTACTTGATTTTGAAAAGGGATGTGGGTTGGTCATTCTTATACTACGGGTATCGGGTGACTTTTATAAAAGTAATGGATCTCTTTTAAAAGAACTTAACGTATGTAGTACTTTGGGGTTAAAAACCCGGACTTTGGCATAATATGAAAGTACTTTGAGTTGTGTGAAGCTTGCCTATGCTTGTTGTTGTGAAACTTGCCTATGCTTGTGATGATAGCCTTTGTTGTGCAGTGTGGTATTTACGTATTCTGGTGTCTCTCAATAGAGGCGGTTGACTTGAGAACTTACTTGGACGTCTTTGGCGGTGATGGAGAATTCCACGTATGTTTCCATTTTTGATTCTTGTCTTGTTGTTGATGTCACATGGACATGTCTACACCGTCAAAGATTCCGGGCATGTGGCCGTGCGGCAGGTTGACCACCCGATATATTGTTATTGAGGTAACATGGACATGTCTACACCGTCTGAGATTCGGGGCATGTGGCCATGCGGCCTTGTTATTATTGTTGCAACATGGACGTGTCTACACCGTCACGATTCCGGGGCATATGGCCGTGCGCGTGGTTGACCGAGATATTCTTATTGAGGTTACATGGGCATGTCTCTACCGTCAAGATTCCGGGGCGTGTGCCCATGCGGCCTTGTTATTATTGTTGCATCATGGACATGTCTACACCGAGGCAGTATTCCGGGGGCATGCGGCCATGATGCGAACATGATGGATGTTATGGGCGTGAGACCCATAGTTATATTTGAGTGGTGACTTTGAGGGCGTGAGTCCCTGACTTGACTGTTTTTATGTGGCGTACTGTATTTTGGTTATCATACATGTCTCCTGCTTGTTAAGCTATTATGATTTCATTCTGATGTTGTGATTTCACATACTTGGTACTGTTATCGACCTCCTTCAGCCGCGTTCATCCGCAGTAGAGGTACATCGGCCGTGGATCCTCGCCTCGTGATCTCGGTTCATTTGGGAAGCTCCGTTTCTCCGAGGCTTATCTTTTGGTATGTGTTCCTGAGTTGTAGGTTCTTGTACATTCGTGGTATGGCGGGCCCTGTCCGTCATAGTCGTTGCAAATCTTAAGTGCATGAAGCTGTTGTGGCGTGGTTGTAAAAGGATTAAACTGTTCGGGTTTTATGTATATCTTGAAGGCAAGCTGTTTTGGTTGGCTGTCTATTTATTATATCTCTTGTTTCATGATTCATGTTTTATTTTCCATGGTTTTCTCGATGTTGTATCACTAGGGTGCCGGGTAAGGCACGATCTGAGGCCCGGTTGGGCGTTACATTTACATTGTTTCATGTTGTGTTTTATATTCCGCTGATTACTCTGATGTATGTCTACTTGGGTGCCCGGTAGGCACGATCCACGCCGGTTGGTCGTGACAAAAGTGGTATCGAAGCGATTAATCCTCGGAAAGTGTCTGACCGTATCTAGTAAGTCTTGATTATCGGTGTGTTGTGCACCACACCAAATCGTCGAGGCTATAGGATATTTAGGATTGGTTTCCATTCTTCTCACTCTGAGATCGTGCTTAGAGCTGTGTTATAAGTTGGACCCCTCTAACGTATTTCTTTCCATTACCGTTATGCCTCCGCGTAAGGCAACCCGGGCCCAGAAGGGCAAGGCATCCAGGAGCCGCGAGTGAAGCGCAGAGGGTTACTAGAGGCACAGCCCAATCATCACCGGGTGGTGCTTCATTCGGGAGTTACGCTCGTCGACCTCGCGAGTTTAGCTGCAATGGCGATTCTCTGCGGCCATGATAGTTGAACCTTCAGTTCCACGACCCGATGGCAGTATAGATTGCAAAGAGCGACCACATTACTAGCTAAGGATGTAGCTACCGGAGAGTATATGATGTACCGATTTATCACAGGTCTTGATGACTATCTAAGAGAGGGTTGTGAAAGAATAGCTCTTCAGTCAGGCATGAGCATGGCCTGCGTACGGGCTTATGCGCAACAGGCCGAGAAACGTAGAGATCGACGGGTTAACCAAAATCAGCATAAGAGGGCCAGAACAGCAGGGTCCTTTGGTAACTTTCGAGGCAAATCGCCTCAGCAGCAGACTGGATACGCACCTCCGCCAGTGCAGAGTGGTCCTCCACAGACTTCAGGACGTTCGGGGTATGTAGGAGTTGGTCAGAGCTCTAGGGCTGCTAGTTCGCAGAACCACGTAGGTTCCAGCCAACCGGATTCAGTTTTTCCTCAGTATTCACACGATGTGACGTCGCCTCGGGGATGCGTTTTTGTGCTTGTTATGCTTGCTGCCAGCAGGGCCATTTTGCGAGAAATTGTCCGACTAGAGGTGGCGCGGACGTAGAGACTCAGCCTTCGGGATCAGTGGCTAGTTAATCACCTTCCCTAGCTATGCGCCCTACGGGGCAGGATTGATTAGAACGACAAAGGGGAAGTGAAGCAGTAGATACATGTATATCTTTAACCCTCTAGAGATTAGTATGTAAGATGAGTATATATTAAGTGTTATGTTCTGATAGCATTTGTGCAAAGTGTGATTAGAAATCATGGTTAGTTAAAAGGGTAAGATTGGGGATAAGGAAAGTGTGAGCCTTAGAATGTTATACGTGGAGACCTTAGAGGTAAGGCCATCTCGAGTAAAAGATTTATTTTATATTGACCTTTATCGGAGTGCATAGTACACGTGAGATATGTTTGTGTGATAAGTCCCTGAGTAGTGTGGTATGAAAGAGGGTAGTTGAGCTAAGAAGACCACTAGGTTTTCGTAACTTGATTAGTGAGATTGTTCCGGATCGGGGAACAAGAGTTTTGCGTGATAGCGGGTCGGGTTGCGGATCGATTGCGGGTCAACCCGCGGCCTGTAGAGTGGTGGGGTCAGTTCGAGGTGGTCCCGCCAAGTGGTGGGGTCATGAGGGTGTTAGGCCCAAGTTTAGTTAACCATCGTACGAGTTCGTGGATGCGTTCGACCAGTAGTCGGCCGATGAGGTCAGCCCATCTTATCTTTCAGTCAGGACCGTGTACTCGGCAGAGGGTTATGCGAAATGTTATATCAGGAAGGTTGTAAGGCAGCACGAGGTGCCTACTTTCACCTTATGACAGGCAGTGGAGCCCAGGTTACGGCTATTTCTTTTTCTGGAAGTTTTACCAGGCAGGGTTAGGAACTCAGGTGAGTCTCAGTATCACATTCGCCCTCGGGCCAGTGTTTGGATTTCAGGGGTAGCTGTGAGGATTGTTGTCTCCTGTTGAGGAAATGTTTTATAGCTACCATTTCAGTATTCAGATGTCGCCTTATGAAGCCTTGTAGGGGCGGAAGTGTAAGTTGCCGGTTGATTGGTTCGATGTTGGCAAGGTTCAGATAGTTGGTTCATACTTGTTTCAGCAGGATGTGGATAGGGTGAAGCTTATCCAGAAGAGGTTATTGGCAGCTCAGAGTCAACAGAAGTCATGCGGATAATCGACGTCGACACTTGAAGCTCAGGCTGACGGTCGGTATTCTTAAAGGTACCACCCCGGAAAGGGTGTGACGAGTTTTGGAAACAGAGGAAACTTAACCCAAAGTGCTTTTGGGCATTTTCAGATTGTTTGGAGAATAGGCCAGGTTGCCTATAAGTTAGTATTGACGTCCGACGTAGGAGGCAGTACGTCCTGTCTTTCTTGTTGCTATGTTCGAAAAAATATCGGAGATCCATCCAGAGTGTTCCCAGTTAATGATGACCAAGTTGGAAATAGTAACCCCGAGATTTTGGAAACTGAAGCAGTAGTAGAAATGTGGTAAGTTATGAGAAAGAGTTCGAGTGTACGCGAAGGGTACGACGAGTAAGAGAATAGAAGTGATCATTTCTTTTATAAAGTGAAGGTGCGAAGGGAGTATATTTTAGACCTCGGGTGGGAGCTTGTGTAATAATAGAGGTGATTCCTCGTGTACTTGGATTAAGTATTTGCGCATGTGTTATTATATGGCCAGGTGGGCGTGATTGTTTTCGTAAGTATAGCAGTGAAGACTATACTGGCGCATGTATGTTTTGAGGCTTAGAAGGAACATTCGGGACGAATGTTTCTAAGGAGGGGAGAATGTTATAACCCGTATTTCAGTATATGCGTGAGGCGTGCGTCTAAAGTTTAAGTCTTAAGTTGGCATTAGGGACGAAAATTTTGTTCACAACTACCGAAAAGAATCGTTTTTCGACGAAACGTTTTACAAAACTTGCGAAGGGAAAATTACGGCTATGTCATTTATAATTTTTGCGGATTTTTCCGAGAGATGAAATATTTTGGACCAACGAGAGGGTGACACTTGTCACCCTCAAGTGGGCGGTCTTGGTGGCCAAAAGTGGGCAAGTTTCTTGCCATGTTTTGTTGCCTAAACCATGGGTCAATATTTGGAGTGATTTAAGGAGTAGATGGCTAGGGGGCACTTGGGCAAATCCTCACCTTCCACTTGCCCCCCACTTGTCTTGATCATGGCCATTGAATTCCCTATAAATACCCCCCCTTAGTTGAAGACTTCTTCATCCCTCAAATGTTTTCTAAGTCTTGAAAATCCTCCCCCCCTCCCCTTCTTGTTGCTCTCGTCCAAGAGCTTCCCCCTCCCCCTGTGTGAGGCCTTTTGGCCGAGAAGTACTCCCTCCCTTCCTTTGGGGTGCTAGCCGAAAAAAAGTACCCCCCCCCCTTGCCTAGTTGTTCTCGTAAAATACCCCCCCCCCTCTTGGTAGAAAATACTCTCCAAGTATTGTTACTATACCAAAATACCTTAGCCTTATACCTTGTAGTATTCCAAACCTACCTCTTTACGTAGAGCCCGGAAATACTACCTTATGTCCTTTTTGTCTCAAAAACGAAACCCTAAGGAAAACCTTCATAGTCGGTTGAAGTGTTAAGTAGAAGTTGCGTAGAACTTCTACGGGTTGTTTGGAGCGGGTTGGAGCGCCCAGAGTGGGAGCTAAACGTTGCTCAGGATCGACATTTAATCTTGGATAATTTTGGGCTTATCGAGGTAAATATCTTGTCCCCCTTTTGTAATTAGAGTTTACATACTGTTGAAGTATAAGAATTAAGTATAAGTTATATACAAGGAAGGTATATAAGAAGAGAATTGAACTGTACTTATGTTATACCCCGTATTTCCAGAGTATGTATGCGAGGACGTACGTACGAGAATACGGCAGAAAGATTGGAAAGGAAGAAAGAGGTGATTTTTCCACGGAAAAGTTTTCGGTTTTTGTGAAGGAAAAAGGTTCGTTAATGGGAATTGGATTCCCAGATTTGGTATTCAGACTTCCTGGAATATTAGAGAATTATGGAATTTTATTTTCGGAAATGGTCACGTGGGGCCCACGGGAGAAATTCTGGTTTTGTGGGCCCGCTTTGTTTTGAGATTTCCTAAATTGGATATTTTCGAAGACGAAATATTCAGGCGAATCGGGCGACACGTGTCACCCCATGTGGCACCCTTGGCCGATTTTACATTTGGGCACAACACGGTTAGAGTCGTTTTTAAAGCGTTTTGCGTAACTTGCGAAGGAAAATTCCGGCTATGTCGTTTTGTTTTTGCGGATTTTTCAGAGACGAAACATTCGGACCAACGGGAGGGTGACATGTGTCACCTCACAATAGAGACAAGTGGGGCGTGACTTGGCGAAACAAGGCAAGTTGGGCTTGATATTTGTGTAGATATTTGTGAGGTTTTAAGGAGTAGGGTCTAGGGTGCACTTGGCTTGATCTTGGCCTTACACTTGCCTTGCACTTGGCTAGATCTTGGCCATTGGTTGGCCTTTGGGTTTGCTATAAATACCACTCCTTGTGAAGACTTATTCATTCACTCCTCACTTTGTCTAAGTCTTGAAATCCCTCCTCCTCCTCTAGTAGCTCGCCCTAAGCCTCTCCCCTCCCTCCTCCTTGTGGCCTTTGGCGAGAAGGGTCCCCTTTGTGGTGCTAGCCGTGGGTACCACTGCCTAGTTGTTTCGTATAATACCCCTTGTTGTGGCATAGAAATACTCCTAGTATTGTTATAATGCCCAAAATACCTTAGCCTTGTACCTTGTAGTATTCCAAAGATACCTCTTTACGTAGAGTCGAAATACTACCTTTTGTCCTTTTACTCTCAAACCGAAACCCAAGGAAATCTTCATAGTTGGTTGACGTAATTGAGTATAAGTTTGTAAGAACTTCTAAGGGTTGTTTGGAGTGGTTTGGAGCGCACGGAGTGGAGCTAAACCTTGCTCAGGAGCGACATTAAACTCGGATAATTTTGGGCTTATCGAGGTAATTATCTTGTCCCTCTATTGTAATTGGAAATTACATGTTTGTTAGGATATATAGTTGAAGTATACTATATATGGAACTATACTTAGTATTCGCAATGTCTTTTGACTTAAGCTGAAGAATTAAGAATCGAACTAAATTTGTATTTACATAGGATATTGTGTGCGGTAGGCTTGTGTAGAATTGTACACGTCCGGTTAGACGTGTAAACCCCCTGGTTGGCTTGGTAGCGGCCTCGATAGAGGAGGAGATTTCTGTTGTTGCGGGGAAGTCTTTCGAATTTTCTATAGAAAGATAGAAACTTATGTTTTGGGGTTAATAGACGTTTGTGACCTTTATAGGTGAAAGTACTAAGAGTAGCGTATTCTACTCGAGGAGTGGAAAGGGCTAGCAAGGTTGTAGTACTTGGAGCATTTTGCTTATTGTCGATAAATCGTCGCGAGGTATGTGAACCTCTTCCTATCTTTTCTAGCATGATTGTTGTGAACTATGTGATACGGTGAGCGTACATGGGCTAAGTGATTTGGTTGGTTTAAAACATAGGGTGTTATAATAGCTTTATGGGAAGTTAGTTATAACGACCTTATATGTAAGTGAAAATGGTTTACTGACGTTAGAAGTTAAGAGACTTGATCTTATAAGATAAGAGACTTAACTTATTTGTTTTAATGTGGATGTTTGTGTGAAACCTCATTCGTGAGTAATGAGTACTTGGTTTTTAAAGGGATAATGTTTCTTGATTTCGAGTCGAATGTGTATCGACGGACCAACTGCGGCGTTAATAAAAGGAAAATGTATTGAATAATGATGTGTTGTATTAAAACCGGTGAAACCTCCATCGCATAGAAGCTAAGATGAGACAAAATGATATTACATTTTCTAGATCATGGTCTTTGTAATAAGATCGTTATAAACAAGAATAAACTACTCACGTATATGACATATGTTACTTAATTGTTCTAAAAAGGAATCAAGTGATTAAGTTTGGGAACTATGAAACCATTTGAAAATGAGAAGCTTGAGTAATTGAAACTAGGCAAACTGGAACTTAGGAAAAGAATGTTGTTACTTGGTTTTGAAAAGGAAGGTGGGTTGGTCATTCTAATACTACGGGTATCGGGTGACTTTTATAAAAGAAATGGATCTCTTTTAAAAGAACTTACGTATGTAGTACTTTGGGGTTAAAACCCCGGACTTTGGTATAAAATGAAAGTACTTTGTGTTGTTGTGAAACTTGCCTATGCTTGTTGTTGTGAAGCTTGGCTATGCTTATTGTGATAACCTTTGTTGTGCAAAGCGTTGTATTTCTGTGTTACCGCGTCTCTCGATGGAGGGTCGGTTGACTTGTTGAGAACTTACTTGGACGTGCCGGCAGTGACGGAGAAATTCCACGGGTACGTTCCTGTTGATAGTATTATTGTTGTTAATCACTTTGGACATACTGACACGATGCGTAGCGCACGGGTATGCGTCCATTTGGTTTTAGGTCTTGTGGTTAAGCGCTTTGGATATCGACACGATCGTAGCGCGCGCGGGTATGTTTCCATTTTGATTATCGCCAGTGATTTCCTTTTGGACATACCGACACGATCGTGGCGCGCGGGTATCGTCCATTTGGAATGCCGTCGTATTGTTTCCCTCTGGACATACTGACACGAGGCGTATCGCAAGGGTATGGGTCCATTTGGAAAGTTGTCTTATTGTTTCCCTTTGGACATACCGACCACGATCGTAGCGCGCGGGTATGCTTCCATCTGGATTCTTTGTCTTGTTGTTGAGGTCACATGGACATGTCTACACGTCTGATATTCCGGCATGCGGCCATGATGCGACCCTGATTGATGTTGTGGGCGTGAGACCCATAGTTATATTGGAGGGAGGACTGTTTTATGTTGTGAACTGTAGTTTGGTTATCATACATGTCTCCTGCTTTATATAGACTAGTATGATTTCATTCTGACATTATCTGATTTCACATACTTGGTACTGTTATCGACCTCGCCCGAGGCTGCGTTCATGCCGCAGTAGAGTACATCGGTCGTGGATCCTCGCCATAGGATCACAATTCAGCGCATTTGAAGCTCCGTTTCTCCGAGGCTTATCTTTTAGTAGGTGTTCCCGAGTTGTAAGTTCTTGTACATTCGTGGTATGGCGGGCCCTGTCCGTCATAGTCATGTATATCTTAAGTGCAGTAATCTTGTTGTGGGCGGGGTTGTAAAAGGATTAAAGCTGTTCGTGTTTTATGTATATCTAAGGCAACCGTTTTGGTTGCTTTGTTTATTTATTATATCTCTTGTATAATGACTCATGTTTTATGTTCCGCTGATTTTTCTCTGATGTATGTATCGCTAGGGTGCCCGGGGTAAGGCACCAGTCACGGGCCCGATTTTCGGGGTGTGACAACTTACATAGGACTGTATTTACAGTAGACTTGTGAAGTTTGACGGGTAGGGAAGTGCTGCCCAAATTTTTCCGTAGAATCTTGTATCTAGATTTATTCTACCGAGTAGTCTAGACATTGATAGACTTGTATAACCATTATAGGTTGAAGTACTGCGAGTAGCGTATTCTACTCGAAGGGTGGAAAAGGCTAGCAGGATTACGATCTTTGGAGCTATTTGCTAATAGTCGATAAATCGTCGCGAGGTATGTGATTCTTCCTATCCTCTTGAGCATGATATTTTAAAAGAATATATATAGTACGGTGACGTCGTGTGTTAATGAGCGTGGTTTCTTTGCGATGTCTTTTGACTTGAGTCTAAATAATAAGAATCTGAAGTATTTCAAAAGAGTTAAGAAACCTTTTTGAAAGAAGAGTAATACTTGGTTTTAAAAGCTTAAGAGTTATACTAGCTTTATGGGAAGTTAGGTATAACGACTTAAGAAGGATAAAAAGAATGGTTTACTGATTTTAGAAGTTAAGAGACTTGATCTTAAAAGATAAGAGACTTGACTTAATTAAATTAGTATGAATTTTGTTAAAAAGTGTGAAACCTCATTCGTGAGTAATGAGTACTTGGTTTTTAAATGGAATAATGTTTTACTGATTTCGGAAATCAGAATAAGTATCGAACGAACCACTGCAGCGTTAATAAAGGGAAATGTATTGACTAATTAAGTATTATTAAAACCAGTAGAAACCTCCATCTGCATAGAAGCTAAGATGAGACAAAATTACATTTCCTAGATCATGGTTGCTTTAATAAGATTGTTATAAACAAGAATAACCTACTCTCATATAAGGCATCTGTTTCTCAAATTGTTTTAAAGGAGAATTATATCATTAAGTGATTAAAACTATGAACTACGAAACCTTTCGAAAATGAGAAACTTGAGCATTTGAAATTAGGCAAACTTGAACGTTTGGATAATAATGTTGTTACTTGATCTTTACAAAGGGAAGTGTTTTGGTTTACTTAAAAAGATAGTCACTCTATTTTTATACTACGGGTATTGTGTGACTTTTGTGAAAGAAACGGATCTTTTAAAGAGTTAATGCATGAAGTACTTTGGGGATAAAAACCCGAACTTGTTAACATAAAGTAGAAAGTACCTTGTGTGAATAACTTGATTGTGTTGGTTTGTGATAGCCTTGTAATACTTTCTTGTTGATTTGATAAATAAACAAGTTAGGATGCTACGTGTGTTAGTATCTTGTGATGTTTGTGTAAAGGGGTTTCCCTTGTTGTGCTTATGTTGTTTAACGATAAGCTGTTATGTTAGTATTATATCACTCACCTCTTGACATGATACCGGGGGTTAAGCTGCCCTCCGATGCGGGGTATAGCTCAGGCGGTCTGGGACCATGATTCGAGACTACCTCATGCGGGTTTAGGGGACCTATGCGGAGCTACGAGAGTTCCAGGTTAGTGTGCGGCCTTTGTGGTCATGCGGTCTATGTGGCCATGCGGACTGCGAGTCCAGGACGTTGCCGGGGAGTAGCTACCCTCGATGCGGGGAATACCTCATGCGGGCCTATGTGAGTGGCCTATGCGGAGCTGCGGGAAGTTCCAGGACTAGACGCGCACATTAGATACTGCGGGCGAGTGGCCAGCTTCGATCATGTGGCGGTCTAGACAGATCTCATGATACAGTTTATGACCTTGTTGGTACTGTGGGACTTAGTAGTCGGCTATGCGCCGTACTTACCGTCACGGTTTTATTATGACACGTAGGACACGTGTTCATGTGCATTCCTTGCTCCTTTTATATCAAAGATCGCTGGCGGTGAGGAAGGTATTCCACGCATGATTGATGTTGTGGGCGTGAGACCCATAGTTATATTTGAGTGATGACTTTGAGGCGTGAGTCACGACGACTTACATTTGCTTATATTATGGTGAATCGTAGTTTGGTTATCATACATGTCTCTCTGCTTTATATAGACTACTATGATTTCATTTACGATATTTTGATTTCACATACTTGGTACTGTTGTCTTGACCTCGCCCGAAGGCTGCGTTCATCTGCGCAGTAGAAGTACACCATCGTTGATCCGCTCTTAGGATCACGATTCAGCGTTTTGGGAAGCTCTGTTTCTTGAGGCTTATCTTTGGTATAGTCACTGCGTTGTAGGTACTTACATTCAGGTATGGCGGGCCACTGTCGCCATTGTTGTTATATCATTCTTAAGTGCAGTAATCTTGTTGTGGCGAGTTTGTAAAAGGATGTAACTGTTCGGATTTAAGTTTTTATATATATGCCGAAAGGCAACTTTTCTTCAGATAAACTGTGTCTCTTTTACATTGTTTCATGTTGTGTTTTATATTCCGCTGATTACTCTGATGTATGTCTACTTGGGTGCCCGGGGTAAGGCACCAGTCACGGGCCCGGGTTCGGGTCGTGACAATCCTGTTTGATGTATGTATTGTTAGTGATTAAACCTATGTGTCTGCTTGCTTGCTATTTGAGGCGAAATAGTTAGGATATGCATGTTAGGGAGATGACTCAGACATTTCTTTGTTAGCCCTTTCTTACCATTTTTTTTACCTATCCCTGACATTACAATTGTATCCCTAGTCAGCCCATTTGAGCCTAAAAATAAGATCTTTCTTTGACACCCTATAATTCCATACTTGTGTCATAAGTGAAGAAATTGATTTGTTTGGAATATAAAGTGTTGAAAAGAGACAAAAATAGAGTGAACAATTTTGATGCACCCCAATGAAAAGTAATCATAAATAGGAAAAAGCCTAAGTTTGGGGGTGCCTACTATTTATCAGACACCTTATTCTCTCAAAACAAAAGAAGGGAAAGATAGGTATGAAGTTAAAAAGAAAATCAAAAGAAAAGGGAAGAATCGAAAGCAAAAGAGCTTATGGTACGTAAGATTCAGCCTAAAAGCCTATTTTTACCTACTCCTGCCTAAGCCTACATTACAACCTTGAAAAGTCCTGAAGATCTCTAATGTGTGTATCCATGATTAGTGGAGAATATCAAGTAAACAAGCCATAGAATTTGGAAATTAACATGCATAGTTAGGTATTCTTACTTCCATTGAGCATGATTAAATTGAATTTGCGAAATATCTTACTTGATGTGTTTAGAATGCTAAAATTTCATGTTATATGTTCCTGCATATTATTCTACTAACCTTCATGTTTTTCTAAGTAACAATGATGCAGAAAATTAATCAATGTCTTTGAGTCATTTTATTTTCTTCTCTTTCGTGTCTTTGTTTCTATTTTTTATCTTTACTCGAGGGCGAGCAAATGTTAAGTTTGGGGGTGTTTGATCAGTGTATTTTATATATACTTTTTGAGTCATTTTTAGTTTGTCTTTTGCCCATTTTTGTACAAATATGTGTCGTGTTAGGATAGATTTTCTTTCTTTTGAGTCACAATGGTTTAAAGTGGCACATTGGCGAGAATGAGCGGAAAAAGGGAAGAAACAGAGGTTTCAGAGCTCAGAAAGCTAAAAGGTTGGTAACCCGGGTGAGAAACAAGGCGGCGGCGCGGCGCCAGACCATCAGCAGTAGCAGAGCCACGGTGCCCAAGAAACAGACCAGCCGCAAAAGTTTCGGCGTCGCGGCGCCGGATGCAGGGCCCCGGCGCCGACGCGGGAAATTTGACAAATCCGAATAGGATTGGGCTAAAGCCAAAGAGAAAAAGGTTTTGCATGTTCTGGAGGATATAAATAGGACCTTTTAGGTCATATTTGAGAGTTCCACACCTTACCATTCATCACAACATTAGATCAAGATTTGAGACTTATTTTTGAGTAATTTCTTGTTCTTTACTTTATTTCTTTCTAGTATATGTTGGATACTATTTTAGTTCTTGGCATGTCTATGGCTAGGAACTAACTTAATTTATGGCTTTCCATGTCGAATCGCTTGAACCTCGTTTTATGAATTAATGCAAGATTTTGGTTTCTTCTTCTTATTGTTGAGATTTATTCAATAATTGTTTTGATTGCTTGGTAATTAATTGATCACTAATTATCATCACTTATATGATTTCTAATCGAAAGCCTAAAGGGGAGATTGTTACTATGCTATAGTTGAATAAACATAGGTTTAAATCGTGGATGAAAGTACCCCGATACTTGTGTAGCTTGATAGATTATTGTTCTTAATCCTCATTTGTAGTCAATCTTGTTATCGAAAGATAGAAGGATTCTACATTGGAGTTGAGTGTTTATAATACCTAAACAGGAGTATAAAACGGCTTAGTTAACCTGATATCTCAACATAGAAGAAGAACCTTAATTATTTGCATTAACGAGTAAAGCGAGCGGATAGTCGATGAGATTTGGAAGCCCTATTTCCACCATATCTGAAGTAAAGTAAAGTAATTTAGTTAGCATATATAATCATATCTATAAATAAATCATCAAATTATCGGTTACCAAATAGATACTACAGAATAGAGGTTGGTAATTGGGCACTAATCCCTGAGGACGATACTCGGTATTCTAGACTATATTACTTGTCACGATACATGCACTTGCATTTAGTGTGTGTATAAATCGTGCATCAGTAGCATCATGCACTCATGGTTTCGCATCATCTGTTGTTGATTTAGGAGCATCTGCTCCATGATTGGCACTGCAGGTTCCAAGGCTAAAAGAGGTCGGTGGCTGCTTTTCCCTGGCTCATAATGTGTGGTTGCCTCAGGCTCTGGCTCCTCTTGCTCCATTGTAGATGCACCTGCTCCACCCTCTTCTCGACCTCGTCTCTTATCCCCTGGGTTTACAAGGTCTGGATATGCATGGACTAGACTGTATGTAATGGGCGGCCGAGTCTTCTCAAGAAAATCTGTAGCGAATGTTGAGACTCTGTGCCTAGCACATAGTGCAGTGATGAAAGAACCATGTCCCAACCCGCCAGTGGTAGTCAATCTACTGATGTCCCGAATACTCTGTGCTATCTCCATTTCAATGTCAATAGTCAGGCCCCTCATGATTCCAAAGATGAGCTTGATTCTGTCTGTCGGTACGTTAGTGAAATGGGTCGATGGAATCAAGCATGCACTTACGAAATATAGCCAAGCCTTGGCTACTCTATTGAACCGGCACCTGGCAAATCCTCTGCCCCTACTACGGGAATAACGAAACTATGCGCCTGGATAACATAGGCCTCCGCAACTGTCTCCCAGTGTATGTGGTTTGCATTCCTAGACCAGGTTCTGAAATGGGTCGGATAGTTTCCAGCCCTGGTCTCCAATATCAGCTGTCCCAAATATAGCATTCACTGCTTCAGCACTAACTGGGACATAACGCCCTCTTACAAAGCATCTCTCATTGCTTTGTTCTGGGTAGTTGGCGTAGAATTCTCTTACCAAGCTGATATTCTGTTGTGGAATAGCTTCATTATCGACAAACCTCTCCCACCCATTAGCTTCAATCACAGCTCTAATGGGCTCATAAACATCATCTTCATCGAGTCGTTCGGCTTGATAATTCATCCCTCGCTTTTGTATCACTGCCGTACTACTTATTCTGTTGTACCGATCCTCCGCATTCCGGTTGGTGAATCGGGTAACATCATGATCTGGGATTGATGAAGATGAGGTAGTTCAGGCGGTCTTTTTCCTTGAAGTCATTATTGAAAGTTGCTAGGAAATTTTCAGCAGCGTTTCCTTTGTTTCTTTGAGATTTCCCAACAATTTTTCACTCCATACCGCAACAATAACCAAGCAACACCAAACCACAACATAAATAAACCACAATACACCACAAACCACACACTACACAGCAAAAACACACAGCCCACCAACACGCCGCAACCCACACTAAAGTTCACACCCAATTACACTCAAATCACAATCCCAAGTTGCTAGAAACAACCCAAGGGTAAGGTTCCAATTAGTTACCTTTTTGACGAATCGTGTCGAAATTGCCCTAGCCCAAGTGAGTTGAATGATTGTGGAGAAGGTTGGAAGATTTTGGTGGTGATAGTGTGTTTGATTTGAAAGAATTTAATGGAGTTTGTGAAAGATTCGTGTGTGTAGGAGAGAGGATGTTCGGTATTTTTAGAGAGGGGAAGGTTTATGTTTGATTGTGGGAGAAGATTGGGGATTTAGACATGTGCAGGAGTTTCTTCGTTCCATATTTTTCTGTGCTTCGTGTCCCATTCTTTCACCTGTCATCACAACACCACAAAAACACCACAAGTGAGATTGTTCAAACAAAACTAAATTGCATAAATTAAACCTTGGGTTGCCTCCCAAGTAACGTTGTCTTTAACATCTTGTAGTCGGACGCAAGTTCCTTATAAAAAATCATTAGGGTAATTTAACCCCACAACCTATCCATTTCAAAATCATCCTCCTCTTTCATACTCTATTTTTCTTTTTCACAAGAGGGGGCTCAGTTAGACTTACCTGTTCGACAACTTCCATGACATCAATTTTTATTTCAGCATTCTTGCTAACCTGTGGGTTCACCACTGTATGAATGATCTCCCTAGCTTTGGCCTGTGCTGGCTGAACTGCTATGTAAGTTGTGCTGACTGCGAAACACTTATTGATGGCTTGGGATTCAATAGTGGATTTGAACACCTTGAATATCATCTCCTCTTCCTGGACCCTTAGTCTCAGTTCTCCCTTTTCTACATCAATTAGGGCTCTCCAGTTTCAAGAAATGGTCTCCCCAAAATTATGGGTATTTCATCATCTTTTTCCATGTCAAGGATGAGGAAGTCTACTGGGAAGAAGAACTTTCCCACCTTGACAAGCACATCTTCCACTATGCATCTGGGGTGCACCACGGTTCGGTCAGTCAGCTGTAGATTAACTGTGGTTGGTTTGGCTTCCCCCAAACCCAATCTCTTGAACACAGACAGATGCATGAGATTGATACTAGCCCCTAAGTCACAAAGTGTCCGGTTGCATGTTACGTTGCCAATAGTGCAAGGCAGGGTGAAGCTTTCTGGATCTTTCAACTTAGGAGGCAGTTTCTTTGGTAGGATGGTGATGCACTCCTCTGTCAGCGCTACTGTCTCATCATCCGCCAACTTCTTTTCTTCCCAAGTATCTCCTTCATGAATTTGAAGTATGTGGGCATTTATTCTAACTCCTCAATGAAGGGGATATTAATGTGCAGCTTCTTAAATACCTCCAAGAACTTGGAGAACTGCTTGTCTATGGCCTTCTTCTGGAGCCTCTGAGGGTAAGGGATTCTATCAGTGTATTCCCTCAAAGGTGTTGATGGAGCTTTCTCCACTGTAGGGCGATCCTCAGTGATCCACTCCTTCTCTACCTCAACTGCTTTCTCACACTCCTTCTCACTTACCACTGCGGGCTGGGGAGCACCCTGCTCCAACTGCTTTCCACTCCTCAACAACATTGTCTGACATTGCTCTTTAGGGTTTACCTCTGTATTGATTGGGAGAGTGCCCTGCGGCCTATTGGTTACCATCTTTGCAAGTTGCCCAACCTGTGTTTCCAAGCTCCTGAGAGAGGACTTTGTTTCAGACATGAACTGATTCTGCGAATTGGTGAGTGTAAGTAATGCAACTCTCAGTTCATCAGTCTTCTCCTGTTGTATAGGTGGTCTAAACTGCTGGGATGAAGTGACCTGATTTTGTACCTGCTGGTTTTGGTAACTAACTTGATATGGTTGCTGCTGGGGTTGATCGTTCCTCCACGAAAAGTTAGGGTGATTTCTCCACCCTGGATTGTATGTATTGGAGTTATACGTCCGCTGAAAATGTCCAACTGCCTGCACCTGCTCCATTGGAACATTATTGGGATCCACCACTGTGCATCTGTCAAAGGAGTGCATTCACAGACATGGTGTTCTGCTGCAGTTGGTTCGTCAAAAGGGCCACCTGTGCATTCAGGGCAGTGATGGCATCTAGTCATGTATGCCCATAGCCTTCTTGTTGGTCACTGACCTGTCGTATGCCCCTTGATGATTGTTAGCAGCCATAACTTTCAGTAACTCATGTGTCTCATTGGCACTTTTTCTCATGAAAGCACCCCCTGCTGTCGCATCAATGATGGTACGCGTAGTACCACTCATCCCATTATAAAAAATGTGGACCAGCATCCACTTCTCTATGCCATGATATGGGCATTTCCTTTGCAGATAGTTAAATCGCTCCCACGCATCATAGAGTGACTCACCATCCACCTGGTAATAATTGTTTAACTCCCCCCTTAACTTTGCAGCTTTTGAAGGAGGGAAGAACTTTGCAAGAAACTTTTGGCGAGTCGCGCGGTGGTGACGAAGTTGGCGGCGATGAGTTCAACCGACTCTTGCCTGTCGTCGGTGAAGCAGGAAGAGCCTCAGTCTAATGGCATCGTCAGTAACACCATTGTACTTGAAAATGGTACACAGCTACAGAAAGTTGGCAATGTGCATGTGGGGGTCTTCAGATGGCAATCCTCCAAACTGTACTGTGTTCTGGACCATGCTCAGGATGGCTGGCTTGATCTCAAAGTTGTTCGCCCCTATTGTTGGGAGCACGATGCGTATGCGTGCACCCGATGGCAGTGGGCAAAACATAATCTCCCAAGCTCATTTCTGCAGGTGGTGGGACTTGTCCCATGGCAACCGGTACCTCATTATTCAACCCCTCGTCAGGTACCCCGTTGTTGTTCTGCTGATTTTCCATGACTAGTAAATCAACAATTCTTTTCTCACGCCTGTTTTGCTTGCACAATTTTTCGATTTCAGGGTTGAAGGGAACAAGTGTATCTGCTCATCTCCTTCTTCGCATACACTAGATTCCTGAAATAGACCAAAATCAACAAACAAAATCAAGGCAACGGGGTTCTAATAGTAAAAATAAAAATAAAAATAAGGCCAAATTAGAAATAAAAATAGATGATTCGATATTAGATGTACGCCAGTCCCCGACAACGGCGCCAAAAACTTGTTAGCGATATTTCGAATGCTCGCATAGCGTCTGCATCATTGTGAAGTAATATAGTCGATAAGACCGAATATCGATCTCGGTATGGTTTCTAATTACCGTTCATCTATTTTATGTTATCTATTTGGCAATCGATATTTGAGTTGGGTTTTTGTTTAACTACTAGAATAATTGCAAGAATTACTGAACTATTTAAGTTGTAATCAGTTATGAATGAATTAGGGCTTCCAAAATCCTCGACTATCCACTCTATTCAATTCTTAATGCAACTAGAATGACTTCTTCTTCTACGTTAAGATAGCGGCTAACTAAAGTGTCTTATATTCCGGTTAGGACATATAATCACTCAACCCCAGTGCAGAACCCTTCTATATTTCTATGATAGAATTTACCACATAGGAGGATTAAGAACAGTAACTTATAATGCTACACAAGTATCGGGATACTGTCGTCAGCGATTTTAACCTATGTCTAGTCAATTACAGCATATCCAAATTTCTCCTCTCGGTTCTTGATTCGAAATCATATATATTATAATAATTAGTGATCAATTAATTATCAAGCATTCATACCAATTATTGACTAAATCTTAATCAAGTGAAGAAAAAATCAAACCACTGCATTAATTCATGAATAGAAGTTTCAAGCGATTCATAAGGAAAGTCCTAATAAAGTGGTTAGCTCCTAGTCATAGTCACGCTAAGAACTAACACAAAATTCATACATAAACTGAATTAAAAACGAAAGAAAAGAAATTACTGCGAACTAAGTCTCCAATTGTAGCCTCCCTTGTTGTCTTGTGTTCTGTTATGTTGTAGAATGGCCCACTTCCCTCCAAGAATAATCCCTAGACTTTTGTATCTATCAAATTTCGTTCCCTGTGGACCAATTTGTCCTTTGCCAATTAAAACTCGGAACTGGATTTTTCCGTCAGCGTCGACGCCTTGATCTTCCGTGGGTATTCTGCGATTCGACCGCATGCCTCTTGTGGCGATGCTTGACTTTTGTCCAGGTCTTTATTTTCTGTCCTTTCCTGCCTCGGATTCCTCCTTTTATGCCCCTTTTTCATTCCTTTTCGTCATTTTGCCATTTTGGGCCGCTGTGACTCAAAAGAAAGAAAAACAAGCCTAATATTATACTAAACACAACAAAAACAAGTAAAATACTAATTAAAAATGACTCAAAAATGATATATAAAATATGCATAACACTAATCTTACCATAATTATATTTACACAATTTATGAAAATATTTTAATTATGGGTAGGAAATATTACTACTTTCACTATACCATCAATGTAATGAATTCTTTACACTATCTGGATACTCAAAAGAGATTTACAAGTAACTTGATAGTGTAAAAATTTCTTACGGATAAAAAAAATATAGCGTAAACTCAAAATACACAACATAAGTCATACACACAACCCTTTCCACCAAACACAACATTAGAGAAAAAGGAAAGCAGATAGTACAACTTAGATTAATTAAAACCATTGGAGATTTTATATCATTGCAATAAAAATAAATCTTTACACTCCCAAAATATTGTTATATTTTTATTTGCTGAAAATACTGCCTACTTTTCTCTAGTTGAAAATTTTAAAATAACTTTTCTTCACATAAGTAGTATCGAAGAATTTTGTATACTTGTAGGAACTTAAAGGACCTAGACTCACTGATTACGGATGTGTATACCCGTGATATACACCTACCATAATTAAGTGTATATCATGGTTTTGGACTGATTAATTAGTGTAAAAAATAATTGTATTAATTAGTATTGTACACTTAACATAATTATAGGATTCTTGTACTATTAGAATAGGGTTTTGTGATTAGAATAGGAATACGATTTTCCTATTATGGAAATTATAAATTGTATATATTATCTTTCATTAATGAAAATAATCAAGGATTTTTTTTTATGGTATCAGAAGTATAGGACTAAATTACTTCCGCTCTTTTCCAAATTTGTTCTCAGTTTCCATGCCCCTTTCTCAGCCGAAACTGCATCAGAATCCGTGCCCTCTTTCTCCGATTTCGTGACAACATTTACCTCCTCTCTTCCCAAATTTTCTTCCCAATTCCTTCGTTCTTTCGTTATGTCTAAGAACATGTTTCATCCTACCCTTATTGTTTCCAACATCAAGAACAACATTCCTATTATTCTTGAGATGGAAAACGTCCAATATACAACGTAGGCTGAGTTGTTCAAAATTCACGCCATCTCACATCAAGTTCTCCATCACATAATTCCTCTCAGTACCCCTACTCCCGCGGGGATCCACAATTATGGATTACTCTTGATGCTACCATCCTTCAGTGGATTTATTCTACTATTTCCACCGACCTTTTATAGACGATTATTGAGCCGGACACTATGGCTATGACTACATGGAATAGATTGCGTGATATATTCAAAGATAACCAACATTACCGCGTTATCACCCTTGAGCAGGAATTTTCCCAAGTTCGCATGGAAGATTTCCCGATCGCTCAGCTTATTATAAATGACTCAAGGAGTTGGCGGACCAACTCAGTAACGTTGGAGCGCCCGTTATAAATAATCATTTTGTTCTTCAAATGGTTGCAGGCCTATCTGGGGCTTATAATGACGTGGGGACTCTCCTCCGTCAAAGCAATCCACTTTCGCCCTTTAATCAAGCCCCCTTGATGCTCACATTAAAAGAAGTTGGTTTGGCCAAAAAGGCGGCTACCGACGCTAGTCCCGTGGTCATAATCATATCATCCGCTAATTATCAAGGTTTTGTTGATAATTTGGGTCAAAATCGTGCTCACGGTGGAGGCAAGTAAAATCAGAAAAATAATGGCAAAAATTGTGGTGGCAATAATGATGGTTCCGATAGTGGTGGGGGTGGCCAGAATAGTGGTGGCGGGGCTCGACAAGGTGTTAGTGGGCCACAACCTCACTGGTCCCAGCTATTGGCTCCATGGCAGTGGGGCTGGGGCAGTGGGCCGTGGCTGAATAGTCCTTATTTTCTAGGCTCGGCGTACAACGGGCTGTGGGCTGGCCAGCAGCCCTTCAGGCCCAATTATAAGGCTTCAGCTTCCGGATTTAGAAACAATACTGGGTCGGGGCAGCAGGGAGGAATGTTTGGGCCTCGGCCGATGCCGACATTCTCGGCAGTGGACCCCACATCGACTCTAATGGATATTGGGGCCACAATGCATACGTTTGGATTAAATCCTCCAGACCCAAATTGGTACATGGATACCGGCGCCACTTCTCACATGATGTCAGACCAATGTACTCTCTCGTCTTATTTCAATTTTAACAATAATCGTGGTATAATTGTTGGTAATGACAACTCCATTCCATATTGTGGTTACGATCATAAAATATTGTCTCCCCCACATCCACCTCTTGTCTTGAAAAATATCCTTCATGTCCTTAATTTATTTAAAAATTTAATGTATGTCCGTAAATTCACCAGTGATAATTGTGTTTCCATTGATTTTGATCCTTTTGGGTTTTTTCTGTGAAGGATTTCAAGATGGGGGTCCTCTCATGAGATGTGATAGTAGGGGAGATCTTTATCCTATCACACCCACATCCAGCCTCTCGAGTTAAGTCTTGCCATATAATTTTGCAACTCTAGCTTCTTCCTTATGACATGCATGTTTGGGTCTTCATGGGTCATCTATTATTTCTTCCTTGCATAAAAGTAATTTTTTTTCTTGTAAGGGTACGAGTAGTACTCTAATTTGTCAATTATGTCCTTTGGAAAAACATGTTAGATTACCATTTGTAGCATTTACTTCTTATACTTTAATGTCATTTGATATTATTCATAGAGATTTATGGACATCTCCCATTTTAAGTTATGTGGACCATCATTATTATGTTATATTTTTGGAAGATTATTCTAATTTTTATGGACTTTTCCGTTAGCGAAAAAATCTCATGTTTTTTCCACCTTAAAATTTAGAGCATTCATCCGTACCTAATTCGAACGCGAAATAAAGAACATTCAATGTGATAATGGCAGGAAATATGATAATGGGATGTTTCGGGTATTTTGTGCAGCTAATGGAATTATTTTTTATTTTTCTTGTCCTCATACGTCTTCACAAAATGAGAAAGCCGAACGAAAAATTTGTATCATCAATAATATTGTCTGAATTATTCGTCCATGCTTCAGTACCCCCTTGTTTTTGGCATCATGCTCTACAAATGACTATTTATCTTCTTAACATACTTCCTACCAAAGGTTTGACATAATTCTCCCCTATTCAAATATTATATAATAAGACCCCTTCGTATGCACATATTAGGATATTTGGGTGCTTATGTTATCCACTCTTTCCGTCAACTACGATTAACAAACTTCAAGTTTGTTCTACTCGTTATGTGTTTTTGGGTCATCCCTCTAATCATCGTGGTTATAAGTGTTTTGATTTTTCATCTAACAAAATTATAATTAGTTGTCATGTTATAGTCGATGAAACCCTATTTTCATTTGCCAAGGTAAATAATCTCGGGCCTAGTTTGTATAATTTTTTAGATGAAGATGTCTCACTGTATATTATCTATAATTTTGCAGACATGTCCTGCACCCAAATTCTGCCACCAGGCCCAATGCTCGTCGATTCTTTAGTACCATCGCAAGCTCCCATCATGATTTCAGCAACTGGGCTGCCTGTCCAGTCCAGTTCTGGCCCAGTTTTTGTTTCCTACTGTCACGACCCAAATCGGAGGGCCGCGACGAGCGCCCTGATCTCACCCGCTAGGTACCCCAAATCACACCATCACATTATAAGCACAGACTAAGACGAAAACGATTATGAAAGCTCTTGACCAGAAAACTGATTTATACATAAATACATGCTCATGCCATAACCGACAAGGCCATACAAAACCATTATCCACAAGACGTCTGTCTACAAGCCTCTAAAGAGTATACAACATCAAAATATGATACAAAGACTAGACTGCAACTCTGGAACAAATAGATTGCTCCAACATCAGCTGAACCAGCAGCCTACCAGCGTAAACCATCACTCTCTTTAACTGAATCCGCGGGCATGAAACGCAGCGTCCCCCAGCAAAAGGAATGTCAGTACGACTGATATACTTAGTATGTTAGGCATAACGAATAACATAGCCAAAGATATATCATAATCTGAAATAGAAATACTGACCAATAGTACATGCCAATGAGGTCCCTAATACATATGTCTAAATGTTATGCAATACTAATGTAGTATACTGATGGCCACACAGGCGTCCTTCTTTTCATAACAGCCTCTGTGGGCATAATATATATAAATGTCATGCATGATGTGCATGCGGTATACTACAACCATACAAGTATCTTACCCATAACCGTCCTTGTGGGCATCTGGTTATATTGGCCACACAGTCATTCATATCATATCGTCTTGGCCACACAAACATCCATTTAGGCCACACAGGCATCCATTTAGGCCACACAGGCACGATATGTAGTCTCTTAGAGCTCTTTTGTGATAATTTGTACTACCTGTAGGTGGTGTGCGTATATAACACCTTTCCCTTTTTTTCCATTCCCCTACATATATATATATAATATTGTATTAATTAGTATTGTACACTTAACATAATTATAGGATTCTTGTACTATTAGAATAGGGTTTTGTGATTAGAATAGGAATACGATTTTCCTATTATGGAAATTATAAATTGTATATATTATCTTTCATTAATGAAAATAATCAAGGATTTTTTTTTATGGTATCAGAAGTATAGGACTAAATTACTTCCGCTCTTTTCCAAATTTGTTCTCAGTTTCCATGCCCCTTTCTCAGCCGAAACTGCATCAGAATCCGTGCCCTCTTTCTCCGATTTTGTGACAACACTTACCTCCTCTCTTCCCAAATTTTCTTCCCAATCCCTTCGTTCTTTCGCTATGTCTAAGAACATGTTTCATCCTGCCCTTATTGTTTCCAACATCAAGAACAACATCCCTATTGTTCTTGAGATGGAAAACATCCAATATACAATGTAGGCTGAGTTGTTCAAAATTCACGCCATCTCACATCAAGTTCAAAATCACATAATTCCTCTCAGTACCCCTACTCTTGCGGGGGATCCACAATTATGGATTACTCTTGATGCTACCGTCCTTCAGTGGATTTATTCTACTATTTTCATCGACCTTTTACAGACGATTATTGAGCCAGACACTATGGCTATGGCTACATGAAATAGATTGCGTGATATATTCAAAGATAACCAACATTACCGCGTTATCACCCTTGAGCAGGAATTTTTCCAAGTTCGCATGGAAGATTTCCCGACCGCTCAACTTATTATAAATGGCTCAAGGAGTTGGCGGACCAACTCCGTAACGTTGGAGCGCCCGTTATAAATAATCATTTTGTTCTTCAAATGGTTGCAGGCCTTCTGGGGCTTATAATGATGTGGGGACTCTCCTCCGTCAAAGCAATCCACTTTCGCCCTTTTATCAAGCCCGCTTGATGCTCACATTAAAAGAAGTTGGTTTAGCCAAAAAGGCGGCTACCGGCGCTAGTCCCGTGGTCATGATGACATCATCCACTAATTATCAAGGTTTTGTTGATAATTTGGGCCAAAATCGTGCTCACGATGGAGGCAAGAAAAATCAAAAAAATAATGGCAAAAATTGCGGTGGCAATAATGGTGGTTTCGACAGTGGTGGGGGTGGCCAGAATAGTGGTGGCGGGGCTCGAAAAGGTGGTAGTGGGCCACAACCTCACTGGTCCCAGCTATTGGCTCCATGGCGGTGAAGTGGGCGATGGTAGTGGTGAATAGTCCTTATTTTTAGGCTCGTCTGTGCGTGGTGGCGGCGACCGCCGAGCCCAATTATCGAGCTTGACTTTCGGATTTAGAAACAATACTGGGTCGGGGCAGCAGGGAGGACTGTTTGGGCCTCGGCCGATGCCGACATTCTCGGCAGTGGACCCCACATCGACTCTAACGGATATTGGGGTCGCAATGCATACGCTTGGATTAAATCCTCCAGACCCAAATTGGTACATGGATACCGGCGCCACTTCTCACATGATGTCAGACCAATGTACTCTCTCATCTTATTCCAATTTAAACAATAATCGTGGTATAATTGTTGGTAATGACAACTCCATTCCATATTTTGGTTACGATCATAAAATATTGTCTCCCCCACATCCACCTCTTGTCTTGAAAAATATCCTTCATGCCCTTAATTTATTTAAAAATTTGATGTATGTCCGTAAATTCACCACTGATAATTGGGTTTCCATTGATTTTGGTCCTTTTGGGTTTTTTCTGTGAAGGATTTCAAGGCGGGGGTCCTCTCATGAGATGTGATAGTAGGGGAGATCTTTATCCTATCACACCCACATCCAGCCTCTCGAGTCAAGTCTTGCCATATAATTTTGCAGCTCTAGCTCCTTCCTTATGACATGCATATTTGGGTCTTCATGGGTCATCTATTATTTCTTCCTTGCATAAAAGTAATTTTTTTTCTTGTAAGGGTACGAGTAGTACTCTAATTTGTCAATTATGTCCTTTGGAATAACATGTTAGATTACCATTTGTAGCCTCTACTTCTTATACTTTAATGTCATTTGATATTATTCATAGCGATTTATGGACATCTCCCATTTTAAGTTATGTGGGCCATCATTATTATGTTATATTTTTGGAAGATTATTCTAATTTTTATGGACTTTTCCGTTAGCGAAAAAATCTCATGTTTTTTTCACCTTAAAATTTAGAGCATTCATCTGTACTCAATTCGAACAAGAAATAAAGAACATTCAATGTGATAATGGCAGGGAATATGATAATGGGATGTTTCGGGTATTTTGTGCAGCTAATGACATTATTTTTTATTTTTCTTGTCCTCATAAATCTTCACAAAATGGAAAAGCCGAACGAAAAATTTGTATCATCAATAATATTGTCCGAATTATTCGTCCATGCTTCAGTACCCAATTGTTTTTGGCATCATGCTCTACAAATGACTATTTATCTTCTTAACATACTTCCTACCAAAGGTTTGACATATTCCTCCCCTCTTCAAATATTATATAATAAGAACCCTTCGTATGCACATATTAGGATATTTGGGTGCTTATGTTATCCACTCTTTCCGTCAACTACGATTAACAAACTTCAAGCTTGTTCTACTCGTTATGTGTTTTTGGGTCATCCCTCTAATCATCGTGGTTACAAGTGTTTTAATTTTTCATCTAATAAAATCATAATTAGTCGTCATGTTATAGTCGATGAAACCCTATTTTCATTTGCCAAGGTAAATAATCTCGGGCCTAGTTTGTATAATTTTTTAGATGAAGATGTCTCACTGTATATTATCTATAATTTTTCAGATATGTCCCGCACCCAAATTCTGCCACCAGGCCAATGCTCGTCGATTCTTTAGTACGCCGCGGCTCATCATGATTTCAAAGCAATGCTGTCGATCGATTCGCCCGATTTTGTTTCCTACTGTCGCGACCCAAATCGGAGGGCCGCGACGAGCGGCCTGATCTCACCCGCCGGGTACCCCAAATCACACCATCACAGTATAATCACAATAAGCACAGACTAAGCCGAAAACAAAACAATTATGAAAGCTCTTGACCAGAAAACTGACTGATACATAAATACATGCTCATCCCATAGCCGACAAGGCCATACAAAATCATTATCCACAAGACGTCTGTCTACAAGTCTCTAAAAAGTATACAACATCAAAATATCATACCAAGACTAGACTGCAACTCTGGAACAAATAGATTGCTCCAACATCAGCTGAACCAGCAGCCTACCAGCGTAAACCATCACTCTCTTTAATTGAACCCGCGAGCATGAAACGCTACGACTGATGTACTGAGTATGTTAGGCATAACGAATAACATAGCCAAAGATATATCATAATCTGAAATAGAAATACTGACCAATAGTACATGCCAATGAGGTCCCTAATACATATGTCTAAATGTTATGCAATATCAATGCAGTATACTGATGGCCACACAGGCGTTCTTCTTTTCATAACAGCCTATGTGGGCATAATATATATAAATGCCATGCATGATATGCATGCGGTATACTACAACCACACAAGTATCTTACCCATAACCGCCTTTGTGGGCATCTGGTTATATTGGCCACACAGTCATTCATATCATTTCGTCTTGGCCACACATGCACGATATGTAGTCTCTTAGAGCTCTTCTGTGATAATTTGTACTAATTGTAGGTGGTGTGCGTATATAACGTCTTTCCTTCTTTTTCCATTCCCCTACGTATATATATAATATTTATCATATAGTAATGTGCATAGCACAAGTGGTCCAGGATAATATGCGAATGTAATGCAAATGAAATGCATGAATGGTAACACCATATTCCAATCTTAACGGGTGACATATTACCTTTGTACCTTTGACGACACTGTGAATATCATTATCATTTTTTATATGCTTCATTAAGGACTTAGAAACAATTTAGACATGCTTTCAGCATAGGAACCAATAACATGATTATTCTTAACTTCTAGGAGTAGAATAAATTATAGAACAATACCACTATCATATTTCATTATATGGGACATGCCAAAAGGAAGAAATAATTTGCCTCCTTCTTTTTGACAACGTAGAAACAACTTGGCTGCTAAAAAATTCTAGAGCGAAAGATCATAAAAGATAAATCGGAGAAGTAGGTAATCCACTAACCATCACAACATAACTTATACATAAATACATGCTCATGCCACAGTCGACAAGGCCATACAAAATCATTATCCACAGGACACCTGTCTACAATCCTCTAAAGAGTATACAACATCAAAATTTCATACCATGACTAGACTACAACTCTGGAACAAATAGAGTACTCCAACATCAGTTGAACCAGCAGCCTACCAGCGTGAATCATCACTCTCTTTAAATGAACCCGCGGGCATTAAACTCAGCGTCCCCAGCAAAAGGAACGTCAGTACGACTGATGTACTGAGTATGTTAGGCATAATGAATAACATAGTCAAGATATATCATAATCTGAAACTGAAACACTGACCAACAGTACATGCCTCTGAGGGCCCTAATACATATGTCTAAATGTTATGCAGTACCAATGCATTATACTGATGGCCACACAGACGTCCTTCTTATCATAACAACTTCTGTGGTAATAATATACATAAATGTCATGCATTATGCATATGCGGTATACTACGGCCACACAAGTATCTTACCCATAAGTGCCTCTGTGGGCATCTGGTTATATTGGCCACACATGCATTCATATCATATCGTCTTGGCCACACATGCATCCATTTAGGCCACACAGGCACAATATGTGGCCACTTAGGGCTCTTTTGTGATAATATGTATCAGTTGTAGGTGGTGTGCGTATATCACGCCTTTTCCTCTTTCCATTCCCCTACATATATATATAATATTTACCATATAGTAATGTGCATAGCATAAGTAGTCCAGGATAATATGTGAATGCAATGCAAATGAAATGCATGAATGGTAACACCATATTTCAATCTCAACGGGTGACATATTACCTTTGTACCTTTGACAACACTGTGAATATCATTATCATTTTTCATATGCCTCATTAAGGACTTAGAAACAATTTAGACATGTTATCAGCATAAGAATCAATAACATGATTATTCTTAACTTCTAGGAGTAGAATAAATTATGGAACAATACCACAGTCATATTTCATTATATGGGACATGCCAAAAGAAGAAATAATTTGTCTTAACATACCTTCTTTTCGACAACGTAGAAACAACATGGCTGCTACGAATTTCCAGAGCGAAAGATCATAAAAGATAAATTGGAGAAGTAGGTCTAACCATCACACCATAACCATCTGGGACACTGAAAAGCTAAGCATCATTTCTAGAGTCACCACAGGCAAGCGTGTTTGGTAATTTATCCTCACTTCTAATTCTTAAGTAATTGGTTCTAATAACTAACAACTTCATCCACAACCTCCATAAGACGTTAAGTCTTATCTACTTCCATACACAAAGAAGTGAAGAGAAATATAATATGTTTCACCATAAAGTGGGCCACGTAAATACTTCTTTCCACGAGGACCTTGTAAATAGCTTATTACTGGCCGTAAACTGCTTCATTTTTCCTCCTTTTAAAAGGATAACACGCACAAGATGTCAAAATCTCTAAGAACAAACCATTGTTACACGGTATGTTGAATCACAGTTGGTGAACTTTGGAAGATTTTCTAATTCTAAATTTCATATTTATGATAGCCATATTCCTTGGAGATAATACAGGATTGAGAATAGGAAAGAGTCTTGCTTCCAGGTTATAGCCCTTAAGACATAAAGTTAGCCATGCACTCTTAGATTATGACACCTCCTAACTGATTTGTCCATCTTAAATGTTGTTGTTGCACGTGGACTGTCCACTAATCAATTATTTCTCCCTCTAATTAATTAATCAATTATACGCACAATTAATTTTAGATCTCACTTCATTTAAAATCCTAATAACTCATAAGACACCATTATACTCAATGTCATAATTCTTATAATATGACACTAGTCCATAACCTCCTTATGCATACATCAAATTTATTCTTGATCCCCGTCGTCACACTTATTACGTCCAAAATTATTTCTGGGTTTCATCTATTTATATACTAATCTCTTATTAGCGTATGTCGATATAACAAAATTTTCCCAACGCTCAGGTCTATTTCCTTCATTTAGATGCTCAAATTACCACTCAAAATTACGAGACGTTACATCATTCCCTCCTTAGAAACATTCGTCCTCGAATGTTTGGGTGACATATAACATACATCACTATATTAGACCTCTCATGTTCTTCAAGTATTAATTACAATACCAGGAATTGGAGTTTATCCCGTGCTTATTTTCAATCTTCGGTGATGGCCTGATATAGGTGGGGATATTTGTACATTATTTCTCCTTCTGCCTCCCACGTCATCTCTTCCACGTTCTTATTCATTTCTTCATATGACAAGATTCTCTGTAACCTGCACATCCTCAATCGGTACAATCCGAGAAGGATCTCCAACGCATGCTCTCAACATGAAAACATGTAAAACAGGATGAATAAATTCTAATTTTGAAGGCAAATCTAATTCGTAAGCCACTTGGCCGATTCGTCAAAATATGTGATATGGCTTGGTGTACCAAGTCATGACCAAATAATTTTGATTCGCCTACTTCGAATCATCCATTAAGAAATTTGTATTTTCGTCTATACAAAGTCTCGTATGGAGTCATTTTGATGCTAGTATTGATACATTATTTACTTACAAATAGGTAGGATGAGGCTGAATTGTTGATTACAATAGTCTATGCTTATAACACTATTGATCAAAGGAGGGGACTATGGAAAACATTGAATGAAATTTCACAAACGGCCAATAAGCCATGGATAGTTTGTGGATATTTAAACAGTGTGTTGTAAAACCAAGATAGATTTTGAAATCATGTCACTTAAATTATGGATTTCACTGATTGTATTCACGATGTTGGAGTATCTGAACTCCCTTGGAAGAGTGACTATTATACTTGGACAAATAATCAACAGAGGGTAGACAGGATATATAGTAGGATCGATAGAGCATTTGGTTGTGATGAATGGATGCTCAATTGGGGTAAAATTATCACTGAATATGTTGTTCCTGTCACGATCCGAACCCCGGGCCCGCGACTGGTGCCCTACCTGGGCACCCCATCTTATACCCTCACATCCCTTACAAGACATAGGTCAAATAATAAATGAAAATTATATATGTAGCAACATGGAAAGCCGATGGGGCTGCCGCTATATATATATAAACGGGAACATCCCTACAACACCGTAGTACAACTAGTCAACAACATATATACACAACTCCCGCAAGTCCAGCCCACATATGAATACAGACCTGTAAGAGTTTGGACAGTAACCTATGACGGGACAGGGCCCCGCCACACCCCTGAATGTACGTAAACCTATCGTACCAGGGTCCGTACCAACATGACAAGCCTCCGAAATAATAGAGCTTTAACAAGAAAACTGAGTAGAGATCCCAAGAGAGAGGATCACCAAACTGTGTACCTAAACCTGCGGCATGAAACGCAGCCCCCCGAGGAAAGGGGGTCAGTACAACAAGTACTAAGTATGTAAACATAAAGTACAGTAAATAAACCATAACTGGCCAAAAGATGATAGAGACAAGTAAAAACATTACCAGCTCCAACCATGTCATATAAAATAAAAGCCAACTGTACCTTGTATCACTGTACCACTATACTACTGTACTTTGTATAAACAAATGAGAGTCAACTGAGCCTTTTAAAAATATATCTTTTTAACAGTAAGATCCACCGTGTCATTTCAAATTATGAAATAAATACCATATCAAAATATGAAAGCCATGTCAGTGTCATCCGCCCTCAGAATCATTATGCAATTCCAACCATGGGTCTTAGACCCGCAATATCAAAGCGTGCCCGTGGAATTCCTTCATCACTGTCGGCATACACAAAGTATAATATATAACATGCCCGTGGAATTTCTGCATCACTGTCGGCATGCACAAAGTATAATATATAACATGCCCGTGGAATTCCTGCATCTCGGGAACATGTCATCATGGAGAGCTAGTCCATGGAATAATAATATCACCCGGGAATTGAACCCGCATCATGGACGCACGCCCACGAAATTCCTTCATCGTGAAAGCATGTCCATGGAACAATATAATGGAAGCATGCCCATGGAATTATTCTATCATGTAAGCACGCCCAAGTAAATAATACAATAAGATGGCCGGTCCTCCAATGAGGGACGCGGTGGTATAGAAATATAACACTTTGCACGAAAGGCTATCATGAGCGAACATATGCAAGTTTAAAATATTCTTTGACTCTCATTATCTTAAAATGAATAAACCATCATTTTAGCAAACCAAGACAATATCACGCCTTCCCTTTAAACCAAGACAATTACAATGCCTTTCTTTTAAAGATAATTTCATGCCTTCCTTCTCAAGGCAATACCATATCTTCCTTTTAAAAAAACACATTTAACATGAACCTTCCTTTTTGAAATCCCAAGGTACTATCAAGGGAGTATATCTAACAACTTCCATTTTATGAGTCGTGATTAATATATCATGAGATTTTATCTAATCAGTTGTGAACCTAGAAAATGTAAAACGAACTGGTTATATCTTAGTTCTATGCAGATGGAAATTCTACTCATTTCGATATAATTGATTGTCGATTCCTTTTTTTCATTAACGCTGCAGTGACTTATTCGATACATTTTCTCATTAGTTCTATAACTTAGCAAGATCAACTCGACTCCAATGCTTCCTAAAAACTCTTACCAACATCTCCCATAAGACTTGATAAGGACTGTTAGGAACCGTTTAGACATGCCTTAAACATAGAATTAACAACATTACTACCCTTAACTTCTAAGAGTATAATAACTTCCCTTTTTATAAAACCCGAAGTACTATTAATGAAATAGATAGAACCACTTCCTTTCTAGACAAACCAACTAGAACCATGTACGTCCGCCGCACATCTTTTTCATTATAAACCCCAAGACACTAACACCCGTAGTATCAAGACACTTTCCACCTTTAAGATCAAGTCAAGTATACTTTTAAACTCAAGTAACTTACTCTTTTAAAACCAAGGCACTTCCTTTTTTTTAGATCAAGTTACTACACCTTTTAAATCAAGTAACCTATTCTTTCCAAATCAAGGAAACACCACAATGAAATTCGAATTCATTTAAAATCCTCATTTGGAAAGTCAAGACATTTATAATATCAAGTATCATTTTATAAGGTTCATGCTCAAGAAGATAGGAAGAGTTCACATACCTCTTAGGCTAATTCACACGCTAAGTAGAATACGCCGCAAGTAGTACATAAACCTATAACGATAACAATACTTCTATCAACTTCATGATACTAGTATACTTATACTACTCAATGAATCTCCTTTCTTTTATAAAAATTTGGGCAGCACTTCCCCCGTTTCTACGTATTTTTTCATCTTTTCCAAGGCCCGATTTCAACAACCAACAAGCCATACTTAAGGGCATAACCCACAGTTAACCAAAGGAGATTACACGCCTAACTTGACGTGTAAAATTCAGCCCCTTAATCTACCAAAACAGTCCACTAAAATCAGTCCATAGTCCAATGTAAAAACAGTCCTTTAGTCCGCTAAAATCAGTCCATAGTCCACTAAATCAGTCCACTAAATTAGTCCACTAAAATAGTCCATTATTTTTTTTTTTTTAGGTAAATGCAAATATTATTACTAATAACGAAAAAAGAAGTGGCTACAATCAGTCGTTGAGGTATCTCAAGCCTCAACGTAATGCAAACAAGAAGAGATAGAGGGGAGGGGTGGTCACTCAAAAGGTGCCACTACAAGAGGGGATAAAATCATAGAGAACTCTATAAGATGTTGTTTTGATTCTTGCAATGACCTCTTACTGGCAAGCTTGTGCCTTCAAAGAGCATTGTGTTTCTTGCCCTCCAAATCTCATAAACCATTATGCAAAAAGTAAGCAAAATAGCTTTGGCTCGGATGCTTGTCATGGTGTTCTTTCTTAATCCATTTAAGGGAGCTTTCAGCTTGTCATCTCTCTTCTAATACCCAACCAATCTTTTATGCTCTTCCAAATCATGTGTGTATAGGCGAGGCAAAGAAGAGGTGTTCCTTGTTTCATTAAGCTTGCTTGCAGAATCCAAGATTTATCCTCCAAGTTGAGAAATGATAGAGTATCCTTTGTAGCTAACCGCTTCCTGCAATTTAGCCACATAGTAAAGAGAATTTGGGAGGAATGAATCCTTTCCAAATTTGTGACATCAAGGCTTTTTAGCTTGCGGAGTGCAAGATATCATATCTGAGCTTGAATCAAATATACCGTTTGCACAACATTTTGTAAAGCCGTCAATAGCATCACCATGGCTACCAAAGATAGAAACAAATTTGTCGCGAATCCCACAAATCTTTTTGAATAAAGGAGTCCTCAGGGCGTACCTCATAGTCCCAAATTGTAATATCTCTCAAATAGTGACTATTGATCCATTGGACCCATAGAGAATCGGCACGTGTGAGTTTGCCAAATCGTCTGGATAGCGGGCATGATTCCATTCCTTGATGTTCATAAGACCCAAGCCACCTTCGGTTTGAGGCGTGCAAATGATATCCCAGCAACTCTTGGTGGTTTCCCCATAAGAATTGAATACAAGCGGACCTTACCTTGATAATAGTGGCGGGATAGGAAGTGCGGAACCAAAAGCTCTCAACCCTCGACGGCCAGGCACTGATTAGTTCAAGCTTACCGTAAGAAAGGGTGTGATGCCCCATTTCGAATGTAATTCGAAATAGCACTAGTGAATGGGGCAAATTGATCCACCGAGACTGAAATTGGGGACAAAGGGATCCCCCAGTATCGTCTTAGGAAAACTACCAATGGCGAAACCCACTGGTCAATATCAAGTCCCGTAGAATGCATTCGCTAAGTAGACAGAGGATTTAGCGGGGTTAAGAGTTAATCTGAGGCAGCCTCCAACTCTTCCGGACAATCCATAAGAATCCCAATCAAGATATATCTCCTTTGGCAAAAGCATGAGGTCATCCGCGAAAGCAAGATGAGTAATGCCCAATTTCTTACACTTTGGAAAATATGAGAAAGCTCTTGCCTCACCTTCATTTTAAGCGACCTTGAGAGGTATTCCATGCACAAGATAAAGAGAGTAGGGACATAGGATCACCTTGTCTTAGGCCGCGCTTTCCTTTGAAGTATCCATGTAGCTCTCCATTGATAGAAAGGGAGAAGGAGGTTGAGCTAACACATTCCATGATCCATCTTGTAAATGCTGAAATTTTAGACTTCTTAGTACGGTCGAGGAAGCTCCAGACGTATCGAATGCTTTACGAAGGTCCACCATAAGCATACATCTTGGTGAGACTCGGCTCTATTAAATCCTCTCACAAGCTCTTGTGCCACATATCGTTGTCCATCATGTTTCTTCCTTTCACAAAAGCCCTTGGGATTTGTCGATGAGAGAAGGAAGGATCAATGCCATTCTGTTAGCTAGAATCTTTGTGATGATCTTATAGATCACATTAGTCAATCCGATGGGCACAAATCATTTACCTTGGGATCATGGTCAGTTTTTGGTAGCGGGTAATGATGGTATGATTAACTTTGCTTCAAAGAACTCCGATGAGAAGAACTCTTGGACACATCTTACAACATCATGGCCACATCTTTCCATCTATTCTTGAAGAAAGCGTAGTATAACCATCCGGTCCAGTGCCTTGTCATTGCCTATATCGTAGAGTGCTTCCCAAATCTCCTTTGGGGTGATGAAATGCAAAAGTCAGAATCTCTCTTCTTCACTCGACTTTGGGCCATAGTTGAACACATCAGATCAAAGTTGGTAGTGGGTCGGAAGTACCTAATAGATCTTCGTAAAATTCAACAAGCAACTTCCGACTTCTTACGGTGATGTAGTGGTAGTACCATTAGCTTTAACAAGAAAGTTAATGGAGTTCCTGACATTACTCCTTTTGATCAAACTATGAAAGTATTTGGAACATCTATCACTTCCAATCAAGTGCTTCTGCCTTGACTTCGCTTATGAAGTGTCTTTCACTTCCGATGAGGTGTTTGCTCTAGCTCTTGAGGACTTAACCTTGGCTTTAAGCTCTTCATCAAAGGGATTTTCCATGTGTGCTTTGATAGCCTCCTTGAACTCTATGTTTGCCCCTTTTGCTCTTTGTTCGATACCTCCAAAGTCACTTATGTTCAAAGCCCTTAAAGGTTGCTTGAGGCTTTCAATTTGGAAGCGGGCGAATTGGCGATACCCATATGTCTTGTCTCCAACATGAAGTCATAATGTTCTCAAAGGCTGGGTGAAAGCCACATATTCATGAACTTGAAAGGCGTTTCCCAACATTATAGGATGCAATAATCGTGGCTATCACGGGGCGGTGGTCGAGACAGCTCCATAGGCATGAAATTGGCCTTGCATTCTAAGGTCAAATCACTCCAATTTTGATTCATCAAAACTCTGTCAAGCTTAGACCAAATCGAACCATTCGTCCAGTGTAGAAGGCAGGATGAAGGGCGTCTTCTAGTCCATGAGAATTCTGAAATCTCCAAGATCCCTAAGTGCATAAGGCGTGAGAGGAGGACCCCCACCTTATCATTAGGGTTGCGATGAAGTGTTGAAATCTCCCATAATCATCCAAGGCTTATTGATGCCAACGCCCAGTGAGAAAGGTGATGCCAAAGCATCCTTCTATCCGAGATGCTATAAAGCGGGTACACAAATGTGGCAAGGAAGGACACTTGTGTTATATTGCAACTTGCACGGACATGGATATCTTTGAGAGTCCATACCAAGCACTTGACAAACCACTGGATGGATCCCAGTAATAGCATTCTACCGCCTCCAATGAATTCCAAATTTGAGCAAAACTTCCACGCTTTGAATCTTTGAGTAGAGAAAGACTCTGTCCTTGGTTGAGATAGCTTAGTTTCCAATAGACAAATCATAGCCGCATCATGCTGTTTTGTGATACTACAGACTAGGGCTTGCGTGGCAGCCCTATCCCTTTGTCCGCAAAGACCACGGACATTCCAACAAAGTATTTTCATATGGAAACAAAGGAGGTTTTATTAGCACCTCCGCGCTTAGCTGCCTTCGCTTTCCCACTGCTTTTCGGCCCATTCTTTTTGGACAAAACCTCTTGCCATCCATCATCTTTGTTCTTTGGAAGCCATAACTTGTGTACCAGCCAAGCTATGTTCCCCGCGTTCAAAGTTAACGTTGCTTGACACAAGCTGAGCCTTTTCCGTAGCACCGTTGAATACAACTTCATCCAATGAAGGTGGCGGGTTCATAGGCATCTCAGAATCAGAATGTTTTGACTCACCCCTCATCCTAACATGTTGTGTCGCCATTGTGAGAATTAGGCGGTGAGGACTTTGCTAGAGAATCCGCAAACATGATGGGCGAATGACCCAAAGCGGAGGACGCGGCGTGTGATACTTCTCCCAAGCTTCCGGTACGGGAGGTGTTGTGTGCACGCTTTCTTCAATGTCCATCAAGTTATCAGCATCTACGGGATGTTGAGAAGATGGTGGATGAGGAGGGTTGGTTCCACCTGCACTTTGTTGACCTTCAAATGAATATAATCATCCTTGTTGTTAGGGGGCCTCGATTGCATGTTTTGGAGCTTCTTCAATGTTGACATCATCCTCGCCTTCCTACACTTCAAGTGGTTGTGTCCAAAAGCCGCACAATGATAGCAAAAGTCTGGGTAATTCTCATAGTTTACCCTTTGAGTATACTTTCTGTTATCGGGGAGATTGACGACAAAATCCATTATCGGCTCCTTGCTAACATCCACTTCCACTAGAACTCTTGCATAGTTCATTTTAGACCTTTCCTTAGTATATTGGTCAGTGTAAAGAGGTTTTCCTACACGTGAAGCAATCTTACTAAGGCCGTTACCTCAAATAGAAAGGGAATGTCAGGAAAGTGACCCAAATAGGAATGTCCATAAACAAATCATCCGTTATAAGAACTCCTTTATTGATAGCCTTGAGCATCATGGTTTTCCCGTAGACCATATAAGGGCCTCCGTGAAGTACATTAGTGCGCTCTTCCTCCGTCATGAATTTGAACACTGTCCAGCCTTTGCCATATGGTATAATACGGCATTTAACTCCCCATCCTTTCACAATCGTATTCAATGCTTCTCTTCCCGGGAAAGGACCCGTGAAGCAACCTATTAGGCAATAGCCCCAAGTTTCTATGAAAGGAACTTCATCCTCAGCATCTATATTTACTTCCTCCCCTTGTTGTTCAATAAATTGTAACTTCATACCTTTTGCCTCAATCCTAGTTCCCGCAAAGACTCCAGCATAAGTCTTTTTAGGAGGGAAGGGACCTTTGCCATGGTTTGGGGGAAGATTGTTGTGAGTTGCGGCTGTGGTAGGGAAATGATGTGGTTTAGAAGGTGCATTAGTGTGTAAATCATTGGGAGGTATATCTGGAGGTATAGGCAGAGGGGGAAGGGTAGAAGGGAGTGAGCTTGGGCCCGCAATAGAAGAGATGATTTGCGTGCCATTTGGGAGGGTAGGGAATTTGTGTTGGTTTTCAGAAGGAATAGAAGGAAGAGGAGATAGAAGGGGTATGGTGTTGTGAAATTCAGGAAGTAGTGAAGTGGTATTAGATGAGAGAGGGGGGAAGTTTAGGACTCTACTCGAATCCGAGGAAGTGTTAAAGACGAAAGGAGTGTTGTGATTCTTGAGATTGGCTCCACTTAGCAAACTAGCTAAAGTAGGGAAGGTTTCATTGGTGACACTTAAAGAAATCTGTGGTTGTTGACTTGAATCACGAGAAGGCACTTTGAATGCCGTCTCAATCAATGTTGACCCCTCGGCTCTTGCATCATTAATGGTTATGGAGTTCCTAGGCTCCTTGGACATAGAAATAGCTTTGTTTCTCACAAATGACTTGGCTCTTCGTGTATCGTGAGTAGTCAATGCCCCTAGATTGTCCCCCTGATCCGTCTTGGAACCAAGACCATCATAAAGTCCCGGAGTTATTAGAGAGTCATTGAAACCCGCCACATTCAATGCCGACCCCTCGCCTCTCGGAATATTGATGGTTGTGGAGTTCCTAGGCTCCTTGGACAAAGAAATAGCTTTGTTTCTCACAATTGACTTTGCTCTTCGTGTAACGTGAGTAGTCAATGCCCCTAGATTATCCCCCTGATCCGTCTTGGAACTAAGACCATCATAAAGAACCGAAGTAATGAGAGAGTCGTTGGTACCCGCCTCATAAATGTGCGACGCCTCGGCTCCCTCAATCAAAACGTTGGAACCCACCATTGACTTAGCTCCTTGTAAAACGGGGGTAGTTAATGTCCCTAGGTTGTCCCCCTGCCCCGCCTTGGAAATCAGACCATCATTAAGGCCCGAAGTTGGGAGTGCAATCTTGATACCCGCGGCATTAAAGTTTGACGCCTCGGCACCTTCAATTATGACGTTCGAAACCTTGGGGCTAGAAACCCCTTCGTATTCCACATCTGATCTTGATCCTTGCATAGAGTGCATATTCCTAGTATCATTGTTATCCTCGTGACCCGCCTTAGCCTTCTGACCCAAGACCCGACCCGTAATAGGAGTAGTCCCATCGTTTCCCGGGGCATTGAAGTTTGCTCTCTTGACATCCGCGTTGAACTTCTTGGGGATAGAAGTACCATCAATGCTTTCAACTGACTTCGAATCAAACAAGACATGAGTACTCTTGGACCCATGAACCCCTGCACGACCCGCCAAGAACCGTTGACCCACGCGCCCGGCCGGTTTAGACAGAGAATGCCATCGTTTCTTGCTTCACCAATTGCAATGTCCGCCCGATTTTAACCTTTTCCAAAGAAACTCGAGAGAATTTCGGTAGTGTCGGGTACTAATCTTTGGAGTATTTGTCTAGTTCATCCGAAATGATCCCTTTACCAACAAATTGGCGTGGAATGATCAATCACCATAGTAGCATTAGGGCGTCAATGGTCTTGCTTGAAGTTACGCGCTTCAAACTCACTAATATCCAAGCTTTCAATTTCGATATTTTTGCCCCATTCATGTATCCTTTGTAGCATAGAATCATCTACTACATTTTCTAAAGGAAAGCGCGAGTCTGGAGTAACATGAACCAACACAGAAGGGTCCGAGATTGCCGGAATAAGATTTTCCTCGGCAATTGTTGGACTACTGCCATTCTTTTTTTTCTTCTTTGTTCTA